>CM053508.1:88646924-88727603 GCA_028627145.1 Eidolon dupreanum | reverse complement strand
GGATGGATGGATGGATGGATGGATGGATGGATGGATGGATGGATGGATGAGTAGATGGATGGATGGATACATGAGGGAATGAATGAGTTTACCCAAATATCTACAGATCCGCACACAAGTATGCCTGGAAATAAATACAGGCGCACACTCAGAGGCATGCACGCATGTGTGTAAACAAAATTCACCTCTTCCCCAGGTACTCCTCCCGGAGAGAATGAATACTGGGCAGAGAGGCAGGCCAAGCTGGCCAGGGCCTCTGTGGACGAGGCTGCAGGCAGGCAAAGCCTCTGACCAGGGCTGCGACCAGCCGCATCTCCAATGCAGCACTGATATAATTTCTGGAATAGGAGGGAAATGCTGATCCAGGGATTTGTGTCTCAGGCTGTGTGCCAGGCCAGGGAGGGGGACAGACATGGCCCAAGAGAGACAGGGTGAGTGGCAGAGGGAGGCAGATGCAGCTAAAGCAGAGAGACAGGGAAGGAGACAGAGAGAGACACAGAGAAATAGAGCCATGGAGACAGAGACACACACACAGACATGCAGAAAGGTATAGAGACAGAATGAGAGACTGACACAGAAAGACACAGGTATGTGCAAGAGAAGTTCAAGTTCAGACACAGAGCGAGATGAGGCAGGGCCAGAGACAGACAGGTAGAGAGAGAGAGAGAGAGAGAGAGAGAGAGAGAGAGAGAGAGAGAGAGAGAGGAAAGAAAATAAAGACACAGAGAGAAACAGAGACACAGAGATGGGAACACAGAGACCCTGACTTTAGAAAGAAGGAGAGAAGGAGAGACCCCCAAGGAGGGAAAAAAGAGGAAGCTCCAGAAGAGGCAGCTAAGGCTAGGCTCGGAGAGGGGGAAACATTTGCCCAGGTCTGCACAGCCTGGACGTGGCGGTCAGCACTGGCCTGTTTGACTCCAGAGTCCATGTTCTCCTCTTCACCCTGTGCCGCCTCAAGACAGGGCAGATGGGTTTGGGGTCACGGCGACAGAGCGGAAGAGTCACTCGTTTCTCCACTCAGCATTCACGTTTTTCGCTTCCCCGAGCGGGGCGATGCTGGATTGCCGGAGGTGAGTTAGGAGGTGCTGGTCTGGAGAGGAGGCAGACACGAGTCCAAACCCCTGCATGAGACACATGGAGTGGCAGGATTCGGCCGTCGGGAAAAGGCGCAGAGAAAGAACATGCAGAGGAAGGAGACAGACTGGGAGGAGGAGGAGTCAGAGGAGGCTTCCTGGAGGAGGGGGCATCTGAATTTCTTATTAAAGGATGAGGGCATTTGGGCACCAGAATAAGGGGAGTCTGGACAGGCTTTCCGGACAGAAGGCATAGCATGTGGGGAGAGGAGACGGGAACAGCCTGGGAGGGATCTGTTAAATAAAATAACTAATAAAAGGTGACTAGAGGATGTCTGAAGGGGTGAGGTGGGAGGGGAGGCTGGAATCAGGTCATGAGGATTGCAAACGCCTGGCTGAGGGGCGGAAGATGTCCAGGGTGCTGGGGAGCCATGGGAGGACAGAGAGCAGGGGAGCGGCAGGGGCAGCAGTGAGGATGGGCGGGCGAGGGGGAGGCTGGGGCGAGGGTCCTGGCAGGGCAGGACCAGGCCTGCGTGGCCAGTGCTGGCTACAGAAACAGGGAGCAGAGGAAGCAGCGGGGTCGGGAGGTAGAAGGGACAGAGACTTCCAGGCAGAAGGGACTGATGTGTGCCGTGGTCGTGGGGATGGAGGATGTGCCCACTGTCCTGTAGGGATGGACTTGGCCATGGGAGTGGAGGAGGACAGCCTGACGGAGGACAGAGAGCCACGATGACGTGCAAAGGGGGGCAGGGCCTCTGAGGGGCCGAGTCTGGAAACGGGGCTCTTTAAGTCTGGACCATTTTCCTCGCCAGTGATAGAAATGGGAACGACCTGAACGTAGGAGAGAATTCACTGCGGGGACGAGGGCTTCAGGCACAGCGGGATCCGGGTGTCCCGGTCATCGCCGTCTGCATCTGTGGTCCCCGCTTTCCCCTGGCCTTCGCCTTCAGGCACCTCGCCACGTGGCCCCCAGCAGCTCCAGCCCAGGCCCCGAACAGCCTGGCGAATGCTGTGGGAAAACAGAGACCCCCACTGACAGCAAGTTCAGCCCAGGCCCAAGGGCTGACTGTTTTCCTTGTTTGATTCTTAAGCTCACGCCTGAACACAACACTCGAACGATCACGGTGCTGCTACCTGGGAGCAGGGAAGACATGCTGATCGATCAGGAACGACGGACGATCGCAACAGAGGCCGTCAGGGAGTGGGGACAAGAGGACTGGAGATGCAGGTACAGAGCAGGGACCGGGAGGAGATACGGAACAACTGAGCGAGCCCAGCCTCCTCTCGCACAGTTCCTGCCACGCGCTCCGTGGGCGCAGGTAAAGGGATGCTTCGCGGGTGGCTAGACCCCTTTGCTCCTGCGCCTGGGGCCCCAGAGCCCCCAGCCCCTCCTCCCTCAGACCCAGGAGTCGGAGCCCTCAGCCCCTCCCCCCCCCAGGTACCATGGCGACCAGGCCCCCTGCCCACCTGTCCCTGCCTTACATAGAACCCAGTTTCTGTTTGAATCTCACCTGTGTCTAACCAGTTCCTGCAAGAGACAGGGATGAGCGGAGGGCAAGTGGGAACAAGAAGGGGATGACAGAAGGCCAGAGAGCCCAGGAGCGGGGCGGAGGCGGCTATGCGAGGAGAGAGCCAGGGACAGCTGGGGACAGCGGCAGGGAGGCAGGGACAGGGTGACGGGGCCGGAGAGGGGCAGACAGCGATGGAGAGCCCGAGGCACGGGGGCCTGGCCAGACACTGGGGAAACTGAGAGAGGAGGCCACTGGGGGGATGGAGCAGAGGAGGGCAAGAGACGCCGGGAGGAAGGGGGCCGAGAAATCAAGGGAGCGAGCGGAGGAGAGATGGGGAGACAGATTAGGAGACATGAGGGGAACGAGGTGGGCGGAGAGGGAGAGGGGGTGGGGGGCAGAGATGTGGGGAGAGAAGGAGAGAGAGAGGAGAGAGAGGGAGGGGGGCAGAGACGCGAGGAGACAGGCCGAGGTAGAGGAAGGGTTAGGGAAGTGGGGAAGAAGGAACCTGGGCACACAGGGACTCCCGGAGGTCAGGGGAACCCGAGTCTCCATGTGGTCTCAGCCTTCCGGTCCCTCCTTATTTACTCCCTGGGGCTTCCAAGAGGAGAGGGACACAGCCACCGGGAGAAGGAGCTGGGGCGGGTGGCCCAGTCAGAGCTCTCCTCCCCACCCTCCTGAGACACCCCCCACCCGCCTCCCCAGGATGCCGCCAGGGGTGGAGGCCCTCTGCTCCACCACTCTGAGCACCCTGAGCACACACAGGGAGGCAGGTACTGAGCCGGTCCCCGTGATCTACGCGAGTGTGTGTGCGTGGCGGGCTGTCCCCACGCGTTGTCGTGGCTCCCAGTGAGTCACAGACCTTCCCCAGAGACAGCCACACCGGGCTCAGGTCGACCAGAGTCCTGGACCTTGAGACCTCCACCACATTTCCCAGGAGCCTCTGGGGCCCTAGCTACTCTCCCGAGGCCCTTACCTCTCTTAGATGCCGCACCCTGGTCCCTCTCACCACTACGGCCTCTCACATGCAGGCAGCTCCGTGGCTTCCCCCAAGGCCGCTTCTCCTCCCCGCTTCCCGCCCTCTGGTGTCCCTACGTCCAACCTGGCCGCTGGGCTAGCCCCCAGGTGCCGCTTGCTCCCCGCCCTCCATTCCCCTCCAGCCCCTCTTCCTGCCCACCCTCTCTGCCCCGCCCCTGCCTCTCCATCCCCACGGCCCAGCTCACGTCTTGTCTCCTCCACGCAGACCCTCCCCGACTGCCCGCTCCCCAGATCTCCCCTCCCGCCGTTCCCCATGTGGACCCAGTGGGGTGTGTCTGACGCCCAGCGCTGGCTCTGCCTCTCCCCCTCATTCCTCGTCACGTCCAGGATAGAGTCCCAGCCCCTCAGCCTGGCGTTCACGGCCCCGTGTGGCCCGACACCGGCTGAGGACTTCGGGGTCGCATTGCAGGGCCCCCGTTTGCACCCTGCGTTAGCACGGTGCATTCATTTATTCGCTCGTTTGACGTCTATTGAGTAATATCTCTGTAAGGAGGCATTTGGCTAGCAGGTCATAGAAAACTGGACTTAATGCAATGTAAAGAATAAGAAAGTCATTTTCCCACCCAAAAAGAGGCCCGCAGCTGGGGTGGGTTTGGGTCTGGTTGAGTCGGCAGCTTAGTGATGTCATTCAGAACCAGTTTCTATTTCCCTACTTTTTGGTCTGGGATGTAGTCCCTTTGTACACCAGCTTGCTTACCTCACGGGCACGAGGTGGCTGCCATGGTTCCAGGCATCACTTCCAGAGGTCTTCATCTTAAGAACTTCCGAATGACCTCTCCTCCCATTTCACTGGCCAGCACTCAGTCACCTGCTCACTCTTGTCTCAATTGCTGGCAAAAGGGATGAAATTATGATTATTTTAGTCAGCGGTCCTCCACTCGCATGTGAGGATCTTAAAGAACTTATACCTAATCCCACCTCAGATCCAATCTAACCTGAATCTCGAGGCCTGGGGTCCCACTATCTATATTTTTTGAAATTTTGGCAGGTGATTATGATGAATAATAAAGGTTGAAAGGCATTGGTTTAAACTGGATGGGATGTCCCCGAGGGAACCGGAGATCGGTGAGCCTCCTCTGAGTCACGTAGGTGGGGAATGGACCCTCATCCAACGAGGGAAGAAGGATGGGAACGGGGTCGAAGGGGTCTCCTTTCCGGTTGTCTGTTATAAGCACTTGTTCTGTGCCAGGTGCTATGCTAGTCGAAACAGACACTGTTTCTCTGTTCTCGGTTCCCTTCCAGTGTCCCCAAAGACCTCTTTCTTTAGGAGACAGCCCCTAGACACACCATCTCTAACTTAGACTGAGGCGCCCACCTAATCAATATAGTTTGTGTACAGCTCCAAATGGTTGCGTGGAACCGAGTTGACCAGCTGACCAGTTTTATAGATCGACATTTGCTCCTTTTCCGTTTTGCTGTTTTGTTAGTGGCATTTTGGAACCAATAACATTTTTGCAAACGTCGGCCTACGCCCATGACGCCCAAGCATTTTGCCTGTAGAGCCTGATGAATGAAATGACGCAGCCTGTCCTCAGGCAGGGGAGGCGGGCGTGAGGCACACCATCTCACAAATAATTAATAACCTGCAGTGGCCATAAGTGCTTCTTAGTCTTGGGGCTGAAGAGAATCCTGGGAGGTTTCTGCAGATGACCCTACGGGGGCGTGGAGTTAGGAGGCTGTTGTCCAGATGGGCGTCAGGTGAAAGGCAACAGACTGGGGAGATTGAGGATATGGGCTCTGGGATGTGGTTCCATAGCGTATTGGTGAGCACGTCTGCTTAACACGCAGAAGGTCCTGGGTTCGCGCCCCAGTGGAGCCATGGTCCATGGTCTACAGCCATGTCACCCTGAACAAGCCCGATGTCCGATCTCGGGAGCTAATCAGGGTCGGGCCTGGGTAGTACTTGGATGGGAGGCCACCTAGGAAGATGAAGTACTATAGGCATAAATAAAAAAAAAAAGAGAGAGTGAGAAAGAGAAAAGGGAATGCAGGCTCTGGATCCAGATGCCTAGCTTTTTACCCTCAACCTCTCGCCCTGGGCTGCGTGACCTTGGGCACGTCATTTAACCTCTCTGTGCTTCCGGTTCGTCTGTTTATCTCAGAAAGTTGTCCTGAGGATGCAATGGAGAGAACTTTCGAAAGTGCTTGGCTTTTTAAAAGGGACTGTGAAACACGTAGTTACTGTTGTTAACTGGACAGATTTGAGATTATTGTGTTGGGAGGATGTGGGGGAGGCCAGTACGGCTGAGGGAAAATGATCAGAAAGGTCACCGGGGGTGACCACATGGAGGGCAGATGCGTCTCAAAAGGGATCTTATTGACATGCAGATTCCCATCCAGTAGGTCTGGGCTGGGACCCTGAAACGTCGTGTGTCCATAAGGGGACTTGATCCTGAAGGCAAGATGAAACCTCTGTCGGTTTGTAAGCGTAAGGTGCCGAGACTTAAAAATCTCCCCAGCTGCCCTGTGGGAACACGTGGAAGGTAGCAGGACGGGAACCAGAGAGGAGGACTTTCTGTGGTGCAAGCTAATGTCTTTGGCCCCCTGAGGTCAAAGGCCGCCAGGAGCATGGCTGTGACATAGCCGTGTGCTGGAGATGGGCCGTACCAGCTTGCAAGGGCCCATTGTTGAGTATTGCAAACCGGTTGTTAACACTGCGGGCAGAATGAAATTGGTCATGGTGGGAGTACTAACACTATGAAAACTGGAAATGCTGCAGTCTGTGAGTGTGTGTGTGTGTGTGTGCGCGTGCGTGCATGCGCGTGCACACACTCAATTGCACAAGAGAGACGCAGAGAGAAAAGCGCACCACTGGGTTTACTGACTTGTTGTGAGGGAGACCGTAACACGTGCAGCGTCCGAGTGACAAGGCGAGAGAGAGGCCTTTGTATAGGAGCTGGGCGGGAGGCACTCGGGGGAGCGAGGCTCCGCTCTGGATCAGATGCCGGCAGGAAGTGGAGGCCGGTCCCCAGGGCAGGAGGGATGAGCAGCGCTAACACCGGGGGTGACCACATGGAGGGCAGCAGCAGCGGCTCTGAGCCCAGACGGGCACGTGCGGCCATTCTCGTGCCTCCGGCAGTGTCTGCATCTGGTCGTGTTGAGACATGACTCCAGGTGACCTTGTTTTTATCTTAGTTCATCATGATCACGGTGTGGCCTTGGCCGAGCTTGGTGTTCTGTGAAATTGTTTATGGCAATAGAAGAGCAACAGGGCCTGGCTGTCAGGGGCTGCTTTCTGCTTTGTTCAGCCGCTGCGACAAAGAGACCTCCAAACTCAGTGGCATTAAGACGATGGTTTATTTCTCATGTAGCAGAGGCAGGTGGTCCAGTGGGTGGAACATCTCAGCCTATGAGATGCTCAGGGGCCCAGGTTCCCTCCGTATTGTGGCTCCACCATCTCTCGTATGATTGAAGCTGGCTTATTGCTACATCCATAATCTGCCACATCCAAGGGAAGGGGCAACAAGTCTCAGACAAACAATCTTCTTTTAAGCAAATGACTCCAAAGGCTCGCTGTCACTCCCACTAACTCTGTGAGTGAGAATTCGGTCATGTGGCCACACCTAGCTGCAAGGGAGTCTGGGAACTGTTGTCTCTAGCTGGGCAGCCATGTGCAGGTAAAACTCTAGGACTGTAGAGGAAGGGGAAAAGGGATTATGATGGATTATGGCCATCAAAGACCAGTTGGCTGACTGTCAGGTTGTCTAGAAGGGCCCAGATTCGAGAGCTGTTATCGGTCCAGTTCTTGTCAGGAGGCTGTTTCTGAGTGTTGGAAAAACCACACACTGGATTTGAATGCTACTGCTGGAGTGGATTAGGACCACTGGGACGACTGGAACGGGAAGCAAAAAATTGTCCCCCTTCTTCCTACCTTTCCGTTCCCCACCTTTAGGCAGAGCCTAGCGGGAACCTAATAGGAACCCAGCTGTCAGAGTGGACATGGGGTGGGCAGGGTCCTCCTGGGGTCACAGAGCGAGGTGCGGAAGCGTGGAGTTTGGAGCTTAGAGACAGTAGCTTAATAACTGGCACAAGAGCTATTCTGGGGGTGTCATGGACAGCACGTGGTGACGCCCACTGAAGCGGAATAAGGTGTGAGGAGGTCTCATGGCAGTTGCCATTGGGTTCTATGTCCCCAGGAGCCCTCCTTGTGGACCTCGAGACTCCCGAGGAGATGCTGGTTTGGAGACCGGGCCGGACCAAGTCCTCGTGAGTGGCCCCCGGTCCCATGACTTCTGACCTCAGCTCTCTGGAGTGTGGTGGCAGCGACCCCTGACCTCAGAGGTCCCTGCCTGATGGCCCTCTCCCCAGGAAGCAGTACCTGCGCCAGATCATTGCAGAATATGAGGCCCTGGACCAAGAGCTCCCGTGCATCAGGAAGTTTCCCACCCCACCTGCCGCCCAGCCCCTCTGCTTGTGCTTGGAGACTCTGGTGAGTGGCTCCAGCCCTTGTGGAGTGGGGTGGGGTGGTGGAAAGGGCGCAGGCACAGAGCAGGGTAGGCAAAATCTGAACCCAGGCTTTGGGGCCTACCGGCTGTGGGTCGGGCACCTGGACAGGTTGCTGAAAAGTGTGAATCTGTCAAAGAGTCAACTGTCAAATATATCGCTGCTGGTCCCAGAGGGGCAGAGAGGGGGGGAGAAGGAGGGGCGGAGAAGGATGGTGGTTAAAAGGTGGAGAGCGGGGGACGGAGGACAAAGGGAACCCTCCTATGAAATTCTGTGAAGTTTACAAACGTAGCAAAAGCATGAGAAGAAGCCCATGTCTGCGGTAGCTTCGGCAGACTTCAGTGTAGGGTCTTCCTTGTGCCACAGGTGGATAAGAGTGGACATTGATGGGTCGCCCATCACGTGCCGAGCACATAGCTCAGAGGCCGGTTTGGCTGTCTTCTCCCACATGGGGATTGCTGTCTTTGTTTTAGGGACAAATCTCTACCTGAGGGCTCCTCTTCTTTATGGCTTTGAACATGGCCTCTCCCTCCCCTCCCCCCACACACACATACCCAAGGCTTGCCAGGAGGAGACCAATGTCATGACCTCATTTAGCGCTTCATTTAGTAGCAATTTTATATGCTACGACAATGGCAAAATCCCGTGGACACGGTAATCTCATGCTGAAAATGTGGTTTGTGATCAATATATGTCTCTGAACGTTAGATTGACCAGAAGTTAAAACCCCCTATGACCTTTAGTTTTTGACAGCTGAGCATTTCTTAAAATGCTAATATGAAGAGAAAAGGAAAAGAGAGTGGGCGCTTTTCCACCTGAGAGAGGGACAGGCCGATGATCGCGTGTGATCTTTGTCCCTCAGATGCCACCGGGGCCTCTGCCACGTGCTGCAGGTGGGGTTTAGGGTGAGGACTTCAGAGCCGGACTGAACCCAAGTGTCACGGCTGAGGCTCTCTCTCTGACTCCCCCAGCCCGAGGAGGACCTAACCCACCTGGAGGTGCTGGAGGCGCTGGAGGCCGAATTACCTGGGGCCATGGAGAGTGGCCGCGTGAGCAGCATCCGCTTCGAGAACATGAACGTCATCTGTGGGACTGCGGGGCGCAGGGACCGGTGAGCCCGCGGCGGGGACAGGGCGGGGCGTGAGGTGGGGCGAGGGTTGGGGTCTACCCAGCGCAGGAGAGGGGCGGAGTCCGGGCGATGGAGCTCAGCGGGCGGGGCCTGGAGGTTAAGGCAGTGGGGGGGCGGGGGGCAGGGCCTGCAGCGGCAGCAGGGGAGCGTGGTCGCTGCGAGGGCGGAGCAATGGGGATGAGAGAGAGAACCGGGAAGGGGCGGAACCGAGTGAGCGCGGTGGCGGGGCTGGGCCAGGAGGGATCAGCGAGAAGGAGGAATCTGGAGTGATGGGTCTTTGAGTGACTCAGGTGGTGACGCGGATGCGCAAGATGGAGGTGTGAGAAGCCGGAGCCTGGAATTAGCGCATTGCAGGGGCGGGGCCCGGGGCGATTAGGGGGACTGGGGCTTGGCGTGTTTAGTTGGGGACGGAACCGGGAGCGACCGACTGCTGGGGGCGAGAGCAGCATTGAAGGGGCGGGGCTGGACGCAGAGGGGCGGGGGCTGGACGCATATGGGCGGGGGCCGACGCAGAGGGGCGGGGTTGGACAAAGATGGGCGGGGCCGGATCAAGGGGCGGGGCTTGGAGCTGCCAGCGAGGGTCTGGCACCGGAGCTGCGGGTTGAAAGTGGGCGGCTGAACCAGGCTGAGAAAATGGGATCCAGAATGACCCAGGTGAGGGGCGACGTACAGGCTGACCTGGAGGGGAGTTTAGGGACCGAGTGACGAGTTGAGAGACCGGGGTCAGTAAACGCACAGGGACGGGGCGGGACCGGTACCACCAGATTCCCCTCCCGTCCCTGTCCTCTCGCAGGTGGCTCATCACGGTCACGGACTTCCAGACTCGCTCGCGCCTCCTGCGCTCGGGGCTCCACCTGCGCGGGCTCGCGCGCCCGCTCGTGCGCCACGACGAACTGCTGCTGGGCGATTACCGCCTGCACCTGCGCCGCTCCCTGGTCCGACGGCGCATGCTCGAAGCTCTGGGGGCGGAGCAGGCCGAAGATTGACGCGCGGGGGCGGAGCTTGCGCACCGCCGGGCTGGCTCGGGCCGCCTACCCGAGGCCGGGAGCAGAAGGGGCGTCGCCTTCCCCAGGAAGGAGGCGGGACCGGCTCGAGGGGGTGGATACTGTGAGTTTAATTATAAAGAATGACCTGGTACAAAAGCCATTTCTCTCTGCAGAATCACGGCGGGGAGTCAGGGGAGGTTATGGGACATAGGGACGAGCCCCCATAAAATAATCCCGCCTCCCCAGTCTTCCCCAAGTCCCTACGAGTGGACGCCTGGGTCCCGATCCCTCGAGGGAGGAACGGAGGCCCGCGGGAGGGAAGACCCGGGAGCAGGGGCTTTCGACTCGCGCCGACCCGGATCTCAGCGAAACCAGACGTCCCCCTCCGCCCCTTCCTCTCCCTCCTCCCACCCCCCTTGGAAGACGATTCTCTGGGCTTTTATTTCAGGTTTTTTTTTTTCCTGGATTTTTGTGTATGTTCTAGGTATTTTTTTCTTTTTCGTATTTTCTTTTGTTATTGTTCCTCTTTTTGCTTTGTCTCTCCTCTCCACCCCGCGCTGCCCACCCCCCAATCCAGTCCCTTTCCCCTCCCATCCCCGACCTCTCCTCCCCCCTCCCCACCCCCTACACCCTCCCCAACCCCGCGGCACCCATCCAGAATGAACAAGCCCTTGATAGATGGGCGCCGCGCAGGCCCCCTGCGGATGGGGGTCAGCCGACAAGGGGGAGGGGGCGGGTAGGGGCCCAGCGCGATCTCCGCCCCCCTCCTCGCCACCCCTCCCCCCTCCCACAGCCCTCCCACAAGGTTCCCCACAGATCCCTGACGTGGTGAGGGGAGAGGGCTGCAAGCACCCTCACCCCCCATGGACGGAGCCCCCCCCCCGGGGGTGGGGGGCAGCAGAGGGGGAATGGACTTGGAAGAAGGAGGGGGAGCTCCCTTCTTTGGCAGCTGAACATGGGGGGGACCTGAGGGCGATGCCCTCCCCCCTTTACCCACAGTAGGGGAGGGGGCTTCCCAGGGGAAGGGGTGGCTGAAAATTCCCAAGCCCCAGGAATAAAGGGAGAGGGAAGCGTGCGGGGGAGGGACAGCCATGCTGGACGGAGGAGGAGTTTCTTGGAGAGACGGAAGGGTTTTTTTTGGGGGGGGGTGGAGAGGTCTTCGTGCAAAATGGATGGATAGAGAGCCCAGGAAGGACTGCGAAGAGTGAGAGGAGGTAGGGTATGCGGGGGGCAAAGACCGGAGCAGGCAGAGGACGCAGCACGGTGAACGAGAAGCGGGTGTGCATAGGGTCATCTCTCGACGGAAAGAGAAAAGTGTGAAGGCGTCGCAGGAGCGGTTCCCTCAGGGACGAAAGCCGAAGGTGTCAGGGAAAGAAATGCTAGTGCAGCCCAAGAGCGTGTGGAGGGGGCCGAAAGAGCAGAAGGTGAGAAGGGGTACAGTCTCCGAGGGGGACCGGGACGGCCCGGGACGGCCACCCAGGAGCTGACAGGGACAAGAGGGAATCCAAGAATGAGTGTGCGGCAAAGCCACGGTGTGCAGGAGCACTGTCCGGGAGAAGGCAGGAGTGCCAGGGAAGAGGCGTGTGCAAGAGTGTGCTAGAAAGTCCACAGGAGTCGAGAATGGCGCCGGGTGTGGGTTCGGGGAGGGAGGGGGCAGCGGAGGGGGAGCCTGGAGGACAGGGGCGGGGTGAGCATGTGAGAGGGAAACAGCTCCCGCGAGGCAAGTGTGCAAGCAGCGCAATAAAAAGTGACAGTGACGGTGCCGGACGTCGGGGAGGGGCGCGGGGGCGTCACCGACAGGTGGGGAGAGTTGGAATGGGGGGGCTTCGAGGATACGAGGGCAAAGCGCTTACGGAAAATGGAGGCACGTCAGGAGAGGTGCACGGGAGAGCAAGTGTGCAAGGGCCGAGCAAACAGGAAGGTATTCCACAGAACAGACGTGTGTGCACGGGGCCTGCGGGTGGGTGAGGGGAAGGGTGTCCCAAGTGTGTCTGCAGCAAGGGCCCGGAGATTTCCAGAAGTGAGGTGTGTCAGGGCGGGGGTGGGTGGGGGGAGTGCAAGCCCGAGGTGAGGAGAGCAGGGGGTGTGGGGCGTGCGGGGAGAAATGACGTGTGACGTGTGACGTGTGACATGTGAGCGAGGGACACAGAGCCGACAGGGCCTCGCGAGCCGGGAGCAAAGGCGGCGTGTGCAAGACAGCGAGAGAGCAAACTTGTGCAAAATTATAGCCCAGGGAGGGGGGAGAGGCAAGCAGGCGTGCAAAGGAGCGTGCAAGAGGCTGGGGGGCTGCTGTGTGTGCCAGGGAGAGGGGGAGACGGGGCAGAGGGGCCGGGAGGTGGGGAGGGCTGTCGAAGGGGCTGCAGGTGGTGGAAGCCGAGGGTGCCCCCTTCCGGCCTGGGGCACGACCGTCCACTCAGGCCCTGGGCCGACCCTCTATGGCTCTGTCTGGTCCCCCTCCCCAGAGTCAACCCCTCCCTCCTCCTCCACCCCCCGCTGTGACGTTTGCCGTTCCCACCCCCTCCGCTTCCGATTCACACACACTGAGTCTTCTGTGGGCTGCCCCCTCCCATGAGGTGCGAATGTCTGGCCGGAATCGGGCCACCCGGTGACCTCGAGCCTTGGGAGACAAGGGGCAGGGTGCAGTTTGAGCAGAGTCCCCTGGCCCCCGGGGAGAGCACGATGGTCAGGGGTCAGAGGTCAAGAGGCCAGTGGGCTCAAGGGTTCTGTGGACGGGCTGGTCCGTCCAAGCCAGCCATCACCTCTCCAGGAAGAATCTGAGCGCGCGGTCGATGTTCATGCGGTGGCCCACCCTGGTCACTCCCAGGTCCACGTAGTCCTCCTTGGTCAGGGCAGGCAGGTGGGAGCCGTCGATCTCGTGGTCCAGGAAGCGGGCTCGGTGCTCGGCCAAGCCGAGCCACTCCAGCCAATCGGCCACGTCGAACTTGGTCCAGAAGCCCAGGGGTTTCGCGCCGAACGGCTTGTCCGCGGGCAGCGAGAGCAGGCGCGTGGGCGAGAGGGAGCGGGAGGCCCCCGACAAGGCTCCGCCGAGCCCCCCGGACACTCCCGGGCGCGGCGGCACAAAGACCGGGGCGAAGGGGTCGGCCGAGCCTCCAGCCCCTCCCGTGGGCGAGCTACGCATGTCAAAGAGGCCCGGGTAGAGGGGTCCGGAAGGCAGGATGGGCAGGGATGAGGGCCGGGGCGCGGGGCTGACCTTGTGCTCCGAGGCGGGAAGCAGCGAGGGGCTGGGCGCCCGGCGGAGCAGAGGTGGCCGCATCTCGAACTCCACACCCTGGAGGTGGCGGGTGGACGTGGAGGAGGAGGAGGCTGAGGGTGAGGTGGCCCCCGGGGCCGCAGCAGCTGAAGGGGGGACCCCGGCTCCTGTGGGGAGTGGTGGCAGAGGTGGTTTAGGCCAGTTCTGAAACAGGCTGCTGACCGGTTTGGAGAGGAGCGAGGACTGGGAGTCATCCGAGAGTCTGGAATGTGACAAAGGGGGCAGGGGTGGAGGAGAGGGGTTCGGGGGCCGGTAAGGGCAGGGTGAGGAAGAGGAAGAGGTCAAGATACAGGGAGAGAGGAAGAGAGACACAGGGGCGGGGGCAGAGAGATGGGAAGAGAGAGCAGGAGCCAGGGGGTAAGATGGATGTCGGGACAGAGTGAAGGGAGAGAGAAATGAGAGGACAGGGAGAGGGTGACAGTCAAGAGAGATGAAAGAAAAAGAGACATTAAGTGATAATAATAATAATCGCCACCACTTACTGATGCTCACGTGTGCCAGGCATTGTTCTAAGTGCTCTTTACATATCGCATTTCAATTTAATCCCCTCGACAGCCCTGATGCAGGTTACTATCATCATCATCATCTCATCATCATCATCAGCACAGAGAGGTTAAGTAACTTGCCTAAGGACACACAGCCAGGAAGTGGCAGAGCCCGGTTATAGGGCACCAAAGTCTGAGCTCTTAACCACTATTCTATACTGCCTTTCGGGGGCATGGCCAGTCACAGCAGAGTGGAAGACGGGGAGACGTTGAGGGAGGAAGGAGAAGAGGGTGGGTGTTCAGGGGAGAGAGATGGAAGGGGACAGGGGACAGAGAGAGAGAGAGAAAGAGAGATGAGGAGAGGGAGATGAAAGAGAGAAGAAACAAGGGGACTAAAAGGTTCCCCTCATCCCTTTAGCTCCTTCCAGAACAGCCCAGGCTCAGGGCCTTTGTACCGGCCGTTCCCTGCGCCCTAGCTCACGCTTCCCCAGGCGGCCATGCGGTTTGCTCCGGCCCCTCCTCCAGCCTCTGCCCGTCATTTGACCTCCTCTAACCATCCTACCGTTGTATGTTTTCTCCTAGGACGACTGCCACCATTTTGTCATCCAGCCCCACCTCTGTCTCATTAGGCTACTAGCTCTATGAGGGTGACACTTTGCCTATCCTGGGTCCCTCTCACCCGGAAAGAGCACCCAGCACGTAGTAGGTGGTAAATCAAAATCTGGCTCAGCGGTTGTCTAAATTCAGCATCCTTTTCTCTCCCCAGAAGACTTAAGGATAATCAATGAGTTGCCTTAAGATTTCAAAGGCCTGATAAAACCACATTCGAATACCTACTATAAGGACATCAGCCCTTCAAACGGAGTTAGGGTGAGCTCTGCAGATGGGCAACAGGATTGAGAAGAACTCTCTCCACTGTGTGTGCGCATCTGACTCAGGGACGTGACTCTCCTTTGCTGAAGACTAGGTCTTGAATGAGCTTGAACTTGGCAGTGACACCAGCATCATCGCGTGTCTCCCCATCTACACTTGCTGGGCTTCCGTAGGCCACTCCCTTCCCCCCATCATAACAGTGACCTCAAAAACTTGTTTAGGTGGGCACGATGCCATCTCCCTTCTACAGAGAGGTGGACGCCTTTGCCTGAGATCCCCCAGTCAGAAAGTGCAGGGTGGGGACCAGAACCCAAGAAGCCCATCTCCAGAACCACACCTGTAACCGCTGTACCCTAAAAGCATCTTGTCTGGGCTCAAGGGACTTGCAGATTTCAGGGATTGTCAGAACTGACAACCTGCCAGGGAAATGACATTGGCAAGTGGGGCTCCGGTCTCCTGTTAATAACTCTTTTTGTTCATCGTGGGGATGTGGGTTGTCATGGTGATGGGAGGAGACCACAGAAGCTACTGATAAAGGGAAGTTTGAAGCATCTGTGGAAGGATGCCTCTTTGAGGGCAAACTCCTCCAAGCCAACCTGGTTTCTGCTTCCTTTCTACCACCTGGGACCATAACAGGACTCAGCCCTGGGGAAGGTGGACTCTGGTACCCACGGCATCGGTCCCTCTGGCCTTCACTGCCAATCACCAGCCCTGGCTCACCTCTGCCGCTGCAGAGAGGAGGTCCGCTCAGGGACGTAGCTGGCTCCCCCGTGGTGGCTGTCCCCGCTTCCCCCGCTGCCTCCCCGGGCCCAGGGCAGAGCGCCACCAGCTGCCGAGGAGCCCCCAAACTGCTGGAGCTTGGAGCTGAGTTCACTGATGATGCTGGCTTTTACTGTGGCCAAAGCTGAGGCCTGAGGCTGGGCCAGGGGCCCAGGCAGGGGTGGTGGCGGTGGGCCCGGGCCCTCCTCCCAGGGCAGCAGCTTCCGCGGCAGTGAGGTGGCGGAGGGCGAGGGCACGGGTGGGCCTTCCGGCTCTACGGCCACTGGACCCCCAGTGACGCCTGCTGCCGAGGGTCCCGAGCAAGCACTCAGGGCCAGCAGCCCATCGGTTCCAGCCCCTGTCACTGAGACCGTGGGGCTGGTGGGAGTGACCGGGTCTCGAAGTCCCCCACTGGGGCTGGGCCGCAGGCCTCCGCTGGCCCCCAGCGCCCGGCCCCGGAGCTTGGAGGGAGTCATGAGCTGGGGAGGGTATGGCGGGCCGGGTGCACCGCTTCCCCCGAAGGCCTGGCCGTCCAGGTAGGCCACATACGTGTCCAGCAGCTCTGGCCCGCTGGCCACACCGGCCCCGCCACCACCCCCCGCGCTGCCTCCACCTTCCGCCGACAAGCTGCTCAGCGTGGAGGCGCTGCTGATGGTCTCCAGCGGGTGGTCGCTGCTGCTCCGACTGTCCACCTCCTCAATGCCCGAATCCGTGCCGGGCGGAGGGTCTGGGCCAGGCTGTGGGGCTGGGGGTGCAGGGGCAGCGGGGGCCGGTGGGCCCGGTGGAGGGGCGTCCCCAGGAGCCACGGGGGCCCCCTGGGTCAGCGTGGCCACCTCACTGTCGTAGGAAGTCAGGCTGGAAGCCGTGGAGTCCAGGGTGGGCGGGGCGGCGGCGATGGTGGGGGGCGGCGCCGGGGGCAGCGGGGTGGTCGGGGTGGGGGGGTCTGGCAGCGGGTGGGGGGGCCCAGGCGTGAGGGGTGACTCCGGCTTCTCAAAGCTGTTGGAGAACTCCAGGGGCGGCGGCAGAGGTTCCACGAAGAGGAATTCGCCGTCTTCCACATCCACCGAGGGCGCGGGCGGCGGCAGGACCAGCAGCGGAAGCCCGTTCTCCTCGCTGCCCCGCGGGGAGGTGGGCGACGTGGGCACGGACCGGCGCGGGCTGGGCGGTGGGGCCCCCGGCCCGTCCTCCGAGGGGGGACCCCTCGCGCCCGCCCGGGACTGGCAGTTCTCCAGGAACCGCACGTGCAGCGGCAGCCGCTCTGGTTCCTCGGGGGCTCCGGACCTCCAGGCCTTGCTCACCCCAGGGTGCGGGGCGGGGGGCTCGGGCCCCAGCTGCAGCAGGAGGGGCCCGACGCCGGGAGCGGTGGGGGGCAGGCGGTGCAGCAGCGAGCGCCGGGCAGCCGGCGGGCTGGCCGGCAGCGACCTGTCCTGGCTGCCCAGGCCTGCCCGGTACCCCAGCTCCCGGCGGGCGGGGTCGGGCGGGGAGGCCCCCCAGAGGCGCAGCACCGGCTCATGGTGGGCGTGGGGCGAGTGGTGGTGCGGGGTGGGCGGCGGGGCCTCGTAGCGGGGTGATGGGGGCCTGGGAGGCAGTTGCGGGGCGCCGCCGCCCTCCGAGGACTCCTTCAGCGCCCGCTCGCGCGCCGCCAGGGCCAGGCCGAGCGGGGAGGCTGGGTCCAGGGCCTTGCCAGTCAGCGGGTGCACCAGGGGCCGCGGCGGCAGGAAGCTGGTGAAGGCGCTGCTGGCCCCGCCGCCCGCCCCGTAGGCGCGGCTGGCGGCCCCGTAGCCCCCGTAGGCGCCGCCGCCCGCGCCCGCGGACTCCAGCCGCAGGTAGGGCTCCGCGGAGAACATGCCCTCGTCGATGGACTTGGAGTGGCGCAGGCGCGGGCCGGGGGGCGCCCCGGGGCCCAGCGCGACGGCGCCGCCGCCGCCGCCGCCGCCGCCCTCGTCGTCGCCGGTGTCGGTGGAGAGGAAGAGTGGGGACCGCTGGCGCGCCTCGCTCTGCCAGCCGCCCTCCCTGCGCGCCGCGCCCACCAGCGCCGCCCCAAACTGGCTGGTGAAGTCCAGCGTGGCCGGGCCGCTGGGCGAGGCGGGCGCGGGCGCCGGGGCCGGCGGCGCGGGCGGCGCGGCCGCGGTGGGGCCGGGCGCGGAGGGGCCGCCCGCCGCGTCGGGCTGGGCCGGGGGCTCGGCCTCCGTGCTGCTCCCCTGGCTGCTGCGGCCGCTGCTGCTGGTGGACGGGGCCTTGATGATGATGGTGGGGATGGGGATGGAGTTCTTCTCCGACGCGGCGGCCGCGGCCGGCGGCGGCTGCGGGGACGCGGGCGACGCGGGCGACGCGGGCGACGCGGGCGGCAGGCCGCCGCCCTTCTGCGGCTCGCCCTCCACTTTGGTCTGCTTGACCAGCGGGCCCTTGCGCCCGCGGCCGGAGCGCGCGGGCACGTACATGGCCGCGCTGGCCGCCCGCGGGGGCAGCTGGAAGTAGCGCAGGGCGGGGGTCTGGGCGGGGACGCCGTGGTGCGACGCCGACGGCGCCCCGGAGGGCGCGCCGGGCCCGCCGCCCCGCCAGCCGCGGAGGCTGGGCTGGGGCCCCAGGGCCAGCCGCGGCGGCGGGTCGTCGGGGGAGCCGCCCGTCTCCATCTCCGGGGGGTGAGGGGAGTGCGCGTGGTGGTGGTGGTGGTGCGGGGGTGCGTGGTGGTGGGCGGGGGGCAGGGGCCCGCTGTGGTACAGGCTCTTCTCCCGTGGCCCCAGGCGGGCGTCGGGAAGGGCGGGCCCGTCAAAGGAGGAGGGCAAGGACGCGGGGAGGGGGCCCCCGGAGCCGGGGTTGAAGGCTCCGCCCCGGGGGGAGGGGGTGAGGCGGCCGGAGGAGGAAGGGGCCGCAGGCGTGCTGTAGGGGGGCTCAGGCGGGGACGTGGTGGGGGGCGGGGGGATGTCCTCGGAGCCAGGCACCGACAGGCTGCGGCTGAACTTCATGGTTGGGGGTGCTAGGTAAGGCCTATCGTCTTCTGCGGCTCCTGGGGAGACACAGAGGGTCCAGGAGCGGAGGCCTGGGGGCAGGGGCGGGGTCGCCCTGCTCCTGGATCCTACAGAACTACAATAGAACTACAACAGTAATGAAATCATAATAGTAATAATAATAATAATAATAATAATAATAATGGCCCCCGGTTTATGGAAGAACTTCGCATGGACTAGTCCAGAGCTCCCAAGGTCAAGGTAAACCCAAAGCCACTGGATACAGTAACACGGGTGTGCACTGCACAACAGCCAACAGCAGAGGGAGCAAGGTGTGCGTGTGGGGGGGGGGGCGAAATTCAGATGCACTCCCAGAAGGGGGCGCTTTTTCTAATTCGCACAGAAGCTAACGTGGCTTGGCGGGAGCAAGAGCGGCCTGAGCCAGGCAGAGATGCCATGTTTCTGTGCGTAGATTTCTTTTCACGCATAAACGAAAAAGAAATGCAATGAGCACATCAAACCTGTGATTTCACAGATGGAACTGCTGAGGGTGAGGCTAATTAGACTGATAGGTGAGTGATGTTACGGAGGTTTACAGGCGGCCGATACTAGGTAAATGATGAGACACGGGTAGACCTCACAGGTGCGAGACGCACGCTGACGGTCTGTGGGCACCGGAAGTTGAGGAAAAGCTAGACCCGGTCGGCAAAGCGACTCAGAGCGCAGAGGAGTGAAGTCGTTCTCTGCTCGTCAGCTGTCAGGGCCGGGTCTTGGAACCCCTTCTCGCCTGACCGCTCTCTCTCCCTTGGCGATCTCAACCAGCCAGCACCACGGCTTTGCTCGCTACTTCTCTGCTGAAGACCCCACCCTTGTCCTGGTCCCCATCCTCTCGCCCAGGGTGCAGGCTCCAAATCCGAGTGCCGCATCCGCTCACTGGCCTCTCGACCTCAGCAGGCCTCCGGCCAAGCTGCTGACCTCCTCCCCGCCTCCCCTATGGTCTCCACCGGCTTCGCAAATGGCGGCTCAGTCCTGCCTCAGGACCTTTGCACTGGCTGTGCCTGAGGCCTGGAACCCCTCCCCTCTGCATGCCCCCAAGGTCCCCTGCTTCCTCTCCAAGTGTCAGCTCAAACCTGCCCCCCCCCAGCATGCCTCTCGACTTCCATTTCCCATAGCACTTACCACAGTTAATACACTATATAATTTTCTCATGTCCTATCCTGATATAACCTGCCATCTGTCTGCCCCTTGCATCAGCCCCATGAGGGCGGGACCCTTTAGTCTGTTTCGTCCCCTGACACGGTCCCCCGAGGCCTGGCCTGGCATACGGCAGTACTCAATAAACATCCGCAGGATGAATGAATGAAGGAATGAATGAATGGGGCCGGGTACGGGAGAGAAAGAACCAAGATCTGTGCTGGGGCCTTTGACCTGCTGCCTCTGGATGCAGATGAGGCCACCTGTGCCAGGTTACACAGCTGGGATGGACCTGAGCCAGGATTCAAACCCAGGTCTGCCCAGGAGCAAAGCCTGAGCTCTCTGACCAGACCGATGGAACTGTGGTCACATGTGGACATGTGGAAGTAGAGAAGAACATTTCCAGGCCTCCCCCTTCCCCCTGTAAACTGCTGCTGCCCGCCAGCCTCCCCTTCCTCACGCACCGTGCTTCAGTAACATACCGATAGATTTCTGCCGGAGCATGAGCCCAGGTCCTGGAGGCAGGTAAGAAGGACGCTCGTAACTTGGCTGCGAGCGGTGGTGGGGATCGAAGCTCGACTTTGGGGCAGCGGCCAGGGGACGAGAGAGAAACGACAACAGAGAAAGATGAGTCAGGGTGTGAAGAGTCAGCCCCCATTCCTTCTCCAAGCCCCTGCAGGAAGGCAGAGGGCAGCGGAGGGGGCGGAGGGGACTTGGGGTGGGGTGGTTCTGAGTCCAGACAGCGGGGAGAAAGCGAGCAAAGGCGGGTTTTTGGTCCACCCTGTTTGTCCCACTTCCCATCCTGATCGCTCATCGGGGTGCTCTTCCCCATTGCTGTTGTCACTGCCAAGTTCAAGTCACCGTCATTGCTCGCCTGGCCTCTTCCAGGCTTCTCCCCTGTCCCCCTGCGACCAGACTTGTTTCCAAGCCCCCCCCCTTTCTGGTCTGCTTTCCACACAAGGGTCACAGGGATCTTCTCAAAGATTCAAACACACATATCTGAAAAGATCTTTGCGCACCGATGTTCATAGCAGCATTATTCACTGGCCAGGACACGGAAGCCATTGAAGTGCCCTACAATAAATGACTGCCTAAAGAAGCTGTGGTCCATATATGCAATGGAGTATGACTCAGCCATAAGAAGAGAGGAAATACTGCCATTTGCAACAACATGGATGGACCTCGAGATAATCATGCTAAGCGAAATAAGACTGAAAAAGTTGAAAATCACATGATATCACTTATATGTGGGATATAAACCTAAAAGCAACAAATGAACAGGACAAAGAGACTCATGGACTATATAGACTAGTGGTTACCAGAGAGTAGTGGGGGGAGGGGGAGGGGGGAGGTAGACAGGGTAAAGGGGGTCAAATGTAGGGGGGTAGGGGTAGGGCGAAGTGGGTAAAGGGGATCAAATATATGGTAGCTGCAGGAAACTGGACTTTGGGTGGTAAACACACAATAGAATATACAAATGTCAAATGATAATGTACATCTGAAAATTACATAATTGTATTAACCAATGTTACCTCAGTAAACTTAAATTTTAAAAAGTTAAAAAGAAAAAGAAATTCAGGCCCAGCTATTGCCCTGTTTAAAATCCTACAGTCACACCCCACATCTGTTAAAAGGGGCTTCGCATTCCCGAGTCTGGTCTTCGATCTCCCTGCCGGTAACCACACAGATTCCTGTGGCGGGGGTCTGTGCTCATCCATCCCCAGGCACCAAGAGTGTCACCTGCCCCTTGCTCTGGAGAACCGCCCTTCCCCAAAGGAGCCTGCACGGCCAAACGGCTTCGCGCCCGCAGCCAACAACCAGACTAACATGGAGGTCCAAGGCGGGATTAACTCCCTTGTGTAACGCACACCCCAGAGCTCCCTGAGGGGCCGGCCTGAGTGGGCTCCAGCGGGGGCCAGCTCTGCTGTCCTGCTCCACAGCCCATCCTGCGCCCTGCATTCCGCTCCGGGTCCCCCTAGGAAACCACAAGAATCGCTCTCGCTCTGCCAGGCTCCGAGCGTCGGAGACACATTCAGACGCCCTGAATGGTCCAGTCACGTCTCCATCTCCTTGCTCACTGTGGTCCCACCTTGACCCCCCCCCCGGCCCTCTGATACCCCCAGGACCATCTCTGCTTTAGAATACTCGCAAGCCATGGACCTTCTCTCTGCGATGGTTTCCTCCTCCTTGTCACAGGGCCTTTCCATCTTTAAGCTCTCCATTCCACTGTCCCCTCCCAGTCACTGTCTACTGCGTGTCCCTGTCCCATTTTCTCCTTGGTACTTGTCTCCATCTGAAATGATTTTGTTTACTTGTGTACTTTCTGTCTCCCGCCTGGAATACCAGCTCCCTGAAGGCACTATATATTATCCTAGGCAGGCAGGGAGAGGAGCGTGGAGGAGGTAGAAGGGAATTCGGGCACAGTGTCTAGGGCCCACGATACTTTTAGAGTAAACGTTTTAATTTCTTTTACAATCGGAAGGAAAAAAAAAGAATATAATCCAGTCTGGATGATATTCATATTTGCGCCAACACAATCATCAAATATAGATTTCTAAACTTTTTTTAGGTGGCAGGGACTCACGAAGGCAAAATTGCCAAAGGCCCACAGAAGTCATACGCAGCCTGCCTGAAGGTCGTGACTTCATGGGTCTTGTTTCCTGCTGGGTCTCCATTCCCTACAGAGGGCCTGGTGCTCTACAAGGTCGTGTCAAATAAACAAGTGACCGAGAGAGCCAACATCAGGCACTGTTATCTGGAAGTTTCTCTTATATACAGCAGAACCCAATTCTGCAAAATCCCCCCTGCAAATGTAAATTTTCTAAGCGAAGTGACCTTGTTTGACTGGCTCACTCTTATACCCCTAGGGCCTAGCAGCAGCTCTAGCACGTAGTAGGTGCTCAATAAATATCTCTAGAATGAAGGACTGCTTGCAAGTGATACAAGACACCCCGACGAGATGTGGGGGGGGAGCTTTCTGAGGGCAAAACCCCAGTCCTGAACATTCCCATGAAGCAGCACCAGGTCGGCCCCAAGAGGGTGTCAGGAAGGGTCTCCTTTTGACTGGTCTCCCCCCACCCCCGATTCTGCTCTTCTCAGCAGGATTCTTGGCCTGCCAACTCTTCTTGACTTTGTTGAATGTTTTTCTCAAACATCCTCCTTCAGCCCTTTCTCCCTAACCCTCAGCCAAGCCTCCTGCTTGGTTTCTCAGCCTGCCCTGCAGCTTGTAATGATCCACGTGGTATCGGGGAGCCGAACCCCGCGAAAGACAAGACAGGCTTTGTGGGGGTGCAGACAGAGAGAAGTGGGAAGCAAAAGAAGCCATTTCTGTGCGAAGCCCTTTGCCGACGCGTCGTGTGTTAGTCCTCAGCGAACCCTCAGACTCGAGCACTGAGGTTGGCTGCGCTCGTTCTGATGACAGTGACAGGGGCTGAGGGTCAGAGGACAAAGGTCCTGTCCTGGGCCAGCCAGCGAGTAGGGAGGAGGTTACGGAGCCAGTGGAGAAAATGACTTGGAGTGGTTAGAAAATCCTCCGCTTAAATAAAAGGGAAGAGAAGGGGTTATGAAGAGCGAAGAAAAAGTGTGTCCCAGTCAGAAAGGACACGGGGGCCATGGAGGGGCGGACGCAGGCTCCTGGAGGGGACACCGAGTAGAGTCCGGCCTGCACAGGGAAGCCAGGGGAGAACTGGGAGGGGGGAAGGCGCATGTGGACGGCGGGCGGGGGTCAGAGTGATGAGGGGGGCTCAGTTATGGAGGGGGGTCGGAGCGAGAGGAGGGGGTCCGGAGTGGCAGGGTGGGGTCACAGAGAGAGAGAGTCAGAGTGACAGAGAAGGGCGCCCTTGCTGAAGAGGGTGCCGCGCGAAAGCAGAGACATCGCACCTGCAAACCGACAGGAGACACTTTGAATTGGAAGGGAGGGATCAAACGATGGGTGAGTGGACGTTACGAGGGGGCTCAGCGTGGCAGAGATGTCCGCCTGGCCGGGGAGCCCAGCAGCGTCTGGGGAGGTGCGGCGCTGCCTGCCCGAGGGGCCGACTGAGTCCGGGTGGGACAGGCTGCCCTCCATCAAAAAACCCGAGCATCCTCTCCCGCGCGGAGGGGGCAGCCAATCAGAGCGCGCCTGCGGCGCGTGACGTCACCGGCGGCGGGGCAGACTCCTCCCCAGGGAGCCCGCGACAGGCCCAGCCACCTCGTGGTTGGCACGGGTCCAGTGCCCGGGGCGGAGTGTGTGCCTCGTGCTGAGCACAGGCTGAATGAAGGCTGACACCGGGCTGCGACCTTCGCGCCAGAGTTGGCCCCAGAAAGGGGTCAGATGGAGAGACAGAGACAGACAAAGTCACACGGGAGGAAGAGAGACATGGGGGAGACAGGGACGGAGCTGCAGGTCCAGAGCGGGCAGAGAAAAAGGCTGAGAGACAGCGATGGGAAGGCAGACGGACCGGGTGACACCCGGGGAGAGTCAGTCTCGAGAGGCCCCGAAGTGCAGGGGGCCGGAGCTGTCCCAGAGGGGAGAGGCCGGGGCGGAGGGTGCAAGGAGAGCATGCGGTAAAAATAATCAGAGGGAGAAACTGAGCCTGGAGAAAGGCTGAGACCTGTGCCCAGACAGAGGCTGCAGAGGGAGGGGGAGGGGCGCCCGCAGGGGTCCCTGAGCCCGCAGCAGAGACGGGTGCTCAGAAAGCCCACGGCATGCAGAGGGGAGGACGGATGGACGGGCGGCAGAGGCCTGGAAAGAGACAGGGCTCAAGAGGCACCCTGATGTAGCGCATCAGCAGGGGGTCTGCACCCCCACTGCTGGCCTGGGTGGGTGCCCCCGACTCCGCCCGGGTGTAATGCAGAGGCGTGTCTGTCAGGGAGGGCTGAAATGCCCCCATCCTTAAGCTTTTGAGCAGTGGCGTCTCGTGCCACGCTTTGCTCTTCCTCAATGCTGAGCAGGTCTGACGAGGCCTCGGGGCCACACTGTGCCCCACATGGCCGGCTCGCCCCCTCTGGTCGAGGTGCAGAGGGGTTCGAGCAGGAGAATAAGAAAGGGACAGAAGCGGAAAGCAATAGGAGACGGAGACACGAAGGAGGACGGGACCATACGCCAAGGGGCTGTCCACGGAAAGAGGACACAGAAATGTCCAGAAGGGGCCCCCGTGTGGCCTCTGCTGACTCGGGGTGGGAGAGATCAGGAGGACTAGTGGGAAGGGAGAGGGAGCCCCGACATGAGAGGGCGGGCCTGGGGGAGGCCCAGGAGGAAGAGAGGAAAAGGGGAGGGAGGCCCCACGGAGAAAATGACCACTGGATCCAGGGCCCAGAGGGAAGAGAGACGCCCCACCCCCGGGAAGACCGTAGCTGGGGGTGGTGGGTGGGCAGCTGGTGTCATTACTGGCCCGTGTCTGGGCCCATCTGGGGGTGTCTCTGCTGCTCAGGCGGTGGATTCTGTGAGATCCAGGATCTTGTCTATGCTGTAGCACAGGGAAGGGCTAGCACCCCGGCTGCCTGGCACTTTGTGGGTGCTCCAGACATTCACTGAATAAACACTCTAATGTGTTACTGGAGACACCACATCGAGCCTCATACTCTGCTGTGGGGTCTCTGGGGTGCATGAGTCACAGTGGGGTCGCCAGTTTGTTGTTTTATGGCCTAGGGACACTCTGCATCTGTCAGGAGCCTGCTAGGAGCTGATCTCATTCAATCCTCGTAAGAACCAGGACGGACTTTCGTCCCATTTTACAGAACAGGAAACTGAGGCGAAGAGGACTGAGGTAGCACGGTCCACGTGACACAGTAAGTCAGAGAACGTCGGTGTTTGAAGGCGGAGCTACATGGCTGGACAGCGGCCCACGCACTGTGATTCGAACCTGGTCCTCGGGGGACAGGCGGGTACAGAAGATGGCCCCAGCAGCCCTGGGGGCCTCAGATGCCTTGAGAAACCAAGGACACATGTGAAGTGAGGACCAACCGCAGGGAGAGGACTCTGCCAAGCCCTCAGAAGGGACCGAGGACCCACTGCCGCTAAATCGGAAAGAAAGTCTAGGAATCCAGGTATCAAAGTGTGGACCAACTTCAGGGGGCCTGCACGCCCGGATGGCAGCAAAGTTACAACTTTATTTTCATTACCCTCCAACTAAAATGCAACGTTTCCTCCGTTAGCAACGTAGGCCACAAAGCACGCTAGCGTTAGCAAGAGCCCTGATGGTAACCCCAAGAGAAATCACAGATATTTCCACGTCCCACCACGGCGGGCGCAGTTTTCTCAAAAGAGTGTTTCTGTCTCTGAACTCGGAGGAGGTAAGACCCACCACCGGATCTTGCTGGCTAACCTGTCGACGGAAAGGCAAATTTGCTTTCAAAAAATATATATATATTTTGATAACTGCATCTTGGTGGAACTGGGTTCTTTTGTTGCCTTGTGTATTTTATTTTATGCCTTTATAAGCGTAATGCTCAGCACTCTGCCAGTCTCCCGAAGGGGTCCACGGGACCCCCAAAGCCAAAGAACCTAGTTTTAGAGTACATGGCCCCTTGGCAACCAGGTGGTGGGTGTGGCTTGCGAGAAGGGAGTTCAGAGGACAGGATCGGGGAGAAGGCAGTGCCAAGGGAGCAGTAGGTCAGCTGTGACCTCTGGAGGGTGGCGGGAAGGACTGGCAGGCCTGGGGGGGATGTCTTCCTGTGAAGGGACACAGCCAGTGGGGACAGCAGCCAGGGAGGGACCCGCAGGGCCCTTGCCCCCAGAACAGCCAGGGCTGGGGCTGAGCCATAGACCCAGGGTCCCTCTGCGAGCCTCAGTTTCCCCTCTGTAAGCGGGCTATCGTGTGTGCCTCCCGGGCTGGTTCTGAGGACTGAATGAGATGGTCCACGTAACACAGAGTGTCCGAAATACGATCGGTGCCCACTGTGGGTTCACCGCTACCCCCACAGGGAAAGGCAGGCGGGGTTGAGATGGAGACCATCACATGTGCGTTAGTAACTGCCACCCGTGCGTGACATCGTTTTACCATCCCTGACACCCTCGAAGCGGGATAGAAAGGGACAGAAAGAGGTGGGACAAGACGGAGGGTGAGCGTGAGCAGCAGGAAGGTACCTCAGAGGGAGCAGATGGGGTATGTGGGGGCTGAGAAGGAAGAGGATGAGCATGGGGGCAGGAGGTGTCGGGGAGAGAGCAGTGGACCCCAAGAAGGGTGGAGAGCCTCCCTCAGGACCGGCGTGAAACACAGGAGGCCGGGAGGGGTTCGTAAGGAGAGGCTCGGGGTCAGCGTGTGCACCCCTCAGGCTTCCTGCCCCAAGAGCTTAGGGCCCCAGATTAGGCCACCTACCTCAGTGGCAAAGAATCCTTTGGGGCGGTGTTTGCCCAGGGACGCCAGGCCCCCAGCTGCAGGACTCTCGCTGGCGCTGATGGTCTGCTGAGCGGCCGCCAGGATCTCATCCAGTTTGTCTACGGGAAGGGAGACGGGGCGGAGACACAGCGAAATGAAGACGCGGAGACAGAGCTGTCTGCTAGGAAGAGCCAGGAGAGGACGCCCCTGTCCCCACCACCCTGCGGACGGGCAGCGCGACGGCGGAGGCGTGGGGCCGCACAGCCACCACCACCACGGCGGAGGCGGGCGCTGGGACGGAGGGCGGGGGCCCGAGCGCGACGCGCGGGGCAGGGGCCCTGGGCTGCCTTACTGAGCGCCATCTGGTACACCGTCCGCTTTTTCTCCATGCTGGGTACCGGCGCCGGCTGCTGCTCGTACTCTGCGGGCAAAGGGTGCGGCTGAAGCGCGCGGCGCGCGGGCGCGGGGCGGAGCGGCCCGTGGGCGCGGCCGGCGCGCGCGGGGCAGTGAGGGGCCGGGGCCGCGGAGGGGCGAGTCCGCCGCTGGGGTCGGGACCGGGGCCCTCCCGCCAGACCTGTGCCCACTCACCACTCTTCTTCTTCCAAGGGGAGACTAGCCCGGGGGGGAGGCAGTAGAGGAGCCAAGAGTTAGGACTTCAGGGGCAGGCGAGGGGCCCCCTGTCTGGAACTCCCGCCGACCCCGGACCCTGGGCTGGGGGCGGTCAGCTGCCCGACCCGCCCCTCAGGGGAAAGCCGGACCCCCAGGTCCTCTGTCTGGAAGGAGGAGCTCACTCTCCTTTCCTGGTATGGGGGTCGAGGGAGCCGGTGGCAGGAGATGGGGAATGGGGGTGGGGACAGATGGAGAGGAGCTAGGACCGGATGGTGACCCGCGGAGAGGGACGTCCGGACCCAGAGAGATCCCAACAGAGAAACAGATATAGAGGACACCGGTGGGTCGACGCTCAGACGCCCCTTCCCAGCGACACACACGTGGCCAGAATCAGGCTGGCCACGGACAGGGCACAGGACGAGGGCGGGAGTCCCGGTCACTAACAACACTAACGAAGTCCAGGGACCGGCCCGGCCCCCCCGCACCTGGGCCCTGCCTGCCCCTCAGGCTCACCCATCTCCTCCAGCTCGGAGGTCATGGACTTGGATCGCAGCGAGATGGCCGGGGGCGGGAGCCGCTTAGCCTGCTGGGGTGCTGAAGGGTGACGTCGGGGGCGACACGTCAGTGGCAAGGAGAAGCCCCCCACCCCGCCCACCGAAGTGCTCCCAGAGCTCAGAGAACGGCCCCCGTCAGCATGCTGAGCCCCCCACCCCTGCCTCAGTGTCCCCCCGGAAGGGTCCTGAGCAAGCAGCCTTGGGGACGGGAAGGCAGGATCCGCCACCAGGCCTCCCGGGGCCTTGGTCTGGTGGCCACGTACCTTTCTTGTGGACGGCCTCATCCATGTCTGGGTGCCTGGTGACCATCACCACCTTGACCATCAGCGTGTTGCCCCCCTGCCGAATCATGTTCACCACCTGCCGGTGGCCGACTTTCACCACGTTCTGCCCGTTCACCTGTGGCACAGACACCCCCGAACCACGCCCGGTAGGTGAGGGAGGAGGGCCGTCCGCTCCAGAGTCCCGGGGGAAGTGGCCCCCTCCCTGCCTCTCGCCCCACCTACCACCTTCTTCCTGGCAAAGACTCATCTCTCTGTTCCTGTAACTCTCCTGGCCCTGGGGAGCGGACGAGGGGCCGGGCCCCCCTTAATCACCCCTCTCTCCTCCCCCGTCCCCCCTGCATTGTGTGTGCGTGTGTGAGCGCGTGTGCACATGTGCGAGCTTGGAGACCACACAGGGCCTCGGGATTCATCCCTGGGGTCCCCCGCGGAGAAAGGGGTGTCTGCGGCGGCTGGGCTGGGGCTGGGGGTCGAGACTCACCTCGATGAGGAAGTCCCCCATCCGCAGTCCTGCCCGCCAGGCCACACCGCCCTCGTCCACCGACTCCAGGTACTGCAGTGCCGGGAAGGCCGGGGTGGGGGTGAACTCTTCGATGGGGGTCTGCGCTGCAGATGGGAGGAGCCGGCGGGGTCGGAGGGGCGGGGTGGAGAGGCCGAGCAGGGGACGGGGCTCAGACCCAAGTCACGGCGGCCTCGCCGTAGCTGAGGGACCGGCACCCTGGGGTGGGCTGGGGTCCCTTCTCCTGTCCATCCGCCCCCTACTTGGAGAGCCGTCTCCCTGGCCCCTCCCGGCCGGCACTCACCCTTGGCACCCCGGAGCACGAACCCAAACCCCTCGCTGTCTTTCTTCTGTAGCAGGACGGTCTTCTCCTTAATGATGTAATCGCTGGCCAGGAAGGCAGGGGGTGGGGGTGGGGCGGGTGGAGAAGGGATCATGAGACACCAGAGCCGGGCAACCCCATGACCTGAGCCCCTGCCCCCGGGACCGTTCGTCCCACCTCCCGGGATCTTCCTCACCCGCGCCCGCTGGGAGTCAGGGAGTCAGCGAGCGCTCATGGCAGCCCTGACAGACCTCCTCCGCAGCCTGGAGCACCTGCCCTCCTACTCACCCTTCCTCATTCATCCATCCATCCACCCATCCATTCGGCAAGCAGTGCCCAAGCCCACTGTGTGCCAGGCACGGGGTGAGGGGTGGGGAGGTATGCTCCAGACCGCCAGACCGCCTGGCGTGAACCCCTGCCGGCCACTTCCTGCCTGTGACCTTGAGCCCGTGACTTTAACTTTGTGGGTCTCGGTTTCTTCGTCTAGCATGGGGAGCGACAGCAGGCCCCACCCGAGGGGCTCGCTGCGGCAGGTCAGTCCAACACAGCGCCCGGCGTGTCGTACGTGCTTGGCAGAACCCCTCCCCTGCCTCTGGTCAGGTTTTTAAGTCCAGAGGACACAAGTACTTCGAGGACACCCCTCCCACCTCCTCGACCAGACGTACACCACAGTGACGCTTCCCCAGGTCCCCAGCATATCCTAACGTTGCTTTTTCGGCACTGTCCAATATGGTGGCCGCCCGCGGCACGTGGCCATCTATACGCAAATTAATTAAAAGTTAAACGGAACAATTCAGTCCCTCCATCCTGCCAGCCACCTCTGAATGCGCCCAGCGGCCACGGGAGGCGAGCGGCTGCCATGCCGGACAGCACAGATCCAGGACACTTCCATGACAAGAGAAAGTGCTGGCAGACGGCGCTGACTCCTACATTCCCCGGGGTATCTCAAATGCATCTCTTTCTGTGATCTATGCATTTCGGCACCTGCCCAGGCTCCCTTGGATACAGCCCCCAAACCGTGATGTCGCCGCTGTGCCTTGGGATCACACGTCTGTTCCATTCCAGGCACCCTGGCTCCCACCCCGCTCCCCTCGAAATACTCAAGAGCACCAAGAGGCAGCAGAAGCCGTGGCCGGCTGCACCCCAGCACACTGCACCCCGTGCAGTGCACACACGGACCCCCTCAGCACATCCCGACGATCTCCACCAGCCCCAACACGCCCCAGTAATAGCCGAGCGTGTTCCCCGTGCACTCCGGTTACCCGCCCCCACAGGTCCCGCCAAGCAGCCCTCCAGGAATACTCCGGTATATTTCAGTGACACCCCCACGCATCCCAGTATGCACCGATAACGCCCCCTCATTTGATCTCCGTGTATTCCCATAACGCACCCCCCCAACACAGCCTGAGTCCCGCCAAGAATACCTAATGTGCCCCTGCTGTGTTTCGGGGGCCTCCCACCACCACCACGGGAGCGCCCCCGAATGCGCCCGTGGCCCCCCACGATTTCCGTGCCCTCGTACCCCAGCCGCTCCCGTGCGGGGGGCCAGCCCTGCTTCCACCCCCCCTCCTGTAACTCGGTGCGCCCGGCGGCCGGGCGCGTACACGCGGACTCACCCCGGCAACAGCCCCGGCTCGAAGTTCACCGTGGTCCAGCGGACGCATCCCGCCAGACCCACCGGACCTTCCTGATGTCACGCTCAACCCAGGGACGGGCCACCTTCGAAGTTAGGTGGAGGCGGGGTGTGGGCAAAGGGGGAGGGGAGGGGGCAAGCGGGGGGAGGAAGGAGGCCGAGGAGGCTCCCCCGGTGAGCAGTCGGGGCCAACGGAAGTGGGTCGAGAGGTCAGCGCTGCCGGCTCCTGACCATGCGTTCGGCGTTGCCCTTGTCCCCACCTTACACCCTGTGACGTCCTCTGAGCCCTCATGCCCTCACGCCCCGACGTCCCTTGCAGGTCTCCAGGGCGCCCCCCGGCGGCCAGCGGTGCCCTTGGGCTCTCCTTCTCATTTCCTTCCTTCACGCCGCCCACAAACCCTGGCCTTCCCCACATCTTCCTCCTGGCCCCCGGAACCCCTTTTACCTGCTCGCTATGCTGACACGCTCCACACACCAGCCTTCCTCAGCTACCCCATCCTCCAACTATAATCCTACAAAATTTCCACGCCCATTAAGCGCCAGGAAGCAGCACTTGCTGTGTGCCAGGCAGCGTTCGAAGCCTTCACGGCTAAGTCAGTCCACCGTCTCCCATGGGCTCACCTCCGGGGGAGGGACGGGCATGGTTTTCACCTTGCAAAGGAGGAGACAGAGGCACAGCAAGGCCGAGCAATCTGCTTGAGGTCACGCAGGCAACGCCGTGCTTCAACGATCCCCGGGAAAATACCTGAGTAACTGTGGTCCTGACACCCTCCGCTCACTCCACGGGGCTCAGACGCCTGGGACACAGACACCTCTGCCCCGAACCTACTGCTGAGAGCGCCCCAGACTCACCCCCGGCCGGGCGGGTGGCACGTCACCATGGAGACGTCCGCCGAGCCGCCGCCGAGCGCCAGATGCCGTCTGAGCCCTCTCCGCTTATTTGTTCGTTTGGTCCTCACGGCACCTCTTGGGGATAGGGCTTGGCTCTTATTGTTCCCATTTTATAGATGAGGAACTTGAGGCACGGAGAAATAACTTGTTTGAGACGACACCAGGCTAAAAAAGTGTCAAAGCCAAGACCGAATCCCCCACCGGCACCCCATGTACCCCAATAACGTCCCAACACCTCCAGGTCATCATGGCACCCCCTCTGTCCCTCCCTCTCGAGGGTCCCTGTCCCGGACATGCTCCTGTCTCCTCCCCGCTTCGGAGACTTTCCCGCCTGATCGCCAGCTAGGTGTGGCGGCTCCCTCGTCCCACCATGTGCTCCTTGGCCTTCCCAACCCCCTCTTGCCCCTCCCCCTGGTGTGTGCCCCCAGCCCTCTCCGCACCTCGCTACCCGCTCCGCCGGGTCATCTGCACCCTAACCTGAAAGCCGGTCACACCCACGGGGCCATCGGTCCACCCCCACTCTGCCCTTGCACACCCCCCCACATCCCCTCTCCTCCCAAAGTGTCCTCCTCAGACTCCCGCGACCTCTCCCGCCTCCCACGCCCTCACCCCCTCACCCCCTCACGCCCTCCCGCGCCTCTGTGTGGAACCCCACGGCGCTCCCCACGGCACCCCGGGCTCCTCCCGTGTGCCCCAGCTGCCTGCCCGCCTCTCGCCCGCCTCTCGCCCGTGACAGCCTCTTCCTCTTTCTGCATCCTCAAGTCACCTTTCCACCTCCCGGTACTTGCAACTGCATTTCATTTACATTTCCGGTACCTCTCGGGGTCCCCACCCCCAAACCTGTCTCACTCTGCCCGCATTCCCTCCTCACCCCATTGCTCCGCACGCTGCTCCGTGCACCCTCCGTGTTCCGGTCTTCCCCATCCCCCTTGCGAGCATCTCCCACTCTCCCCCGTTCCTTTCTCTCCCCACTGCCCTCCTGCCCAGACCCTCTAACCCCACCCCCTGCTCCCAGCAACCCACGCAGCACCCCATTCATGCTCCGTGCTCCTGGCTACCTGCCCGGCAGGAACACACACAATGCTCTCCCCCTGGCCATCCCTCGGCGACCCTGAGCGGCCTCTGGAGCCCAGCGGCCAGCCCTTGTTCCCTGGATCCCACACACACGGACTGCAGCAGCGTCCACTCTCCCACCCCCACTGTGAAGGTCCCTCTCACACACCCAGGATCCCACAGCCCAGAGCCTGCCGCTGTGCTTGGCACCCCCCCCCCCCAGCACTGGCCCCTCTCCCTGTACCCATGTCCACGGCGGGCTCAGGGGCCTCACGCACGGAAGCCGGCCCCCTCCCATGTCGAGAAGTGGCACACACAGCGTGTGCAGCCCCCGCCCCGTGCCGAAGCTCAGCCGTGGCTCGGCACATGGGCCCCACGCAGGCACGGACCCCCCGGGGGCAGGGGGAGGGGCACAAGGGGACAGAGACACACGGAGGCACCGGCGAAGGGGGGCAGTGGGGGAGGGGACAGGCCTGGCACGGGAGGGTGGGTGTGGGGAAATACAGCCGCAGTGCCCGGGACAGACTCACTCCATCACACACACACACACACACACACACACACACACACACACACTCCCCAGACGGCCTGTCGCTCCAAGTCACACACAGACAGACACCGTCAAATAGGGACACGCAGATGGACCCAGCTGGGGGGTGGGCTGGGAGCCCACCTCCTCTCTCTCTCTCTCTCTCTCTCTCTCTCTCTCTCTCTCTCTCTCGCACACACACACGCACTCACACGCGCGCGGCGGCAGGCAGTCACACACACACATATGCACATCCACACAGCCACACTGACACATGCACAGTGACACGCAGCGGAAAAAGAGGAGGGGAGGCCGGGGGCGGGATGCGTGTGTGATAGGGGGGGCGCTGTGAATGGGAGAGAGGGGTATGAATGGGGGGACTTGCCAACTCTGAGGAGGGGTGTGAGGATGCGGGAACCAGGGGATCGGGGGGCCTCGGGGCAGGCGCTGAGGGGGAGCCACCGGGCTCCCCCAGGGAGGGCTCCGCAGAGGGGATTCTGAGGGCGGTGGAAAGGGTGAGCAGGTTCCTGGCCCTAGTGGGGTCCCACGGAAGGCCCCACTGGGGGGAAGGTCTTGGAGAAAGAGTTGAGAGGGGCCTGGAAGGGCCTGTGACGGAGTGGGGGACAGATTCCGGGGCCGAGGAGTTGGGGGGGGCAGCTCGGCACAGGGAGAGGGATGAGAGGAACGGGTTGAAAGGCCTGCAAGGGGTTCAGAGCTCAGAGGAGCCCAGGGGAGAGGGGCGGGAGGGGGGTCGGCTCAGGGGACAGGGAGCAGTCCCGGGGGCACGGGGGTCCCAGCGGCGGCGGAGGGTCGTCAGCGCGGCCCAGGGCCTCCTGGGGAGCAGTCCCGGGGGCACGGGGGTCCCAGCGGCGGCCCAGGGCCCCGTGGCTGGGCCGCGGGGAAAGGGGCGGCGCGCTCGTTACCTGTAGATGTACCAGACGCTGCGCCGCCGCGGCCCGAGCGCCGGCCAGCTGGAGGAGAGCGCGGGGGCCGGCTGCGGCAGGGAGCCCCCGCTGGGGCCGCCCCCGAGACCCCCGCCGCCGCCAGCCGCAGACAAAGCCATCGCCGCCGCGGCCCCGGCCCGGGTCCCGGTGCCGGCCGCCCCCGCCGCCGCCGCCGCCGCCGCCGCGTCCCCGTCCCCGCTCGGCCGAACCCCCGTGTCCGGGTCCCCAGGCCCCGCCTCATGCTGACCCGCGCCGGGAGGGGGGCGGGGGAGGGGGCGCGCGCCCTCCCGCGGGAGGGGGGCAGGGCCGGGGGCTCACATGCCGGGGGGCGCGGGGGCGCGGGGCCGGGCCGCCGCGCCGGCTTCAGCACCGCGGACAGCTCCGGAGGCGCGCGGCCTGCGCCGGGCGGCGGGGGGCGGGGGCCGCGCGCGGAACGCGGGGGCCCCCGGGCGGGAGGAGGGGGAGGGGCGGGGCGCGGCGGGGAGGAGAAGGGGGAGGCACTTCCGGTCCGGGCCCCCCCTCAATCCCCTCCCCCCTCCAGAACCCTCCCGCGCAGGTGCAGAGCGAGCCAGCGCGGGGAGAGGGACGCGCAGCGCCACGCGAGACGCCTCGCCACCGCGTGCAGGGACGCGCGGACCCGGTCCCACTGCCCGGGCAGGGGCCCCACGGTGAGACAGGCCCCGGGAGGGGACACACGGCCCACCACAGCAGAGCGACGTACGACGCACCCCAACACACAGTCTGGAAGGGCCGAAAAGGGAAGGCCAGGACGTTGGGACTGGGCCCCAAAGCAGTGAGAGACACCCCTCCCCCCAAAGAAGCCCAGGCGGAGGGGCGTCCGCACACCGCAGCTCCCACGGGAGAGACGGGGTGGGCCGCACAGGGCGGCAGGGGCCACACGCGGCAGGACCGCTCAGCTCAGCACAATGCACAGCACGGGATGGGACAGGCCACCACACACGGGGACAGAGCGAGCAGGGGGCAGGCAGGAGCACAGGCTCCATCCAACACACCGCACACACGGTGGCACATGCGGCCAGGCATGAGGAGGGGAGGGAATGCACTCCACAGGACAGCTGCGGGGGTGGGGGAAGAAGCCGAGTGGGAGCGGGACCACCTCATCCAGCCGACAGAGCAAGTGACCCCCAGACCAGGGCCAAGGGGAGGCCCAGAGAGACACCGACAGACAAAAAAAAAAGGCTGACGGGGAGACTCGGGTGCGGTGGGGCGGACCTCGATACTCACCCGGGACCCAGAGCCGGAGACGTGCCAGGCGGACACACACAATGGTCAAGCGCCTCGGACATTTGGGGCGCTGGGTGGCAGCCCAGGCCCGCCCTCTCTCCCTGCATTGTCATTTCTCTTCCTCCCCGCCCTCAAACCGTCCCCACGGGCCAGGACACAGACACGTAGGTTTGGACACATTTAATGGAAGGATGCTACGGACGAGGGGACCCTTCCCTGACGGGGGGAGCAGCAGGGGCGGGTGTCCCCTTGGACGCCCGATTACGGCCATCCCTCCACCTCGGCTTTGCCCTTCCGGGAGCCCAAGCCCTGTAGTGCTCCCCTCTGCTGCCGCCCCTCCCCCAACACCCCGGGTCCTGAATTCCAGGTCAATCAGACAGATGCAAATTCATGCTCACGCTCCTATGTGCTAATAATGTGCACACATGGCCGACATGCATGAAGAGGGTCAGGTGTGGGCAGAGCCCCCCCTCCCGTCCACACGCAGTAGAAACGCACGCCCTCATTCTCAGACATACAGATCCAGGAAAACACAGGTGAGCAGAGCCACTCCATGCAGCCGTAAATGACAGCCAGACGCACCCACGTCCACGGAGCAGGACCGACCCCATCCCCGTCACAGGCGTATGCCCGGGGCCGTGCATCCCGGGACGGGGGCCTCCAGCCACACATGCACACGGACGCATGTCATGTGCACCTACAGAGCCTCACAGAGGACACGAACACGCTTGGGGCGGCCACCCAAGGGTGCGCGCCCGTGAAAGACGTCCACTTGTGGAAAGCTTCGGTTCTGCTCGTGCACAAGCACCCATCCACACACCTGCAGGCACCCCTCCCTTCCCACTCCCGAACCGTCCCCGCCCCTCTCACCTCCCTGGGCCAATCCCATCCATCAAGCTTCAGAAGCAAGTCAGCCAGCAGCCAGGGAGGGGAAAGGCGTCAGTGTGCCCCTCCCCTATTCCCCACCCCCACCCGGGCACCCCCCCCCCGCCGGCTCTGCCCACGCCCCGTGCACGGCATGGGGTGCATGCACTTCCACTGCGTGTGACTGCACAGAGACGGGGCACACGAAGGGCCCCTCCCCCGCCAGCCACACGGGAGCTCCCCGGGGCCCCAGGTGACTGACTGCCCCAGAGCTGGCCGGTCTAGTGGCCGGTCTAGTGGCCACCAAGGCAGGTTTGGGACTGGGCTGTGTGGTCCGAAGCTAACTCTGCCTTCCCCGCCCCAGACCAAACTCTACAGAGGAAGTAGACGCTGGACAGGGAGCTGAGAGGTGGTGGAACCATTTAAAAGGTGGGGTGCAAAAGAGGCTGGGGGCGCTCCAGAGCGTCAGTTACCTTGGCGCATCGAAGCTGTCGTAGGAACCCACGGTGTAGTGCCGGAAGAGCCTCTTTGCCTTGTCACTGCGGGTTTCTGCAGGGGGACAAGGGATGACCTTGGACCCTCCTCACTCTGGAAGCCACGAGCCCGCCCCCATCGGGAGGGGGAGAGGCGGGGACATGGGTACCCTAGGGTGAATCTGGGACAGCCGGGGGTCCCCCGTCACCTTGCTTTCCCTCCTGCGAGCGGTTCGCCACCTCTTCCAGGCAGTCCGAGGGGAACCAGCCGACACGACCTTTGACCTGGCCTTCCCAGAAGCCGCCTTCCCCGATGCTAAGCACTAGGCAAGGGGGAAAGGACACAATCGTTTGGGCGTTTCCACGCAGCCCCGCCCCAGCACAGCGGACGCACTGCGTGTCCCTGATTCCCGCTCCAGCACGGGGCACGGCCCGAGGCTGTCCTGGCTACCCAGCGTCCCCGGAAGGGGCGAAGGGGCGCGAGGGACAAGCAAACCATGTCACTCCTGCATTCCAGCTTTCCAGATCCAGTGGGACCGTTGAGGGCCCTGGCAAAAGGGCAAAGGGCCAAGTCCTGGGGCGCGGTCCTCACAGGCTAAGGAGGTGTCCGCACCTGGCTCTAGTCTCCCCTGGTAACTGGTTACAGCTCAGTCGTCCCGTCATTTCCCTAAACCCCCCCAGGCAGCCCCGCCCCCACCCCTGCCCACGCCATCTCCAGAAGTCTCCTTGCCCCTTAGACCCCTCCCTCTCGTCACCTCTCGTCCCTCCCCCTGGGTGCCTCTCCTTCTCTCCGCCACCAGTGGCCGGAAGCCCAGTCTGGCTGGCCGCAGCCTACTGAGAGCCCAGTGCTGCCGTGCCTGGTGCCGACATGGACGGCGAGGACAGCCAACGCTCCCCCTGGGCCAGAACCCTTAGCCGGGTGTGCTTCCGCTGCGCCCACTCTCCGGAGGGGGAAACTGAGGTTTGGAGAGATGAGGCCATTTGCTCAAGGCTCTACAGCTTAGAACGGGCCTGGCCTGGATTTGAACACAGCTCTGCCTGTTCCCAGAGTGAACGCTTTCGGCCGCCAACGCCTGCTCCCACTCCGTCCAAACGCCTGGTTCAGGTTCAGTGGTCGTCCACCTCTCCAGGCTGTTCATGGCTCACACCTACCCTGACAGGGAACCCAGCTCCCCATTTACCCGAGAAGACGCTAAAGCTACAGCGGAGAAGCCCCCCGTCCCCCCGCAGACGGCTTGAGCCACGCTGGGGTTCGCGTGGGAGCCGCCTGATGCCTTTCTCTGCACGAAGCACCTGCCTTGAGAAAATCTGAGGAATGGAACCGAGGAAACGCTCGGGGTCATGCGAGAGCGGGAGATGGGGTGGCACGGGGTCCGGGCCCTCGGCTGGCTCTGCCACGCCTGGCCAGGTGGTCTGGGAACCACGCAGGCCTTCGGGCACGGGACGAGCGTTTATTTAGCGGCAGTCGTGAGTCAGGCTAGACACTGGGCAGAGCACTCGAGCACAACCAGCGTGGTTCCTGCCCGCGTGAGCGTGCTTCCACACTGGAGCCCGCGACAGGCGTAACTCTGCAAGTGCCACTGCGACCGGAAATCGGGGTTGGCGCGCGAGGGGGAAGACGGGGTGTCCGGAGAGAGGTCAGATGGGAGCATATGAATTGGATGGCAGAGTGGGTGGGACATTCAGGCTGAGAGATCCTGAGAGTCGGGGGGGCGGTGGCAAAGAGAGAGAGGACAGGTTCCTTCCGCCTGGGCAGAAGGAACTGCACAGGCAAGGAGCTTGGTGTGGAAAGGGGCTTGGGGCACGGGGCGGGGGGGAGGAAACGGTGGCATCAGATGAGCTTGGTGGGGGGGCAGTGGGGGGCCTTCCAGGCTCGGCGGAGGCTCTGGGCTTGGATTCTGAGAGCAGAGGGAGCCGCTGCCTTATTGGGATGTGGTGAAACTTGGTGACATCGTGGATGTAGGCGGCTTTGAGGCAATTAAGTGTCTTTTAATGAAAGGGAACGATATAAAAACAGGGCAGTGTGTCCTCTCCCTGCATGGAAGTGTTGGGCTGGAAGTTCAGAAAGAACTTGGAAGATACTGCCCACGGCCCTCTGCCTGCCCAGGAGGTCCCTCACCCCTGGCCTCAGTTTCTCTTTTTTCTCACTCTCCGAAGCACAGACAATCTCCCATACATTCTCTCTCTCTCTCTTTCTCTCCCATCCTCCCTCTCTCTCCTCCATACCCAGCATGCTCCCTCTAGAGGCCCTGCCCTGGCCCCCGCCACTGGGGCCTGCATTTGATCATTCATTCATTCATTCATTCATCCATCCACTCAGCAGATGTGCACTGAGGCCTCCTGTGTGCTGCATCATGAAACTGGGCCCTGGTGACCCAGAGACCAACGCCAGGTAACCTCGCCTTCGGACACTCAGGCTCTGGGGAGACAGACTACAAAACAGACGCAATTACACAATCCACCTGATTCTCTGATTCCCGCTCCACTCACACCCTGTCTCCCAGGGGAGGACACGCCCCACTCCGCTGGGCAGCCAGGGTCTCCCTCCTCCGGCTGCCCGCAGCGGGGGGGCCGCTCACGATAAGGATGCTGTGCTTACTGCATGCGAACGCCCGTTCTCAGTACTTCGCGGGAGCCGATTCCTTTAAATCCTCGCGGGGCACCACATTCCCTCAGAGATGAGGAAACTGAGGCCTGGAGATGTCACTTGCCTGAGGTCACCCGGCTGGGGCGGGGTGCACCTAAGCGGCCTGGCTCTCCAGCACCGCACTGCTCGGCCTCTCTGCAGCCTCCGGTCGGGGAAGGAATCGCCCGCCCGCCCCGGGCTGACTACCGCGTCTGCAGCGTGCTGCCCGTCTGTCTCCACAGCAAGCTGCCCGTCTGTCTCCACAGCGGGCTGCGTGCTGTCCAGGGACGCACGTCACCAGCCCCATGGAGCCTGCCTGTGGGGGCCGCTGGCGCTGTACGTGTCTTCCGGACGAAGACAGGAAAATTGAAGAGAGGCGGACCCCTATAACGGCAGCCCTGTTTAGGGAGCCCTTGGCGTGGCCGGGCTTTGCACACCTGCCGGCTCGTCAGAGCCGCGTAAAGGAGGCGCTGCCCCGTCCGTGAAGCGGAGCTGGCCTGGCCTCACGCTCACCCCGGTGAGAAAGACAGCTGGGGTGGGCAGGTCGCTGGCCCTGCCTGAGGCCCGGAGCCTCCCACCCGGGGTTGGGCTTATCCGAGACCCGCCAGCAAACGCTCCCGCCCGGCTGGGCCTGGCCTTGGGGCCCCAGATGCTGCCTCGACTCAGCGACGTCCCAGTGACACCTTGGGCTCCCGCCCAAGGCAGGAGGGGGCAGTTGAGGGCTGTGCGAGGCCCCTGCCCGGCCCTCCCCCGTGGCCGGCCCTCCTGCCGCGGCCGCCCCCTCACCTTTGATCTTCTCCCCCTTGCTCAGCGAGATCTCCCCCTCGGCCTGGGCCTGGTAGGACTTCACAGCCATGAAGGAGCGTCCGGGCACCGCGGAGTAGAGCTTCCGGCGCCTCCCGCGACTGCCCAGGGAGCCCCCGGGCCCCGCCGGGCCGCCGGTGCCCCCCGTGGGCCCCTCCCGCGGCGTGCCGCTGGAGCTGCGGACACAGAGGGGGTGAGGGGCGGGGGACGGCGAGGGAGGGGGCGCCTCCGGGAGAACTGGGGTCCTCGGAGGGGCCCGGGAGGGGCTCCAGTGCGTGGGGGTGGGGTGGGGTGGGGTGGGGGCCTGCACCGGGGGCTCCCTCGCCCTACCTGCTCCCGCCCCCTCACCTCCAGCCCCCTGCCCGCGCCCGGGTCCTGCTCCTGCCTGCCCCACCCAATTCAGCCCCGAGAGCAGAGCCGGGCTGCCCTCCCCTCTGCTCCCCGACCTCCAGTGACTCCCAGCTTCCGCCGGGGTGCGACCCCCCTTCCCCCGCCCCCTCCCCCCTCTGTGATCGTCCTCCCTGCCTGTCCTCAGGACAGGCTGGCCGCTCCTGGCCTGCCCTCTGCCCCCACTTCTACCCGCCCCTCCTCCGGCCTCACCTCCAAGCTCAGACGCCTCCCCCAAATCCCTCACAGGCCCCCACCCCGTGGGGCCTCCTCTCTCCTCACACTGTCTTCCCGGCTGTCTCTGTCCTCGGCTAGAACCCACCGTTCTTTAGCCGCCCCCCCCAGGCCCCCAGCGTGGGGCTCAGGTCTCCCTTCCTGGAGGATGGGAGAGATGTGAGGCCGAGGGTGGGACCAGGGCCTAGATGGGGGGGGGGACGGGAGGGGCCGCTGGGCTGGCCTGGGGGCTCCACGCCCCCAGGACAGGACGTGCTGGGGTTGGGCTCGTCTATGGGACAGGCCTGAACCCTCCCCTACCTGGGCCGTCCACGGGGCTGCCTCTTGACCTCATCCGGGTGCCTCCCTCGGGACGGGGAGCGGGCCCGGGCGCCCCGAGGGCTGCTGGCACTTCGGAGGGTCCCGCTGCTGAGCTTGGTGCTGGGGGCCGAGGGCTGAGGCTGGCCTTGGGGCCCCAGGGGGGGGCCGGGGGCCCCGGCAGGCGAGGGCCCCGGGGCGGCGAACACCATCCAGTCGGGCAGGGCCATGCTGGTGTCACTGTTGGCCCGGAGCAGTGCGGGGGGCACGGTCAGCCCCACACTGGGGTGCCCCCGTCGCCGGGCAGCATACTTGGGGGACTCCTGGAAGGGCACTGAGAGAGCACAGCGGTGGGGGGGGCACGTGGGCAGGAAATAGTGGGGAGAGGCACGAGGGGAGAAAGAGCCGGATGAGAAGTGGGGGGCTGGAACCACGCCCCCTACACTGCTCGTCCACGCAAGGCTCTCCCAGGTTTTTCTTGATCCCACCCTGGCCCCCAAATCAGGCCCACACTCCCCGACCCTCCCGTGCACCCCCCGGTACCCCAACAGGCTCTGCGTCAGCCCCAGCCCCTCGCTCACCGGTGTCCTGTTCTCGATGGTTTCGGATCAACTCCCCCAGCTCGAAATTCCCAGCGATCACTGCTACCTGGAGGGGGTTGGCCCGGGAGAGGGGGCAGGAGAACCATGAGGTCCCCGGTCGGCCGGTCGCTTCACCCCGCCCCCCCCCGAAGCTTTGCCCCGGCGGCTTCAGCCTCCCTCTCGCTATCCCGCGACCCCTCTCCGCTCTTCGTGCACCCCAAGACCTGGAAGGCAGTCTGTCCATTGTTGTTCTTCACGTCCTTGCTGGCTCCCCGGTAGAGGAGGATCCTAGCACAAGTCTCCTGGAGGCGACGGTCAGTGGACAGGGCGAGGAGGAAAAAGAGCAAGGTCACCGTGAGTGAGTGGACCCAGGCGCTGAGCTAAGAACTTCAGAAAAGTCTCATTTCAGCCTGCCCAGCCTGGCCCAGCAGCCACTCGCCACCTCCTGAGCCCTGCCCGGTGTGGCCAGACCAGGAGGCACTGTGTGAGTTAAACACACATCCCATTTCGATGAGTTAGCATGGAAGAAAGTAATTCCCACATCTCTAAGAATTCTCACGTCGGTTCTGTGTCAACCAATATGCCCCTTGGAGACAACAGGTTAAATAAAATATGCTCCTAAAATTCACGGTGCCCGTTCCTTTCCTTTTTAGAAAAACGCGGCTCCTGGGACACGTAAAACCACACATGTGACCCACACTCATCTGGTGGCAGTCACCTAAACCGGGGTCTTTCAGCCTCTGTCCTGCAGACGCTTGGGCCGGGAGCGGGGGGAGCGTCCCAGGCACTGTGGGGTGCTTAGCGGCATCCTCGGGCTCTGCCACTAGATGCCAGTAGCAGTCCTCTCCTCAGTGGTGACAGCCAAGCGTGTCTGCAGACAGTGACAAATGTCCTCTGGGGGTGGTGGCGGCAGAAGTGTTTGGGCTGAGAGCCACCCATCCGCACCTCACCGAGGGCTTAGCGCATGCCGGGCGCTCAGCTCTTCAGAGGCAGAAGCTCCCTGGGTCGCCCAACAATCCCGGGAGGTGGAAATTACTGTCCCTCTTTTCCGAATGAGGAGAGTAAGGCTCCAAAAGGAGCTCAAGGTCACGGGGCTGGGGCGTCGGCGCGCACGTCTGAACCCGGGTCTGTCCGCCTCCAGGGCCTATGTTTACGCTCTCAGCCATACACTGCTAGACTCGCGGGAAGCAGACAGCGTGGCGGGGATGCGGACCAGGTCCTTCCTGACCTATGTCACTCGCCTGTCACTCCCTCTCACTCTGGGGATCAAAGCACGGCCTAGAAAGCACAGCCTGGTCTGCCTGGTCGGCCCGCCCCGCCACCTGCACCTTCTGCCAGCCCCGCTCCTCCTCCTGCCCCGGGGCTGGGCGCCCGCCACTCCATCCGCGTGGAACCCTCGGCCCCCACAAACACGGCTCGCTAAACTTCGCTCAGGTTTTTGCTCAAAATGCCCTCTTTTCAGAGGGGGCTCCTCTGCCCGCCCCGTCAAAATCACTGCCTCCTGGTTCCTGCTTCGCTTTTATTTTCACGGCAGGAGGGGCTCATCTGCTTCGTGACGCTGCCTCCCTGGAATTCCATTTCCATTTTACTTGTCTCGTCAGCATCCCTGCCCCCACCACGCCATCCATCGCGTGGGGACATAGTTCGGTCTGTGGCACCTACCTCTGGACCATGCCCGGCCCAGAGGAGCTGTTCAGTAAGCAGGTGATGAATGAATGCAGGGGGGTCTCTTCCCTGTGTCCTGGTCCGGCCAAACTCAGCCAGGCCTCTGGCTCCCCGGATGCTGGTCGGACCAGCATCGAACTCACTGAGGACGCGTGTGCAAGCCCATCCTACAGGACAGGCTCAGAGAAGGCAAACCCGTGCCCGAGATCACACCGCCCGCTAGAGGAGCAGCCAGGATTCCAACGGGGCCTTCTACACCTGGTCCTCATCCGTCTGCTGTGAACACACGACTCCAGCCGCTTGGGTCAGCCGCTGGGCAGCAGGGCCGGCCCCGCAAGCATTCTGAGGGTGCCTGTGTCCCCCAGCTGGGCTGTCGACCACTGCCAGGTGTGCTGCACACCTGCACGGCCCCCGCTGCCGCCTGGCCTGGCACGCGGCCGGAGCACTTCTTCCCTCTACTCCTCAAGAACCCCGTGGGTACGGGCGTCCTAGCAGCTCACGCTATCGCGATGATCGGCTCCCACGGCGGCCTCTTCGCCAGACCATGAGCTCCCTCCCCCCACCGCCCCCTCCCCAGGGCCAGTGCCCTGCTGCATGGGATTCAGCTCACGTTGGGCACACAGTAGGTGCTCAACATGCACGGAAAGGATGGGGATGGAGCATGTGGCGCTGACTCATTCAAAATCCATTGGCTCAGATGTGTCCATTCATTCACTCATTCATTCACTCTATCTTGAAGCAAACACTCGTTCAATGTTCTGAGTTGGCCTCTGTGCAATCTCGGGGGGATCCATGTATTTATGTACTCACTCGTCTAGACCTACTACGTGCTGGGGCCTCGGGCTCAGCCCTCTCACAGGCCGAATGTGGATCTGACTACCCCCAGCAGGGGCCAGATGGGCATGCCAGGAGGCCCGGGGAGCAGGGAGTGGGGGTATCTGGGAAGGAAGACAAGGGGAGAGAGGCGGAAGAACACCTCACACGCGTCAGGCGACTATTCCTCATCACCTTGCCGCAAGCAAACGCACGCTCACCCACGTGGTCCTTCCTCGTGGACCCAGGGCACAGACAGAGCCAGCGTTCCACCACCTAATCCTTCACAGTGTTTTCTCTAGTTCAGGGTAACCGTACGGCTCTGGTCTCCTGACTGGATCCCAACTGATAACGGTTCCGATAATGATAATGACGACTATTGTTATTAGAGCTGCCTTCTGGGAATGAGCGCTTCATACACCCCCTCCCATCAGCTGACATCGTTCCCATTCCAGGGAGAGGACCAGGCCTTGGAGAGGGGACAGGGCTCACTCGGGGGACCCGGGGCTGCCCACGGGCCATGCACACAGGCGGCAGGGTCCAGGGGGAGGAGAGAGAAGCCACGGGAGGGGAAGTGACACACAGGCACCGTCCGGGCCTGGCCGCGTCCTTCCTCTGCGGGGGCCAAGCCGCCGGCTTGCTGCCACCAAGCGGCGTGTGGCTACCTGCCACGTCCCCGGCACTGCACGTTCTGACGAGGCAGCCGCGTCCTGGAAGACGTCCCCGGGGTGGGAGAAGCGGCCGGGGGACTGGGACTAGCAGCAGCTGCTGCCCAGGCCCTGCCCCGTCCTCGCAAGTCACCTAAGGGCAGGGAGCCTTGGGGAGGGAGTGAGGGGGAGGCTGAGCCTCCGAGGGGGCCGCCCTGCCTTGGACAGCCTGTCGCATGGGTGGCGAGGGGCCGGGGTCACGGGGCTGAAAGCCACAGGACTCGGGAGCAGGTGCGAAACTCCCTGCCAGCTCTTTGCTGCTCACCTCCACCCCTGAAGCGGGGACCGTCCCCCAGCCCCGAACTGCCATGACTTGCCACACGCCTGTGTCCCCCTCAGGGCCTGTGGCTTGGCCTCTCCCCTGTCCCCCGCGGTGGCACCCAGCAGGAGCCTGAAGGGAGGCTCACGGGACTTTGAACCGCAGGTTCTTTTCCCTCCTGGGAATGGTCCCGACTCGCGTCTGGCTCGCCCGGGCCGTGGCCCCGCCCCCGATGCCCATTCTCCCGTCTGCTCAGCTGACCCCACTCCGCCAGCTGCAGGTGGCCCCTCCACGCCGGCCCCAAGCCCAGGCCCGGGCCCGTGCTCCCACCGTGGCCTGCATGTCCCGTGACCGCCCTCTGACACTCTGGGTCGCAACGGCTGGTGCGTCCCGTTGGAGCGGCCGACCATCAGGCTTGCTCCTCGGCCCTCGGCGCCCAGCTATGGGCTTGACACAAGGAAGATGCCCGGTCGGTACTTGTTGGATGGACGGATGAACAAGTGAGTGAGTGGATGGGGGATGAGTGGACGGGGAGGAGTGGACAGGGGACGAGTGGAGGATGAGTGGACAGGGGAGGAGTGGATGGGGACAGAGTGGACGGGGGATGAGTGGACGGGGGACGAGTGGATGGGGAGGAGTGGATGGGGGAGGAGTGGATGGGGACGAGTGGACGGGAAGGAGTGGACGGGGGACGAATGGACGGGGAGTAGTAGACGGGGACAGAGTGGACGGGGGACGAGTGGACGGGGAGGAGTGGACGGGGGACGCGGTGAGGGGGTGGAGAGCGTGGGAGGCGGGGGCGGGGGAGGGGCGGCCGCACCTTGTTGTAGAGGGCGCAGATGTGCAGGGCCGTGTTCCCCGAGGCGTTCTGGGCTCCGGGCTCAGCCCCGTAGAAAAGCAGGTGTTCCAGGTGCTGGGAGTGACCCCGCTGGCAGGCCTGGGGAGGACGAGGAGCCGAGCAGGCCGGGTCAGAGCCTCCCAACCACCGCGTCTGTCCACTTCGTCCGTCCGTCTGGCAGCCAGGAAGCCCTGCCTCCACCTCCCCTTCCCCCTTCCTGTTTAGAGACCCAGGCTGTCAGCCGCACAAGCCATTCCAAGGCCTCGGTGTCTGGTCCGGCCCCTCTAGAGGCCCAAGAGGCTGACCCCACCCATCTCAGAGGTCAAGGTGTCCAGTGCTCCGGCCCATCACGTGTTGACACCCCCACCTTTCCTCTTTGGGGGCCATGTACTCTCGCCCCCATCCTGTGGATCCCCAGCCCCTTGGACCAGAACCCCCGATCCCTGACCCCTTCCTGGGGCCCGAGCTGTCCCCGCCCGGCCCCAAGCCCCTCCCGGCCGAGCGGGGGGCACCTGGTGGATCTCCTGCCAGCCGTTCTCGTCGGCGATGCCCAGCTGGGCCCTGTTGTAGAGAAGCAGCTCACAGCAGCGGGGGTCGCCCCCCACCATAGCCGTGTGGAACAGAGGGGTCAGCCCCCGGCGGTCCTTGTAGTTGGGGGAGCCTCCAAGGTCCAGGAGTGCCTAGGGAGGGAGACAAGACAGAGGGTGGTCACAGGAGCGCCAGCTCGTCCCGAAGGTGGTCCACCCCAGCCTGTGCCGATCACGGTCCTGCCGTCGCGCCCCGTGCCGCCCTGAGCCTGGCCCGTCCTCCCTCTGGGCCTCTCCGAGCCTCTCCCATCCCCTGTGAACAAGGAGGGGACCGGGAAGAGGCCCCCAGAGGACCCTCGCACTGTGCCATCCTGCCCGCCATCCCCGAAGGCTGACGCTGGATGAGCCACTGAAGGAGCTCACGCCTCGGTGCCCACCCGCTCGGCGGAATGGTTACGAGAACTGAGCCTGGACGCAGGAGGCCCCTGGCCGAGGGGGAGGCGTCCTTAGGACCAAGACCCCGGAGACGAGGCACAGAGGAGGCCGAGGACAGGGTGAGCTTGGACCAGCCCCACTGGGGCCAGGGGCTCGGGGGCAGGGAGTGGTCCCGCTCCAAGAGCGGCCTTGGGCACAAAAGGCTGGTGGCATCGAGCATCACCAGGAGACCGTGTTGGTGGCAGCCCCATGTGAGGACAGCCTGCAGCGGCACTGTCCCCCCGAACATCCAGACCACGCCCCCAATGTGGCAGCCACACCTGGGCTCCTGAGCCCTTGAACGTGGCCAGTGAGTCCATGGAGCAGAAGTATTGATTTCAGTTCATTTTAATCGATTTAGATCGAAATAGCGCAGCGGCTAGTGGCTACTACATCGGACAGCCTGGCTGTGGAGGCCAGGGGCGGGGTGCGAGCAGGAACTCGGTTTGGGGGAGCCCAGCACCCCAGGGGACCAGAGAGGGTCTGTCCGCTCAGGGCATTGGGCAGGTCCCTGCGGCTGGCGTGCGGCCGCATTTGGGGTTCTTCAAGAAACAGTTGGAGAAAGGGAAGGAGCATCTGCTAAGGCGGGCGTCTGCGAATCGGGGTTTGGTCCCCAGCTATGCACCCCGGAGGTGACCTGTGTGTGAAGCCGAATCGAGTGGCCTTGGGCTGGCGGGGGTGCGGCGGGGGCGGGGGGGAGAGAGCATTTTAACAGGAGGCGGGGCCACAGCTTCCCATGTGTATTCTGTGGGTAGGTGGGGGTCGTCTGCTCGGGAGGAGGGGCTGTGTTTGCATTCGAGAGAAGGTGCAGAGAGAAGGTGCAGTGTGTTTGGGGGAGTGAACGCCAGGCCCGGAGGGGTAGACGGAGGCTGTCTTGGGGAGCTTTGGGGGCCAGCATCTGGGGAGGCAGGTGGAGGGGCTGTGTGTGCAAGGCGTGTGGGGGAGGGTCTATCTGGGGGCAGAGCAGGGAGCTCCCTGTGCATTTTAAGGGTCACAAAGAGAGACAGAGGCAGGGCCGGCCGCGAGCTGGGGACACCAAGCATCTGGGCGTCGGGAGAGCGGTGTCAGCTACCTGGGCCTAGGGGAAGGGTCGTGACTCCATCAGCCACAGCTGGTGAGCCGGGCGGGCGACCACGCCTGGGGGGCCGAGGAGCGTTTCGGGTTCAGCTGGAGGGGCGAGAGTGCGGGGGTGGAGGGGAGTCCGGGGCAGTCTGTGCGGTGGGCGTGGCAGCTCGGGGTGTTTGTGGCCTGGGGGAGCGGGCGCCTCACCGTAAGGGCGAGGCAGTGCCGAGCACACGCGGCCTTGTGCAGGGCTGTCATGCCATCTCGGGACCGGAAGTCGATGTGGGCTCCACCCAGGCACAGCGTGCGAATCACCTCTACGGAGCCTTCCGTCTGGGCGGCCAGCGTCAGGGGGGTCTCTGGGGGTGGGGACAGGCCGGTCACATGCAGGCCCCAGGCCTCGTGCTGGGCGCCCCACCCCCAGAGCCCCCAGCTCCCTCCCTACCTCCTGAATCCGAGTCATGATAATTGGGGTCCAGCCCCTTGTCCAACAGCCTGGCCACCTTGTCAGACGTCCCGAGCTGCACGTACTCCAGAAACTTCTTCAGCCCGGTCTGAGCCGTGGACAAGAGAGAGAAGACAGGCGTGTCAGGGAGCAGGGGGGAAAAGCTGGGGTCTCGAGCCGTCCAGTGGAAATACACAGCGAGCCACGTGTGGCATTATCGAGTTCCGACCAGCCACGATTTTTAAAAGGGAAGAGGAAACGTCGATGGTGTTGAAATTCACTTTAATGACATTTCTCTTTTTAATGTACTACACCCACCATTTTGACGGGCGATCCATGTGAAGTGTGTTAAGAAGACGTTTTATTTTTGGGGTGAGGGCGGGGGTGACACCGAGCCTTTGAAGTCCAGTGTGCGTTTCACACTCACAGCAAGGCTTGGCCTGGAAACCAGCCGCACTAGAAGTGCCCGGAAGCTGTGTGTGGCCGGTGGCAGCCGCAGGGGGCAGCGTGGGTCTGGAGGCGTGGCATATTGGGGGGACAAGGACAAATGCATAGTGGGGAAGGGTGAGGATTTTCCCCAAGTGTCAGGAATCCTTCACCTTGCTGCTGAGCAGAACGGCCCCTGGCTTCCTCCTGGCTCTCAGGCGAGCAGGAGGGATACAGGGAGCATGGACGGCAAGGTGCTAGAGAGCAGGCGTGGCTGGGGGTGGGGACACCCTCAGACCTGGTAGAGATTTAGGCCGTGGGGCTGGGAGGAGCTGCAGGATGTCTACAAAATAGCCAGAGTCAGGGTCCAGGCTAAAGGGGGGCGAGGGGCCCTGTGAGGATATGGGGGACCCAGGAGTTGAGACGGGCGAGTCCGAGGACGAGGAAAATGGGAGCCAGGTGGAGGTGGTGTGGATAATGGGTAGAGGAACGAGGGGCAAAGAAGGACGTTTAGATGGGGTAATGCTGGGGAAGATGGGGGGCTCGGGGGGCTACCCCACATGTCCCCCGATGGGGACCCTGGTAGAGAAGCAGAAGGGTTGGGGAATGAATGTGCAGGGCTGTTGGGGGGAGGTGGGGGAGGAAGTGGTCAGGGTGGGGCTCCAGGTCGGGGCGGGGGGAGCCCCGAGGGGCTCGGGTGGGTGCTGCAGCGACGTCTCACCTTGGTGTGCAGCTTGGCCAGCTGCTTCTCGTCCAGGTTGGTCTGTTTGTAAACTCGGGTCTTGTACCGGAACTGAGGCCGGGGCGGGGTGCGGAGAGAGACGGAGACTGGGCGTCAGGGCTCGGGGAGGAGGCCGGACCCTGTTCTGGGCCCCAGGTCAGGGTGGAAAGGGGTCCAGCCTCAGCTGGGTGGGCCGAGGGGTGCGGCACCGTCGTTGTGGGGCCTGCAGGCTGCAACCCCTAAGGTGAGGGAGTGGGGGTCGGCCCCCCACAAGGAACGAGGTAGGACGCCCACTGCCCACGGGCTTGAGGCCACTCCTGCTCAGAGAACAGCAGGAATGTCAACTCAGGGGCCCCCACTGACTCTTCCTGACCCTCAGGGGACCCAGAGATCTGGGCTCCCGGGGTTTTCCCTCGGGGAGGGGACGGAGGCGTGGCGGGCCCCGCCCTCTCCCCTTTGGGAAGCCTGCGGGCCTCACCTCCAGGTAAGGCACCCCCTTCTCGAAGGACTGGGGGTACTCGCGCAGCAGCCGCTCCTCCTCCAGGAAGTTAGCATCGCGGCCGGAGGTGGCCGGCTGGAACAGGCCGTAGTTGAGCACGTCCTGCAGACTCTCGCTCAGGGCACACAGCACCTGCTGCTTGGCTGTCCAGATGGTGGCGTCAGGGTTGAAGCGCAGGCATTTCTGGGGGGGAGGGGGCGGGAGGCAGGGACGAGAGCCTGAGGCTGAGGTCGCTGGGAAGTGGGGAAGGGGCGGTGCTGGGGACAGTCGGGAGTTTGGGAGGGGGATCCAGAAACGGGGGTGAAGCGGAAGGCCTCCTGGTGCGGGTCTGGGAGTTCTGGGTCCCGCGCCCTGCCGTCCGGCGCCAGGGGCACTCACTGTCTGGTGCAGGTCCGGAATGCCGATCCTGAAGACCATCATGCTGAAGTGGGCGTCGTCGGGGACGGACATGGAGCGGCCCTGCAGGCCTGGCACTGAGGCCAGGCTACCAGGCGCCCCGCTGCCCTGGCCCCGGGTGCCCCGGAGGCTTCTCCCGGGCCCGTCGGGGGAGCTGTCGGATTCCGAGCCCCCCTCGGGACACTCGCTGGCACTGCCGCGTTCCTCGTCCTCGCTCGAGGCGGGGCTGTGTGTCATCGTGGGGCCACGGGGCGATGGGGGACGGCAGCATCACAGGCAGCTGCTGGGGCCAAGGGTGGCTGTCAGACCAGGAGCTCCGACACCTTGGGGGACCGGCGGTCAAGGGAGGCTGCCCACACGCACTGCCCGAGGCAGGCAGGCAGGAGGCTGGACACACCCCCAGACGTTCCTGCCTTGGCACAGCCCCCCCACGCCCGCCGCCCCGCCCCCCGCACACGTCTCCTTCCCTGCCCTTGGCCCCGCACGCAGCCCCCACCCCTTCTGCGCCCCACTTTGCCGCTGACCCAGCGTGACGGTGTCCCAGAAACCGCAGAATCACCGCGGGAGCTACTGGCCCACTTTGCCAGGCCAGGGAAAATGCAGCTAAAATTAGCCGAGGACAGACAGGTGGACGACCCACCGGCACCCTGCCCTCCTGACCCCGGCCTGGCCCCTCACCCCAGGTCCTCCCATCCTCCTCCAGGGTAGGTGGGGGGGCGGGGGATGGGGAGGGGGGAAGGGAGGGGCTGGGCCGTAGTAAGGGGGAGCGGGAGGTGCTCTGATCCTGGGGCAGCAGGAGCAGGAAGCCTTGTGGTGCGGAGTGGGTGGAGCCCGTGACTTCACTGAAGTGTGGCTGACAATCTGTGCAGAGGGCTGGGGAGCTAGTGTCCCAGGGGAGCCAGATGGGGGTGTCATCCATCGGGCAAAGCGTCATGCACGGGGTGTCCCCGAGGGAACGAGAGGTGGCCTGTGCAGGTTGTTGGGGGCGACTGTGTTGGTGGCTGGGGGGCCGGCCTTGGACGGGCTGTCCGCCCAGGTGACAGCAGCTCCGTGACCGGGGGCAGTGTGGGCTGGCCGCAGATGCCCTGTGGGTGTGTTTAGGCCTGGCACTGCAGGGCGCACAGATCAGCATTGCCTGGTCCTGGTCGCCCCACTCCCAGGGATACTGGGGGCTGGGAGGGTCGCTAAGGAGTGGGGCGAGGGTGGAGGAGGCTGGGGTGAGCGATCATCTGGAGATCCCCACTCTCCTCGCCGAGGTCGCCTTAGAAGAGTGGACCCTCAGTGGGGTCTGCCTGGCTCATCTTATCTCCCACGCCCACCCCATCATCATCGGAAGCCAGAATGTCTGGTCTGGTCCCTCCCCCCCCACACCAGGCCCGGCTCCTGCACCGTTGCCATGGAGATGGGAAGCAGTAGAGGGTACTGCTGACTTTGGGGGAGCAGGGATGGGCTGGGGGGTTGGGGGAGGGAAGGCAAGAGGCGTGTTGAGGAGAGTGCCAGGGGCTGTGGGCGAGCCAGCGTGACCACGGGTCGGCCGGCCCCTCCCCCAAGCGCGCCCAGGGCTGCGAAGCCCGGGTTTCCAGGGCACCCGGCGGGCGGCGCAGCCCCACCTGGCTCTAGCCCGGCCCTGGCCCCGGCCCCCGGCCTCCGCTCCGCGATGCCCCATCCCACCTCCCAACATCGGGCCGCAGCCACTCCCCCTCGGCTGACCCTGGCTGACCCCAGCGTCCACCGGGCGCTAGAGGTGTGGCTAGTGTGCGATGAAGGCGACTCCGGCCTGGGCGCCGCGCACGTGTGGCTGTCCCCAAGCCCTGGACCAGCTCCGGCCCCTCCCCCTGCGGCCCCGAAGGAGGGGAGCCGGCACACTCCGCCGGGGCGGCATGAATCAAACGCTCCGCGGCTAAGAATAGCTGGCATGCAGCTGGTACCGCGACGGGCTGAGGCATGGGGGGGAAGGGGAGAGAGGGGGTGCCCTGGGAGGCTATCGGGGGGTGGGGAGGCGGCTGGCGTGGCCGAGAGCGGGGCCCGGGAGAATGAATGGAGGAGGAGAGAGGCGGGGAGAGCGGGCCGGGGCCGGGGAGAGGGGGCGGGGGCGCCCCGGAGCGGGACTGGGGGCGGGAGCCGAGGGGGCGCGCCGGCCGGTGCAGAAGGGAGGGGCGACGGCGCGGGGATGGCGGGGGGGGGGCTTGGGAAAGGGGCAGGAGCGGATTGGCGGAGCCTGGGAAAAGAAGCCGGGGCTAGAAGGGGGTCGAAAGGGGCGGAGGAGGCCAAGGCCCGGACCCTCGCTGGCACGGGGTGGGCACCAGGGTGGCCTGGGGGAGGGGCCGCGCGAGGGGCGGCGGCAGCAGGGGTCCCGGGGCCGGCGGGCCTGGGTGGGCGAGGCGGGGGAGTGGCCGGGCAGGGCCAGGAGGCGGGTACAGCCACCGAGCCCTTGGCCGTGGAGCGCCGGGAGGCGGGTTCGGGCTGGGGGTTCCGATGGCGGAGGATGGGGGCGCAGCCTCCCATGAAGTCTGCGATCTGGGACGGGGCACCGGGGACCGGGGCGTAACCCAATTTGGCGTCTCCCGGGGCGACGCTCCCCTCACGGCGCCCCCACCCCCCACCGCACACCCGGGCCGGGAGCCCCGCGCTCGGCCAAGGACGTCCGGGCGCCCCCGCCCCCTCTCGCGGCTCCGGCCCCGCGGCGCCCCCAAACCCCCGGCTTCTCGGCCCCCTTACCTGCCTGGCGGGGCTGCTGAGTCCCGGTCGGCGGCGCCCGCGGCCCCTCCCCCCTCCCCCCACCCCCCACCCCCCCGGAGTCGGGGGACCCTCAGGCCATGCCCCACCGCCCCAGAGGGCGAGCGGGCCCGGGGAGGGGGCGGGCGGGGGCCGGGGGGAGGGCGGGGGGGCCGCGGACCTCACCCCCCCCGCGGGCCGCGCCTGGCCATCCGCAGAGCGCCCCCCCTTCCGCCGCGGCCGCCGCGCCCCTCCTGGCTAGCCCGCGCCCGGCTCGGTCCGGCCGGCTCGGGCGCCGCGGCCCCCGCGGCTCTCCCTTCTCGTCCTCCGGCCGCCGCCGCCGCCGCCCGCTCGCGCCTCCTCTGCCTCCCTGCTCGCTCTCTCGCTCTCGCTGTCTCTCCCTCACCCTGTCTCTCTCTCACTCTCCCTCCCTCTCTCCCTCCCACCCCTCCCTCCGCCCTCTCCCCTCCCTCCGGCAGCCGGCGGAGGAGACACCGCCCCTCCCCGCGCCCCCAAACCTCTCCCCGCCGCCGGCTCCGCCCCCTCCCCTGCGGTCCCCCACCACGCCTCTCCGCCTGCAGATCCCCGAACCCCGACTCCACCCCGGCTTGCCCCCGAACCCCGGCGATGGGGCCCCGCCCCCCTGAGGGTGCCCTCCACGCTCGCGGCCCTGCACTGCTCCTTCTACACACAGTAGGGCTCAATCGATATTTGTGGCCGGACTCTACACCCCTCAATTGGATTGTGAGAGATTCCTTTGCTGTCCCCCCCCACACACACACCCCTTCCCTCAAGGCACAGGTGCACCGTCACTAGCCGGCTCTGCAGGTGCAGAATGGCCCCACATATACGACCTACCTGAGCCTACATTTCCACAGACACACTCGGCTACAACGTGGCCGTGCCACACGGCGAGTGCACTCACACACCCCCACGCGCATGCAGCCCAGCGTGCAGGCTCAGATCGCCGGCTCACACACAGCCGGAAACTGAGACGCACACTGTGGGGAGATGTGTGCATGCGTCCCTGTCACACTCACCCACCTCGCCGGCCATCACACAGGTGTGCACACGCCCGTTTACGTGCACACCGCCGGCCACAGCTCCCCTCCGTGGCAATCTCTGCTGACATGTGTCAAGCGGTTCCTGTGTGCCAGGCTCCCTTCTGGATTTACTCATCATCTTCTCCCACTAATCCCCGGGGGCCAGGGACTTCCGCCATCCCTGTTTTCCAGAGAGGGAGTCTGAGGCACAGAGAGGCCAAGCGACTTGCCCAGGGTCACCCAGCCCTACAGAGGCGATGCGGGGGACCGTGGACGGGTAGGCTGGCTCAGTCTTCACACCGCTATTGTTCACCGCAGGGTGCACCATAGCTGTATGTCCTTCCTCACAGTTCAGCTTGCTGGGGTCCGAGAAGCACCCACAGAGACAGCGCAGGTCCCGTAGGGCCGGGACGAGGGCCCATGAGACTGGCCCGTGGCCCAGACTCCTGCCCTCCCAGCTCCAGCAGCTCCTCCAGGGCTTCCGGCTGGAGCACCGGTCCCTGCAGAGGGCGGTTCCAGGCGGCCTCGGCTACATCTCCAGCTGCAGGCTCTGGGTACCACCTATAAGCTGGTGCAGGTGCCAGCCCAGCTCTGGGAGGCCCCCCTCTGGATGCATACCCACCAGCCCAGGTGGCGAGCAGCTGGGACCCGGGAGAGAACAGCTGCTTGTGTCGGTGCCAGCAGCCAGAGAGAGTCTGTGCACTCCTCTACAGTTTATAAGGCCTTTCCCTCTACAGTTTACAAGGCCTTTCCCTCTACAGTTTACAAGGCCTTTCCCTCTATGGTTTACAAGGCCTTTCTCGGCCTGTGTATCATCTCCGGAGGCCTCTAGCTTCTGGTGGCAGGGGGGTCCCCAGGCACCTAAAGGGCACCAGCGACGTCCAGGCTCCGAGGTGGTGAGCAGTCTGCCCAAGGTCACACTGCCCTCTGCTTTCCTGGAAAATGGATGCCCACACGTGTTGATTTCCAAGCCCCCCTCCCCCGATCCAGGGGCTCCCCGCAGCTGAGGGCAGGCTCCCTGTGCTTGCTTCGAGCCAGAGCCTTGGCTAGCTGCCCCCACGCTGGTGACCTCTAGCAGGCCAAGCTGTCCCCCCCGCCTGGAGCCTGGGTCTGCCATCCACGGCTCTGAGCACCATGTATCCTGGCACAGCAGCTGGGAAAGCCCTGGGTGAGTCACAGGTTTGGCAGAGAGTGGGCGCGGCGTGGCCTCTCGCTTCCCTTGCCCGCCCGTGCAGCCTCTCTCCCACCGTCCTCACCACCTCCGTCCTGGCTGCCCCCTCCCCACGGGAATGCCCCTGCCCCGGGGAGCTGAGCGTGCCATCTAAACTCAATACTCAAACCTTCAGTCTTTTGGCTCAGCTGTCCCCTCGCCATGAGTGGCGACTTCCTTCCTCACTCGGCAGACTGATTGAGCACCTACTACGTGCTCGGTTGGCCCTGTTCTAGCTCTGGGGACACAGCAATGAACAAGGATGCCTGCCTTGAGCGGCAGGAGACAGGCCACAAATGAGTAAACAAGCAGGACAATGCCAGTCTTGACTATACCAAAAAGATACCATGGGGTGTTTTAATAAAGCAACTTGTGAAAGCACAGCTTTTTTAGACAGACAGTAGGTCGGTTGGGGGGAGGTCTCTCTGAGCTTTCAGTAATGAGAAGGGCCTGGGGAAAGAGCCTTCTAGAAGGAGGAACAGGCTAGCGCAAAAGCTCTGAGGTGGGAAGGAGCTTAGCACTCAGGGAACAGCAAAGAGGCTACCCACCCTTCAGTGTGGCTGGAGCCCGGGGGGAGGGGCAGAGGGATGGAGGTGATGGGCTTGCGGAGGGCCGGGCAGGCCAGGCCTGGGCTGAGGACTGGGTTTGGCTCCCCTCCGGCCTATGATGGGAAGTGGGGGCAGCAGGGGAGTGGGGGGCGACGCGGGCTGATTTACAGTTTGGTAGCATTGCTCTGGCTGCGGCAAGCAGCGTGGATTGGAGGGGCTCTGCGGGAAGGAGGGGCAGCAGGAGGCACTGCAGTGGTCCAGGAGGGGGTGCGCCTCGAAGCCTGCTCAGGGCCCTTCATGCTCTCAGCCCAGCCTCTGTCTGCTCCGCCTCCTGGGGACAGCTTCCTTGACCCCCCCCCACCCCCACCCCAACACCACCACCCAACAATCCTCCTCCTTCCTCTCAGCTAGTGGGACAGTCAGTCTGCTTGTCTGGAGTCACCCCACCCAGGGCCTGGCCTGCCAGAGGCTTCTAGGAAAGTGTGCCAGATGAATCCCAGAGCCTTGGCTGCATGCATGCTCTTCATGTGTGTCCCGCGGACAGGCACACGGACTCTCTCGCATCTTGGGGACAAGGGCTTGGAGGACGGGATGGGAGGTCTGGGGGCAGAAAGTGCCCTAGAACCTCACAATGGTGGGAAGGTCCTCCAGCAGGCTGTGTGGGCGATGGTGGCCACAGCGTAATGACAACCTCAGAGAGACCCTGTGGTCTCCCCCCTCCTGAGGAATGGTCAGGGGGACAGAGCAGAGCAGGGCCCAGCCCCCAACAACCCCCCCGAGGGGGTTCGGGGCAGAGGCTGTGCCCCCCCATCCCTTGGAGAGCTGGTTCCATCCTCTTCCTAACCATCAGAGCTTTTGATCCCGGGGAAGAAGGGATGAGTGGGGCGGAAGTGAGCTCTGGAAAGTGGGAAGAGGGGGGCGTGTGGGAGACCCAAGGCGGGATCCAGGCTTTGGAACGTTGGAGGTTTCCGGCCACAGAGGCAGGGCCTGGGGGTGGGGGTGGGGGTGGGAGCCAGGAGAGGCGGGGAGAGACAACACACGCCAAGGAGCAGTGACCACTGAACGGGAGTTGGGAGGAGAGGGTCCAGGGGCTAGTGATCTGTACACACTCCAGTCCCCAGAGACGCCCCCTCCCCAGAGGCATCCCTCCGAAGCCTTGGGTGCTGCAAGCCCAGCCCGATGCAGGCAGCCTGGCTCCTCGGGGCCCTGGTGGTCCCCCAGCTCCTGGGCTTGAGCCACGCTGCCCGGGGGGCTGAGAGGGAGTGGGAGGGGGGCTGGGGAGGCGCCCAGGAGGAGGAGCGGGAGAGAGAGGCTCTGATGCTGAAGGTGAGCGGGGCGTGCTGAGCTGGGGGTGGGGTGGGGGGACTGTGGGCTTGGGAGGGGGTATGCTGGGGTGGGAGGAAAGGGCAAGTGGGAGTGATGCAGATTGGCTCAGAGGGGGCAATGGGGTCACGGAAGGGACCGGAGGGCAGAGAGCCAGCTTAAGGCTGGAGCATCCCGGGAGTCAGAAGGGGGCGAAAGGCTGTCGCGACCACCCCTCCCCTGCCTCAGCATTTACAGGAGGCCCTGGGGCTGCCTGCTCTGAGGGCCGACGGAAATCTCGAGGGAACCCTTGAAGACAAAGAGGTCTGGGGGACTGAGGAGGATGGTCAGGGAGAGGAAGAGGAAGAGGAGGAGGAAGCAACGCCAACCCCCTTCTCCAGCCCCAGCCCCAGCCCCTCTCCCACCCCTGAGGACGCTGTCACTTATATCCGTGAGTTACCATAAGCTCCGCCCTGCCACCAGGCCGCTGCCATCGTTTAGCAAAAATGAACCGCCTTTTTCACCGCCCGGGAACCTTTCAATTGCTCACTGCCCAGCCTATTGCCCCCACATCTCCAGGACTTCCGAGTCTGCCCCCAGAAAGCCCTAGGTCCTCATTCCCCCAAGTCCTCCATCCCCCCCGGTTCCGCCCCCAGGGTCCCCGTCCAGTGTGCGCCCTGTCCGTCCGCAGTGGGTCGCCTGGCCGGCCTGGACGCAGGCCTGCACCAGCTGCACGTCCGTCTGCACGTGCTAGACACCCGCGTGGTCGAGCTGACGCGGGGGCTGCGGCAGCTGCAGGAGGCGGCCGGCGACACCCGCGACGCCGTGCAAGCCCTGCAGGAGGCGCAGAGCCGCGCCGACCGCGAGCACGGCCGCTTGGAGGGTGAGTCCGCACCGCGCGGGGCGGGGAAAGCGGGACCATCCGGGTGGGGGGCGGGGCTGTGGGAGGAAGGGGCCCGGAGAGGTCCAGGGACCCGGGGTGTCAGGGGCGAGGGGGGAGACTCGGGGAGCGTTGGAGGATGCGAGGGTTGGAGTGGCGGGGAGGGTGAGTGCGGGGCGCAGGCGCGATCCCCTCCGGGCTGCAGAGCCCCCCCCACTCTAGACGCGCCACGCTCCCTGCAGTCGGGTCTCACAGTCCGAAACCGCCCGGGGCGGGCCTGACTCCGCCCCCTCGCCGCGGGAGCACGGAGGCCCTGGCCCCGCCCCACTGCGCCTCCGAGCGCTTCGCCCCGCCCCGCTTCGCCCCGCCCCGCGGCCCTGGCCCTGCCCCCGGGCCCTGACCCTTCCTCCCCCGCAGGCTGCCTGAAGGGGCTGCGCCTCGGCCACAAGTGCTTCCTGCTCTCGCGCGACTTCGAGGCGCAGGCGGCGGCGCAGGCGCGCTGCGCGGCGCGGGGCGGGAGCCTGGCTCAGCCGGCCGACCGCCAGCAGATGGAGGCGCTCACCCGCTACCTGCGCGCGGCGCTGGCTCCCTACAACTGGCCGGTGTGGCTGGGCGTGCACGACCGGCGCGCCGAGGGCCTCTACCTCTTCGAGAACGGCCAGCGCGTATCCTTCTTCGCCTGGCACCGCGCGCCCCGCCCCGAGCCCGGCACCGAGCCCAGCGCCGCGCCGCACCCGCTCAGCCCCAACCAGCCCAACGGTGGCGCGCTCGAGAACTGCGTGGCGCAGGCTTCGGACGATGGCTCCTGGTGGGACCACGACTGCGAGCGGCGCCTCTACTACGTCTGCGAGTTCCCCTTCTAGCGGGGCCGGTCCCCCGTCTCTCCACTCCATGCCACCACCCGCCTTTGCCCGGGGCTGTGCGCTCCGCGAAAACGCTCTTGCCTTCCTTCCTCTCTGCCTGGGAGATAGATCCTGGGCGGTGGTGGCCCCTGCGGGGCCGGACCTCTCCCTTGCCTCGTTGTTCCTGGGAGCGGCGAGCACCAGGCTAGGTCCGGCGACAATAAAGCCTTGTGCAATGTGACTTGAGCGGGCAGTGGAGGCACTTTGGGTCTTTATCTTGCCGCGTGGCAGACCCGAAAGGCAAGACCCGGGCCTTTGGATGCCTGGACTGTCCTGCTTTTACGGGTATTATTAGAGCCCCAGAATCACAGTGATGGGGAAGAAATGTGGACATGCACACACAGCCATCCACTCCTGCACAGAGACGTCTGGAGTACATGTGTGCACACACCGATGACGCCTTCACCTCCATCGTGCCCTACTCACTGACCTTTGGGACCCAGGACCTGTCTGTTATTGTCCCAGGCCTTAATCCTGGTCAAAGAGATCTAGGAAGGAGCTAAAGGCTTCTTAATGTTCTCTACTCCTTGCCTGTGAGGTCACGAGCCAGTCTCTTTACAGCTCTGAGCCTCAGTTTCCTCATCTGAATATATGGGCACAGTCATCCCTACCTTTCATGGCTCTTGGGATGTTCAGATGAGCCCAGGAGCATGAGCGTTTGGGAGATGGCAGAACGTGAGCCAGGCCATACCTTTCCTTCCCCGCCATTTGTCACACCTTTATTTCCTGGGGCAGTAAGGACACTCAGTCTCCCCAGAGTCTCCCCCAATGCTGGCCTGGTCCTGACCAGGACAGTATCACGGAGCTCGGGAGCTAGAGGCGACCCTGTCTGTCCTTGCACCTCTGCCCCTTCCCTTCCCTCAGCCACTGTGCCACCAGCCTAAAGTGTCACCAAAGGATCCCCCAAGGGGAGGACATAGCCACCCCTGTCATCTCCAAAAGGGAGAAGCACCACACATTCCCTCTCTCCAGAAGTCACTTTTCAGCCCCGCAACTCCCATAAGAGGTAGAGAATGAGAGACTGGAGAGAGGGGGCGGCCTCTGGTCAGAAAGTCTTCCATGGAGGACTGAAAACCTTCCTCAGAATTCTCCCTGCTCTAGGCTTGTTTTCTAGCGTGGAGGTGGGGCAGCAAGATGTTATAATAGGCAACCAGAAGGCAGATTAGGCACACGTTGATGAATATGTGCGACTGACCACGTGGGGTTCACCCTCAAAGGACCTGGCACTCTGGGAAGTGGACGGGGCAGTTCAGTGGTTATACCTGCCTGGATTATAGATCCAGATGGCCCAAGTTATAGACCTACCTAGGCCACTTACCGCGAAAACTTGCACGAGACATCTCCTGACCCAGCACTGATCAGCCAGGGGGGGAGCGTGGAGAGGCAGGGCCAGGTATGACTACCGCCATTTCTCCAGCATCTCTTAGCACATGGGAGCTTTTTGAATGAAGGAGGACGCCTATGTGGGGCCAGGTTGGGTCTGCTTCTCTTCCTCCCTGGCCTCCCCTGGGCGCCGACAGCGTCGGGGGGCTTTCCCCATCACACCTTCCAATACTCTAGATGCTTGTCCAGTCAGTGCCTGTCATACCAGCCCAGAGACAAAGATACCACAGAGAAGTCCGAGGTGGCAAGCAAAGGGCATTTGCAAGGATTGTTTATGTATCAAATCAGCTCGCTTGCACGCATTCTGATCTGATTTCTTACTAGGTCTGTGTATTGGAACCTTGCTGCCTCTTCCAAGAAGCCCTCCTAGGCCTCGCAAGGGTCAGCGTTTCCAATGTCCACTCCCTGGCTCCCCGCAGAGCACCTGCTGTTTGAAAGCTTGGAGTCCGAGGACCAGGAACGCCTCGGCAGCTGGTTGGGATCGATGCGTTAATGGATCCCAGGGAAGTGATGGAGGAGGGCGAAAGGCCTGCGATGTCCCAGCCAGAGGACAAACCATCCGGGGCGGGGAGGCGGTGGGGCCCGCATGGGCTGGGCGGGACTACAAATCCCAGGTGGCTGAGCGGCAGGCCCGCTACTGCCAACTCAGAACCACATTTCCCAGCAGCCATCGGGTGTGCCACGCAGGTCCTCCCACAAGCCCCGCCCCCTCTCCCACGTGGGGCTCGTGCACATTTTCCAGCAAGTTTAGGACCTCGCCCTTAGCAACGACTGAGCTCGGCAGTGTCCAATCAGAGATCGGGCCTCCTCCCCACCCACGGGCGTAGCCCCGAGGTACCCTGGGAAATGTAGTCCGATCATGTGTCAACCGGTGGAAAAATCCCAAGCCACAGTCCTAACTTTCGTTTAGGATTTGACTGTAACCGGTACTCCGATCTTTCCGATTAGTTTTTCAAAATACGTGTGAAATTCCGCGATGGATCATAACCACTAAAAAGAAAAAATGTGAAATTCATAGAAGCTATAGGAATGCATAGAAAATGGTTACAAGTAGTTCTCAAAATTTGAGTGTCTAAGTATATACTGATTTACAGTATAAAATACAATATAAATTTTTTTCCTTTGCCTGCAAAAAAGGTTGCTAAACACTGGTCCGAATTGACTTAGCTTTAAAAAAGAAAAAAAAAAGCTTTATTTGGACATAATTGCAAACTTGCAGATAACTTGCACAAGTACAAGTAGTAGTTTGTATTTGTATATATCCTTTATCAAATTTACCCATTGTTAACAGTTTGCCCGCTGCTTTAGCTTCATCGCTATTCATCCATCCATCCATCCGTGCCCCCATCCCCACCCATCCATTTCAGACAGGTTTACTGACCCGGTGCGACGAAAGGAGACAACATCCTAAAGGAGGAGCTGTGATCCAGTTACAGGATTTGGGGAAAGAGGAATTTGGGTGAACCGGTGTTTTGATAGCTTCAGAGCAAAGCAGGGGTGTGCATAAATTAGTCAACACCAGGTCTGGACTGCAAAGTGGAATCACCATCCTGTTTCTGTGGAAACTACAAAGTTAAGATAAATGTGACATGTTGTTCCCGGAAACCTTGTCTAAAGCTCTGCATCAAGGCTGGAGATTGAGGCTTTTTATCTGTGTCAAAGTGTCTTCCACCAACCAGGCAGGAGCCGGATGTTTCATTCTTATGGATATACTTTCAAATGGCAAAGTTTCCAAAAGCCTATGATTTTAGAGAGCGAAATTTCTCAGTGAGCGAGATGGCAGTAGTCACTCACAAAAGGGGGTCGTTAGGGCCCATTACAGCTGCAGTGTGTCCTGGGAGAGATGTTTTCTGTTAACTTTGCAGCTGGCTTTATCTGTATCAAGAAATGTGTGGCAGGCAGATTTTTTTTATGGTCCTAGTTGGTTATTGTTTCTCCCTCCTCTCTCTCTCTCTCTCTCTCTCTCTCTCTCTCTCTCTATATATATATATATATATATATATATATATATATATATAATTTTTTTTTTCTCCTGAAGCATTTAAGGGTTAGTGACACACACCATGGCCTTTTATCCCTGAGTACTTCAGTGTGTGTTTCCTAAGACTGGAAATATTTTCTTACATAACCACAGTAATTAATCTCAGTAAACATAACATTTACGTAATTCTTTTATCCAATCTGCTGATGATATGCCAATTTTATCAGTTGACCCAAATGCCGTACTTCACGGCTCTTTCCCTTAGGATCCAGGCTGGGGTTCGGTTTTGCGTTTAGTTGTCACGTCTCCTTCAATCTGGAATATTTCCATGTTTAGGGTACTGACATGTAGGGAGAATAACTCTCCCCCTTTTTAAGAAAAATGGAAGTTCCCCACTTGATTTTGCTCCACATGTCCTCATGATGATTAGATTCGCATCCTACATTCCCCACCGGAATGTAGGGGGTGAGGGGCGTCCTTCCTTTTTAGGGTCAATGGTATGAAGTGTGTAAAGCATGGAAAGACTTCATTTTGTCGTAAGTCGTTTTTCTGGTGTCCAAGGTTTACTTTGAACACGACTCCTGGGCTTCTGCAGTTTTTCCCACAAGCCTCATGTTCTTCATTCATTTATTTAAATACCTTCTTCCCTGCTCCAGCCCCAAGCTACCAGCTCCTCTTAAAATGCCAGCTTTGTCAATGCCAGCAGCAGCTCACTCCCTTTCAAAGCACACGTGGTTTGTGTGAGCAGGGCCCTGCAACAATATGAGCATGGGGTTCAGGAATTCCTGTGGAGAAGTAAGTGACCTTCCCCTCTTACTCCCTTTTTCCACCTCTTCCAGACACAACTGGACTTTGGATTCTGACCCAGAGCAAGTGACAGCTCCTGGCAGTCCCATGGGCAGGACGCCACAGCTGGGGCGCAGTTGGGGCAACGAGGTGGCAGGAAATAGAACACAAGCTCTGCCTTAAAAACAGTCTTTTTGGCAATTATGTAATATCTGATATGCGTAAAATAACATATGTGTAAATATGGAGGCATAAAAAGACCACCCGTTAGCCTACCACCCTATTCAAGAGCAAAGCATTACTGTTAAGGCACCCCTCCCTTTGTCCATCCTTCAACCCACCCCTCCACACTCCCGTCCATGCTGCTATAAAAAGTACCACAGACTGAGTGTTTTCTAAATAACAGAAATTTATTTCTCAGTTCTGGAGGCTGGAAGTCTCAGGTGAAGGTGTGGGCAGCGTTGGTTCCTTCTGGGCCTCTCTCCCTGGCTTGCAGATGGCCACCTTGTCACTGCGTCCTTTTTCTCCGTATGTGGGCCTCTATGGAATATCTGTGTGTGCAAATGTCCTCTTCTCATAAGGACACTGGTCAGCTTGGAACAGGGCCCACCCTACTAGCCTCATTTTAACTTAACTACTCTAAAGACCCTTGTCTCAAATACAGTCACATCCTAAGGTATTGAGGGTCAGAGCTTCAATGTATGATTTTTGGGAGGGGGCCGCAATTCATCCGATAACCATGTCTTCCTGTATGTCCTCTGCAGCTCACCTTATTATTAAAGTCTTTTTTTTTTTCAGAGTAGTTTTAGGTTCACGACAAAGCGAAGAGGAAGGTAACAGAGAGTTTCCAGACGCCCTTTGACCCAAACCCGTATAGTCTCCCCCACCAGAGTGGCACATTTGGTACCATCGATGAACCTGTATAGACACATCATTATCGCCCAAAGTTTACATCAGGGTACATGAGTTTGGAAAAATGTATAATGACATGCATCCATAATTATAGCATCATACAGAGTAAAAATCCTCTGTGGTCCCTCCTCCAACCCCTGGCAACCTCTGATCTTTCTACTGTCTGCATAGTCATGCCTTTTCCAGAACGTCCTGTAGTTGGAAGGCTGGCTTCTTTTACCGAGCGATATGCATTTAAGGTTCCTCCACATCTTCTCCTGGCTTGAGAGCTCATTTCCTTTCAGCAATGAGTAAGATTCCAGCGTCTGGATGGACCACAGTTGATTGATCTGTTCACCTTCTGAAGGACATTTCGGTTACTTCTTAAGTTTTGGCACTTGTAAATAAAGCCCCTGTAAACATCTGTGTGCATTTGGCAACGTGCTTTTGAAAGGCAAACTTGTATCACTAAGATTTGTTCTTTCCGGTGCCTGTGGCTGCAGCTCATGCGTTGTCACCGTAGCATGGAGTTCTCTGGGAGAGATGCCACGTGAAAGCGCTCTGTGCTGGCTGGCATTTGTGCATTTCAAAGAGGAGCATTTGTGTTTCCATTTTCTGCTTTTAGGAACTATGCACCCTTCCAATCCTCTACATCGTCATTGACACTCCCCCCCACCCCCAGTCTGATAAGTGGAACTGTGGTATCTCATTGTGGTCTTAATTTGCATGTCCCCAATGATTAATCAGACTGGGCATCTTTTTATTTGCTTATTTGCTATTCTCACGTTCTTCTCTGTTGTAAGCTTTTACATAGGTTTTATATAAAGGATTTTAAATACATTTGGAAATTTTTTTATACTGGGCTTCTCCTTGATAATTGGTAGTCTTTATATATTCTGCAAACCTGTAACTTGTTCTTTTACTTTCTTGATATTGCTGTTTGTGATCTTAATTTTAACGCACTCAAATTTCCGAGTGCTTATATGGGGTACTTAAGGGACTCATTTAAGAAATCGTTCCCTGCTCCAAAATGACAAAAACATTCTCCTTTATTATTCTCTGAAAGTCTTTGACTTCCACGTTTAAGCCTTTAACCCATCTGAAGTTGATTTTTGTGAGACATGAAGTAGAAATTCAGTTTCACTTTTTTTTCCCCATAAGGATGACCGATTATTTCAACAGCATTTGTTGAATACTTACTCTTTCCCGAGTTCTCCGTGGTCCCTGCCCTGTCCCGTTCTAGGATGCGTGAATCTTTTCCAAGTCTCTTTATTCCATATGTTAGTAATTTGTCTAAGCCTGCACTGAGACCATGCTTTCTCAGTACCCATTGCTTTATGCAAAATTTCATGCACATATACAGCTTTGTGTACGTTCTCTCAGAGATCAGAAAAAGAAATAACACTCCCTAACTCATTTTATGAGGTTACTGCAATGTTAATATAAAAAACAGTCAAGAACGGCATACACGAGGAAAATCACAGTCCGTTTATCTCATGAATCAGAAAATCCTAAATACGATATCATCATCTGACGTCATCAATATATAAAAATAGGATACTTGGTGAGGTTATATCAGATATGCAAGGTTGTCGAGCATTAGAAAAATCTATTAATTAATTCACCACACTGAACAGATTCATGGAGGACAACCAGATGACAATATTCGCAGATGGAGAAAAAAACATTGGATCAAAACTTTATCCAAAATTTTTTTTTCTAGAATGAGCTAAGTAAGCATCTAACTCAAAATGGTTGGAAAATAGCAGTAAAGCAAACTCACGAAAACAAAAGAAAATAAATTATTTTAAAAATAGGGGCAGAAATCCTTGAACTGAATGAGGAAAAAAAGATTAGAAAACAAACAGATATTTTTAATTTTGAAAAAGCTATTAAGATAGGCTGGCTTTTGAAAAAACTGAATAAGAAAAAAGAGACTGAAAGGAAAAGATAAACTGTAAGAGTGAATAATTACAGCTAGGGCAGAGCTATAAAAAGTAGTGAAATTGTATTATGATTACTATGTGCTAGCATTTAAAAACCTAGATGAAATGGTTAAATTACCAGAAAAATATAAAATGCTAAAAGTTATGCAAAAATTAAAGAACTTCAACAGACCTGTAAGTACTAAAGTATTTGACAATACAGTCAATGATCTCTCTTTAAAAATAAAAAAATCCAAAGGCATAGATGGTTTTCTAGGTGAACGATAACAAACACTCAAGAAATGCTTAATTCTTATCTCATACACATTATTCCAGAAATTGTAAATCATGTAAAATCTGTCTAGCTCACTTTTGGAAGCTAATGTGATGTTGGTTCCAAAACCAGATAAGGAACATATACAAGAAAAGAAAATTACGGGTCCATTTCACTGTGAATGTGGATGTAAAAATCCTAACTCAGATAACAGCTTACTAAATCTAATGTTATATCATAATTCACCACGATCAAGTAGGATTTATCCCACTCATGCAAAGATAGTTCAAAATTTTTAAAAATAATAATCTTTCACTGTAATTCACCATGTTTACAGGCCAAGGAAGAAAATGTAATAATTTTAATCAATGTGAAAAAGTAATTTGATGAGGTTTTATAGCTATTTAACTTTAAAAATTAAAACGCTTGGTAAACTAGAAAATAAAGGAAATTCTTTTAGCTTCTTAAATCTTCAGCAAACACCATAGAAATTTTGGATGACTTCCTTTTAAGATCAAGAATAACATTAGAACATTCTCAACCATGGCAATTGCTTAACATACACTGTGCATAAACCATTACCAATGCTATATGAAAAAAAAATAAAAAAGAAGAGGTGCAAAGGCCAGAAGAGTATAGAAAAAGTTATCATTATTTGAACATAATATGCCCAGTAAGTTCTATAGAATGAACAAACTATGAGAACAAATAACAAGAGATATCATCAGCGAGGTCCTCAGTTACAAGACTAACCTACAAAAATCATTTCCATTTCTCTACACCAACAATAAGTAAACATAAGACATAATAAAAAATACCATTTGTGATTCCCCCCCAAAATCTAGTAGGCATCTAGGAACTAGCAAATAATAAAACATGATTCTGTAGAGAAAACTTAGTTTAATTAAAGGGCTCGAAAGATGAGCTGAACAAAACAAAGGCATGCTATGCTCTTGGTTGGAGTGATTAAATATTATACAGATCTCAACACCTTGCAAATAACGTATAGATTTAATACAATTGCAAGCAAATTTCTGTTGGGATTATTTTAACAGTAAAGTGTACAATTCAGTGGTACTTATCATATTTGGATATGCGCAAACTTCATCACAGTCAATTTTAGAGTATTTTCACCATCTCAAAAAAACACCTCTATACCCATTAGTTATCACTCCCCTGTCTCCTCACCTGACCCCAGCCCTAAAAAACACCCACACAACTTTTCTCTCACCCACTTCTTTTGTACTACTATGGACAAATATATCACAAATATATTACCTTTCTATATTGTAGACTCAACAATGAATTACATGCATATTACTTTATACAATTGCTTTTAAAAATCAGTGAAGAGAATAAAGGAGAAAAACCATATACGTTTACCACCTTTTATGATGACATAACAGCCTTCGCTAGTTTTTCTCCTGCAGATTTGCATTACCATCTGAAATCACATTGAGCTCAACTCGAAGGACTTCCTTTTATATCTCTCTTAAGGCAGATCTGCTACCAACAAATTCTCTCAGTTTTTGCTTATCCAGGAATGTCTTTATTTTGCCTTCCCTTTGGAAAGACAGCTTTGCTGGGTATAGGATTCTTGGCTGACATTTTTATTCTCTGAGCAGTTTGAGAATGTTATACCCCTGCTTTCTGGCCTCCGGCCCCTCTGTTATTTATCTCATGGCGGTTTCTTTGCAAGTCATTTTTCACTTTCTGCTTTCAAGATTTTTCTCCTTGTCTTTGACTTTCAACATTTTTACTAAGATGTGTCTGATTGTGGGTCTCTTTACATTTATCCTATTTTGAGTCCACTGAGCTTCCTAGGTGGGTAGGTTAGTATAATAAATTTGGAATGTTTTCAGCCATTATTTATTCCAAAAATTTTTTCCTGTTTCTCTCTCTCTCTCCTCTCCTTCTGGTACTCCCATTATGCATATGTTGGTCTGCTTAATGACAGCAATAGTTGTGACTAATTTTGCCGGAGACCTTCTATATTGGGGTTCAATGTTTAAGAACATAGAATGACTAGGAGAAAATAATTGTTCATTCATCATGTCAATTCTTTTAGCTTTCCTGTGTTTTAAAATACTTAAAATATAAATAAGCACAAGGGAATTTTGGGGTGATGAAATCGTTCTGTGTCCTGGTTGGGGTGGCGGTCATGCAATGTATGCATTCGTCAAAACCCTAGAACTACACCAAAAGGGTGAATTCTTCTGTGTGTGAAAATAATGCCTTCGTTTAGAAAATACTTCAAGTAGTTTTTTCCTTTTTTCTTATACTAAGGATACAGATTTGACAACCTTAAATTTGAAAGCTCTGTGTATAAAAAACAACTCAAGCTAAAATTAAAAGAGAAGAAATAGACCTGAAAAAAATTGTACCTCATGTGATAGAAATAGTGTTAATAATCTCATCATGAAAAGTGACAGAAAAGGGAACAAAACTCTTGGCTTCCAGGAGGCAAGTGGGCAAAAGACACAAAGAGACGGTTCACGAAAGAGGGAATATAGCGAGCAACCAGCTATTCTAGGATGTCATTCCATCACACAGGAAATCAAAACCACTGCCATAAGTCAATGGCCAGGGAAAGTTTTTAACAAGAAGACTCAGAGCCCATCAGTGAGGCCGGGGGTGGCTTCTCTCCTGCTAATCCTCACATCCTTCGGTGTAACAAAGTCAAGATCTTTCCTTCTTTGGGGTCCATTTCTGGGAACTCAAAGAAATAAACATAAGCATGGGGGAAAAAAGCTTTATCTCCAAAGGGGTTACCTGAAGCACTTCTTACAACAGCAAAACACATGGTGCCGAGAAGGAACTGGGTAAGGATGTCACAATCCTTGTGGTAGGACACGCCGACCCAGGGAAAAGCTGAGTGACTGAAAACCTACCTCTGGAAATGGAGGGCAGGGAAAGACAGAAGAGAGAGACTGGCCACCCCAGCCTGGTGACTAAAAGTTTATTAAGGGACAATTACATAGGAGGCGAGCCTCAGGCAGCTGCAAGAGGAAATGGATGCCTGAGTCACTTGGCAGGAGCCAGGGGATTCTACAGGGCAAGGAGGGGTAGCTGCAGGTACGAGTGTGTGAATGCCGGCAGGTACGAGAAGCAACTTCGCACGCTTGACGAGGAACCAGCAGGGAGCACGAGGCAGAGAGGGGCCCTGGTTTCTGTGAGAATGAGCTAGATGACGACCAGTCTCTGAGGGGGGTTGCATCTCTGTTCTGGCCTCTAGGTCATGGGTTAGAGGTCATGTCATGGAGCAGCGTCTTCTCTACACACTGCATGGGGTATTGCGATTTTTAAAAGGTTATAGGATATATAGCAGCGGGGGAAATACTTAATTTTAGAAATGAATGGACACAACAAGGCTACCTGCTTGAATGTAATGCTTAGGGCGTCACCACTGCAAGAGGCGATTCCGGTGTCTACGCGTAGCCTGGGGAGAGCGCCCGTCATCTTACTAGTTGTCCCCTGGGTCTGCGTGAGTGAGGGGAGTCGGTGGCCAGTAAGTTGTGCCTGGAAATGCTCTAGAAACAGAAATCAATAATAGGGCAGGGCACGTAACAATCGCAAAAATGAGTAGTGATGATTTTTAGTTCTCGTGCGTCATCTTTAAAGAAAGGTGGCCTCACCAAAGCGAGACCGGGATCTAGTCCAAGGTTGGGAAGACCACAGCCCACAGCCTGCTTCTGTATAGCCTCTGTGTGTAAGGAATGCTTTTCACATTTTTTAAGCGATTGAGCAAAATCAAAAGAGTAATGTTTATGGTGCATGAAAATTGTACACAGTTCAAAGTCCAGTGTCCATCGATGAAATGTTACTGGCATATGGCCACGCCCACTCACCTGCTATCTATCTGACTGCTCTCCACAAGGCTGAGCTGACTACTTACCACACAATTCGTGTGACCCCACAAAGCCAAAAATATTTACTCTCAAGCACTTACAGAAAAAGTTCGCCCACCCTGATGTAGTTGGCACACACAACGGTATTGTTTAAATATATGCGGACATTATTGATTCTGACTCAAAAAGTGATCTGGAGGGCTTAATCCCCCCAAAAAAAATATAATTTATATTATATATATGATAAATAAATGTATTAGATAATACAACATATAATTAATGAGAACTGTACATGTAAACTGACAGTGTGTATTTGTGTTAAGAAATTATTATTTTTTAGATGTGATAATGCTAGAAAGTAAGTTCTTTCTTTTAGGGATATATGTCAAAATATTGCAATAAGATGCTATTCCTGAAATTTGCTTTCAGAGAACCTAGATATTGTAGGATAGGCCAGAATACAGATGAAACAAGGTCATGGGAGTAAAGTGACAGAAACATGTGAGGGCCATTATACTATTTTGACTTCTTTTATACGTGTTCGAAATTTTTCATAATAAAAAATTTCGAACCACAAACAAGGCAGTCAAGGAGAAAGTTTACAAATGCTTTAATCCATTTTACTTACATTTCTCTTTTTGTGCATACTCAAAATTCATCTGTAGGACATCTTTGAAGAGAATTAAAATTCAGAGAAGCATCGTGCTGTATTTTACAAGCTGTGTCTTCTCTTTCTTCGTGGTACCTAGAAAAATGGTATGTCCTCGAGTCCGTGAAATGCAGCCTCTGCAACATTCTGCAGAAGAAACAGCCCTATTCATCACGAGAGCTGTCAGGTGTGAGCACTTTGCATGCATTCGCTGATTTCTTCACCACATGGGCAGGGGACTTTTTAGGGACAGTATCACCACATATCCTTCTCCCACAGAATGTGTTTGCAATTTCCTTGGTCCCGGGTCATATGTGTGTGCAGCGACCCCAAGTTCAAGGGCCGTCTGCATGGTCTGTGGGGGAGATGAAGATGTAAAAACATGGAGCTTGGATGTTTGGAGCTTAGTTTCCTGTGGCTACGAGGCAATCCATGTGGGGGTGCGGGGGAGGGGTCGGGGGCGGTTAGGGAATTCCAGCCTTTCTGAACTGTCAGTTAGAGGAATCTCAGCAAGATAAGAAGGAGCAAGCACTCTGTCCTTCACGACTGCTGTGCAGAAGCAAATGCCATCTACTCTCTGAAACACTCTTCCCCGAGCTGTGCCTGGGGGAACGGCTCTCATCCTTCAGTTCTCACCTCAGTTGTCACTTCCTCCGCAAACCTCTGTCCCTGACACCCCTCCCTCGGTTGCAACTCTCATCAGACTAAGTCACCATGGGAGCCTGCTGCCTCTGCATTAGAGACATCAGGTTATTTCTCAGTATCCATTCTACCTTTCCTTTATAGCAAGACTTCTATTTGTTTCAAACTGTGCTCACAGTTAGGAGAAAAAAAGACAAAAAAAAGACTACACTTCCCGATGTCCTTTGCAACCAGGCACGGCTGTGTAACTATTTTCTGGCCAATAAGGTGTGAGTGGAAGTAATCAATGTGACTTCCTTGAAGCTCCCGTTAGTGGAAGGGGCCTGTCTTATAGTCCTCCTCTTTCCATGGTCTAGAATGCAAATGTATCCGTCAGCTTTAGCTGCATAACACACACCTCAAAACTTAGAGGCTGAAAACCATAACCTTTTATAATTTCTGCGGGTCAGCAATTCGGGCTGGGCTCGGCTGAGCAGTTTCTGGTCTTGGCTGGGCTGCCTCACGTGGTCAGCTAAGTGACACTGGTCTGGGAGGGGCAGCTGGCTTTCAGCAGGGACGATAGGACTGACTGAGCCATGTAGCTGTCGTCCTCCTGCGGGCTGACCGGGGAAGATTTTAAGAGCAAGGTGAGAAGCATGAGACGTAGACTTCTCCTTCTGCACAAAGTGACTAAGGTTCCAGGCGTGGGTGAATAGGTTCCACGTCCCTCTGGGAAAACCTGCAAAGTGACATCGTAGAAGAGTGTGGATACAGGAAGGCGTGTGGAATGGGGGCCATTTTTGCCACTCGCCACAGCACGTGTGGCGGTGAGCCACATGTCCCCATCCCCGCCCTGGAATTGCACACACCCAGGCTGTGAAGAGAGAGTTTTCAATATTTAGCCCATCGAAGCCACCGTTACTTTGTGTCTCTGCTACAGCAATTGGACCTATCTATACCGTAGCAACCACTGCCATTGTCTGGAATCTGTGCGAAGCAGCCTAATACATTGTCTTATTGTTGAATAATACATTTTGTTATTGTCGAAGCCGTTCGGAGTTGGGTGTTCTGTTTCTCGAAAGTCGTAGTAGCCCTACTGTTGTGTGCAGTAACCACTCCTTCCCAGGGATGGAAATCCTTGTGGTCCTGACTAAATGCTATCCCATCACTGGTTCATAATCGGAAGAGGCAGCTCGGGTCCTTCTTCAATCAGCCGTGGGGACCACCAGACTTCCAGTCCACTCTGCCCTGTTCAACAGCACCGAATGCTTTCGCCACAGCTCATGGATGAGGGATATCAGAAAGGGGAGAGGCGCCAGGAAGAGCAGTTTATTCAGTAACCAAACTTAAAAATAATCCGGGCACGTGGTAGAAAGAAAACGATTCTCCCTGTCCTTCAAGATCCTCCGCTTCAACTTCTCACTAGAGACTTAGTTTCTTGTATACACTTCCATTATCCTATAGTGTGTGTGTGTGTGTGTGTGTGTGTGTGTGTGTGTGTGTGTGTGTGTTTCACCAATCCCCTATTGATTAGCATTCAGGCTACTTTTGAATCTGCTGTGATGATATTTTTGAAACTTAAGAATCATTCTATAAAACCCACACCCCAAACAATACAAACACAGAAATGGGGGAATTCATCAATTTGTCACAGAGTGAACAGTCATGCAGCCTAGCCAGGTCACAGGCTAGAGGACACTGTCAGCCACCCCAACACAGCTTTCTCCCTCTCCAAAGACAGCCTTTACCCTAAATTTTATTGTGGACCTTTTTTTTTGGGGGGGGGGCTTGCCTTTTTTTCTCTCCAAGTTTTCACTTGAAATGTTTCAAGCCTACAGGTACGAAAACAAACAATATGCTTTTCAACTAAATTGATCAAATGTTGATATTTGCCCATACTCATATCCCATATATGTAGACTCCTCTCTCTCTCCTCCTTCTCTCTCCTTCTCCTTATCTGTGTATCTCTCTCTTCTTCCATCTATCTATCATCTATCTATCTATCATCTACTTACCTACCTACCTACCTACCTACCTACCTACCTATCTATCCACCTACCTATCCATCCTATCATCATCATCTATCATCTATCTATATATCTATCATCTATCTATAATCATCTATATCTATCTATCTACCATCTATCTGTCTATCTACCATCTATCTATCATCTATTTCTCCACACACATACATACATACCATGGTACACCTGTCATCATGAACAGACCCGTAGGAAATTCGAGGTCTGGAAGGCCCAGGAAGGGAATCCCACTGTTCCTCGATGGGCCAGTGGTCAGAGACACCCCTAGAAAATGTTGAACCTATTGCAAGTAGGTGCAGACATCATATTTCATCATGATTAAATTCTTTAATCTATGTCTTCTAAGAATCAGGCCAATTTCCCTGGACAACCAACACTTTTGGAAACTTTAACATTGATATTATCTAATAAGCGGTCTATATTCAAATTTCTTAATGACTGTGATACCATTTTGAAAAAGGAGCCTGCCATGATATTCTTTTCCCCTCACAGAAATGGACTGCATATTAGGTCAAACACAGTACAGGTTGATTCCCTAAAGCAGAAATAATACAGGCCACATTCAGAATGAGAAATTAATAACTAGATCATTGAAAATGCTCAGATTGCTTTAGACATTTCAAAACAACCCCTATGTAATTCCTTGGTTACACAATACAATAAAACTGAAATGCCATTTATTTAGAAATGAGCACATTACACATCAAAACTCGTGAGGTGGGGCCAAAGCCGTACTCTGAGGAAAATCTAAAGCTTTAAATGCTAATTAGGAGGGGGAGGGGAGCTCCAAAAGTGCTGAGCAAAGCAAAGGATTCAAGGGGCTAGGAATAGAACAATAGAATAAATGCACTAAAAGTTGAAAGAAAGCATCCACAGATGTTGATGAGACAACGGATGAGAAAGGAAAAGTAGACAATGATAAGAAGCTGTACCATCTCTTTCTCTCTCCAACGATAATATCCTTTTATATTCGTACCTGTGTCCTCCGGTGAATACTCCCAGGAGGCAGAACGGCATGAGGCCACTTACAGCGGGGCATCACCATGCAAGTTGCCTCAGGTTCCACCTGAAATAGTAAAATAATAGTATCATGCCAACTACGGGCGTCATTTGAGGCAAATGTTTGCCATTATCGATATTCTCACCTGTTCAGTAGAATCCTCCTCGCGGACTGGCGGGGTCAGAGGGCGTGTTCCCTGTCGCAGACTCCGCCATCCAGCTCCGCAAGGCTGTTTCCCACGCTTCGCTGCCGCCAGCGTGCGGTCAGTGTCTTTGACCTTGGCCTTCTCCAAGGGCAACGGTGGGATCCCCGTGAGGTTTTAAATTTGCATTGATTTTCTGATGGATGCGGTCAAGCAGTCTTTCAAGGGGACTGCGGTTTTCGGAGCGGGCGCAGGGTTCTCTGCGGGACCCGTCCTGGATGGTGGCGGAGCTGGGGTCGGGGATCCGGCCCCCGGGGAGCGCAGCTTTGGGGTGCAGGGCCCAGCCAGGCAAGCGGTGATGTCTTGGGCAGCCTCGGGACACAGGGTCGTGGAGGGCGCCCTCGCTGTGCCCATCAGGGACTGAAAACCTTTGTCCAGTAAGATTTCCACAAGTACCCAAGAGGGCCACTCGCTCCTTGAGTTGCGAACAAGGGCCGCTCACTGGCATGGCCAGGTCCGGTCCGGAGCCTGGTCGACGTGTGGGCTCCGGGGAGCTTCATCTCACGACTGTGCGCATCGTACGGATGAGGAGAGGGAGGCTCGGACAGGCAGAGCCGCTGCCCAGCGGCTGCGCAGCCAGTAAGTGGAGGCAGGACTTGGCCTCACGTGACCATCAGCCTGCTGGGTCACCGCTGAGTGCCTGGCAGGTGAACATCTGGGTTCTAGGCGCTGGGGACAGAAAGGGGGAGACAGAGACCTCTCCCTCTGAGAGATGGGCGATTCTTGAAGGGGAGGGGCTGACATCCTGGAGGGCGGAGCTGACACCCTGGGGGGAGGGGCTGACATCCCCGGGGGAGGGGCTGACACTCCTGGAGGAGGGACTCACATTTCTCACCCTTCCGAGCCTACAGCCTCCACCTCCACGCCATATTCTGTCCCTACAAGTACTGACCCAGCACATAGTAAGTACGAAACTCTGCCATCCCTTTGGATTCAAGGGCGCCTGGCAAGAATGCAGCTCCTGCCCTGTCGGGGCTGGCAGCCTGGGGCAGACCGCCCTGAACTAAGGATCCCCCAGAACGATATTTCCCTCCCAGGCGGGAGGGAGGCAGCTACTACCCTCTTAATTACTACCTCCGTTTCTATCAGCAAGGAGAGAGGGGAGGCGGGGCTCCAGTCTGGCTGGGTTTGAGATATTCCCAGCCGTGGGAGACAGACAGACTGTCATCAAAGTCGGAAAATAGCTGTCATGAGACTCCTCACCCCCTGACACCTGACACCTTCCCTCCCAGCCTCCAAAGTCGCAGATCCTACTCCTGGTGGCTGAGCCCCGAGTGCTTGCTGCTCCCCAGCAGCCCCGCGCGGGCGGACTGCCCTCCCCGAGGCCCAGGGCCAGGCAGGGTCCTGGCCACGTTTCATCACGGGACCACGACCCCCGCGTGTGCCATGGGTCCCCTGGTTCTCTTCCTTAATACGAAGCCCAGGCAGCATGACAGCCTGACACCCTCGTCTGTTTCATTGGCTTCTGTGTCCCCCACGCCTGGGTCGTGACTGGTGGGGAATGTCTCACCCCACTGGTCTCCTGCCTATGGAGACCCCGGTTTATAAAGTGTTAATGATTCACGCATTTGGAAACGGAGGCCTCCCGCGTGGCTCCTGCTGTCGTGGGTGACCCCAGACAGCTCTGACCAGGATCCTGATCTCAGAGGGGCCGCAGGTGGCTGCAGACAGTGAGCAACCAAGGCGCTTGTGGTGGCGACAGAGCGGGCACCAGTGTGTGGGACCCGGAGCTCAAGGGGGGCACGGTGGGAGGCAGAGTTTGGGGCTTTGCTGAGCTATAAAGGAAGACCAGACTGAGGGGCTGGGACTCCCCCCTTCCCCCTCCCCCAGGGCATTGGAGGGCAGGAGAGGGGCAGAGTCAACACCGGGTGTAGGAAGATCCTCTGGGGTCCCATGCGGGGGGTGTGGACAGGACCAGAGAAGGCTGGGGTCAGGGTTCGGGGGGAGAACAGGAATCCCGGGCAGGAGCCAGGCCAGGCCATGGAGATGGAGAAGAGTTTGGCAGGGAGGAGAGGCAGGATGGGAAGGAGGGAGAGGCAGGATGGGAAGGAGGGAGAGGCCGGCAAGGAGTGGCCTTTAATCCAGGACCGCGTCCCTCTCGTGCCTCGCCCGCGTCCCGATCTCGGGCAGTCTGACGCCCACAGGAGCCGCGGCCGAGGCCCGGCAGAGCGCGGCACCCACTTCCGCCCCTGGCCTCACCGCTTCCTCCCGCTTCCTCCCGCCCGGACACCAGCCCCAGCCCCCCCCCCTTTGGCCACCCTAGGTGCACACCCTCCCTTCCCTATGGCCTATCCCCAACTTCCTAACCCCCTCTCATTCCAGAAACAAACTCAGCAACTGCGTGGCTGAGAGCCTCCACTCGCTGGCGCGTCAGTGACCCCGGGCTGCGGCGACAAACGCCTGTGAACTCGGTGGCTGGAAACAACACAGACTTATCTGGTGACTCTGGGCGCCAGAGGTCCTGAGTGGGTTGTGGGCTCCAGAGACTCCGTTTCCTTTCCTCTTCCAGCTGCTAGTCACCGTCCCCTCTCCGTCCCCTCTCCGAGGCTCACGGCCCCTGCCTCGGTCTCCCAGCCAGTGGGGAACAGTGGGGTAGCGTCTTCCAGTCTCTCTCTGCCTCCCTCTTCCACTTAGGGGGACCCCGGTGACTACACTGGGCCCACCTGGAGGAGCCAGAGCCCTCTTCCTATCTTAGCATCATCGGCTTAGCACACCTGATTCCATCTGCGCCCTTAATTCCCCTTGCCATTTATAAACATGACCAGGAACTTTAAGCAAACGTCATCAGTCGGGAGGGTTAATGTCAGGGTTTATGGAAGGCCTGGGACTCTGTGTAATCTCAAGGACCCTATGCGGGAGGACCCTTAGGGAAGACCTGTGTGTTTACAATAAAGCTCTAGGGTTCTAACTTCCTGTTTCAGTAATTCTATAAATACCCCATCATCCTAGCACACAGGCCAGTGGCCTGCCATGTCTGCATGAGCTGGGTTGCAACCCTTTCTTTCTCCCAAATAAATCCTTTTGGCGACGAAACGTTTAGTCGATATTATTTTTCAGTCCACCCTGTGTAATGTGACGAACTCCCAAGTTCCAGGACTTAGGGCGTGGACAGCTTCGGGGCCCTTATGCTGCCCACCCCAGCGGGCATGGTGAGTCCCTACTCACGCCTACTCACCTGACAACACTTACCGAGCACCTACTATGCGCCAGGGGCCGCTTTAAGATGGAAATTCCTCCCCTTACGGGCTTTCCCTGTCGCGGCAGCGGTGGGAGGCGCGCAGACAGACAGGAAGAGCACACAGAGATGAAAAACAATGCGCGATCGTCATTGCAACGCAGGGAAAAACGAGAGAGGGGGGGCAAGGGGAGAGTGACTGGTGAGGGGGCCGCTGCTTTGGACACTCAGAAGAGGTGATCTGGACGTCTAGAGACCCGCACTGCCGGAGGCGGTCCGGGGAGGCCGCCCCGCGCAGGCGGGGCAGTGGGCGCCAAGTTCACGCTGAGCTGCAGGCGACCTGGGCACGGGGGAGCCGCGGAGGGTCCCGTGCAGTCTGAGGGGGTCCAGCGCTCTCGCTGCCACGTTGCTCCGCGCGGAGGACATGGGCTCAGGGCTGCGCGAGAGTCGGGGTCCTCCCCGGAGGCCGCGGCGGCGGCAGGAGGGTCATCCTTGGGGGCTCCGTGCGGTGCTTGCTCAGCCTGCCCTGCGCCCGCAGCCCGGCGGCCCTTTTCTGAAACACGAGCCGAGGCTCCGGGCCTCTCTGGCCTTGCTGGCTCTGCGCCCCCTCTTTCTTCCCGGTCCGACTCGAGACCATCAGCTGCCCACGCAAACACATCCTCGCGCCTCCTGTGGGTTGGTCGTTCGAGGATGATTCATTCGTTCAGTAGGAATTTGTCTGCCCAAGATAACACAGTACTTAAGACTTCGGACCCTGGGGTCCATCAACCTGGACTCCTTTCTCAGCTGTTCCAGTGACTTCACCCGGCTCCGTGCCTCAGTTTCCCCTCTTGATGCAACGAGGGCGGAAATAGCACCGTTCTCCCAGCACTCTCAGAAGAATGAATCGAAACGGTGACCCCGAAGGTCTTAGCACAGGGCCCCGCTCGGAGTCGGCACTTGGTTCCTGCCCGTCGATGCGGCCCGGACACCCAGATGTCCTACGTACAGGGAAGGTGACAGCTGGTCCAGTGTGCTGGGCCGAGCGGTAGCCAGAGAAGGGCTTTCTGGGGAAGGGGGCACCCAGTCGGGGTTTTGGGGCGTGCGTAGGAGTTTGCCCGCAGGGGCCGCGGCAGGCGGGTGTGCGCATGCGTGGTGCTGGCTCCGGGGACCCCGAGCAGCAGGGAGGGGGGTGGTACGCTGTGAGGCCAGCGACATGGGCGGGGCCCCAACCAGTAGGGCCGCAAGCGAGGGGCGCAGACCTTATCCTGGGGTGCTGAGGAGACAGCGCCCAAGACAGAGAGCCAGTCCTTCAGTCCACCGGCGGGAGACTGAAGCCGGTGCTCAGACGCCGCCCAGGGGCCTCTGCTGTCCAGACCACGAGGGAACAGAGCAGGTAAACTGAGGCCCACGGACAGAGCAGGACCTGAGTGTGGAACCCGCGAAGTAGCATCCGGCCTCTGGTCACACGGGCTGGGTCTCTGTCTGCGCTGATCTCGAGCGAGTCAGTCTCTCCCGAGCCTCGGTTTCCCCACCCGAAAGGGGGAACGGTTAGGAGCGGCCACCTCGTGGGGTTTGGCACAGCAAGGGCCCTGTGAACCTTGACGGGTACGGGGTCCCTGAGGGCACCAGGGACAGCAGGAGTGAGGGGCCAGAGGCCCGAGACAGGGCTGGTTCTGGGGGGTGGGCGGGTCCCGCACAAAGGGCAGGAGAAGGGGGAGGTGGGGCCAGATCCAGGACGAAGGGCTGCGACTCTGTGGGGGGCTCTGGGGAGCTGCGGGGGTGGGGGGCTATGCACAGGGCGGGGGCGGGTCAGCTGCCCCTGTGGGACCTGGACTGGGGGAGGGGGAGCTGAGTCCGCAGGCAGGACAGAGGCCTGAGCTGGGCCAGGGCGCCCAGGACATGGTAGGGGGCGGAGCACAGAGACGCAGGGTGAGACCGACCGCGAGTGTCCAGGGGAAGAAAATGACAGAGTCCCCGGTCTGGGCGGACGGTGATGCCGTCCCTGGGGGGCCTGGGGAAGTGTAGGGGTACGGGCATGGAACGTGCCGACACGGATGCCTGCGGGTCCCCACAGGCCCGTCCAGCCCATGGAGGAGCCTTCGGAGACCCCGTGGCTACCCCACCCCCTGCAGCTCTGTGCCGGCCAAGCGGGGACCCCGGCTCCGCTACTCCCTGGCCGCCTGGCCTGTTCCCTGCTGGAGGCGGCCAGCCACGGCCTGACGATCCCAGTCTCAGGGCCCCTGCTGCCTCCCCCTCCTCTGCCGGCCGCCTGCTCAACCACTCGGCCGCGGACCACTGCGCCTCTCGCTCTGGCCAGCCTGGGCGCCCACGGAGCCACCGCGGCGGGTTCTGGCTCCTCATGCTGGTCCTGGGCACGCCGGCAAGGGGGCCCCAGAGAACCGGGCCGAGCCTGGCAGCTGGACACCTGCCCCCGGGCCGCCCCGCTGCTCCTACGAGAGGGCACTGAGTCGGTTGCCGTTTGTCTTTGGGGTGCCTCTGGGGTGCTGAGCGCCTGTCACAGCCTCCTGGAGGCCCAGCTGCAGCTGGCAAGGCGGACGGGGTGGCCCCCGCTGCTGGGGGGCCCTGGGCCTTGGGGGCATGGCGTCTCTCTGCTGGTTCCCCTTCCACCTGCTGCTTCTGCTGAGGCTGGTGGGGTG
>CM053508.1:88603131-88646824 GCA_028627145.1 Eidolon dupreanum | reverse complement strand
GCTGGGGATGGACGCCCCGCCTTCCTTCAAGGACCTGAAGGGAAATTTCTAGGGCTTTGGGGACAGTGCGAGGGAGGGGAAGGCAAGTTGGGGAGGCTCACCAATCTCTTCCCCCTCCCTCTGGAGAATGGAATGCACTGAGACACACTGAGAGGCAGTGAGCAGAATGGGAGGCCACAGAGAAAAGGGTGTGGAGAGGGGACAGAGACCCAGAGAAAGGGGGGCAGAGGTTCAGAGAGAGGAACAGGGACCCACAGAGAAAGAAGACAAAGCGGAGGAAGAGACGCTCAGAGGTAGAGATGGGACGGGACAGGGAGAGGAGGTGAGAGACAGGTCAGGCTCCTGGGAGCGACCGAGTGGGAGACAGAGACAGAAAAAGATGTGGAGACAGAGACCCAGTGAGGGACAGGAACGCGGGGAGCTGAAGGGAGAGATGGAAATAGAACGGGGGACAGACTGAAGGAGGGGGTTGCGTGGGGAGAGGCGGGCAGACGGACGGGGAGACAGACAGACAGAGAGACGCAGGCCTGCGTCTAACGACAGCGACACAGACACGGGACAGGAACTTGGGACTGAGGTGACTGACCACGCAATCCTGTGGCCTCGGGGTTCCCAGGACCTGGGGTGCTCAGAGCGGAAACCAGGAGTCTCATGCACACTGGGCGCCTTGGTCCCTGGCTGGGGCGGGGGGTCACACAGGACAGCATTGAGCCACCAGCTCTGGGTCGTCAGGCCCTTGGTCGTCATCTGTCTCTTATTGGCTGCTGCATTTTAAATACGCACAGGCGAGAACCAAATAAACAAGCCCCCCCCCACTCCCCGAAAAGAGACATAGCGCCTTCTAACAGCTCTGCCTCAGGATTCCTGTCTGCCCTCTTTCAAGTTCAAGCTCCCAACTGTTTGCAAAGTAAAGGTTAATCTTTGCTCTGTGTTGTGAGTCTCCTGGGTGTCTATGGAGCTGCCCAGAACTGCCCTGAGCTCCCGGTGGGGGCGGGGGCGGGGGTGGGGGAACAATCTATCTCTTTCCGTCCTGGAAAAAATGAATTAAACGAATTACAGTGATGCCACTTGACCCCATCTCCACATTAGAATCTCTCGGGGAGGTTTTAAAATGCAATCGATGTCCAGGCCCCATCCCCAGGCATTGTGGTTGAAGGCGGCCGGGCTGGAGCTGGGCTCTGGGAGTTTCAAAAGGTCCCCAGAGAAACCCGCGGGACGCTGGGCTGAACCACATCCATCTCTGAGAGCCTGCGGCTGTGAAAATGCAACCCCGAGGGCTCCCAGGGGACCGAGAAACCCAGCACTAAGTGGCCAGAAACCCAGGAGCCCCCAGACACCAACTTCTTTGTCGGTAAATCGTTTTCCGGACACGGACAGGCAGGCCCCACACAGCAGGCGTCGCAGCTTGTTCTGGGTGCCCCCCGCTTAAGCTCCCGGTTACAGCTGCCAAGGATAGGAGGGGAGAGGAGGGGCTGGGAGGGGGGAAGGCAGACGACTCGCTGATCAGGAGGGAGCCCCAGGAAGCCTTCTGGAAGGGCTGACACGGAACAGGCGGGAAAGGGCGCTCGGGGCAGAGGGCACCGTACCTACGAAGGCCCTGGGCATGGCTTTTTTTAAATTATTTTTTTTAGCCATCCCTGCGTTATATGTGTTTAAGACTGGAGGGGACATAGGAGATGGGTGACGTTTAAAAAAAAAGGGGGGGCACGACTGGAGGGGACAGGGTCCCACGGCCCCCAACGCCAGGCTGCGGGGACCGCTTCCCTCCCTCCCGCGGTCTCGGGGATGCGGCTTTGCGGGACCCACTTCGTCCCCGGAGCCCGGCTGCCGGCCGGCCGCGGACACAGTCCGACACCGCCCCCGTGTGGTCATTCAGAGCATCGCGCCCAGGGGCCCGTGAGGAAACCGTCCTTCATTCGAGGCGGGATGCTTGGGCCTTTGCGAGGGCGCGGTGACCGGTGACCGCGTCTGCCCCGGCAGCTGGCCCCAGGCGTGTGCAGCCCCCCGAGCCGAAATGGTAGCGAGTCTCTGAATAACTGGAATTTGCTCGGCCTCTCCTGGGAAACGCTAGACGTTCGTTCACCCTATTCAGATGCTGCCTTGTCAGATTTTGAAATCGCTTCGTTTTGGATGAGACAGTGTCAGATGCTCAGCCAAAGGCTGGGTTGTCACCCGGGGTGTTCCAGCTGCAGGGGTGGAGGCAGGGAGCAGGGAGGAGGCACTAACAGACCCCGTCTGGGGTACGGACCCTTCCATGGGAAGGGACGCTGACAGTAGGCACGGATGGCGGAATAGGGGTTTGCGAAGCAAAGGAAAAGACGCATTGATAGGACACGAGAAAGATGGTGGCTACAGACCCCCTTCCAGCTGACGAATTCTGTTCTCGCCTTTGACCTCAGGCCGCCCTCACTGTGGCCTCCTGGGGCTCACCGGACAAAGATTTTCACCTTCGTCCGACCAAAAACCAGGGCTCAGAGAGAGGGAACTCATCCGTGTAGGCGGCAGTCTGCGTTGGCACTGGTGAGTCAGCTTTCATGCTTTTGCACCCAGAAATGGGGTACCCTTCACCCTCTGAATACTCCGATGACCCCTACCCATTCCTCAAACCTGGTTCAGATTCTGGGTCCCTCGCCTCAAACCTGAGGGTCAAGAATCCCCAGCCCCTCCTCCCTCAGACCCAGGCCTCCAGCGGCCTGCGCCCCCTGCCCCTCAGACACAGAGGCCTGACCCCCAAACGCAGCTGGCAGAAGCCACATGCAGCCGGGGCGGTGGCATGGAGCAGGGTTTGCCAATGCGGTCACATTTATTTGGTCTCAGACGCCAGAGTCATGGCTGGGCGGAGGCAGGGCGCCTGGAGTTGGTGTCCTGTGCGTCCTCATTTCTGGGCCTAGGAGAGGAGGAAAGGCAGAGATTACAGCCATGCGGGGAGAAAGAGAGGCCAGGATGACAAAACGGGGGCCAGAGGGACAGAGACCCGCCTGCCACCTCCGCCATCTGTCCCACCGACCTTGTTGAAGAAATAGATGGAGGCGAGGATGGTGAACACAGCCATGGCCAGTGTCACGTTCTGGGGGGAGAGGTCAGAGGTCAGGACCCTCCCCTCCTCCCCCTTGCTCCAAGCCTCCCGTCCCCAGGAGACCCCTCCTCACTTCCTGGAAGTTCATAGCCATGGGGCCCTTGGTGACACAGCCGCTTGGCCTCCCTCTCTCTGTCCTGAGCCTCTGAGACAGAGGGGGGCGGTCGGCCGCTGGAACCTGAGAGGCGTTGTCCGGGAGACCACAATGGCGGCCACGGTGATGGACCAGGGCATTCTGGGTCCAGGGCGCACTGGGACAGAGGCCTGGGAGACAGGGGAGTTGGGTGCAGAACGTCTCGTGCGGTATCTGAACTGGGGATCCAGACATTTGGGATGGAAGGGTCCAGGCCCCCAACGCCACACGGAGGCATTCGGCCCCCTGTGCAGGGGCCGTGGGAGGGCGTGAGCAGGGGAGGGACAGGGTCATGTGTGTACAGGTCGAGGGACACCCAAGCTCGTGGCCACTCAGGGAGCTAGGTGAGGGGCCTGGATCGCACACTCCCTCAGAAGGAAGCCCCTGCTGACACCTCGCATTTGGATTTCTGGCCTCCACACCTGTGGGAGAGTCAGCTTCTGCTGTCTAAGCCACCCCGTGTGTGGTCACTTCCTGCGGCAGGGCCAGCAAACTGAAACGCAACTCCAGGGCAGCGAGGGGCAGGAGAGGCCCACATCCTCATCACGGGGCCCACATCCTGGTCCCCGGGACCCATGAACACGGCCCCTCACGTGGCTTAGGGGGCGGGTGATCACGTTAAGGTCTGGAGCTGTGGTGTCGTAGCTCCGTTCAGTCTGGGTTCACAGACAACAGAAATCGATTCCTCACAGTTCTGGAGGCTGGAGGTCCCAGATCAAGACCGTGGCCCATTCAGTGTCTGGTGGTAGCCCACTTCTCCGTTCACACACAGACGCTGTCTTCTCCCGGTGTCCTCGCGTGGGGGAGGGGGCGAGGCAGCCCTCGTCCCATTCACGAATCCCCTCCCAGAGGCCCCAGCTCCCAACACCTCGGCCTCCTCCGGGGGAAGGGGGGAGGGGTTGGGATTTCAACATATGGATTTTGGGACGTCACAGAAAGAGGGCTGAAGAGGCGTCTTTATTTATTTAAAGAACATTACCAAGGAGTGGCCTCCAAGATACCTCAGCGATTCTCACCTCCTGCTGTCCCCGCTGACTGCAGCCTCGTGAGACACCCCAGCCTCGTGAGACACCCCGAGCTGGGACCACCCAGCTAAGCCGCTCCTAGGTTCCTGGCCCACAAGATCTATGAGAGAGAATAAATGGCTATTGTCTTAAGCCACCAATTTTAGGGTCATTTGTCTCTTGGCAATAAACAGCTCACACTGTTTAGCAGTTTCTGCCTAGAACCCTGTTCTAAGTGGTGAGTGTATCAGAACGAGTTTAACCCTCAAGGCAGCTCTCTGAGGAACAGGTGCTCATTCCCATTTTACGGACGAGGAAACCAAGGCACAGAGAGGTGCAGCAACTTGCCTGAAGCCGCACAGCTCATAGATGCTGGAGTCGGGCTTTGAACTCAGCTTGGCCAGCTCCAGGGTCTTGGAGTCCAGCCGCCTGTCCGTGCTGGCTTTGGCCAGCTCTGGAGGTAGCAACAGAGAAGGCGAAATCACCAAGAAGCCCAAGAAAGCCTCAGAGAACCCTGACATTTAAGGGGTGAGAAGAGGAAGACTGGATGGGGGTGGAGTCTAGAAGGTGGGGCGGGGTGGGGGTCTCTCTCTCTGCCTCTGTGCCCAAGTTAAGGGCAGTTGGGTTCAGATCCCACTAGCTGGGTTCCCTCAGTCAAGTCACCTGACCCTTCCGTGCCTCGGTTTCCCCTCCTGCACAACGGAGTGGTGATAACCGTATCGCCCCCTCCCGTGGTTAGTCTACGGGTTAATCGGAGGCTGGCGGAGGCCCTGGGGGAGCCGGCCCCGGGGAGGCGAGCTGGGGCCTGCCCTCAGGGGTGCTGGGGGGTAATGAGCAGGTGGGGCCCTGGCACAGACGGTGGCTGAGCTCAGCGTCTGGCTGCTTGGCCATGGCCGGGCCAGGGTTTCGGGGCCACCCCGCCGGACCTCTCCCGTTCCTGCTGCTGCTCCTGCCCCAGGCCCTGTCGGAAGGACCCCTGGTGTTCGTGGCTGTGGTGAGGTGCCCCCACCCTGGCCCAGCCCGGCCCCCCGCTCCCCCAGGCCGGCCCTGACCCAGTGCCCTCCCCAGGTGTTCCGCCATGGGGACCGGGCCCCACTGGCCTCCTACCCCACAGACCCGCACAGGGAGGCCGTCTCCACCCTGTGGCCACGTGGCCTGGGCCAGCTGACCTCGGTGAGAAGCGGGGCTGGGTGTGAGGGCTGGGCGCGGGGCGGGAGGGGTCTGCTGAGCCTGCTCTGTCCCCAGGAGGGGGTCCTCCAGCAGCTGGAGCTGGGCCGCTTCCTGAGGAGTCGCTACAAGGACTTTCTGAGCCCGAACTACCGGCGGGAGGAGGTACCGCCACCTTGACCCAGACTCCTGACCTTCAACCTCTGACCTCCACCTCTGGCCTTTGACCCCTGTCAACCTGATCTGCACACCATGTCTGATCTCTGACCCCGCGTCATCTACTAACCCACACTGACCTCTGACCAGATCTCATCCTGAGTCATATCTTGATCTCTGACCTCTAACTCTAAAACTTGATTTTTTGCTTCGAACTTTATTGAATCAACTTGCTTTCCTGATCTCCAGCCTTTGACCTCTACCCTTTATCAAATCTGACCTTCCTTTCCTACCTCCTCCTGTCTTCTGACACCCCTGTCAGGATAACGCCTCCTGACTTCTGACCTCTGACCCCTGATCCACATGCACTGAACTCTGACCCCATGTCCTTGCACCGCCCTCCTAAACTTGACCTCCAGCTTCCAGCCATTCCAATCTTCCTTTCTGACTTTCATTGACTCGACTGACCGCTTCATCCTACACGCCCACCCAACTTCTGACCTCCGACCCGACTGCTCCTGACATTGCCCTCTGACCCTCGACCCCAGCTTCCAACATGGAAGGCCAGACACTCAAACCTGCCCTGAGTTTCGACTCCTGACACCTGACCCTCCACCTCAAAGTCAGTCCAAGGCTTTTGGTTTGCTACTGCGGCCAGCCTCTGACCCTGGCCCCGGCCCCGGCCCCTTGTAACCGGGGCCCCTGGTGCCCTCCCCCCCCAGGTGTATGTTCGCAGCACTGACTTCGACCGCACGCTGGAGAGCGCTCAGGCCAACCTCGCCGGGCTGTTCCCCGAGGCCGCCCCGGGGCGCCCCGAGGCTGCCTGGAGGCCCATCCCCGTGCACACGGTGCCCGTCGCTGAGGACAAGGTCGGGGGCTGGGCAGGGCCGGGGGTGAGGGGTGGGGAGAGGCCGAGGCCCCGGGGAGGGCACCGAGGCTGGGCGGCTCCCAGGAGGCCGGGCTGGCTGGGAGCAGCAAGATCCCCGGGGCCGGGCTCTCGGATGGGTGAGCCCCCCTCCCCACATCGCGCAGCCAGATCTGGGGGACACAGGGCCCCACAGCGCTGGCTCCCCCGCCCCCCATCACGCTGCGGTCCCCTCTGAGCCTCAGTTTCCCCCAGCTGCTGAGGTTCCCCACGCGCAGCTGTCCCCGATACCATGAGCTGCTGCGTGAGGCCACGGAGGCCACTGAGTACCAGATGGCCCTGGAGGGCTGGATGGTGAGCGGGGCGGGGAACAGAGCGGGGCGGGGCCAGCAGGCAGTGGGGTGAGGAGGCCCACCGGACTCACCTGCCCACTCACCCGCCTGTGCATCCAGGACTTCCTGACTCACCTGGAGAACTTCACGGGGCTGTCGCTGGTCAGGGAGCCGCTGCGCAGGGCATGGAAGGTTCTGGACACGCTGATGTGCCAGGTGAGCCCCCTACCCCACACCTAGCCAAGCAGTTCACACCCCAGCTTTGCTGCTCATGACCAGCGTTCCCTCACGCAAGTCACTTAACCCTCAGTGCCTCAGTTTCCCTATGTGCACAATGGGCCGGGGACACTCATACCGACAGCACCCAGGGCTGCTGTGAAGACTCAAGTGGGCTAATCCACGATGTGTGCTTAGAACAGCGCCAGGCTCGCAGCTGGCCCGCGCCGGGGTCCGAGGCCCTGCGTTTGCAATTCCCCCGCCGAGGTTCTGTTACCCGATAAGCAAACGGCCCTGGCTCCCTGACGTCGTGGGGATGTCCTTACCTGCCATGCATGTCATCCGGCTTCCCCGGCCCTGCCCCTGCCCCCCTAGACGCCAGGGTTTTGTGGCCCGGGAGCTGTTCCACCTCTCGCAAATCGGAAACATCTGGATTCTGAAACGCCTCTGGCGCCAGGGTTTCTGATACCGGCTTCTGGCCTGGGGGAGGCGGTGACGGCCATGGGCTGTGGCTGCTGTTCATCAGCACTGGCTCCTGGCCACACCGTAACCTCGGGCCAGACCCAGCCCATGAGGGGCTCCCGTCAGGGGAGCAGAGAGGACTGCAGGCGATGGGGACAGTGTGGACACGGGGAGGGCGGGAGGAGAGCGTGGAGAGCTGGGGACGTCCCCGTGACTTCGCCCTCTCTTTCTGTCCCCCCCAGCGAGCCCACGGCCTTCCCCTCCCGTCCTGGGCCTCCCCGGACGTCCTGCGGACACTAGCCCAGATCTCGGCTTTGGATATCGGGGCCCACGTGGGCCCGCCCCGGGCAGCAGAGAAGGCCCAGCTGACGGGGGGTGCGGTGTGGGGCTGGGGGGTAGGGAGGCTGTGGTGCCGTCCTTGGGGATCCTCAGCACCCCCTTCTCGCCCCCCAGGGATTCTGCTAGATGCCATCCTTGCCAACTTCTCCCGGGCCCAGCGCCTGGGGCTGCCCCTCAAGATGGTCATGTACTCGGCTGTGAGTCTCTGGGGAGACCACACGTGCCATGTGGGCACAGGGGTGAGGGGGTGGCGGCTCGGGTGAGGAAGAACCGGGGGTCTCCGTGGGACTCAGCCCACCGCCCTGGGGAACCCATGTCTCCCAGCCGCGCCCTTGGACCACACGGCACTAGAGGGATCTGGCCCGGGGGGTGGGAGGGGACGTGGCTCTCCCAGGACAGGCTGTTTAACTGAGCTGTTCCTCCAACCCTGTTCCGCCCCTATGTGACCCCCCCTAAGTGATCACCTGTGATGATGGGGCCTCCTCGGGGGCAGCAGAGCAGGGGTCGGTGTCTGGGTCCGGGGGACATCAGGAGGCAGCCGGGTGCCCGGGCCTAGCGCTCGGGAGACGGGCCGTGAGGACAGGCCCGTCTCAGGCCTGGGTCTGCCTGCAGCACGACAGCACTCTGCTGGCACTCCAGGGGGCCCTGGGCCTGTATGACGGGCACACCCCGCCCTACGCCGCCTGCCTCGGCTTCGAGTTCCGGAGGCGCCTCGGGGACCCAGAGGAAGACGCAGGGTGAGGAGTGGGTGGCGCTCGGAACGGGCTGGACGGAACTGTCAGGACGGAACTGTCAGGAGGCACAGCCGGGCACCGGCCCACAGAGGGAACCAGCCCGGGGTGGTGGGGGCAGGGGCGGGGTCTGGGCGCCACCGCCTCCTCCCACCCCGCAGGAATGTCACCATCTCCCTCTTCTACCGCAACGACTCCGCCCGCCTGCCCCTGAGCCTCAGCCTCCCTGGGTGCCCGGGTCCCTGCCCGCTGGGACGCTTCCGCCAGCTGACCGCCCAGGCCCGGCCTCCGGTTCACGGGGTCCCCTGCCACGGCTCCCGTGAGCCTCCCAGCCTGGCAGGTGAGGCCCTCGGTGTCGGGGTGGGAGGGCCAGGGGACCGAAGTCCCAAGACTCAACACGCTCCCTTCCCCCCACAGCCCCCGCGGTGCCCCTGCTGGCCGGGGCGGTGGCCGTGCTGGGTGCGCTCAGTGTGGCGCTGAGCCTGCTGGCCTGGAGGCCCAGCTGCCCGCGCACCTGGGAGGACCCCATGTGAGCGGGAGCCGCGCTCCCCTCCTCCACTGCCAGCCCCGGAGCCAACACGTTTGCTCACCTGCTGTGCCGCTTCCGTGACTTCCTGCGTGCGCGGGGAACGCGGGAGGGTGGCCGGTCGGGCAGCCACAGCACATGTGCAAGGGTATGCTTAAGCGTGCATGCGTGTGCTCGCGTGCCTCACGTGCAGTGTGAACTTCCGCAGACGCGTGCGTTGTGCTGCTGTGTGCAGGTGACTGGGTGTTTGCGTTCGCGCACGTGTGCAGCACAGCGGCACGTGGTAAGGACGCGGGGACACCTGCATTTGTTCTGTCACTGGCAGTGCGTGTGCACCTAGGCACACACACGTGTCACACGCCCCTCTGCGGGCCACATGCTGTTGGGACTCGATGTGCTGGAGGTGAGGGGCTTCTTTAGCCCTCTCTGCACCCCAGGGTGGGGGGAGTTCAGCCTGGCCCCGGGGCTGGCCAGCGCCGATTCTGAGGTGACTGGCCTCTGTGCGCCCATCTCATGCGACACAGCCCAGACCCCCGCCCTGAAACTGACTTCCCGGGACTCCGAGCAGGGGCAGCCGGCACCACTCCCTGGGGGCTGCCCAGCACTGCACGCCCCAGTCACCTGCCACGTAAGTGGAACAAAGGCCAGTTTGGGTCCCTGCTGCACTGGCCACGTTTCGAGTGCCCACTGGCCACACATGGCTGGCGAGCTGGCTGGACGGCACCCGCTCACACGGCCCCATCCCACAGGTCACCGGCCCTGGAGGTGAGGGGCAGTCACGGGCCTCATGAGGGGGACAGCCACACCCCAGAAGGCCCTCTGCACGCCTCAGTGCTGGGAGGAGGCCCGGTCTCTCGCTTACAGACCCAGGGGACACCCAGCCAAGGTCTCGCGGGCACCCCGGCCCTGCTGTCCCCTGCTCCCTCGCGGGGCCCCAGATTTGGCTCTGCACAGGGACTGCACGAAACGTCACAGTCCGCACGGTGACACGTGCGCCACTTAGTGGGCGCCTGTGGGCCCAGCACTGCCTGTGCTCACGAGGCTGGACTCTTGGCCCCAATGCCCTTTACCAAGATGTGACAGACGCTAGCTGGAAGTCACACGAGCAGCTAGAGAAACCAGATGGGGTCAGCCACACCCCGCCCAGGCGAGCAAACGGCAGAAGTCTGCTTTGAGAGAGACACACACAGTCACGAGGAAAGGGCATGCGCCCCTAGAACCAACCTGCTGTTCGTGTTTAGTGTTAAGTAAAAATAACGTCTAAAAATAACATCAAGAAAAGGTACAAATGCCAGAGGCCTTCATGCCGTGGGCCATGGGGCTCCCCCCTTGGCCTGCAGTGCTGTGGGGCCCGTGGGGCAGAAGGTGGGAGCCCACCCGCCACCCGCGTCGGGCTGAAATGTGAGACTGAATGAGGTACAAGGCCATGCCCAGGGGTCGCTAAGTCACCGTGTCCCAGCCAGCTCGCTCCCCGCCACCAGCTCTGGCTGAGGACACCTCAGTCTTCTGGGCCCCTCAAATACGCTGTGGGGTGGGCAGCATGCCCACCAGAGGCTCAAAAACAGGTGGGTGGTCCCTCAGTCCTGCTGGGGACCCTCAGGACGCTGACCGAGGCTTTGCATCTCCAAAAGTCCAGGTCCCTGCCCGGCAGCTGCCCTGGAAGCCGGCGCCCTCCGGGCCCCTAGTTGCGGTGCACAGGCGGCTTCTCCCCGCAGGCCTGGTCGGAGGAGGGGGCGCTGGGCCTCCCTGACGTGCAGTCCAGGAGGGCCTTGCTGGGCTGGCGGTCCAGGGCTCCCGGGGCACGCCGTGGCGCAGGAGCCCGTCCAGCCGGCCCCTGCGCGTGGGCTGGGCCCAGGAGTGAGCAGGCCGATGCTGGCGATGGTCTGATCTCCGTCACGGCCTGCAGCGCCGTCACGTCCTTGACCAGCAGGCTGACAGGCGACGGCTGCAGGCCCTGCGTGAAGGGCATGTCCTCCGGGGGCGCCGGGGCTCCAGGGCCAGAAGGGCAGCCCGCTGGCCTCGCAGAGCGCAAAGGCGTCCCAGCACTGGCGCCCGGCCAGCAGCCTCTCGCAGCGGTAGCTGAAGACGGTGTCGCCGGTCAGGTCGCCCGGCAGCGCCAGCTCCCGCGCGTCCAGGGCCAGGGCCCTGTCCTGGTTGCACACCCGCAGGATCCAGGACACCACGGGCCCGTCGGCGTTCCGCCGGAAGCGCCGTGACATGGCTAGGAGCTCCGGGAGTGCGTGGGAGCCGCCCGCGCTCTGCCCGCCATGGCCATGGCCGCCATAGGAGCTGCGGGCAGAACCGTGGGAGCGTCAGGTGCGGGGACGGCCGCATCCCACACCCCCAGCTCCTCCCTGGAGCCGAGGCCCCTCAGACCCCCGGGTGTCAAAGGTCCCGGGGGGCACCGTGTCCTCATGGGAGGTCGGAGCCCAGTGCTGACATCATGGGGGCCCCAGGCACAGCCCTTCAGGACTCCTGACACAGGCTGTCTCGCTGCAACCCCCAGTCCCCTGTGAGCCCCCCTCGCCCTCCCTCCACGGGGTCACTGAAAGTCAAAGGAACCTCGTGCCTGGGACGCACCTAGCTTGGCCTCCACACTGCGGCACAGGCTGCTGCGCCAGAAGAACCACCTGCCGGCAGGAAGGAGCGGGGGAGGGGAAGGTCAGTGGCTGCAGGGCAATCGTGGTCCCCCACCCACCTCTCCCCAGAGCCAGGGCCCCTCAGACCCCCAGGTGTCAAAGGTCCCGGGGGGCACGGTGTCCTCAGGGGAGGTCAGAGCCCAGTGCTGGGCATCATGGGGGCCCTGGATGGCCTCATCCCACCCCACCTCAGGTCCCAGAGCCACGTGCCTGCAGTCCCGAGGGGAATGACACAGACAACAGCTCAAAGATCCAGAAAGGAAAAACGATCAATACTCGGTCGCTGGGCTGCTAGGAGGCAAGTCCCCATCGCCTGCCTTCCAACACCAGACTGCCTCCCCCAGCTCCCCAAGACTGCCCCTCTGAGGCCTGTCCCCGTGTGTCACTCCTATGACCTGCAGCAACTGACCTAAGCCCTAAGCCCCCGCCCCTAAAAGTGGGAACATCTGCCAGGCAGACCGGCTGCTGCTGTGAGCAGCGCCCCATGAGAGGAAGGGGGGCTCCCTGTTCAGCTCACTCCGAGGTGCGCCCCCCCCACCCCACACCTGCTCTGCCCGCCCTCAGGCCCGCTTTCCCGCGCAACTGCGTCGGTGCGAGTCCTGTTCTGTCACACGGGGAGGCGGCTGCTCCAGAACCTTCTGAGAACCAGGTTAAGGCTACAGGCCTGTCATCGGGACCAGGAGGCTCTGGTGTGTTAATCCCCGAAAGTGCTTAGACCGGAAAAGTGCTCCCTACCAGTTAGCTAGCACAAACGCTTAAATCGAACCATGCAGATTTAAATAAAATGCACAAATCTAGTCCCCAGTTGCACCAGCCGCATCTCGGGCACCCGAGAGCTGCACATGGCCGGCGGCCACGGGACTGGGCACCACAGGGCGAGCGGGGCCATCCTCTGCTGGACTGCGCGGCCTCGCGTCCTCCCTCGCCTGCGCTGACCTCGTCCTCCTCTTGGCCCCTCTCGTACCCCTGCCAAGTGGCGCCTCCGCTCTTGCACTTTCCCAGAAATCCCCTCAGATGGCAGTGAACGCACGGGGCCCTGCGGGGCACCTTGGGTGAAGAGCACCAGCCCCTCAGAAAGGCTTGGATGATCCCAAACCTGAGCGCGCCCGTCTCAGAAAGCTGCTTCTCCCCTACTGAGTTTGTCGGCAAGAGAGGGAAGCCGCAAGGACCCCAGAGAACCCCCTTTCCACCCTACTTTGTCGCAGCTGCCACTCTCGTCACACGTCATCCCGGGAGCAGAAAAACCCGTCCTAGTGGTCACACTTGCTTTTTTCCCCGTAACACGTCTCCAGGCCCATCTTCTGATTTGGGTCTTTGAAACACTGAAGCATCCTGCAGATACACTGTGTCATTGTAACAATGGCCACAACCGTCAATGAAGGTAGCTTTAATCACTATCAGTTTATTTGCACATGATTCATGGGAAACTGTCTCAGCTTTGCTGGAGGATACATTGTATCTGGTCTACAAAACCCACAGTGTGACCGTGATAACGCTGCCAGCCACTGTTTCTTTTCTTCTGAGTTTGAAAATCAGACTTCTGATTAGTCTTGTCCCACGACAACAAAATACACGTTTCTTTCTTTCCTAGCCTGTGTTTTCTGCTTTACTGACCCTTTTCCTCTGGAGGCAGGAAATATCACCCTCCTCCCAACCCCAAACTGTGCAGAGGACTAGGACCCTGCTCCTGGCGTACTGTACGGGGTCTACACACACACAAACCGAGGCTCGGGGGTGCAGTCACTTGACTGACACTTCCAAGCTCATGCAGAGCTGGGATTTGCATGAAAATCCGAAGCACAACTGTTGGCATATAAATTAGGTCCCAGGGATAGTTGATGTGAAGTCACCCAAAATGTGGGTAAGAGATTTTAGACCTGGGCAGGTCAGGGAGTGAGGGTGAGGGCTCTTACCAAGACGGGTGGTGTGGGTGGCCCCTCAGCCTGAAGACATACCTGGAACGCAGGGAGGACTTAGTGAGGACGGGCAGAGGAACAGTCTGGGGGTCCAGAGAACATCAAACCCAGGGGCCCTCAGACCTCCAAGTGTCAAAGGTCTTGGAGGGCACTGAATCCTCAGGGTTGATCAGAGCCCAGTGCTGGCCATCACAGGAGCCCCAGGCCCTCTGCCACCAGGTCCGAATGCCACTCGCCTTCAGGGACAGAGGTCAAGTGAAGTTAAGGACTGGGAAACATGAAGGGTTAACAATGGCATTTCCATTACGCAATAAACATTATTTTAGGGACATAAACAGTAACCATTTTGGATGAAATGAGAAATTCACTTTTAAAACGCTAAGCGCAAATAAACCGAATGAGGTGGCATGTTACAACCGTTAAGCTTACGCTTATTTCCTGTATGTTTGAGGATGTCAGTAATAAGTAAAGGAGGAGCATGGAGAAGCAGCACACGGGACAACAGCCAAAGAGGGCGTGCCAATTACGCATGGATGAGAAAGAGCCTTCCACGTGTGACACGGCAACGGGGCAAAGCCAACGCGTCCGTGAAACGGGTCCTGAAGGTGAACAGAGGCCCCTCATCCGCCTTCTCCTACGGCAACTCCATCAGCCTCTCGCACTCGACTCGGTAATTCACTTAGAGACCCCACTTCCTCGGCGACCCCCTGACATCCTGGCGCTGCCTCCCCCGGTCTTTCTCCAGGGTGACCAAAACCGCCAGCCGCCCGGAATCGACACCAGATTGGGGTCCGGAGCGAAGCACGTGTGGCCGGCCAGCATCACGTGGGACACCTCAGGCGAGCTCGGCGTCACGCGCGCTCTGGCCCCCGCCCGCCCGGAAAGGTGGCGGAGGCCCGCGGCGCGGTGCCGGCGAGGAAGGGCTGGCCCCGGTGGTCCCGGCGGCCCCGGCGGCGGGGGTCCCCACCACGCGGAGCGCCCCCCAAAGAACCGCCGCCCTCTGCGGACACCACCCCAGCCCCGCCTCAGGGCGCGCGCCGGGCCTTTCCAGAGGCCGTGACCTCATCCACGCGACAACGTGCGCCCCGCCGCAGCCGCGGGACCCTCGTCGCGCGCGCGCGGCCCAGACCCGCAAGCCACGCCGCCCAGACGCTCACCGAAGCCTCACGCTTGCCAGGACGCGCGGGGCTGGCGCGCGTCCCTCTTTATAGCGCGCCGCTCGCAAGGCCCGCCCCCTGCCAGTCCGGGCTCCGCCCCGACGCGTCTAGCACGCGCGCCGGTGCCGGAGTCCCCAGCTTTGGTGCTTAGGGGAGGGAACGATGCCTGTTCCCGTTAGAATCTTCCCCAACAGGCGACGAGACATTATCCTAGGAGGCAGAGGAAGAGGAGCAAGGAAATATAGGGCCCGTGGTTCTGTCGTGTGCGTCAGGCAATTCTATGGATAGCCCCAAAGGCGGGCCGTGCAGGGGAAGGACCCCGAGCGGGGGCGGGGCCAGAAGGGGAAGAAACTCGAGCTGCTGGCGCCACAGCGGTTGGAGCTGCGGCCGAAGGGGCGGGGCCGGCCCGGAGGAAGTCCCCGCGGCCGAGCGGGAGGCGGGGCCAGAGCTGAGATTGACAAGGGGCAGTTGCGGAAAGGGCCCTGAGAGTCAGAGGCGAGCTCGGCCTTGGGAGGCTGGCCACGTCGCAATGCAGGCCAAGAAGCTAGGACTCCGGTTCTGGGGGAGGCGGGGGTTAGGGGGCCTAAACTCCCGTCTGAGAGAGGCGGCGCTGGGGACAGGACTCCTGGGCCTGAGGGAGGCCGGGATTTGGGGCTCACTTCCCCATTTAGATGGCCGAAGACCTGGGGGCTTAGATTCTCGTTGGGGTTGGCAACCTAAGGTGTGTCTCTCAAGTGACAGGATTGTGTTTTTCAGAGATGAAAAATACAACGGGCCTCTCTGTTCCAAGCCCGCTCACCAGAGGCCGCCACTGTCAACAATTTGTTGGGGACCATTGGTGCTGATTGAACACCAGCAGGAACCACCAGTGTGAGTCGCGGGGGGAAGAAGGAAACTATTGCGCGCAGACAGCTCAGCTGTGATACAGCACGGCTGTGAGAACGGCCAGGCTGTGAGGCCCTGGGGTCAGGGCCTGCTCCCACTGACAGCCCCGCCCAGCCCTGCCCTGCCGGCTCTTCCCAGCTCTGGTCTGATGTCTTTGGGGTTTCAGCTCCAGTTGGGGAAATAGTCTTCTGCCTTTGGTGAAAAGGGGAAAGTGTGAGTCCTCACTGTGGCCACAAGACCAGTCTCCCCCACCTCCCCCACCCCTTATTGCTCTTCATAGCATGTGTCCCTTAACATACCTAAATCTTTGCGGGGATAATTTTTGCCTCCCAGCTGAAAGGTCAGTTTCATAAAAACAAGGATTTGTGTCTAGTTTGATCACTGCTATAGATCCAGTGTCTGGCACATAGTTGCGGCTCAATCTGCGTCGAACATGAACAAATTTGAGAGCCTTTGGTGGCAGACAAGAGGAAGGGTATTGTAGCAACACTTCAAGAGCACATACATACTGTGGACCAGGTGTCATGTTAAACTCAGCATCGATGGAAGGACTAGGATTTATCCTAATTTTACAGATGAATACACTGAGACCCAGAGGTGTTCAGCACCTCGCCATAGAGCTAGTAAGTGGCTGAGCCTACACGCAACCCCTGGCAGCTTAACCACTGTCATGGGACCTCCAGGCAACGATATAACTTTGTACTTGAGTTTCAACCCTATCTATTCAGGAAATGACTCTCGGTTAGCCCCAAACCATCTACGAAAGTCTGCTACATGCAACGGCCTCAACAATAAATAAAATTTTAAAAAATTAGGGAAAGAATGGGACCCCATAGAAAAAAAATGTAGACAAGAACAACTTCGTGTTGGGAGGTTTGGAGAGAAGAAAGAGGAGATGGTGGCAGGAGGCGAAGTAGGAGTGCAGGGAGAATTTGCCCTGGGAGGGGCAAATGATTGAGCAGTGGTGTCAGAAATAAAGGATGAAGCCCAAAGGGCTTGGGGAGAATCAGCTGTTCGACAAACACTGATCGAGCACTGTCTGTATGCCAAGAACCACTGGCCTTGCTGGCCTTGGGTCTTCCCTCACCTATCCCTCTACCTCAGAGGACCCAAGGGATGGCCCCGAGGAAAGATGGCAGTTCCGCAGAATGCCTACAAGGTACTGAGCTAAAAGAATATTCTGGGCGAAAAAGACAGATTATTGAAAAATGCAGATTATTAATCGCAGTGGGAGGTTCACAGGGGACTGAAGAAGGGTAAGATTCTTGTGGGTGTGGCTATAAAACAGGGCTGTCGGACGCTTGGCAGGGAGCCATGGCAGCAGGCCAGAGGTAGGGCCATTAGTGTGTCCTAAGTCCAGATGGCCTGGATTGCCAGGATGGACCAGAAATTCATGTAGTTCAGGTAGGAAAAGAGACCTGGGGGGTGGGGGAAGGAAGAGAACAGAACAGGTGAGACGCAGGGTTCACGAGCCCAGCCCTGATCCCAGTCCTCTCCCAGAGCCCGACCGTACCCCCTTCCCTGTCCCCAAGCCCATCCCTAAACTCAAACCCAACTCCTTTACCTACACTTTCCCCACCTCCCATCTTCACACCCAAACCTCACCCCTCCCCTCCCCTGTCCCCCAGCCCAACACCATTCCCTACACTGTCCCAAACCCATTTTCATCTCAGACCAATCATCAGGAAGAAGAAGATGCCAGTCCATGCCAGGTAGAAGCTGCGCCCCAGCCCGTAGGTCATGCCTTCCTGCAGGTACTCACGGGCCTGCAGCAGGTAGAACAGGATACTCAATATCATGCTGGTCCCTGCATGAATGCAGGTGTTAGGAGGCTGGGCAGCAGGCGTGCGAAGACCCCTGCCCATAGCTGTGTGGCCGCCCTGCTCTTGCTTGCTATTTTCCCACTTCCTTTTGCTGCCCTGCCCCCTCTGCTCACAAGCAGGACACTAGGCTCCTGACAGTGTCATGGTAGATGCCATTGGAAGTGCAAGTCTCAGTGATGTCTACAACCACAGGCTTTGGGGCCAGCGGACTGAAGCTCTTGCCTTGCCTCTGCTTCCCACCTTTGGGCAGCTGCTGCATCTCTCTGAGCCTCATTCCCCTCACCTGTCAAGAGGGCATGATCATAGGAACCATCTCCTCGGGCTACCACGAAGGGTCATTGAGATTGGCACATTTCCTGGCAGACCACCAGTGAGCCCTTGAGAACTGAGACTGATTATTGTCATTATATTGATTCTTTAATTGGCGGGGCTGCTGAAACAGTGGATGAGGAACTCAGTGATCCGTTTTTTTCTTTATGTTATTGAAAAATAATAGGGGAATTATTTTCCATTTAATTAAAAAGGGGACTGGACAGAGATGATTTTCTTATAGAAAAATGTCCTAGTTCGGATGACATAAAACCAGGGCGTTTTCCATCCGAGGTACCTTGCATTTAAACCTTTGGGAAGAGCTAACAGATAACTGAATAAATATCATATACTAAAAAAGAAATAGGAAGTTGAGGGGTCTCTCTTCTTGGCCTTACTATCACTCTCCAAGAATGTTCTCTTGATACCTGAAAGCAGTAGTCTAATAATTACTGCAAGAGAACACAATATCCGCTTCATCTCCGAATTAAAGTGCCCCCCCCATCGCCTTCTTTTCTAAAAAGTGTGATTTGTCATGCAAATGAGAAACCGAACTACTCTAATCAGAATATAGATTCTGAGTGATTTGGCGGCAGTGTGGAGATGACCATGGTATGGGCGTGTGAAAAACTACATAGCTACTATCAGGTACCGACATTTTCTAGCTCAATCCTCAGGACATCTCTAGGGTAGGGAATGGTATCCCCACCTGACAGATGAGAAAACTGTGGCTCAGAAAGATTCAGTGGCTTGAACAAAATTACAGAGCTGATGGAGGTGGGGGGAGCGTGGAGACACAGGGTTTGGGATGGGTCTAGAACTGGAACTGGAGTTGGGAACTGGGTAGCGGTTAAAGTTTGATCAGGGTGGAGGTTGAAGCTGAGGCCGGTGTTGGGTGGTGGTTGGGGGTGAGGATAGATTGGAGGTCGGTAAGAGGATGGAGTTAGAAACAGGTTAGGTCGAGTGTGGCTGCCTGGCTCTTTGAGACTGAGGTCCACAGGTGATGGGGCGGGGTTGCGGTTGTGGTTGGACGTAAGGTCACATCTGAGAAGAAGATGGGGCGGAAGATGGATTGGGGTTGAGAGGGTTGGGTTGGATTTGGAGAATGAGCATTGAGGAGGGGTGGGCTTTGGCGTTGAGTTGAGTGTTGAGATTTGTAAAGGGATTGAGAATCGTTTGGAGCATGCAGAGAAGATAGGCTTGGAATGGGGGTGAGAATGGGGGGGACATCATGCAAGGAGATGTGGATGACTTTGAGATTTGTTGGTCATAGACTTGGGAGGCGAAGTGGGTGCTGGCCCAGGGGATGGAGATGGGATGAGGTTGGAAGTTAGTAAGTTTCCCTGGAATTGGTTGGAAATTTGGAGGGAGATGGGGTTAGGACTGGGGATGAAGGTGAGGACGGGGATGGGATCGGAGTGTAGTGGGAAGGGGGTCGCGTATCATAGTAGGCACCAGGCGAGTGTTCTTGAGGGAAGGGTCCCAGTGCCATGCCTGCCAGGATGCTGAGGATGACACTGGTGAAATCCAGCATGATCGGGTTGGAGCTGGTGAAGAAAATGGAGTCTACGATTATGAGGCAGAGGCAGAAGGAGGCGATGCTGGCCAGGAGCATGAAGGCCCAGGAAAAGTCCAACAAGTCTGAGGAAGGAAGAGAATCAGGAACACCGGAGGGGGTATCATGTAGGTGAGGATGATCACAGGGCCGTGAGGATGGTCCTGGGGCAGTGGGGTCCATCCTGGGGGCGGGAGGATGATCCAAGGGTAGTGAGGACCATCGAGAAGGGAGGCCCATCGAGAAGGGAGGCCCATCCAAGGGAAGGCAGGGAGGGGTGCTCGGGACAGGGGAAAGGTGGATCCCAGGAATGGTCTCTTTCGGGCAGGACTTACAAGCGTTCTGGTCGTGCTCATGCATACAGGTGGCGTCGAAGCACTGCATAAAGAAGACGGTGTCGATGGGGATGGTCGGGTTGCCAGCAGGGTCCCCAGGAGGTGCCAGAGGCACCTGGAAGTTGATCCAGGGCTGGCTCATCGAGATGAGAGCAATGATCACCATGCAAGCGATGGTTAGCACCAGGCTCAGCTGGCGGGTGATCCTCTTGGTCTTATTCAGCAGCCACCAGCCTATGGGCAGCTGCGAGTTTCTGCGTCTGTGGATGTCCTGAAGCCTGCAGCAAAGGGCCCACCGCCAGGGTCAGTGCTGAGGCCAGCCACCCAGCCCTATCACCCTGGGTCTAACTGCCAGGCCCTGTCCCACCCAGTCTCGCCTTCAGACTCTATCTTCCCTAAGTCCATTCTCCACACCTCGTGTCCCCCAGGCCTCGCCACCTCCCAGATTCCATCTCTAGGTTGAGTCACAGGGTCAGCCTCTGTGCCATGCCCTACCTGGGGCCAGCCTTCAGGTCTAGCTTCCAGGCCTGCCACACCTAGGTGCCGCTTCCAGTCTCTGATATACCAGCTATGTCTGGTCCCAACCTTTGACCGCTGCCCCTTCCCTAAGACGCTAACCCAGAACCTGGCCTCCTGTGTGGACTCCTGCCTCTCACCTGCTAAAACTGGCCCCCTCGATGGTGTCCGTTAGCAAGCCGTCGTCTGCAATATTTCCGTTGACTTGGAAGCCACCCAAAGGGTCTTGGTTGTTGTCCTGGAAGGTCCAGAGACTGGAGTCAAAGCTTTTGATACTGGCCTCGGGGCTGTGAGTAATCGAAGGGGGGACATCCACTTTGGCCCGGCTTTGAATATCTGACTGCAGACTCCTGGTCGTTGGTGGCTGCTCTTGGAAATTGTCTTGACTGATGTAGTCATTTGATCCTGTACTGATCAGGGAGATGGGGGTAATTAGCAGAGGGCTTGGGACGCGGGACTGTTGAGTTTGGAAAACTGGTGAGACGTCTTGGGCATCTAAATGGTGAACTGGTGGTGTGTCTGGGATGCTGGCCCAGTGACTGTTGGTACTGGATGCTGCGTCCTCAGTGCTGACCTGGAGCCTGTTGCTGAAGGATGGCATCCCTTGGCCTCTGGTCGGGTAACTGTGGATGGTGGGCGGGGATTCTTGGATGCTGACCTGGCGAGCCTGGCTCATGGCTGGAGGGTCTTGGATGCTGACCCGGCTAGTGTGGATAACGGCCGGAGGGCCTTGCATGATGACCCGGCGAGTGTGGCTCAGCAGAGGGTCTGGGATGCTGACCCGGCGAGCCTGGCTCATGGCTGGAGGGTCTTGGATGCTGACCCGGCGAGTGTGGATAACGGCCGGAGGGCCTTGCATGATGACCCGGCGAGTGTGGCTCAGCAGAGGGTCTGGGATGCTGACCCGGCGAGCCTGGCTCATGGCTGGAGGGTCTTGGATGCTGACCCGGCGAGTGTGGCTCAGCAGAGGGTCTGGGATGTTGACCCGGCGAGTGTGGCTCCTGGCTGGAGGGTCTGGAGTCTCCTCTTGGATGTCCTCATAGGAGCTTCTGAGAAGGAGTCCGTCTGGGCGCTCTGGTGGCCACATAGAGACGTCTGGGTCATGTGGAGACTTCTGGGACATGGTCAAGGCCAGTCCCCAGATGTACTCACCAGCTCGCTAACTGCCTCAGCTCTTCTCTGCAGACACTTTTATGGCCACCTGGGGGTCCGCTGGGCTCTCTCCAGGGCTCAGGCTCTGTCCGTTGGGGTTCGGCTCTCTCTGTCTCGTCTTCGGTATCTCTTGGTCTCCCCCGCTGCCCACAGGCAGACCCTTGGAGCCTCAGTCTGGCCTGCAGCTGAGGGTGGGGGAGGTTCCATGACAGTTGGAGGGGTTCCAGGAAGTTGGGACGTTGGCCATGGACTCATGCTTCGCACTAGACCTGCGTGAGTGACCTGGGGGCTGGGGCTAGGTGCGGGCGGGTTCAGTGGGGGGTCTGGGCAGGCTCAGAATCGGGCACAAAGAGGTCGTGGCTGGGACAGAGAGGCGTCAGGTCAGGGCAAGAGTGGAGCTGGGGGTAGGGAGCAAACTGAGGGCAATGACAACAGGGCCAGAGCGGGGCCAGAGCAGGGTCAGGACGGGGCAGGGCTGGGCCACCAGCACCTCTGAGATCAGGCCTAACAGCTCCTGGACAGCCTGAGACTGGGTTCCTCACATTCCTTTCCTGCCTGCCCCACACCTGTCCCTCCCAGGGCTGTCTCTGAACCCGTTTCCTTCTCACGTGCCACGTCTCTCCTCCCTCCCTTTCTTCCCCTGTCTCCGTCTCTCTCCACCTTCCTCTCAGGGCCTCAGAGTCCCAAAGAGCGGGCTGCTCCCCACCCTCAAAGACCTATGAGCCATAGCCAGAGGAGGAGGAGAGGAACAGCGGTCTGACGGGAGAGGATGCAACAGGACAACATGGCTGGACCCAGATTCCCAGAACTCTGTTCTTCCCCAGAGGACATCAACTTTTCTTGGGAGGAGAGAAAGTTCATCCTGCGGGCCTGGTCCCTGGTCTTCAGCACCCTCGCCACCCTGATGATGCTCAGCGCCCTGGACGGTCGCATGGCCTACATGCAGGGCCCCTATGTTGGCTACGTGGGCATCTGGGATACCTGCAGGGGGCGCAAGTGTGCCAGCTTGGGCCAAGTCCCTGGTCAGTAGCGTTTGTGACAGGCTATGGGGCACTTCGGAGCGGGGTGGGTGGGCGAGGTGTGTCTCCGGAGGTTATCACGGGCGGGGATCTTTAGGTATTCTTGCGGGGAGGTCCTTACGATTCTTGAGACGCAATCTCTGGAGAGTCCCCTGGAGCCCTTTCTGACTTAGAAGGAGAGGGACGGGACAGTCACACTCATGGGAAGGCGAGCATGACCCTTGACCAAAAACCAAACTGCCTCACGGTTATATGGCTAAAGACACCATCATTCTCTCTCTCCCCTAAAAAAGTTAAAAAAGAAAAAGACGACAAGAGACATTCAGCTTCTTCAGAACTGTTTTGTCTCCTTGTCGATCTCTATGCTTGTCCCTTGCTTTTGAGTCTTGCTGCAGCAGGCAGCCCAGAGCCCGGAGCCAGAGCGCCTGATTTTGAGTCCTGGCTCAACTATTTGGGGGCTGGGGGATCTTGGACACATTCTTTCACCTCCCTGAGCCTCAACGTCCTCACTTCTAAAACGGCAGCAATAGTGGTACCAATTCATTGGCTGTTTGGGGAACATATGAGTTAAAACCCATAAAGGAATTAGAACACTGCCTGGACCATGTTAAGTGCTACATCATCATCATCATTATTATTGCACTTAATTTTCCTCACCCGGTCAATGCACCTACCTTCATTTTAGATCTCAAATAAGCACTTATGAAATTTCCAGAACACCGTGTAGTCGTAATATTCTTTATTTATTTTATAAATGATTCCTTTCTTGTGTACCTGCCAGTCCAAGCTGCTGTCATAAGTAAGACGAACATGGAACTCAGGGTTTGACGTAGTGGCTCTGCCGACCCAGGTGTCACCGGAGACCTGTTCTTTGCCACGTCTCCGTGAAGGTTTCCGTTCCGCTGGGTCCTCAGGGCTGCTGTGCCCCGTGCAGTGACAATGGGAACACCAGTGGCTTCCTGGGTTCTCTCCTTTTGGTAAACAACACGAGGAAAAGAAAACAAACCGCTTTTTGTGGTCCTCGGAGTTTTTGGAGTTCTCGGGATTAGCTCTGATGGGGTCTGACTTACCTCCCTGGGATTTCTCGCCCCTCCCCACACCCAGTGCTGGGGTTGGGGAGGGTGCCATGCTGTGGCTGACTGCATCGGGGTCACACATGCACTTTGAGAGTCAGCGGAGGGATCAGGGACAGGGGGTGGGCAGCGAGTTCCTCTGGACAGAATCAAGTCGCTGTTGCCAAGAGAGTAGGAGCAGATGCCGAGTGGGCAGAAACAGCTCTGTACATCTTCCCTGTGGAGGAGAAAGAGGCCACATGTTCATACACATACCCGTGTGTAGACACGTGGACACATGTAGAGGCATGTGTATACACGTATGTTTATTTCTCATTTAAAAAACACGCTGCAATATTTTAGTTCTCTTTTTAAAGGTAAATCACCTTTTATTGAATGTTAATAAGGATGTACAAAGCTTTACGGTTGGCAGAGAGAAACAATGGATAGGTTACGAAGATTTCTATTTTTCTTAAGGTGCAGAAATTCAGAGTCTTTATGTAGTTTAGTTTTTCTCCTTTGCCTCTGTGTCTGTGACTTTTCTGACTGTGTCTCAGGTTTAGGATATTCTTCTCCTTCTAGATTTTTGGTGAACATTCAATTCTGCTTTTTTTTTTTTTTTTTTTTTTTTTTTTTTTTTTTTTTTTTTTTTTTTTTTTGGTATTGGGGAGGGGAGTGCAATTTTAGTGGCCTATGGAGGGACCTGAATTAATCAGGAATCTTTTGGTCTCAAGTGACGGAAACTAACTTGAACTAGCTTGAGTGAAAGAATTTATGGGTTCACCTAAGGGAAAAAGTGTGGAGGTAGAAATGCTTTCAGGGTGGCTGAATTCACGGGTCAAAGTGATAATATCAAACATTGTCGCCTTCTGTCTGTCTCTTGGCTACTTCAATTATCTTTATTCTCCAAGCTCCATGGAGTGGCAGTCAGGATCTAGTTAGGACAATAAATTCTTCTAGATGCCTCAGAGGGAAGCAAATTCAGGGAATTGGTTTCATAGGTAACAGAAGAGCTGAGAAGCCAAGTAGGGAGTGGTGAGACAGAACAGGGTTAGCAGCTCAGGAAGTTGCTGCACCCCTAGGCCAGAAGGACATAGGAAGGAGATGGTGTGACCAGAGCTCAGGAACTAGAGCCATCCCGAGCCATCTGGAGCCATCCGGAGGGATAGACTCACTGCAGGATTTGCTTAGGGGTGGTTACAGTCACAGAAGAAATACAGGTGGGGCAGAGAGAGAGGTGGGGTTAAATATCATGGCTCGTCCCTTCCTCCCGGAGCTAGTCTTCTGCCAGTGCCTCCCATTAGCCAAACATACTGATAAACCAGTGAGCAAAGGAGGCTGGGAAATGTAGTCCTTACAATATAGAAAAGAGAAAGGTGAGGGATGGACCCAAGAGCAGACAGATGAATGACTGGCAGAATTGCTACCAACTTGGGCCTCAAGCCCAGCAGGAAGGAATATGAAAATCTCCCGTGGAAGTCGTGTGTGGCTGGGTCACATGGGTACCTCAAACCAAGCACGCCGTCCAGAGGAGTGCAATACACTGATTGGCTTGCAATGGGGGCTGAGAGTGGGGAATGGATAGGAGGGTTCAAGGCGTGGTGGGGAGAGAAGCCGCAAACATCCTCCCCGGGGGGCGCTGGTGTCTGGGATGACAAGGGCCGGGGACTTGCATGTTATCTCAACTCTTTCTTTCCTTCTTTTGTCCACTTTCCTCTTTTAGTTTTACTCTCTCAGGTCTCCCATCCTCCAGGAGGCTGGGTCCAAGGCTCAGGCAGCTCCAGGCTCATAACCCTATTGACTAGAGGCCAGAGAGCTTCTCCCTGACAGCTTCTGTTAGAAAAAGTCCCAGGGCAGAGATTGATTGGTTGGCTTTGGTCATGTGCCCATCTGTGGGCCAATCACCGTGGTCTGGGGCATGGGGCACTGTGATTGGCTCGGCCAGAGTCATATGACTACCTCTATGGCTCCAGAGGGCAGAGTATGTCATGAGAAACCCTCAGCCGGGGTTGGGGGATTGATCCGGAGAGCACCGCTGCTAGCCTGCACGTGGGACTACCCTTTAGCTTGCTGGCCAGGTGCTGGAGATGTGCAGTTTGCCAGAAACAAGGCAGACGCAGAGTCTTAGCTCATTTGGCTGAGACAGTCTTGCACCGTTCAAAAGGAGGCCAAGTAGGAAGGGGCCGAGAGGAGATGCAGTTCTCGGAAGGAGCTGACACTCTGGTCACACTGCAGTGTGACTTGGATAACTGGATTCTCAAGTGGGTGTGATGACGTCTTTCAGGGACACCGGTTTAGAGTATCTGATTGGAAGTTTTTCTTGTGTGTACAACTGTGGGTGCGCTCTGGGGGTGTGGGGGTGATGTGGAGAAGGTCTGTTTGTGGTGGGCTCTGGGGTTTGAGTGGGGGTGACACTGGGGGGGGTTCTGGGGATGTGGATGGGTCACTAGGGGACCTTGGGGTGTGGGAGAGAAGTAGGGTGACTAGAGATAGCTAAAGTGGCTAAAGTGCCTTGGATAACTTTGAGGGTGCTCTTGGGAGTGTTTTGGAGTGATACTGAGGGTGTTAATGTAAGTTGCTGTAGTATATCTTTTGGGAGTGTGAGTAGGATGACTTTGGGGGTGTCTGCAGGGGTGAGTCTAAAAATGATTGATAGTTCTGTGGAGTGACCTTGAGGATGTGAGTGAGGATGACTCCGGGGTGATCTGTGGGGTGACCTCGGTGGTATGGGTGGTTATTTAGGTGGGTGTCAGGAGTTGACTTTGGGGTGAATAGGGGGGCGACTTGGGACAACTCTGAGGGCGTGAGTGGGGATGACTTTGAGTTTACAGGTGCATAGGGTTGACTTTGCGAGTGAGAGTGGGGGCCGTTGTGGGGTTTCTCAGAGCTGGCTTCGGTGGTGGGGATGGGAGTGACTTTGAGAGTGTCACACGTGGGGGTGTCTGTGGGGGATGCTGCCTGTGGATGTTGGAGGGGGTGAGTTTGTCGGCTGACCGTTGAGAGTGTCTGGGGGTGCCTCTGGAGCATTTCTCTCCCCCCATCCCCAGTTCTCATCCACATGAGCATGGGCTTCATGGTGCTGGCCTTGGCCCTGTGTGCCATCCTCCTGTCCACCATGGGGCTGTCCTTCTGGCCGTTCTTACGTCGTCTTAACAAGGTCGACCTCGTCTTCAGTTTCCTCAGCTTCAGCATTGGTAAGTGTCAGCTTGGGGGGGGGGTGCCCTCCCCACCCCAGCATCTTTCCCGTGGGGGTTTCTGTCTGGCTTTCGGGAGGTGTATCTCAGAGTTCCTGTCCTGCCGTCAGGTGGGTCTGTCTCTGAAAGTCTCTCTGGATCTCTGCCCCACTGTGTGAATCCTTACTTCTCCTTTTTCTGTCTTTCCCAGTAGGGCTACCTTCCGGGTGTGTGTGCCCGTGTGTGTGTGTGTGTGTGTGTGTGTGTGTGTGTGTGTGTGTGTATTCTTGTCATGGGCGGTGAGAGAGGATGTCCCGTCTCTGTCCTCTTTCCGGGAGTCCTGGGGCCTCTGTCCAGCCTCGTGTTCGTCTCTGGCCCCACCCGAGCGCAGGGCTCCTCACTGTCCTCAGCCTGACGCTCTTTGTGGTCAACTGCGAGACGCTAAAACCGAGGCCACAAGTGTCCTACCTGGTGACCGCCTACTTGTGCTGGGGCGCCAGCGCCTTGATGCTGTGGGCCGGTGAGGGGCGGGGCCTCAGCAGGGCAGAGGGCGGAGCCCGGGGGAGAGCCCGAGACTGGGCTGGACCGACGGCCCCACAGGGAGGTCGCCTCGAGGGAGGGGGCGGGGCCTAGGGCGGGTCTCGGAGTCCAGAGGCTCCCCTCCCCCGGCCCCCGCAGGAGTCCTGAGTTACCTAAACCACATGGGCGTGAGGAGCAAAAGGTCGCTGTCCTTCGAGATGCAGGCCATCTACCGCCAGTGGGCCGTGAGGCAAGGCTCCTTGAGGAACGAGTTCGGCCGGCATTCGGACGCAGATTTCTAGCGCCCTAGGGACCTCGGGCCGAGCCTCCCTAAGCGATCGCTTCTCAGGACGCCGACCGGTAACCACGCCAGGTGTGCGGCCCGTGCCCCTTCTCCTGCTCACGCGCCCGAGATTAGACAGGCCCCACGCCCCGAGAGCAGGCCACGCCCCCAGGACAGGTGGCAAAGCCCCGCCCCTCGCGGCTCTGCCCCCTCCCGCTGCGTCTTCACCCCGCCCGGAGGTCTGACACCCGCCCTCGCGCGCGGTCTGCTCCAGGCCAGTGCCCGCGGCCCTGTCCGGGGCCTGGCGCGGCCCCGCCCCAAGCCTCTCTAGGCTCCGCCTCCAGGTGTCAACCTTTGCAGGCCACACTTGGCAGTCCCTGCCCCTGGATGTCCAGTCTTGCCTGGGGCGGACACCACGCTGCCGCTCTCCAGAAGGGCGCGGCTTGCCATGATAGCCCTCGGTCCCCTTTCCTCCCCTTTCCTCGCTCCCCGCCACAATAAAGCGTGGGCACCACCCAGCCCCTCGGGTCTGAGTCCCGCCCTCCGCCGCTTCCTCTGCCCTAGGGGCGCAGGGCCTTCAGTCCCTGCCTGCATGCCCCCCGCCCCCCGCCTTCCTGCCCGTCGCTGCAGACCTCCCGCGGCCGGCGAGGCTGGGTGGGCGGGGGCGGCGCCACAACCTGACGCGAGCTCCATGCGTGTTTGCTTTTACTGGGGGTCGGGGACAAGGCCGGGGCATTCTTCAGGAGTTGGCCGCCATGGTCTCCTTGACCCAGTCCACGAGGGCCAGCAGTCTCACGAAGACGCTGGGCATGTTGCGTGTGCCACACGGGGTGTGGCCCCATGATGTGATTCCCTGCAGCACACCGTCGCAGATCAGCGGGCCCCCAGAGTCACCCTGCGGGGCGATGGCAAGAGAGGGAGACGTCAGCGAGCCCCCCGCTCTGCCTGGGGAGCCCCAGCTCCCAGACCTGGGCTCCCCGATGGCAGCGACTCCCCCCGGCCCACTCCCGGAAGGAGGTGGGTGGGATTCCGGCAGAGGGGACAGTGGCCTGAGTTCTAGCGAATGGGGCTGGGGCATCCAGTTTCTGTGCAGGGGGAGCAGGGGTCCAGGAGGACGGTCCCTGCAGACAGGTCAGCAGGTAAGAGGAGCGGATCCACCTGCAGGAGCCCCCTACCCTCAGGGCTCAGCGTGGAGGTCACCTCTCCCAAGTAGCTTTCTCTGCCTGGACGGTAAACACGTGTCAGAGGGAGTAACGGGTGGCCGGTGGCATGGAGGAGGGCGAGGCCTGGGACATGTGGACGGGAGCGACGGGAGGGAAGGGAGGGCAGGGAGCTAAAGCACTGGGGGAGGGGACAGGCTGACTCACCACACAGGTGTCCTTGCCACCCTTCAAGTATCCAGCACACAGCATGACGTCCGTCACCTTCTGGGGGTGGGCTGCGGCACACAGGTCGTTGGACAGGAGTTCAAGGTCCACACACTGGAGCTCATCCGGGAACTCAGCTACAGGCCAAAGGGGAAGCACAGCGGTGGCCGACCCAGCCAGGCTCCCCTCCCCTCCCCTCCCCCCTCGGCCCCTCCTCTCCTCCCTCGGCCCCGGGTCCGGGCTCCGGGCCGCATGGGCCGGCCTTGCCATACGCTTATCTGGCTCGATGCTGCCCCAGCCAGAAGCATAGCAGGTGCTGCCCAGCTGGGGTTCCTGGGTGGGCAGGTCCAGGACCCTCACGGTGTCCGTGATCTGGGCCGGCTCTTGCAGGCGGAGCAGCATGAGGTCGTAGCTGTAGTCTTCTCCTGGATGGGTGGTGTGGTTCTTGAGGAGGCTCAGGTTGAACCGAGGATGTGGGAAGCTCTCGCTGACCTGGACATACTGTGCTGTGCTTTCCTGGTCAAACAGGCTGTGGCGCCCCAGCCAGAGCTGGTAATTGCTGGGGGGAGAGGGGGACCCAGGGATGAGGATGGAGGGGGGAAGGGAGGTGGGACAGGGTCCCGAAAGAGAGAAGGAGACAAGGAAAAAAAAAAAACAAAACAAATCGGGAGAGTGCAAAAGATTTAGAATCGTGGGCAAATAGAGATAGCGAAAAAATAAGACAAAGAGAAAGGATGTGAAAGAGAGAGCTTAAAAGACAGGGAACGAGAAAAGCAGAGGGGAGAACAAGGAGAACAGAGACAGTAAGAAATAGGTGAAGACAAGACGCAGACGCGAGAGGACGGAGCGAGGGAGGAGAGTGGGAAACGGACGAAGCAGGGACGGGTTGGGGGACGCAGACAGAGAGGAGCGCAGAGACGGGGCAGCAGCGTGGGAGAGGAAGGGGAGGGCGGAGGGCGGCTGGGGTGGTGGGGGGAGGGGCCGCCGCCCCCTCCACTGCAGCTGGGGCCCTGGGGCTGGTTCCCCAGCAGGCAGGTGGCCTGGCCCCCAGCCCAAGGCCAGCGTCCCCCTTCCCTCCCTTCTTTCCTCTCCTTCCTTTTCTCCTTCCTCCAGCGCCCCCACTCAGCTCCAGCTGCAGCCAGCCCTTCCCTGTGTCCCCCTGGAGTGCAGGGTCTTCCTGGAGGGCAGGGCTGGGCACTGTGAGAAGTTGGGGACAGTCCCTCCCTCTCCTTGGGGGTCCCCACTCAGTCCCATCCTGGGAGGGAGGTGCTCAGTGGTGATGGGGAGAGGGGGTGAGGCAGAGACCCAGAGCGAGAGGCAGGGCAGACACAGGGAGGGTGAGACACACAGTGACAGGGACAGCAGCAGAGAGACCCGGAGGTGAACGGGGATGGGGAGAGACACAGAGGCAGGAGGACAGAAGACAGAGGGGGACAGACGCGTCACAGTCACACAGGAAGACGCACAGCAGAGCCGGTTGCCAGGACACAGGCAGGGCAGAGGGGGACACAGGGAGACAGAGAGACGGTTACGTGGGGGGAGAGAGACAGACCCGGCAGCCGTGGGAGGGCTCCCTGGGGTGGCCCGGCCCCAGCCCTGCCTCCCCCCAACCCCCCCCCCGGACCCTGGACCACGACCTGCCCTCCTCTGCCTTGGGCCCCTCGGCCACCCCCGAGGTTACCCGCGGGGACGATGCCGGCCGCCCCATCCTGTGGGAGCACGGACACCCCCTCTCCAGACCCCCTGCCCCTACTTACTCGCTGATGCAGTGGGCAGCTGTGAGCACCCACTGGGGGTGCACGAGGACACCCCCACACTCGAAGCTGCTGTAGTGATACAGGGCCACCTGCCAGGGCTGGGAATTCTTCTCACACTCCCAGCCGCCTATGATCCGAGACTGGACAGGGGGTGCGGCACCTGTGGAGGGGGTGCCGAGTCAGAGCAGGGGAGGCGGCAGCGGGGCTGGGAGCCTAGGTGCGGACTCGGAGGGACGTGGGGGCCGAGGACCAGGGCTGCGGCTCTGGGGAGACGGGCGAGGGGTGCTGGGAAGGGCCCAGAACCCTGGAGACCCTGGGCGTGTGGGTCGGCGGCTGGTGCTGGGGACTGCGAGAGCAGAGCCCACCCCTGGGATCAGGGCTGGACGACAGGCAGCATCTGGATTGGCCATCGGTGTGGGGTTAGGTTTCGGGGGGTGCTTAGGGCTCTTGGACTGGGGGACAGGAGGCTGTGGTTTCTGAGAGGGGAAACCGAGGATAAAGGGCCCCAGACAGCAGCTCGGAGGCTGGGGACGAAGAATTTGGAAGGTTCACGGGGGCTTCCAGGCTGATGAAATGGTTGGGCCTTGGTTGGATTTTTGGGGTTCTGGAAAGAATGTGGCTTTGAAGAATCATTCTGAGAGGCCAAGAAGAGCACCTGGGGAATTTGGGGGTGACTTGGGGTTCCCGGTTGGGGCTGGGAGTTGCGAGGATTTGGGGTTCCAGGCCAAAGAGTAAAAGTTAGGGTTAGGCTGCAGGGAGCTCGGGAGGACAGAGAGCCAGGTGGCAGTCACGCTGCAATCACGTGACTCTCTGGGGCCCGGGGCCACAGCCTGAGGGTGCTGAGGGTGCTGGGGTCCCTCGGGACCAACGCCAGGACGGCAATGGAGAAGGCAGACCCACGCGATGTGGGGCTTTAGAATCTCGCGTTGGGGGAACTTGGGGTAGGGAGGACAGCTAGGCCGGGAGGGTGTTTGGGGTCCCGGGAGGTGGGTAGTGCCAGAAAATCGGAGCCGTACAGGAGGGAGGCGGGTGGGGAAGAGCTGATGCTGGGGGAGGGGTAAAATGCTGCAGAGGAAGGCGCGTGCAGTTGGGGGTTCTGGGTGCTTTTCCTGGGGTCCTAGAAGTCTGGGGGTGCTAGACGGGGTCCTGGGGCAAGGAGTCAGGGAAGGAAGAACCCCCATATCAGGATGGGGGAGCCACCTGGTTATGGACCAGAAAGTCTGCCTGGGAAGAAGCAGAGGCGTCTGATGGAATCTGGGGGTCCCAGGAGGACGGAGGGGGGGCCAGATGCCAGGGACTGGAGGACCTGGTTGAGAGCTGACATCTGGATGGGAAAAGTCTCCAGGGTGTGGTAAGCTCTGGGGACCCAGGAGCCAGACCTCTGGGCCATAGAGAACTAGGGAGTAGGAGGGGGCGATCAGAGTCCCCGGGGTCTGGTGAGATTGAGGATCTCCTTGGGAGAGTTGGAGTCCCCCAAAGAGAGAGGGGGGGGGGCAGATGGTCCAGGGTGCCCCTTCGGTAAAGAGACTGGGAGCAGGGATCTGAGTGGGAAAAGCTGAAAGTTCTGGGGGTTCCCGGGAGGGAGCAGGGACCTGGCGTGGGTGTGAAGATGACCATGGAGAAGGTGCCGGTGAGGGGGGCTGGCATATGATTTGGGGGTGTGGACTGTCGGTTTAGGGGTGCAGGTCAGGAGGGAGATGACTTACTATTTTACTGGGGGTGGGGGCAGCATGAGAATCAGGGCCCGCTCCCCTCCCACATCTTCCCAGTGTCTTACCAGTCCCCGCCAGGGACAGGGCAAGGCACAGGACCAGGAACCACATGGTTGGTGACAGCGGTGTCCGGGGACAAGCAGGTGGTGAGCTAGGAGCTGGACAGCCTCCCCAAGAAGCCTTTAAAAGCCCTCACCCCACCCCTTGGGCCCCTCCTTTGCCCTGCTGGCACCCAGATGCTGGCCAAGGCCCTGCCCTGCTTCCTGGGGGCTGGACACCTCCTCCCACCCCCAGAGCTGTGCCAGGGACGGGAGAGTGAACACCTGTGGGTGCTGGGTAGTGCTGGAAGCCGTCCTGGGGCCCGGGGCCAGCCAGGGCAGGGCCCGGAGCTCCTGGGGCCTTGCTCTTGGAGACAGAGCCCGTGAGGGGAGGTGGAAGAGTGAGTGGAAACAGAAACTGACCCCCTAATACAAAGCCCCATGTACCTGAATCCCATGTAAGGCCACATACCCCAAGACCCAGTATACCCTCAAATGCCAACAGTGGGGCTCTGATTCCCCACTGTCCGAGCCAGGATGCCTGCTTCTCAGCTTCTGCTCCCCAGAAATATAAGCTTTGGCTCTCATATGCCATCTCTTGCACCCCCAGACTCAGGATATAGGTCCCCAAATCCGTTGGTCCTCTCACAATAAAATCTTAGGGTACCCATGACAATCTTGGCACCCCAAGATCCAGGAATAGGAAGTTTCATGGGTTTTCTTGAATGCGTTCCCTAGCATTTCAGAACCCAATGTTCCCAAGCAATGTGGGGATCCCGTTACCTCTCCCACTCCCCGTTTCTCATTCCCCAGATCTGGACACTCAGAGTCCTAGGAATCCTGGACTAGCTGCCTTCCAAGGTCAAGAGCATCCTCTCTACAAATTCCAATCTCCTCTCTTGCAATAGCACATTTGGGTTCATGTGCTCCAACATCCAGTGACCTTGAAAAATCATGCTGGATCTCTGAAGAGAATTAGGAACTAGATTTCCTGCAGCCTCCGTGGTAAACCCGTAGGTTTGTCACATGTTCCCTGGCTCTTCAGTAAAGTTGGAGCAGCTCACTGGGTCCTAGCCTCTGCTGTATGTCAGGAACCTGCCTAAGGAAAGGAGAGTATTTGCCTTTTTGCCATGGCTACCAGGAAGCCCAGAACTAAATCTTAAGGAAAATAAAGTCATTCTTGATTATCTAGTGCGTGCTGGGTCTGTTCACTGCGGTGCAGAGATGTAGAGTATTTTCCCAGTGCCAGGCCATATTCGTGTGAATTTCCTGTTAACCCCGACAACCTATGAGGTAAGCAATATGACGGTCTCTGTTTCGCAGATGGAGAAACTGAAGCTGAGCGAGGCTGAGTCTTTTGCTCAAGATCACACAGCGGACCCTACGTGTTGAGTGGACAGAGCCTTGCTTCAAGCCGTGTCTCCTCACCTAGGGATCAGGGCAGTGGGTGAAACGGATCGGTGCACAGTGAATGGATCTGGGGTCTCCACCCAGTGTCTGGTCCCCATTTCCCTTCAAACCCAGAAGAAAGCCACAGAAACGTTCACAGGGGAGCTCTCTGTCATGTTGGTGTTTAACAGGTGACCCCGTGCACCAGCTCTGGCCTCAGACGGGACACGCCCTTGGCGAACGTCTGGGCATTGGACGGATGGTGTCTCGGGGGAATGGCTCGATTCTTTCCCAGGTCAGGACAGAGCGGCCGTCTGCTCAGTTGGGGGCACAGGTCGTAGGCCAGAGCAGTCAGTTCCTCCTCATGGTGTCCCTGATCCACTCCAGGTAGCTGCAGACTTTGGTGTAGACACCAGGTTTGGTAGTAGTGTCGCATGGGACGTCACCCCAGGACACAATGCCCTGTAGGATGCCCCCACAGACCAGGGGTCCCCCAGAGTCACCCTGTGGGGAGAAGGGGAAGTTTGAGTGAGAACCTTGCGATCCAGTGACCCCGTCCCCGCCCTAATCACCGTTCGTAATCTCAGTCAAAACCCAAACCCACCCCATGCAAAACCCACCCCAATTCAACTCAATACAACCCGATTTAACCCAAACCAAACCAACGCAACCCCAGCCCAACACAGCTTAACAGAACTCAAACGACCCACGTCCAGACCCACGTCCAAACCCACGGCGTGCAGCCTCACCCCACCCCACCCCACCCCACCCAATCCAACCCCTACATCCACCCAACCTAACCAGACCCACACCCACACCCACATCCAACGCACCCCCTTCCTTGATGTCGTGTCTTTTGCATCCTGAACAAAATCTAGCCCCATGCCCAATTCAACCCTGACATTTCCCGCCTAAAATCAAACCCAGCCCCTTCCCTTTCTCGACTCCAGCCCATGTGATCCCAAACCAACCACCACACGGCCTACCCCAAACCCGAACCAACCCTTCCACGGCCCGAACTCCAACCTCGTCCGCGTTCTAACTGCTCCGCCTTCTCCACCCGCATAGCTGCCGCTAGCATTTTCTCTGGCCCAAAGCAAGCAAAACCCGTCCCCCTCCCCCTCTCCTCCGGGCAGGACCCCCTCTGACCCTGGGCTCTGACCTCACAGGAGTCCGTGCCTCCGCCTTCCACACCTGCACACACCATGGTGTCCATCAGGCGCCCGGGGTAGTCCTTGTCACAGGATGAAGTGGGGATGATGCTGATGTTGGCACAGTGCAGGGTATCTGGGAGATTCACTGCGGAGGACAGAGGACTTGGAGTGAACCCACAAACTTTCGAGTCTTCGTCCCCCTCAGCCCCAAGGGTCTGGAGAAGAGTCCCTAGGAGTCTGATATCCGGTTCCAGTCTTTCTTTCACGCACCTTGTGACGCCGGGCTTCCCGTGGTCCCGGGCTCCTTGTCGGACACCAGGCCCCAGCCGGACACCATGCAGGCCTCCCCGGGTTGGGGGCAACGCGCGGGCAGCGCCACGGGGCGCACTCGCAGGGACAGGCGCGCGGGCCGCTGCAGACGCACCAGCATCACGTCGTGGCGGTGGCTGCGCGCCTCGTAGCGCGGGTGCCGGACGAAGCGCGACACCGCGCGTAGCTGCTCCGTGCCGTCGCGCTTGCGCAGATTGTGCTCGCCCAGGCGCACTCTCATGTTGCTGCGCCGGCGGGCGAGTGGTTACCCGCAAGGGCGGGGAGGAGCGCACAGAAAAATCAGAGAGCGGGCAACCTGGGGTCCCTTGACCCTTGGGGAATCCGGGTCTCCCGTTACCCATTCCCCAAGGCCCCGGAACCAACAGGTCCAGCCCCTGCCCCTCAGGAACCCAAGTGTCCACAGTCCTGCAAACACCTGGAACTCCACCCCGCCCCCCCGCCCCTGTGCGCCAGCTGTTTCTTCCTCAGAATCCAAGATTCTGAGGTCCCTAGACCCCTCCCGCTGTGATCCCTCAGGACCCTGAGCCCTGCCCTCGTACCGGGTTTGGCAGTGGGCCGCGGACAGCACCCAGTATGGGGAGATGAGGGAGGCACCGCAGTTAAAGCGTCCGCGCTCGAAGAGGGCCACCTGCCACGGCTGGGAATGGGGCACACACTCCTCGCCTCGCCGCACCTTGCCATCGTTCTCCCGGGCCGCTGGCGGAGGGGGGGGGACACGGAGGGGGGGTCTCTGAGGGCGGAGTCCTGTTCCTTGCATCCCACCCTCGCTCCATATTTTTCACCTGTACCTTCCCCAAATTTCCTAAGATGTCCCCGACGTTGACTTTTAAGCATTGCCTTTTCTCTAGCTTTTACAGCTGCTGCTGGTTTTCGCCGGAACTGCTCCGCTGCCCTCGGCCCCCACCCACTTGCTACGGGGCTCTGGGAGAGAGAGGATGGGGAAAAGACCAGAGAGCAAGAAGTCCCCCGTGACCAGGAGTGGAGACAGGGACAATGGATACAGTCCAGACACACAGTCACTTGGAACCAACCATTCAAGGTCACCGAGCTGTCGCAGATATCAAGTGGATATGGTCACTCAATACGCATGACACACGGTCTTGGCTCCAGAGTCTGGACATCTCAGCCAAATGCCGCGTGTCACACAAGGACACAGACGTGACCACACAAGGTCACAGGCAGGTACACAGGCCCGTGTCTTCCACACTCAGGAACTGATACGGGCAGCACGTTAGGCTGAAACTCACTTTCACATACATGGGTTGCAGCTTCACGAATCGTAGCACAGGGGTTGATGTGTGTGCAGGAGTATAGACAGTTAAGAACAGCACATGGGGTTCATGGGGAGGGGCACCGATATGCACTCAGGCTCCCCCAAACTCGTTCACAGATTTGGGTCTCCAGCATCGTGGTTAAATCTGGGATCAGAGAGTAAAACCCTCTGGGTTCAAACATATTATCTGTGAGACTTGGAGCCAATTATTTGACCTCTTTGTGCCTCTGTCTCCTCATCTGTAAAATGGGATTGTTGTAAGGATTAAATAGGAGAGCATGTGAGATTGTGTGCGTGCGTGTGTGTGTGTGTGCGTGTGTGTGTGTGACGCCTGGCACATAGCAATTACTTAATAAATGTTAGTTGTTTTAAACAAAGGACTCACAGATTTATTTATGCAGACATATGTGTAGATGTTTAGGTCGTAGACAGAAATTTAGCCAGAATAAGTCAGACTTATGACCAGACTCAGATAATGATAGTCAAGGTTAAAACTCTGGCTCATCCGGAAGCCACTTTGTGGAGATTCAGAGTTATAGACACTGATCCAGAGGCCCACACTCAGATGTAGACCCACTAGATCAGACGCCAGGATGACATCTGGACACAGGGCTGAGCTTTCAAGGTCAAGGACAGAACTGGAGACACAGGCAGCCAGGACAGGACCTGTTTACCCATCGGTAGGTCAGCCCCTCGGTGTTCAAAGTCATGCATCGAGTTTCACATAGAGGGATCTGGCTCACGCATGTGGGCAGGAGGGGGACACACAGGGCCTTGCACGCCCCCACCCCCTCGAGGAACTTTACCACACACAAAGACATCAATAGGGATGTCTCAAGGTCACGGGACCATGACTGCCTACACTGGGCAACGCAGATATGGCCCCTCAAGGTCACAGCCGGGCACACAGACACCCACACCTGGGCCGGATTTACACAGCCCAGACCGAATGCCCACACTCCACCCACCAGGGTCAGAAACCGGGCCAAAGGCCCTAGCAAGGCAGGGGGAATACGAATGTGGGGGACAGGGGGTGGTGGACAGGGGTTTTGACAAAGAAAGGGCGAGGCCGTCCTTCGGAGAAGGGCAGAGGGTTCGGGCTGAACAGCTAGGCACCGGGGCCGAACCTGGCCAGTCTGAGCCGGAGGAGGGCGGAGGCCCTGGCTGGATGCAGGCGGCAGGCGGGAGGTAGGGAGAAGACAGAGCCCATGGACAGAGCCCATGGGGAGGCCGGCATGGGAGTGAGAGGAGGCCGGGGGGGGGGCCTCAGGGGCACCCCACCTGGCCACGTGTGTGGGGGGTTGATGAGAGTCCACCCTCAACTCCCCAGGGTAGAGGCATCAGGTTACAATTAATTTCTCCACGGGTGGTGGCTGAACAGGGTCTGGAGTTCTCCTGCCACCTGGGGTCACCTTGGCTTCGTGGGTGTCCCTCTCTGAGCCACAGCTCCCTCCCCTGTCAAACGAGGCCGGTGGCCCAGTGTGTAGAGATGCTTCTGGACGAGATGAGCAAGCCTCGTGCCGAGTTCATGCCTGGCACGGGGCCAGTGCCCGGCGAAGCTGGCACGCCCGTACCTGGCACTGCCCCGGGCAGCCACCTTCCAGGGCCTCAGTGTCTGTCGTCATCTCTGAGGGACAGTTAGGGACCCGGCACGGAGACATCAAGTAACCAGGGAGTGGCGGAGCCCAGAGAGGGTCACACAGGGTCACGCAGCAAGGAAGGGCACCCCCCGGAACTCACGCTCGGGCCGGTGCCACCCATGGACAGTGAAAGGCCCCAGGTGACACAGGGACTCCAGAGCAGCCCCAGGTCCCCGAGGGCTCTTGGGGTGGAGTGAGGAGTCCAGGATGTTGGCACCTGGCCCAGGTGGGTGGGGGGGGGGAGGGAGGGAAGTGTCATCATATGGTCTCCGGGTAAGGGAGGGGCTGGCAGATTGCAGGGCCTGGATGTGCTGAGGATTGGGGGGTGAGGGGGCACCCCATTTCCACAGACCCCGAGCTGACCTGGGCCCACCTCACCTGCAGACGTCAGCAGGAAGGAGAAGATGAGGAGAAGCCACATTGTGGAGGAGGGCCCAGGGCTCTGCTGAAGTCTGGGGAGTGGAGATGTGGACTGGGGTGAGGCTGGGACCCCCCTGCCCTGCCCCCTGCCCTTACCTGGACCCCTCCAGGTACAAACTCATCCTTCCTGGTGCTTGAGAAGCTTCTTCTTGCCATTCTCGTCCTCCACCCCACCCCCGACCTGGTCCCTCCTTGGTCCTCCATGTCTGAAGGGTCTGCCATTCCTCCAGGCACCAGGATGGACGACCAGGTGCCCCCTCAGTCTGTCTAACCCCAGGGCCATTCCACCCGCCTGGCCCTGGACGCGCTCCGCCCCAAGGCCCCGGCTCAGGGTGCGTTTACTCCCCAGGCCCCGCCCCAACCCGGTCCGTCCCTCCACTCACATCCCCTGCCTGCCCCCCGCCTGACCGCACAGGGTCTTCCTGCACCCGGAGTGGGCCTGTCCTATGCCTCCTCACCACTCTCACGAATTCCCGGCGCCCCTAAGATGGAGTCCGAGCCCCCGAGCCTCGCTCCCCAGGACAGGAGCGGCTTCTCCCCTTCTGAGTCTCTCACCATCCCAGCCAACCCTTCCGCTTCCTTCCTGCAGTTTCCTGCCTTCGCGCCTTCGCTTGGGCTGTTCCGCCCTCCAGACAGGCCATTCCCTTGAGGCCCTTCCTGACCTCCCCCCGTCAGGGGTGTCTGCCTCCCCCCCAGACGAGAACTCCCGAGGGGCTGTCCCACACTGCTCAACCCCCACCTCCTCCGGGAGGCCCCGACACCCCACGGATAATCCGCTGGCTCCCTCAGTGCCTGTCCCACCTCCATCATGGCACAGATGCCCAGGGATGCTCAGGGTGGCTTCTCTCCTTGTCCCCAGCGCTGCCGGGCCTGGGGCCTGGCCCCTGTCATGCCTCAGGGACTCGTGCTCAGCTGCCCGAAACCCATGGTCACGCCTGACCCTGTTCTCAGCTCCAGTACGGGTGCCTCCGGGGGCGCCCCGATTCATCCCATCCCTCCCCCACCCCGCCCCACACCGCAGCCTCCCGCTTGCATCTCCAGGACAGTCTCTTGGTTCAGGGTCAACCCCGGGTCCCAGTGAAGGACACAGGGACATACCCAACTGTCCTGGACACTCGACTCCCTGAGGGTGGTCTGCAGCAGACCATGTCCCCCCCCAACCCCACCCTCACTCCTGTTCCAAAAATCTCACCCCCTTCCAGATCCTCCAGCAGCATGTGGGGCAGCGTGGATGCCAGAAGGAAGGGAGCAGGCACCCGAACGCCGGAATTTATAAGCTTCCAGCCTCACCCAGGTCTCTGGGGAGCTGGGTAGGGTGGGGTGGGAGGTGGCTGAGAGTTGAGTTTACAGGCGGGGGACGCTTAGGTGACTGGTGGGGTGGGGGGGGGGGATGAGACCTAATAAGCATTTATTAGGCTGAAACTTTTGTCTGAGTCTCCTAGGAGGAATTGTCTGCTAAGGGCATTCGAGGGGGAGGAGGCAGAGAGTAGGAGTCCGAAGTGGGAGGAAATCCAAATCCAAAGCCTGGGTTCTGGAACCCCTTGCCTGGAATTTGGGGTCTGCAGTGTAGAAACTGGATTCCGGAGCCGTGCCTCTTTGTGTCTGCAGAAGGGTCATGGGTCTTGGATTCTGGATCTGGACCTCCCCGTTTGGTTCTTGGAGTCTGGACTTCTTAATTCTGGGTTCTGGGTCTTGGGTTCTGGACCTCCAGTTCTGGATCACGCATATGGGGGTCTTGAGTTGGTCTTTCATGACCCGAAGTCTAGAGCGTGGATCCCGGAGCAGTCTGTGTTCTGGAGCCTGGCCTTCGAGCGACAGGCCTCGGGCTTGGATTCTAGATCCCGGGCCTTCAATTCGAGAGTCCAAGCTAGAAGTCTGGTGTCCGGTGTTTGTGATTGAGGAATGGAGGGAGGAGACACGCGAGAACGAAAATGTCAAATCGAGCCGTATTCGAAGACTGCAACGTGCTGCCCAGCTCCAGAGCCGGGCGGCGAGGATGAGAGGACGAAGCCAGGCGTCTGTGGGGACGGCCGACAAGCCGTCTCCCCACATGTGGGAAGGGCGAAGTCTTCACAAAATAAAATCATTCATCCCCGATGGCTAAAGCCACGGGGAACCTACGGTCAGAGGCTGGGGGCCGCCAGGGGCCTTTGTCACTGCATGTCCTGACCTTTCTGTGTGACATGCTCGTCCCCTTCCTCACCGTATGCCCGCATGCATCACCGAAGGAAAATGAGCAAGTGAAGCCTGTGAACTGTAATTCACAGAACATGAAGAACTATGTACGAATTCCCGGGATGCTCGGGGTCCTTAGTCCCTCTCCGTGCCTTTCCTCTGTCTCCCTCGCGGTCCTCGTCTCTCTCTGTTGTCTCTGTCCCTCTCTGAGCGTCTTTCTGTGGCCTCTCCGAGGAGGTCATGCTCTGTCTGTGGAGTGCCATCCGTAACAAACGTTCTTCTTGACCAACCTTTTCCGTTTCCCCATCACTTGGGGGGTTTGCCCTGTCCTGCGTCACGAAGACCCCAAGTCAGAAACTTTCACAACTGCTGTGTGAGGCGTGGGGCCGGGAGTACAGACAGTAGGCTTTGGAGTTTGGGTTTGGGTGCCCGGATCCTAGGACCGAGGTCTGGGATCTGGGGTCACATGGGTCAAGTGGGAGCATGCAGTCTGCAGTTTCAAATGTGCACGATGCATTCCAGAGGCTGGACTAGGGGACCTGGGCCTGACCCCCGTGATTCCGAAAGTCCTACAGTCCTGACTCCAAAGGTCAGGGAGCCTGGAGTCTTTATTCTGGGTTTTGCCGTTTGGATTCTTAGCTCCGAGGCTTGAAATCTGATTTCCACCTTTCTGGAGGCTGCAGGTCACGGCAGAGACGACCCAAGGCTTTGGGAATTCGGAGTTGTGGGCAGTGCCTCGGAACCCCACAGGGCCCCGAGACTGGCGATTTAACTAAGGAGGAGGCACGGACAGCGGATGGACTGACCTCAGATCGCCCCGCGCAGGATGGGACGGGTTCTGCCCAGGCCTGAAAAGCCCTAACCTTCATGGGAGGGGCCGCAGGACAGGGACGGGCGGCCGTGCCTCGGTGTCCCCGGCCTTGATCCCCCCCACGGGAGCTATGGGAGGAGGAGGGCATCCTACCGCGCCCCCTGCCCCCGCAAAGCGGAGGCTCACAGCCAGTGCGTGCGGCCCACCGGCGCCCGCGCCCGACGCGCCCCTCCTCCCGCCCCTCCTCCCGCCCACTCTGGCAGGGTAACCTGGGACGTCGGTGTCTCGTCAGGCCATCCCCCCAGATGGCACTCACCTCCACCTCGGCCTGGGGCCCGCCCTCTACGCGCCCCTCCTCCTCTCGGGGTCATCGACGCCCCAGGTCAACCGCCAGCGGTGCAAGCCTCCTCCATCTGACCTTGAACTTCCGCCTGCCCGTGGCACGCCCGCTCACTCGCTGAGAACTGACTCCTTGCTCCTTGCTCTCCTGCCCCGCCATGCACCCCACGCCGCAGCCCCCGCCCCCCTTCCCCTCATTCTCGGAAGAACAACGCGCCCCCCCTCCCGGCCCTGCCTGTTCCTGCCCAGGTCCCTCCTCTCCGTACCCTGGCCTGGCCGCGCTCAGGCGCCCTCCCCTGCCTGGCCCCCCACCTTCCAGCCTGTTCCATCCATCGCCAGGTGGCTCGGGCGCTGGCCCCGCCCCTGTCCTGCTCGCAGCCCTTCCATGCTGTTTAAGTGCCACACCCACTGGGTCCCTGACACCCCGGGATCCCCCCCATCCCTACTGCCATTTAGGTTTCTCGGTTCCGTGACAGAAGTTCCCATGGGACTTTGGATGTGCAGAGATGAGCCCACGAGGCCTTTCGAGGATACTGGAGCTTCCCTTGAAAAACTCCTCATCCCCAAGGTGATCCTGGGGGGGCAGCAGGTCTTAGATGAGAAGTCCGCCAGAGCGGTCCCCGTCCTTAAGCCTCTGGACCCCTTCCTCCACGGCTTGCCAAGGCATCTCTGGCATTTCAGCTTCATTTGGTGGGGACCACCTTGCTGTCCGCATTTTTGCCAACCAGCCAGACACGTAGAGACCTCCTAACCCCCTCAATCTGCAGGACTGGGTCCAGGGTCTCCGCTTAGGGAGCCCGGGTCAATCAGTTTGGCCCGATCCAACTTTACGCCCCTACTCCCATGACCCCGCACCCTTCATATCCAGATTTATCTCTGGATAAAGTGGAAAAATCGTGCGGTTCTTTGGGAGTGCTGTACAGACTCTCACAGGTCACACTTTGCATGTCACCTTCCCGAGTCTGTTGGTCTTCGATCTAGTTTTAAGTCTAGCCCCAGAGTCCCGTGAAAGGGTGACATCCTGCCCACCACACCCCTCAAGGGCCACGGAGACCTTGTGAGCATGAGGTGACTGGGGTCTGTCTGTATTGTCCCAGGAGGGGGAACCAAGGTGGGAGCCGGCAGGGAGGAGCAGCAGGTAGGATGAGTGTGCATCTGGAGGGATCGGGCGGGGGAGGGGCAGCGGGGGAGGGGCCTAGGTCCTCCGCAGCTTATACCTCTTCCCTCTTCCCGGCAGAGTCAGCTCACTCATGGTCTGACCTCCACCCTGCTGCTGCGCCCAGCTGCCCCCTGCCCACCTCCCCCCTCTGTCTGGCTAGTTGCCACCTCAGTGCCCAGCAGCATTGTCGAGAAGAGTCCGATATTTTACTGGCTAGCGAGCCGATGAGGTAGCCTGCCACAGTCTCGTGGGTCCTGGGTCGGAGACAGGATTTCATGACTCACGGCACGACGGGCAGCTCGATCACCCCCAGTCCCACGAGGGCGACGGGAGCCTTGACGACGTACACATAGTGCTTTGTGCCACGGCTCAGGTCTTGCGCTTAGGAATCTTCAGACTCGTAAGGGGGCTGCTGGCACGCTTGCCCAGGCTTTGTCCCCAAAGGAGATACTATCTTTATCATCCTGGTCCACAAGCCATACCTCTCTGGGGAGATGTATATTGATTGTCCTGGACAATAAACCAGTCTCTCCTGGAGAGATGTTATCTTTATTATCTTGGACAGTAAACCAGCCTTTTCCTAGAGTGATGCCGTATTGAAAGGTTGTCTGGTAGATAAACAACCTTGACAGTCCAGGGCAAAGAGAAAAAGGTATGCATTTCCTAGCCCTGGAGACGTGAGACAGACCCCTGGAGAATTTTCTTCCAAGGTCATTGGGCTCTGGCCCTCCACCCTTCTCTGCAAGACATTTTCTTTCTTTCTTTCTTTCTTTCTTTCTTTCTTTCTTT
>CM053508.1:88583958-88603031 GCA_028627145.1 Eidolon dupreanum | reverse complement strand
CTTCCCTTCCCTTCCCTTCCCTTCCCTTCCCTCCTCCCCCATCCTCGTACCCCTCATCCACCACATCCATGCTCCCTGTGATCACCAGGAACCGGGGCCCACATCCCAATGACAGGGCAGCGGAACGTGGTCCTTCGATCTCTGTGTGACGGTCTTGCCCTGCTGTGGGCGTCCGTGTGTGTGGACATGGCTTTGACCTTGAAGGGGTAGATCCATGGTTTCCCCCTGCAGAGGCTCAGAGTCCTTTGACCTTGAGAAATTCGACTGGTAGTTTTGCACAGTGTAGTTCCGTGTGTGTATGTGTGTGTGCACATGTACATGCATGTGTGTGTTAGGTGTGCAAGGCCTTATTTGTCTATTACCTGCTTGCATGTGTGAACCGTGCCCCAATAGGTGAAACCTGGTTAGTGACCTTGAACATCTGGTATTTGACTTGGGGACTGGTCTAGAGGTGGATAAGTACATCCTGCCCGGGCCGTCTGGGTCTCTAGCTATGTGTCACTCACCTTCAGCACCCAGCCTCGTGTCCAGGAGTCTGACCATTCATGTAAATGGTCCACGTATGAATGCTTGGCCAGTTTTTTGTGCCTGCAACTTTGAATCGCCACTGAGTGGCTTGTGGGTGGGTCAGATTTTAACCTTGACTATCCTGGAGGCTGGGAAGTCTAAGGTCAAGGTGCAGACAGATTCAGCGCCTAGTTAGGACCTGCTTTGCAGCTCACAAGGGCATCGTCTTCTAGCTGTGTCCTCGTGTGGCCAAATGGCCGAGGGAGACCTCTGGGGTCCCCCTTCCAAAGGCTCCCATCTGGTTCACGAGGACACCCGCCTTCATGACACCATCATCCCCCCGAGGCCCCACCTCCTAATCCCATCGCCCCGGGAGGTAGGGGTGTCAGGGAGACCCACACATTCTGTCACCAGCACCTAGGAGAACTCCTAGGTCACCTCTGAAGGCCACGAGGCTCTAGTTCTTGATTCTCTTGGGAGGACCCACCGCGTGGTTTGTGACGCCACCTAATCTTCAGGTGCGTGCACGTGGCACCTGAGATCTAAGAAGTCACCAGAGCAGGAACATGGGGTGTTGACCAGAGAAAGCTGGCCGTCCGGCCGCCCCATGTGGTCAGATGTCCAGGCTGAGGAATGAGAAGTCTGCGGGGTTCTGGGCATCGAAACAGCCATGTTGTTTGTAGAAGTAGATTTTGACATACTAGGGAACTTTCTCTGGGGGACGTCTGGATCTTCGTATTTCTAGAGGTGCTGGGATTGTGGGTCTTTGGGATTCCAAGAATTCATTTGAGGGGGACGATCGATCAGGCGGCCGGGAGTGTGAGAAGCATTCCCAGCCCTGGCAGGTGGCCCTGTATCACTACAGCAGCTTCGAGTGTGGGGGTGTCCTCGTGCACCCCCAGTGGGTGCTCACAGCTGCCCACTGCATCAGCGAGTAAGTAGGGGCAGGGGGTCTGGAGAGGGGGTGTCCGTGCTCCCACAGGACGGGGCGGCCGGCATCGTCCCCGCGGGCAACCTCGGGGGTGGCCGAGGGGCCCAAGGCAGAGGAGGGCAGGTCGTGGTCTAGGGTGGGGGGGGTTGGGGGGAGGCAGGGCTGGGGCTGGGCCACCCCAGGGAGCCCTCCCACGGCTGCCGGGTCCGTCTCTCTCTCCCCCGCGTAACCGTCTCTCTGTCTCCCTGTGTCCCCCTCTGCCCTGCCCGTGTCCTGGCAACCAGCTCAGCTGTGCATCTCCCTGTGTGACTGTGACGCGTCTGTCCCCCTCTGTCTTCTGTCCCCCTACCTCTGTGTCTCTCCCGGTCCCCACCATCTGGAACCAGCAGCAGGGCCCCAGCTGCAGCAGAGCGGGCGGCGCCCCTCCCCCACGTCCACCCGCCTGTCCCCTCCTCTCCCACGCTGCCGCCCCGTCTCCGCGCTCCTCTCGCTCTGCACCCCCCAACCAGGCGCGGCCCGGCCCTGTCCGTCTCCTCCTCGCTCCGTCCTTTCGCGCCCGCGTCTCGCCTCCGTCCATTTCTCGGTGTCTCTGACTTTCTGCTTCTTCGCCCCCTCTCTGCTCCCCGTTTCCCGCCGGCTCCCGGGGCTCCTTCCGAGCTCCCTCTTCTTCGCTGCATGTCTGTCTCTGCATCTGCCCTTCACATTCCTCTTTTCTCTCTCACCGTCTTTATTTCTCCATGACTCTATTTTTTTTTCTACTCTGTGTGTGTGTGTGTGTGTGTGTTTCTCGTTGTTTCTCTTTCTCTCTTTGGGGAGCTGCCCCCCAACCCCACTGCCTCACCACCCTGCCCCCTCTCCCTTCCCCCCCCCTTTCCTCGCTCCCTTTGTCCTTCTCTCTCCCCAGCTTTTACCAGCTCTGGCTGGGTCGCCAAACCCTGTTCGACTGGGAAGATACCACCCAACTGTTCCCCCACCTCACCACCTTCTCACACCCCAAATTCAGCCTGAGCCCCCTGGCGGATGGTCCCCTCTCTCGGGAGAGGACTTCAGGGACACTGTCACACCGCTCTGCCCAGCGAGGCCGGCCGAGGTGGCGGCTGCAGTGAAGGTCCTAAGCCCGCCCACCCGGGGACCCCAGCTGGGGAGCACCCGCTGTGCCCCTGGCTGGAGCGAGAGCCACGCAGATGGTGTAGGGCAGGACCCGACCACGCAGCCTGGAGCCCGGACCCTGGGGTCTGGGGGGGAGGGGCTGGGGGCTCAGACCCCGGTGTCTGGCGGGGGGTGGAGGGGCTGGGGACCCGGACTCCGGGGTCTGGGGGGAGGGGCTGGGCCCAGGTCAGGGCGGCCATATGGTTCTCCCTGGCGCGTAGCTTTGCTTGCGATTTCCAGTGGGAGGACGTTGAAATCCCGTCCAGCGATGCGCGTGCAAGGACCACCCCCCCAGATGGCGGCCATGGCGTTCTGTGCGCTGGACACGTGGGTGACAGCACGTGCACCTTCGTGGTGAGCCAGCCCGTCCTCTGGGGTGTCGGCTGCTGGGCTGGGACTGGCACCCTAACCCGGCATTTGTCCCTGCCACGGCCCAGCTGTAGCGCTCCCCCCCACACGCAACTGTCTCAGCCTCCCCCGCCCCCGCCTCCCTTTCTCACACCCCATCCAGGCACCCCTCGCCTCTCGCACCCCCACGTGTCATCGTCGCTTCCACGCCACGCACGTGTTCTGGGCCCCTCGGGAGGACAGTAGTGACCAGGCAGGAGCCGGGCCCTCTCAGGGGACACAGAGGTGAGGGGACGTGTCCGGAGGCCATCGTGCCGTGGGGTGAGGGGAGCAGAGCTAGGAAGGGACGGGGTGCGGGGGGACCTCATGGAACCAGACGGCTGCTGCAGGTGAGGCCGAGCCACGCGGAGCTGGGGACGAGCAGAGGGGACAGCGAGTGTACACGCCCCCGGGGTGTATGCCAGGGGAGGGCTGGGGGTGGGAGGAAGGGACCCACTTCGCCCCGCCTGGGCCCGCGGTGTGTGTGGGGGGGTCTTGGCCTCGCGTCAGAGGGAACCCGAGCTGTGTGTGGGCGCCGCAGGGTCTGGCCGGGAGCTCGCAGCGCCCTCTGGCGTCCATGTGCGGTTGGGCCGCGGGGCTGGCTGGGGAGAAAGGGGGCTGACCCGGGTGGGGGTGCTGACCGGGGTCGGGGGGCCGCTTCTGCAATCTCTAAAGCGACCCCACCCCCAGGATCTGCTGAGTGCGGGTGGGAGTGACAGGGAGCAAGCGGTCAAGGGGGAGCCTGAGTTTTGGCCTGAGTGACATCTGAGCAGCTCCAAGGAGCCATCTCCCCCCGCAACACACACACACAGGGGGCACCCCGACTTCAGTGCTCAGCAATCCCCTGGAGCCCACGGGTTTCCACCCACCCAGTCGTCGTCTTCTCCACGACTCTCCGCTGCCCTCTGCTCTCACTCATTAAGCCCCCCAAACCTGGTCCCTCACCTATCTATCATCTATGCATCTGTATGTAGGTAGGTATGCATCTATCATCTATCTATCTATCTATCTATCTATCTATCTATCTATCTATCTATCCACCTGTCTATCATCTATCTCCCTCTCTCAGTGCCAATCTCTGTCTCGATTTCTTAGGTTCCCTCTCATCTCATGGTCTCTGTCTCTCCTTTTCTCTCACATTCTCTCACATTCTCTCTCTCTTTTTTTCTTCCACTCAGTAAATGTCTATCACATGCCTCTTGTGTTTGGCCATCGAGATGGAGGGCTGGCCTTCGAGGAGCGAGTGGCACACCGGCCCTCACCCTGCCCTCCCATCTCTCTAAGTACCAGAATTCCCGCTCCTGGGGGGACCAGGTCCAAGGTAGAATTAGCAGCGATGGAGAAGGCCACTGTCACCGTTCCTGAGCTGCTACCGCGGTGCCCTTGCACAGGTTTCCGAGCAGCTCGTCCATGGGTTTGTGACTGCGGATGCTGCTAGGAAACTTTCACCCCCCCCCCAATTATGTGACGTATAATATTATACTAGTTTCAGGTGTACCACATAGTAATTAGACATTTATATAACTTATAAAGTGTTCACCCCAATATGTCCTGCACTCATTTGACACCATACGTAGTTATTACAATAGTATTGATTACACTCCCTACTACTTTTACATCCCCAGGATTGTTTTTATAGCTGGCAATTTGTACTATTTAATTCCTCCTCCTTTTTTACCCAGCCCCCAACCTATGATGACAACTCTCTTCTTGGAGCAGAACCTCTATCTAAATTCTTACAGGCAGTTAAAAGTTTTTTTTCCCCTGAGTATTTTATTTCTTGAAAATAACCAGCTTAAAATAATCGATACCCCAAAAGGCATATCTTGGGGTGGCAGACTCTTTTTCCCCTCAGGCTGGATGAGATCACCTGAGAGGCAGGTGTGGATGGTGCTGACGAGGGTCGTGTGGACTGATGATGGGGTGATGAAGCAGGAATGTCTATGCCTACCTCCCTCTCTCTCTCTCTCTCTCACCGTCCGCCCACCCCCGCTTTGTCTGTCTAGTTCCATCCTAGTGCCTGTCTGGTTCTCTGGCTTGCCTCCATCTCTCTTTCTGCATCCGTCTCCTGGTGACACACGGACCCCTGCCCCTCCCCCGCTCCTGGGACCAGCAGCTCTACCATGGAGGCCGGGGTTGGGGGTCGGGAGTGCAGCGTGGGCTCAGGTCGCACAGCCACCCAGATGTGACTAAGATCTGTATGATGGGAGCGGGCAGAAGGGAATGGACATGGTGTTCCTTGGTTCCTGCTCTGTGGCTCCTCCGATGTCCTGTCCTGCCCAACGTCAGTCAGAGTGGTCCAGTTACTTGAGGAAGAGTCCAGGACAGAGTCGTGGGGTGGTCACACTGTGGACATGCTTCCACTCTGGCAGGTGAGAATGGATTGGAGGTTGACCCCAAAGTAAGACTCTGTGGGTCAGAACCCAGGCTGGGGCGGAGGATGCAGAGAAGCAGAGATGGAGACAGAGACACAGAGAGAGACAGAAACACAGACAGACAGAAACACAGACAGACAGAGACACAGACAGAGACACAGAGAGAGACAGAGACAGAGATACACAGAGAGACAGAGGGGACAGAGATAGGAAGACTGGCAGGAAGAAGGTTAACATGGTTGATAGAGGCGAGAGAGAGAGAGACCTACGATGAGACAGGGATGGATAGACTGGGACACAGAGGGAGACAGGGAGATGGAGACACAGGACAGAGACTGGTGGAGACATGAGCACAGACAGAAGCAGAGACGGAGTGACACTGATAAAGAGAGATTACTGAGCATCCTGGAAGTTATTTTACAAATAGAGAGAAAAAAAAAAGGAGTTTTAATTTCCTCCAAATGACCCGACCCCAGTCCCCAGGTGTCCCTCCTTCTCATTTAACTAAAAACAAAAAGCCAAAATAAGAGGCAGCAAGCATGTATTTGAGATCACAGAATTAATTGCCATCCAGGGGCTCAGATTCAGGCAGAAACCCAGACTGTGTCCTGATTGCGAGATGAAGGCAAGAGGTTTTTATGACAAAAAAAAAAAAAAAAAAAAAAAGGACAGAAGAAGGAAGAAGGTCACTTCTGGGGGTGCCAACCTGTGGCTCTACGTGGCCGGTTACTGATTCCGAACAGTGTCCGTGACCATCGGCCCCCCATGGCCCCTGCTTTCCTGGCCAATTTACAAAGCGTTGTTTGTAAGACGTCATCGGCTTGGCCCAGCCCAAGGCTTATTTTCACCCCGTTCGAATATTCCAAAGTTCGAGGAGTGAGAAGACTCGCAAGGCCCTTCCTCTGGCCTGGCTCTGGTTTACGACGGCTCCACTCCCGCCAACATGTCACAGTCCGTGAAAGGGACGTGTTTTCTGCTCCCTCCGGCTGTGGAGAAAAATTCCTCGCAATTCCCTTGGGTCTCGTTCCGGGAGACACACCCGGCCTGCTTCACGGAGTCGGGCGTTCGTGAAACAGCCATAGTGGGGACACTTGACATGAGCCACCGCAGGCCCTGAGCTGCACAGCGGGGGAGTCGACCTCAGGCCTCTCGTATAACCGAATTTACACCTGTTGAACAGAGATTCCATGTGCCTCTCACCCAACCCCCGACAATCACTATTTTAGGTACTTTGCCGGCGTGTAACCGTCCAGCAGCCGTCCTTCTGGGGCTGGCTTATTTCACTTAGCATAATGTCCCCAGGTTCATCCATGTTGTCACATGTGGCAGGGTTTCCCTCTTTTTTTTTTTAAGGCCAAATAATATTTCGTCGTATAAGTATTGTCGATCCATTTACCTGTCAATGGACACTTGGGTTGTTTCCACATCTTGGCTGTTGTGAATAATACTGCCATGACTATGAGTGTACAAAGAAATGTTTCTTGAAGACCCCGATGTCACTTCTTTGGAATAAATACCCAGAAGTAGGATTATGAGATCATATGGTACTTACGTATTTAACTTTTTGGGAAACCTCAATACTGTTTTCTGTAGTGCCCGCACCATTTGTTATTCTCACAATCAATGAACAAGGGTTCCAGTTTCTCTGTATCCTCACCAGAAGTTTTTATATATATTTTTTTTCAACAATAGCCATCCTAACAGGTGTGAAGTGACATCTCGTTGTGGTTTTGATTTCCATTTCCTTACTGATTAGTGATGCCGATCATCTCTTCATATACCTGGTCACCATTTCTATGTCTTCTTTCGGAGAAATGTCTATTCAGGTATTTTGCCCATTTAAAAATGATATTTTTTAAAATTTTATCATTATTATTATTATGATTTTGCTATTGAGTTGAAGGAGTTCTTTATATAGTTTGGATATTAACCCCTGATCAGTTATATGGTCTGCAAATATTTTTTCGAACTCCGTGGGTTACTTTCCACTGTCGACTTTTTTCCTTTGCTGTGCAGAAGCCTCTCAGTTCCGTGTCCTGCTTTTTGGTGTTTCTATTACCTGTGCTTTTAGTATCAGCCCCAAGAAATCATTGCCAAGATCAGCGTCACCAAGATTCCCCTCTGTTTTATTCTAGGACTTCTACAACTCAAGGTCATCTGTTTAGGTCTTTGATCTATTATATAATTCTGTGTACGGTGTGAGGTAAAGGCTCAGTTTCATCCTTTTGTGTGTGGATGTCCCAACGCCATTTCTGAAGAGACTGTCCTTTCCCCCTTGTGTGTTCCTGGTGCCCTTATAGGCATGGGTTCATTTTTCTGGGCTCTCTGTTCTGAGCATTTACGTTTTAATTGGCCACCAGCATTGAAGGATGAGATTTTGAGCGTCTCTGGAAAAGGCCTTGACATTTGACATCAGTCAGCATTGTACCTGCATTTCCGCATGGCCATAATCTATCATCAGGAGGCTCCAAGTGCCCACCGCCCTGGGGCCCTTCTGTGGGTCTCCCTGACCCATACCCACTCAGCTTCCCTCATTTACATTATCTGCTCGGCCCCAGGAGGCGGAAGAGTGGAGGGAAAAAATGGAGACACAGAAAGACTTGGACATAAAGAGATCAGAGGTAAAGCGGATCCCAAAGAACAACAGTAATAGTCACACGTCACCGTCATTGTCATGGAGAGGGATTACGTAGGGATTTACTTGGAGACCACAGGTAGAGTTCGTACTTTGCTCTAGGCCCTATTTTATGTTCTTCACAAATGTCAACACGCTTAATCTCCTCCGTACCTACGAACTATTATCATCCCCATTGTACAGGTGAGAAAAAAAAAAAGAGGCACAGAGAAGCTAAAAAGAGTCATTTCCAAGCCCACACGGTAAGAAATAGACAAGTTGGAACCCAGTGGGAGTTGCATGAATATCTATGTGCAGAGAGACATTTCTACTTAATGTTTTGAATGGGTATTATTTCCACATGGTGCAAAAATATTTTATGTTTTTAAGCAGGTGTTAAAAGGATGACGTTGGACCCCTTCTGTCTTGCCCTCGACCCTTCTGTAAAACGCAGCAACTAGAATACGTTTCTCGGGCCGTCTTCAAGGGTTTTATTGCACGTAGGGGGCAAATGCAAAGATGCATTTCTGTTTTTCTCTCGCCTTTAGCCACGGGGTTGGGCTCCTCACAAAGCAATGCGTCTCCCAGTCAGTGTTCAGGACACTTGGTTCATTCTTTTAAGTTCTTTTATAAACACCAGAGACCTGTAATGCCTGGTTGGCTCCTAGGTTTGTGAAACACTGTTTGGATAATTACATACATTATAAAACAATGGCTGGTGTGAAAATTGCGAGTGATTCATAATTATGTTGACGATTATAAAGCTTTGTGCTGGGAAGTCTTTGAGCCTGGGAGGACTCAGTGGGAGGCACCTCACCCCCTCCCCTCTCCCCCGCCGCCCAAGGGAACTAGTTGTTTATTTTGTGGTGATTAGAGCTGGCCAGAAAAAGAACATGGAAAACAGAGCAAATAAGATTGAGTGAAAAACGTCACCAGGAGATCAAGGACAGTGATATATATTGAGCACTTCAGATGTGCCAGACACATTTTTTAAATTTATTTTGACGTTTTATTTTGAAATAGTTCAAGACTCACAAGAAGTTGCAAAACAGTCAGAGAGTTCTCACCTGGTTTTCTGCAGTGATGCATGTTTCATAATCACGTCTCATTGTTTCAAAACTAGAAAACCGACATTGTTACAATGCGATTAAGTAGAGTTAATGATCTTATTTTAATTTCATCATTCATCTCTCTCTCTTTTTCTCCTATCACCACGGTTAGAATACAGAACTATTTAATCAGCACAAAAAAATTCTCTTGTGTATTCCATAATAATCACACCCTACCCCCAACCTTAAGCCCTGACAACCACTGGTTTATTCGGCGTCAGTATAATTCTGTTAGTTTAAGAATGTTAAAAAAATGAGGTCATAAGCAGGTAACCCTTTGAGATTAGGGTTGTTGTTTTTTCCCCCATTCAGAATAATGCCCTGGAAACCCATCCAAGTTGTCACATGTATCAGTTGTTTATTCCTTCTGTAAGCATTAAAAAATACTTTGTGTATATACTTGCTATCATTTACAAAAGCCTGAAGATTATAGGTTCTGTTAATAATTCTATTTACAGATGAGAAAATTGAGGGCGGAACAGACTGACTCCAGGGTCACTAACAGAGAGAGAAAAAAACCCACACTTGGTACTAATGAAACATGATAGTTTCTTTTCCTTTCATATAATTAAAGACTCCCTGATCCCACTTACAGATATACATTCAAAGGAACTGAAGCAGGCTCTCAAAGAGATATTTGCACACCCATGTTCATAGTAGCGCGATTCACAACAGGTGAAAGGCCGAAACAACCCAAGTGTCCATCAGTGGGTGAATGGCTAAACAAAATGGGGTCTGTCGATACAGTAAATATTATTCAGTTTTAAAAAGGAAGGAAACTATGAAGCACGGTACAACGTGGATGAAACTCAAGGACATTATGCAGAGTGAAACGAGGAGGTCACGGAAGGACACGTACTGCTTATGTGCGGTATCTAAAATAGTCCAGCTCATAGGGACAGAAAGCAGAGTGGTCGTTGCCTGGGGCTAGGGAAGGGAGAACGGAAGTTAATGTGTCATGAACACGGAGTTTTAGTTTTGCAAGATGAAAAGAATTCTGGAGATCTGTTGCAAAACAATGTGGATCCACTCAACACCACTGATCTGCACACTTGAAAACAGGTAAGGTGACAGATTCTGTGTTAGACTTCGTTTTTTTTTTTAATCACAACTAAAAATAAAATGTTAAAAAGATCCCCTGACACTTGAGTTGGTTGCAAAGTTTGTGAAGCATCATTGAGTCAGTTGCATAAGTTATGAAACAATGACTAAGTGTGAAAACTAGTGGTGACTCTTGTCATTGTTATCAGCGCAGGTAGTGACACAGACCCGGAACTTTCCCTGGCTGATTTCTTAAGATGCATTGTTTGGAAAAGCCATAAAAACTCTGTGCAAACGTCTAATTGTGAAGTTGAACAATTTCACTCTTCTTTGCCTCCCGCCCAGAATGATGTTTTCTCGACAGTTTTTTTTTTTCCCTCTTCTAACTCAGGTCTGGATACAAAGCTTTGTTGGAGATTATGTTTCATTGTCCTTGAAACAAACCCCACGAGGCTGTACTATTATTCTTGCCATTTCATGGACATCTAATACATTGTACAGTTAAGGTCAGGACCCAGTGCTTCACCTTTTCAAGGCTGTATGCCTAGCCATACAGCTGTGTTGCCTCTTTCTACGCACAAACATAAACACGCAGATGTCGACGTTGGTGTGTTTTTAATGAGGAATAAAGATGGGTGTGGAAAGTGGAGCCTTCATCCTGTTCTCACCTGATGGGGTCCAGACATAGGTTCAAAACTGCTCCCAGGAAAGTTTTCTCCTCCCCCGCCTCCCCACTTGCTGGGGTTCGCAGGAGTTAAGATTCGGCCTGAGCTGCCCATGAGGGCTGTCCTATCTTGAAGGAGGGGTGGTGGCCATCATCCCTCTGGCCCCTGATTTTCACCACAACCATTTCCGGAGGCTTCGCTCTGAGTCCTTATGTCTGTATCTTACCCTTTCTGGCTCTCTTCAACCATCAGTCGAAGATGGCACAATTGAAGATGGCCACGAGATCCAAATGCCATCTCTTGGCCACCTGGTGATGCCCCTCCTCCCTTCCTTCTTGCCTTAGGTGACATGCAGGGGCCCGGTTCCCAGCTCTCTCCCACAAATCCCCGAACGACCCCTCTGCTCCTTACCCTATTGGGTCTGCACACCTCCCCTACCTGGCTCTATGACTCTGTGTGTGAGTGTGAGCATGAGTGTGAGTGTGCGACCTGCAGGAGTGTCAGAACGTGTGTGCATCCGCGTGTGTCTGTGTGTGCGTGTTGTAAGTGTTGTGTGCCTGTGTGTGAGAGTGTGTGTGAGGAAAGATCCACCTTCAGCACCACGGTCAGGGGCCAAGCCCAGCCTGGACAGGGACCCACCTCCCGCTGACACCGAGTTGACCACAAGCCGCCCTCCCTTCTAAATTTACTAGTGGGATCAGATCTCGTGAAAGCATTTCTGAGAATAAGAAGCCCCAGTCTGAGTCGCAGGAACACTCCGGGCAAGAGACACGGGTCCAAGAGGCACTGCCTAACGCCCTCTTTCCCCGCCTGGGCTTGGCGCAAAGAAGGTGGACGTGGCCTGGGACTCAGTCTGGCTCACGGCCACCAACCGCCCTGTCCCTCTGCCCTTCCCCCATCCTCCCTTCATTGGTAGCCTATTGCTGCCAGGTTTAAATCTCCTGGTGAGAGCTCGGGAGGGCATTGTGATGAGGGTGGCAAGGGGTCCGAGGAGTTGGCCATTCCCCTCGCCACTGAGCGCGGTGACCCACTTTCCCCATCCTCCCCGCCAAATCCCTGTGCGAGCCCTTCCCAGCCTCACCGCCCTGCTGAGATCTGCAGAGCGAAAGGCGCCTCCTTCCCCCCCTCACCTGACTTACACGCGTGGATCGTCTGTCTCTTCTCTAGAAAAAAAAAACAGCTACATAGAAACAGGCTTTCTCTGCCTTGTCCAAGGCCGGAGTTTGAGAACGTGGCTGGTGCCCGGCTCACGTTGGGTGCTCAATCGGTATTTGTTGAATGAGAGGGCAGCTACTTGGTGGCCACAGAGACGGAGAAAGACTCAGCCACTCTGACTCAACCAGACATGCATCTGGTCTTCCCGCAAAAAAACGCTTTCATTACGAACATTTTCAAGCAGCCAAGTGAAGAGGAAGGGGAGGCCAAGACCCATAGGGGGGCTTTCTAGGCTTCGTCGTTAGTACTTGACTGTTCTTGCTTTATCCCGTGTCTGCTGACCTTCCACCCATCTGTCCTATTTCTGATGAATTTCCTTCACTGTCATTCAAATCGCACGTTCCGTTTTAAAAGGTGAAATCCACATGCGATGGAATGCACGCAGTTTGAGCTGCGGTTTTCGGTATACCCCGGCAACTGCACACCCGCGGAACCCACGCCCTGGTCAGCGTGCCGAGCAGACGTCCCCTGGTGCCAGCCCCCCCACTCCCCGGCCAGCGCCCCCCTCACCCCCGGCTTCCTTCCACCGCAGACGGCTTTTGCCTGTTCTGGAACGTCACATAAACGGAGCCATAAGTCAGTACCTTGCGTGAGGCCACTTTCGCCTTGAGGTCTCCTCACGTAGTGGCAGTTGGTCCCTTTTAATTGCTGAGGGTACCCCGTGATTTGAAAAACCAGTTCATTTATTCTTTCTCTTGCCTACGAGCCAAGCTGCTGCGAACCTTTGAGTGGAGGTCTCTGGGAGGGTACGTGCTGTCGCTGCTCCCTGCGGGGGTAGGAGGGCGAGCCGGGCGGAGGACAGATTCCGGTCCGCATCTTAAGAAACTGCCGGCCGTTTCCCAAAGTGGTTGTCCCGCGTCTCTGCTCCCCCTCTGCAGCTTGGGGGAATGAAAAAGTTTTCTGAGGGGACCATCCGAGACCTTGCTCCCCAGCATATATCATCGGCTTGGCTCAAATAAACTCGGAAAAATTAAAAAGAAAAAAAAAACCCCAACGAACTCCTTCAACCAACCTGATGGGTGCGTAGGAGTGTCCCATGGCGTTTTAAGTGTGTTTCTCTCATGGCTGGCGGCGTCGAGCATCTCCGCATGTGCTGGGCGACCCTTGCGTCCCTCCTGCAAGGGCGACCTAGGTTCCGTTTATCCCTCTAGCGGGGAGGGGCCTCGAGGTAGCGCGCTGCGCGGACCTAGCCCGCAGACCGCAAGCCTTCTCGTAGGTTCTAGCTTCTTAGAAGGACAAGCTGCGTGGCTTCAAAACACTGAAACGTATTCCCTTACTGTTCTAGAGGCCAGAAGTCCAAAACCAGGGTGCCGGCCGGGCCGTGCTCCGCTGAGATGCCCTCCCGGCCTCTCCCGGCTTCCGGGGGCTGCGGCGAAGCCTCGGTGCCCCCTGGTTTGCACCTGCGTCGCTCCAATCTCCGCCCCGGCTTCGTATGGCCTTCGCCTGCGTGCGTCTGTCTTCACCGTGTCTTCTCCAGTCTCATAAAGACGCCAGTCCTTTTGGGTTCGGGGCCACCCAACTCCAGGGTGACCTCGTCGTAACTAACTCCATCTGCAAGGACCCCGTTTCTAAATAAGGTCACATTCGGAGGGCCTGGGGATCAGGACTTCAAGGTACCTTTTGGGAAGACACCATTTAACCCGTAAGAGTGTGGACGCGGTCGGGAGCCCCCTGAGTTATGGCTCCACCTGCGAAGCAGCGACACCTCTTTCAGCTCCAGCTCGGGGGCGGGAGCTGTGCACCAGGTGATCCCGTCATTTCGAGGTCGCAGGTAAGGAGTTCGCCCCATCCACGGGCCTAGGAGAGGTCAAGTCACTTGGCCAAAGTGAGCTTGGGAACAGGTCAGGTCAGCTCTGCCGCGGGCCCCAAGGGGGCGCCGTGGAGCAGACGGCGGGTTCCAATACCCCGCGTCGCAGGTTCGTTCTCCCCGCGGGCGCATCTCCGACGCGAACGCGCGCATCTGGTGAGCGCGCGGCTCGCGGGCCAGTCGGCCTGAGAACGCGCCAAGGACGGACGCTGCCCGCAAACGCCCAGGGGATGCTGATGGGGACCCACGGCTGTCTTCCAATCTCAGAAACGCCCAGCTGGACGCGCTCCGCCGGGGCCAGGCCCTGCGCCCTTCGTGCCTTTACGCGCGTTCTCTCCTTCGGGGCTCACCGCCGGCCGGTGCGGCGGCCCCATGGACACAGGACAGTGGAGGGAGAGTGAGGTCAAGGGTCAGCAAGGAAACTCCCCCCCCCATCCTGGAATGCCCCCTCAAACCCTCACGACAAGAATTCTCGGTGCTCCTTCCCCCACCCACCCTGTTGCCCTCATTTCCAGCCTCTCCCTCTCTCCCCCTCCCCTCCTCTCTTCCCCCCTTCCCATCCCCCCACGTCTTCACCTCCCCCTCGCCCTGGCCCTGCGCCCTCGCTTGCGTTGGCTCCAGCGCGCGCCGTGGTTTCAGCCCCGGGCTCAGGCCTCCTACTCTCTTGATTCACATCCCGGCTCCGTCATGTGTCAGCGGCAGGAACTGAGCCAAATGTAAGCGCCCTCGCTCGCCTTCCCTCAGCCTCCCAACTGCACCAGGGTCTCCTTCCTGAGGCTGCGGTCAGAACCCGGAGAGACGAGAGCACGCAGTGAAGTGGCCGGCACTCAGTAAACAGCTATTGTCATCGTTGTTATTCTTATTACTAATAAAAAGTAACCCACAGCCGGCCTCTCTGAAGCCCATAATCAGATGCTTATCTGGAGTGTGGAATGCACGGAGAAAATGCCCCCACCAACGAAATCGAGGCCCCTCCCTGACCTGGGTTTCTGGCCAGGATCACCCACCTGAGGAGACTTCTGAGCCACACCCAGTGACACCTAGTCCCGGCCTCTTTGAGATCCGGAGCCAACTGTGCACCCGGAGGTGAAGGGGAGGATGTGAAAACAAACAACAATCAACCACAGTTGGATTAGGTCAGGTGTCAGTTTAACAAGTCGGGGATTCAAAACAGTATGGGAGGGTGGCCACACACGACACACACACAGCTTCCCTAACCCCTGAAGGACACGGTGCTTGCAAGGCGTGGCTTGACAATTTTACAAGCTTAGTTTTCACTCCCTTCCAACCTCAGGTGCAGAGGATGAATATCTGAATATCACATGCATCATTATCCCCACGAATTTGTACAGAAGTTTCATTTTCTTTACCCTTTGCCTTCTCTCTCCCTCCCTCCCTCCTCGGCCCTCCTTCCTTCTTCCCACCCTCTCTCAGTCTCTGGAAATATGTAGAGGGGTCCTTACGGGCCTGCGATTTTAATTAACATAATCGGCATTGGATTAGGCATCTGCTATTCTGTGTCACTTTTCAACAGCACTGTACTTTTCGGACTCGTCCGTGTTGCTGTGTGCGTGCATCTCCGTGGTGGCACCCACACATTTACCCAACGATCCCCCCAGGGATAGAGACTCGATGACTTCCAGCTCCTGGCCACCACGAAGCACACTGCGAGGCTCATCCTCGTACGTGCCCCCTCGTGGGTGTGTAAGAATTTCTTTAGGGTGCATAGCCAGGAGAGAAGTGGCTGAGTCAGAGGGCGTGTGTCTATTTAATTGGACAAATTAGTGTCAGATCTTCAGAACTGGAGGTACTACACTCACCTGAGGAGCAACTAAACATCCTAATGTCTGCATGTCCCTTACCACAATGGACATTATCCAACCCTCCAAGTCTCTTTAGCTTGATTGGTGCAAAGTGATTCCTCCTTGTCGTTTCAATTTACAGTTCTCCAATAGCTAATGAGTTTGAACATCCGCTCATCTGCTTGTTAGCTTTTGAGTTCTGATTCTGCAAATTGCCTATTCATATCCTCTACCCATTTTCCCATAAGGATGTCCATCTTTTTTCTTGTTAATTCACAGGTGCTTCTTGTATCTTATGGGTTTTAGTCCCTTGTGCATTCTGGATATTACAAATAACGTCTCTCATCCCAACAAATGCCTATTCGTCATCCATTTTACCTTCCTTTGCACCCAAACTTTTAATTTTGACATAACCAAACTAATCAATGTTTTGTCCTGTAATCTATGCCTTTTGAAGTCTTAAGAAGTCATCCCCTGTCTCAGAGATTCAAAGACATTTCCCTTGATTTTCTTCTCTTAACTTCATAGTGTATGTTTCACATATTGGCTTTCAATACATCTGGAGTCTACCTTCACCTGTGCCATTAGATAGGAACCTAGGTTTAGTTTTCTCCACACAGTGGGCCACTTTTCCCACACTATGTACTAAGCATATCGTATTTCCCTCATTAATTGAGGTTGCTATTTTATCATAATATGTATATATATAATATACATATAATGTTACATCGAGTCCTCACAGGTCTCTTTCTGAGCTCTTTCTTCTGCATCACTGACCCATTTGTCCTTGCATTGGCTCCATGCTTTTTTTAAATACTTTAATTTCGTTTTGCAGTATGTCTATAATCTTGTAGGGCAAGAAGCTTATTTCTTGCACCACCACAGGCCTATTCTCCTCACCACTTACATCACCATGCAGGAAACGCACGGTCCTTCTCCACCCTTGTGGGAAATTATCTACAGACATGTGTGTGTCCCCTCCTGGTTCTGGAGCTGGCCTTCATGCCGGGAAAGACACACAGAGGAAGAGAAAGTCAAACCGACCCAGGACAATCTGCACCATGCCTCAGCTCAGCTTTCAGTTCCTAGAAGCTTCGTCTTCCCTGCTACTGTTACTGTGTCAGCATACCGAAAGCCAACAACGGTCGGCCAGACACTGGAGGTATTGTTCTCTGTCTCAAGTCCAGACGTTGGGAGGCCATGCCTGGAGCAGATGCTTCAGCGAGAGTACAGGCTGCTTCTTGCTTGTCGTGTTCCCATCTCTAATCTGTGGCTCTTGGCCTCAGGAGGCAAAGTGGCTGGTCCACCTCCTGGTGTCCACACTGCAGATAAGAAGGAGGGGACGGTTCGAACGTACGCCCTCGCTATTATCCGCAGAACTAACACTTCCCAGGGAAATGCAGCCACCGGGTATCGGCTTACATGTTACTGCTTAGGCCCAGATTACGTGGCTGCCCAGATGTAGGGTGAATATCTTTATCTGGGTCACGTGTCTCCCTGAGCAAAAGTTGGGATGAGGGGGTAATGCAGTGGAGAGAATGATGACTGCACCTCACTTTTGCCCAGTACATCAGCCTCAGCCCACTGGCCCGCATGCCTCCCTCCAGACCTGCTCGTCCGTGGGCCTAAACCTGATCCATGATGCACCTGGGCTGTGGCATCAGCAAGAAGCAGCATGGGGAAGAAATGGGTAGGGACTCACGCTCGCTGCGTCTCCCACACTTGTCCTCAGAATTTTAGTAAATGTTACTTGAGCACATTCTCTTTCAAATGGCCGAAGGAACTAGAAACTATCCAAATGTCCATTCATAGTAGAATGGGTAAATAAATTGGAGTGCGTTTACATGTTAATATACTTAGCAGCAACGAGAAGGAGACGTTTATGGCTACGAACAAAAATCTGGATGAGCCACAGAAATATAATATTCAACAAAACAAGCCAAATGCGAGTTAATGTGTGATTTTCCTTACATAAATTTGTGATAGTCCTATAAATCTATCTAGACAAATACATTTCTATCTATTTATATGTAGCACAACTAAACTGGTTTTGTCCGCTCAGGGCATTTCCCAGGCTGGTCTCTGTTTCCGTTTGATTTTAAGATGTCACCTTTTTTTTTTTTTTTTTCCTATGATAAGCCTGTCACCACCTCAGAGCCTTCTCTCCGTCTGCAACACCGAGTTCCACTTTCCTTCCTGTGAGTCTCAGCTCAAATGCCCCCTCCTCGGAAGTGTATTAGCCTATTGGATTAGTGTATTATGGATGCTGTCTCAAAGGGTCTCACACTTAGAGGCGTAAAACCACACAGATTTATATCCTCTTACAGTTCTGGAGACCATACCTCCAGACGGTTCTCAGGAGGTTGCAGTCAAAGCATCAGCGGGCAGGGCTGGTTCCTTCTGGAAGCTCCAGAGGAGACTCCATTTCTGTGCTATTTTTAGGCACATGGCCCTTTTTCTCATCTTCAAAACCAGCAGCTTAGCATCGTCCAGTATCTCTCTCTTATTCTGAGTCCCTGCCTCTCACGTATGAGCACCCATGAGATTGTAATGGTCCCACCCAGATAATCCAGGGTAATCCCTTTGTCTTCAGATCCTTAACTACACCTGCACAGTTCCTTCTGTCATATAAGGTCACGTATTCACAGATTCTGGGATCAGGACGAGGAGGATGCCTTTTAGCAGCTGGTACAGTGCCCTCCACTGCTTCCACCGCCATCCAGGATGAACGGGCCCCTCCCCTGACTGTTCCTCTCTTCCCTTGCACCCCATTTGACTCGCACTGCTCACATTCTTCACACAGCATGTCACGCTTCTGTCTATCTCTTTATCACCTGCTGTCCCCAACCGGAACACGAGCTCCATGAGGCGGGGTTGTTTTTTCTTTGTTTCGCCCCTTGCTGCGTTCCCAGCCCCTGGAACTGTTCCTGGCTCAGGATAGCCAGGCCCTTAGCCAAGATTTGTGAAGACGGTGAAATTTGAAATGAAAACGAAATGGACAGCAGCTGGAGTGGACCTGTTTCTCGCCTCCGAAACAACTTCACAGAGCGAACGGGAAGGGACTTGTTCCCCGCTTCCTGGCCGGCCGGCGAGCGGGGCGGGGAGGAGACCAAACACAGAGGCCACTTCTCCTTGGGTGCTTTATTTCTGGCCAGTCTGGGAAATGTCCCCAGGATCCAAATAGAGATCTAGGGTCAGTCTACTGTCAGAGAAAGGAGGCCCCGATTCCTGGAGACTGAGGGGGCTGGAGGTGAATGTCCTCGACATTGGGGTGTGGAAGGAGTGTCAGGTCCCTGCAGGGCTGGGGACTCGCAGGGAGGCAGGGGACCCTGGAATGCTAGGCCCAAGGGTGACTCATGAGTTGGACCGGATGGTGTCATGGATCCACTTCGTGAACTGGCAGAGGTTGGTGTAGACGCCGGGTCTGTTGGGCTTGGCACAGGGGAAGTCTCCCCAGGACACGAGGCCCTG
>CM053508.1:88502115-88583858 GCA_028627145.1 Eidolon dupreanum | reverse complement strand
GAGAGAGAGAGAGAGAGAGAGAGAGAGAGAGAGAGAGAGAGAATGTTAACAATCGACTCTGTGTCCAACTCTGAGACTCCATCTGACCGTTGCTACCCAACCCCAGCCTCCTCTCCGTCTCTGTCATTGCTTCTCTCTCCCTATTTCTCTCTCACTCTCTCCTTCGGCCTTTGAACACCATAGTCCTGCTGGACACTCCTTCCTTCCTTCTCCTTCCTCGTTCGTCACCCATCTTTGACAGCCATCCATCTCGTACTTAGGTCTCACTTCTGCCGAGAGGCAGTTCTCGGCCCCTGGAAGACAGTTTCTCAACCTGGTCGCCTGTGAGGTTGGGGCCGAATCTCCCTTTGCTGTGAGGGGCCGTCCTGTCGCCGGAAGATGCTCACAGGATCCCTGGCCTCTGCCCGCCTTATGTCAGTAATCGCCCTCCTTTCCCTCCACATACCCACCCCCCAGCCCCACACCATCGCGACCATCAAAAGTATCTCCAGGCATTGCCATTCCTCCCTCTGGGGGTGCAGAACGACCCCCAGGTAAGAACCGTGAATGTGAAGGGGGCTACCGGGCCGGTCCGACAAGCTTGGCAGCTGAAAGTAAGCACACGGCCGTTCCGATCATAAAATTATTCCTAAGCGAGCAGGCCACTGCGGGAAGTCACGTCCTGAGTTCTGTACGGCAGGTGTACCTTTACCTGGAGGGGGCCCTGCCCATGGCTTTCGTGCACCTGGGACCACACACCTACAATGTCAAGATGCTCTCTCCTCCAGTTCTCTGGAGATAAAGCCCCTGATGCTGGGAGGAGGCGACCCTGACAGTCCTCGTCCTCACCTTTTACCTGCATAGCAGGTAAACTATTTAAGTGAGCTGTTAACTCATCGTGGGAGGGGAACGTGAACCTCTCCACTTCATTCTGGTCCCAGTTCCAGAGATTTCCACACTCTGCTGTGTCTCCTGCCTCTTTCATCTACCCCCGGCCGATGTCACGTAATCCCCCTTCCGTCTCTTCCTTTACGTGCATGGAACAAATTGCCACCCTGCCATTCCTTGGAAGGTTTTCTCAATCTGTTGAGGTTTTGCTTGCCCGTCTGGTCCTCAGCCTTGGCTCAAATAAACTCTTCAAACCTCTCTTGAGGTTTGGAGTCTCTTTTGTGGTTGGAACTAGTAACCTTGAACTAATTCAGATGCTTGACCCCTAACTCTGCATAGCCCCCTCCCACGATAATACTCACCACTCTTCCCTGTTATTTCTTATTTATGTTTATGCACAATATGAATTAGTACACAGAGTCCTGACAGCAGCTATAAGAAAACCTAAGACCAGGCTTCTTTCCCCATTCGCAGACACCATTTCAAGGCAAAAAAGATTGGGCGCCCAGACCTCTAAATTTCTACTGTCTTGTGGCTTAATTTTTCTCATGATTTTTTTGGTTTAATATCTCTAGAGAGTTTTTGTTTGTTTGTTTGTTTGTTTGTTTTTAGAGAGGCAGTTAGTTAACTGCTCTGAGCCTTGGCTCCTTGTCTGTAAAAATTGGAGCTAATAATAACAACACTTAAATGAGTTAATCAGCTCACGTATGTGAGCTACTTAAAATGCTGTCCTGCAATTAGCTGCTGTCATTATATTACTATTCATATTGTTGTTATTATTTCTTGCTTTTAGCAGCCACGCCCTGACCCCATGCTAGTATGAGAAAGCAACTTGGAGTCTGCAAAAACAAAAACAAAAACAAAAACAAAAACAAAAACAAAAAACACGAAAAAGAGAAAACAACAACAACAACGGCAAAAATACAAGGGACTAAGCTTGGCTACAGAAAGGCTAAACGGTTTAAAATGCTGGCATTCGAATTCGATATTTTTCTTCTGATAAAAACCCACCCCCCCCATCCAGATGTGTGCGCCTCCACTGTTAAGTGGGGACAGAGTCGAAACTGGGTGACCCGGGAAGTTGTTGCAAAGGGTCAGGTTTGCGAAATTTGGAGGGGGGAAGGGGGAGCTTTTCGCAGCCATCGGGTCGGGGCTGGAGTGTTTGCTGTCCGAGCCCACAGCTTAGCAGACGTCAGCATCACTGGCCCACACCTGCCAGCAGAAGCTTTCATTCATGTTGCCCTAGCGCCCTTGGGGGTTAATGTCAGTTTCCTCATCCTCTGTCAGTGTGGCTTCCGAGACAACACAGAGCAGCTCTGCTTTGGGGATCACGGAATATGGTTGAACGTTGGCCCCCAGCCAGCTCTCCGGCCTCAAATTTTACTGCCTCCCCCCAATGATGTCCCCAAACTCGCCGGCTTCTTTCTGCTTTTTAAATCAGCCACACTCCTCCCTTTTCTTTTCCAGCCCTTCATCCTTCGCCATTAGGTCTCTGCTCAGACCCCACAATGCCAGGTGGCCTTCCCAAACGCCGTGTTCAATATTGCCTCCCGTCGCCTGACATCCGAAAACCACGTTTTATTTCGTGCAAAGCCCTCACGGCTCTCCGAAATTACCCTATTTACTCAGTTCCTTTTTACCTCTTGGCTTCCTCAGCCCTCCCAAAGATGTCGCAATCAATCCTTTATATTACATTCTCTCTCTCTCTCTCTCTCTCTCTCTCTCTCCCCCTCCCTCCCTCCCTCCCTCCTTCCCTCTCTCCCTCTCTCTCTCTCTCTTTTTAAACACCTAGCACGGGTGTTTGTTTTCCTTCCTCCAGTCATCTTACTAACATTTGTCGAAAAAGTTTCACGCTGCAGAATTTGTAGGGACGTGACACATAACTGCCATCTGCTTGAGACCACCCCAATGGACAAAACTGTGATGCCTATTATGCGAAGGGAGCCCCCTTTGATTTGATTTCTTTATGCACAACCTGCTCAACCATACGAAGCCGACTTGGCCTCTGCCTCCAGATTTGTGCTCAGAGAGTAGCCGCTGGCCACATGGGTCTACTGAGCACTTGAAACACGATGAGTCCAAATTAAGACATGCTGTCCGTGCAAAAATACTCACTGGCTTTCAAAACCGTACTATTGAAAAAAAAAAAAAGAAGAACCTAAAACATCCCATTCTTAATCGTTTTACGTTAATTACGTTTTGAGATGATGATCGGATTAAACAGGATATATGATGACAGTTGTTGATGTCATCGTTCCTTTTTTTTTTTTTTGCTCGTTAAAATGTCGCCACTGGAAAGTTTAAAATTACATGGATGCCTCGCGTGATATTTGTGTTGGATGGAACAGTTCCACAAGGAGAACGTGGATCTGAACTGGCTGGGTCCCCGCGGGGTGCTCGGCACTCCGCCGCGTCCTGGGCTGAGTGTGCATCTGCCGGGTGGATGGCGCCGTCCGGCTTCTTACCTGGCAGGAATCTCTGCCCGCTTCGTCGCCAGCACAGAACATAGTGGCATCGATCTGTCCCGGGTAGGCCTCCTTGCACCTGTCGGCGCTCAGCACAGTGATATTCAGGCACTGGAGGTCCTTGGGGAAGTTCTCTGTCAAATAGAGACGCACAGTGAGCCGCAGAGAAGGACGCGGCGGGGCGGAGTGCTCGGAGCGAGAGAGCCGCGGAGAAGGGGGGCGCGGGCCGGCATCAAGAGGGACCTGGACGCTTACGCTGGGGACTGCTGGTGGTCCCCCAGCCGGACACCAAGCAGCTGGTCCCTGCGGATGGACAGCGAGAGGAGATGTTGATGGGCTTGACGTCCTGCGTCTCACGGATCCTTCTGTTCAGTTTGATGAGCATGAGGTCGTTGGTGTGGCCGGGGTGCGTGAAGCCGGGGTGCGGGATGGTTTTGACACCCTGGAACAGCTGCTGCCCGGATTCGTAGACAGGGGACAGGGAGTGGTGGCCGAGGCGGACTCTGACGATTCTGAGGGAGATGGTGCAGGTTACCGCCCGCCCTGGTCTCTGTCCCAGGGTCCGATGCCCACCGCAGCCAAGGACTCGTCTCAACCCCGACGCCAACCCCACATCGTCTTCATCTCCAGCCCCGAGCCGACCTGCACCCCGAAACGTGGCACCCCAACCCAGCCCTGAACCCTCTCCGCACACAGTCGGCAGCATTTGTCTTCCTCAACCCGAACCCGGCCCGCCCCAACCCCATCCCCTCGCCCACCTGTCCCCCCAAGCTCAGCCCATCGCCCGCCCTCTGTCCCCACCCCCCCAGTCTGCCTCCTCCTGGCCGGCCCCTCACCCTCGCCCTGTGGGCCAGGCCGTCGCCTCCGTGCCCCTAGCCCGGATGGAGCACCCCCCACCCCGGCGCCGGCCGCGGGCCCCACTCACGGCTTGCGGCAGTGCGCAGCCGTGAGCAGCCACTGCGGGGCCACCAGCACCGCGCCGCAGTACAACTGGTTGCGCCGCAGCATGAGTGCGCCCTGCCACGGCTGCGCGTGCGGTGGGCAGTCCGACCCGTTGACGATGCGGCTGCCGCTGCCGTCGTTCCCCCGGGTGTCCTCTGCCGCCCCCGCCGCAGGGGCCTGGGCGCTGGCCGAGGTGCCACTGGGGGCCGCGGGGCCATTGCAGGAAGCAGCGTCGTTTGCAAGCGCAGGCTCTGGGTGCAGAAAAAGGGCGGGAAGGGGCTTGGGGGCGGTGCCTGGACTCGGGGGTGGGTCTTCGGCCCGCGAGGGGACGTGGGGTTTCCGAGGGGCGCTGAGGTCGATGGGGCGGGGCCAGGGATCTAGGGGCGGGGAAAAGACCCCGGAGGCGGAGCTTGGAGAGCCCGCTGAGCGGGGCGAGGCTCAGGACCCTCCACAGGGCCCCGGTTCTGGTGGCGACACTGGGTTCTGACTGGACCTCGGGCAGTGGTCAGAGCTCAGCGGGGGCGGAGAAGCTGGACCACCTCCGAGGCGGAGCGGGGCTGGGGCCGGAGCAGGCCTGAGCGGCAGGACTTGGATCCGAAAAGTGTGGTGAGGCCTCAGTGGACAGGGGCAGGGCCGGAGGCTCCGAGCCGAGCCGGGCGTGGGAAGGGTTTGGCATTGACCTGGGGTTACGAGGGCGAGTCTTCCTATAAGGAGCCCTACATTTGGGAGAGGAGGTGGGGACTGGCTTCCAGGACATGAGCACAGGCTGGAGGGGGAGATCACAGATACTAGGCCGGATGGGGGGCGCAGCCCGACCCGAGGTCCTCTTGTAGGTGTAGTCTGGCCTTGGGGTGCTTAAAGAAAGAGGGATGGAGTCCTGACTCATGGGCGGGGCGAGAGTTGAGGGAGCAGAACCCGGAGGGGGAGAGCAGAGCCGGCCCACGCGCGCCTCCTTAGTCCTGCAGACACCGGCACCCCGTCACGTGCTCAGTAATTCATGCCCTCGCCGATAACCCGGAGAAGAGGAGCATTCTGCACGCGCCCAGCGAACACGCACACGACTGGCACAGACAAGCATACGTAGACACGCACACGCGTCGGCTCCACACGCCCGGCCCTGTCCCGTGGCTCACACACTTCCCAGGCATGCGCAGTGGGGCGGCCGCCCCCCCCGAACTCGCCCAGCCACACAGCATCTCGGGGACACGCCCACACACCTGTGCGCATGCGTGCGGAGACCCACACCTGCACTTCCACACAGAGGCGCGTTGGCATGGCGACGAGACTACGCTCAGGAGAAGCCGCGTGGCACGGTACAGGTTGCGGGGACCACTCACCCACCCTCCGCAGACAGCCACTTCCGCTCGCTCCACCCGTCGCTACCTTGTTGCGCGTACGAGCTACATTGTTACGTAGGAGCCAGCATCGCTTGGGAGCAGCCGCGTGCCGTCACCCACAAATGCAGCCGCACAGAACCTCACACCGGCCACCATCACACAGTCGCAAGCACAGGTATGGGCGCACATTCATGCCACCCCCCTGCGACAGGGTGGCACACAGCCACCCACAGCGCCACGCACAGCTCGCTGCCATGCCTTCACGGGGCTCTAGTTACCTGTCACTCCCAGAATCAGAGCTGTGACCAGGGCCCCCAACGTCCACATCCGAGGGGTTCCTGCTGCAGCCATGGCCAGTGCGCCTGGAGAGGGCAGAGGGTGGAGAGTGGAGAGGCCACAGAGATCCTGGGAACACCTACCCCACTCGCCCCCCTCCCCGGATTCCCACCGCACACAGAACCAGGAAGATGTCCCCACCACCAACGTCCAGTTGTACCCAGGGACTGTCGGGTTCAGGGGGGTGGAAGTCCAGGGCCCTCTAGCCCGAGCAGGGCGAGGAGGGAGGACGAGAGAGGGACGCGCGGCCGCGCCAGAGACCAGAGCCAGACGCGGAGGCATCTCTCCCGCCCTGTCTCCCTTCCCTGGCCTCACCTGCGCTCGTCCCCCACGTAGGGGGTGGGGAGCCTGCTCCCGGCTCAGCCACAGACTTCTCAGGTGCTGTCCTGCTGCCGCCGCCTCCTCTTCGGCTCCTCCGGGCACCCGGCCTGGGTTATAACCACCCACTGCTCCCTGGGGCGCATTCCCGGCCAGTGAGGTGCTTGCCAAGCCTTGTGATTGCTCCTCCTGCCGCCCCCCACACCCGCCCCCACAGCACCCCCCACCCAGTGCCGAAGGCCACTCCCTGCCTCCTCGGCCTCGGGTCGGGTCGGGGAGGGGAGGGGTCTCTGCTCTAGGGGCACTTCTCCGCGGAGGGCTTGCCTTTCCTGCCATGACCTCACTCCCCCCTCCTCTTTCGTCCCCCTCCTTATCATCCTTCCCTCTTCCTCTTCGTCTCTGGTTTTTCAGACTCTTCTTCCCTGCCTCCTCTGTTTTTGCTTTTTTCTGAATCTTTCCGAGTCCCTTTCAGTATAAGCCTCCCACTGGGCATTTGTTTCAGGCTCTCTCTCTGAGCATCTATATCTCTGTGTCTTTCTGTTCCTCTGTCTTCCCAACCCCTGCATTTTGGGCCAAGAAGACATGGGCCACCTTGCCAAGGGACCCCTCAACCCTGGGCCAGGAGCCACGGAGCAGAAAAGGGCCCCGAATTGGGTCTGGGGGCCGCTGCAGTTGTCAGGGCCAGCAGGTGTCAGACAGGCGTGGGAGAGAGAGCTGGGCAGGGCCATCTGGGGATGAAGAAAGAGGCCAAGAGGCTCGGATAGGGGGCGGGTAGCTCCCTGCCCTTCAGAAAATGGGGCGCTGGGTGGGGAACCCAAAGGTGGCTTCTCCCTCCCTGGACCCGGGACATCCCGGGTTGCCTCTCCTGACATCTTCTCCATCCCAGCTCCGCTTTGCATCTGCAGCCATTTCTAACTGACTCCAAGTCTCTGTCCTTGCTGGGACATAAGAGGCAAACACTCACTTAACAGCTGTTTGCTGAGCACCTACTGTGTGCCAGACTCAGACCTACCCTCGAGCAAAACGGACAGACACCTGGGCTGCTGCCCACGTGGAAGGAAAACCCTGAGCTGTCTTCTCACTTCTGTCACCTGGCACCTGATCAGCAGAGGTTTTAGGGTCTTTGAGCCTGGTTTTGATGTCCACCAGGAAAAAAGAAACTTAAAGAATAAAATTTTGAGGTTTATTTTGACCATTGCAATGAATATCTCACGCATTAAAGTGTCAGACCCAGCAACATAGTGCTTTCTAAGTCTTTTGGGTTCAGCTTACAAGTCTCGTCATTCTAGGTATGTCTTAACCGTCACTCTTATGGGTTCTTTAGAATAATGGTTGGTGTAAGTTCAAACTGAGTTAATTATCTTCAGGCCTCTTAAACTACATTTGTGAAATCAACGGCTTCGATCTCTTTGGGAAGCCCTTCAGTTTTCAGGCAGCCCTCCCAGGATTTAAACGCCTTCGGTCATCTCCACATATTATGCTGATATTATAATATTGTATATTCTTCCAACGTTGCATCCTTTAGAGTTTCCCAGCACCGGATATGAACTTGGTGTTGACTCCAACTTAAAAATCACGGATCCATGACACGTTTCAAGCTGAAGGGACGAGGCCGTCCCTACGATAGGTAAAATTCTCTTAGACATACGAACACCTCACATGCCAAACGTGCAAAGATTTTGCTTTGAAATATATTCGCGTTAAGGATTGGGCCTTTAACTTTTTCTACGCCCAGTTCAAAAACGTGTCAGAACTCACAGAAGACCTTCACGCAGCAGAGCGGAGGATTTGCAGGCTGACTTGGCCACCTGCTGTCTGCGAGGCTTTGGGCAAACCGTGAATCCCCTCTGTGCCTCAGTCTCCCTGTCCATAATTGGGAAACAATGAGGGTTCCTGGCTCACAGGCTGGCTCTGAGGATTCGATGAGTTAGTACATACAGCCCCGAGAACAGTGCCCGGCGTTTGCCAAGTGTTTATTATTGTTCTCATCCATTAAGGACGACAATTGCCTGTCAATGAGCTGAAGTCGGTTTTGGCCCAGACGGTGGTTGGGTGGGTTCCTCCTCGTGTCCCTGGGGCATTGCACGGGTTATTTATCATTCATAACTTCCAGAGGCCATCCGTCAAGGCGGGCCCAGTGCATTTGTATGACTTGATATTTCCACATTCTCCTCATAGGAGTCAACCACTTCCTCCCATCACACCCCCTTGGGAAAATGTCATGTTCCCTTGGTCCTCGAGACGTGCAGGTGTGCTTTTTCCTCCAGCTCTAAAGGTCTCTGGAACCGAGGGGTTCCGTTCTTTTCAAATACTCCCTCCGTCTTGGGACCACCTTGCTCCTCCTCCATGTCAAGTGGCACGGGTCGACTTTAACTATCTCCCATGCTGCAGTCTCTCTGCTCCTGACTTCTAATTTCGTTCTTCCCTGCCCCCGGGGCAAAATGAGATGGCAATAAATATTTGCGAAACAAATGGATGATTGGCTCTGGTCCTCCCTCATTTCCTAAATATTTCTCTGCTCCTGACCCCAGCCCCCCGTATTGGGGCCTTCGGTCCCTCTCCCTGGGGGGCCACGGGAGGACAGCTGTCTTAGAGTCTTAGATGCTGTTTCGTCTTCCTCAGAGACAGTGCAGTGGGGATGGTAAGAGAAGAAGGCTTCTTCCAGGACAGGGGCAGGCCTGGGGCTTGGGGCAGAGGGGCGTATGTCCGTTTGGGGTCACGCGTGGTGCGTGTTGGTGGGAGAACCCCCACACGCATGCAGAAGCCTGGGTCCTCGCTCGGCTCTGCCTGCCCACTCCCCTCCTTTCTTTAGGGGGTCTCCAGACTCTCCTCCTTCCTGCGCATGCGCCCCACCTCTGAGGGATCCCAGAGAGATCTTTCTACTTACTCCCCAGATGTGATCCTGTCTTTGCTTTTCTTGGGGCCCTCGGGACCGCGGTCAAGCTCTTCTGCTCAGCATTCAAGGCCCAACGCCGTTTTCCAGCGACCTACATGTCCCGCCACGTCACCCGCTCGGCCACCTCAAACCCCAGCCCCCACCGCCCTGAGCGATTGGCCATCGCTAGGGCACCCCGGGTGCTCCCAGCCCCCACGCTTCTCTGCAGGTGGTTCCGTGCGGTGACCCCACATTCAGCCGCCATTCACGCCCTCCCAGGCCCGGCGCAGCCCTCCCCCTGCACCAGCACCCCGACCTCCTGCCGACCTCCAGTCTCTCTCCTCCCGCTCATCTCGCACATGGTCCCAGCGCCGCCCCTTGCTCAGAGCCCTTCCCCGGCTCCCCGGCTCCCCGTTGCCCTCAGGAGAAAGTCGTGACCTCTCAGCCTGGGGTCTGAGCTCAACCAGGTCCTACTCATCCTCTCCCATCACTCTGCCCCCACGCACCGGCCTCCCAACCCGCTCGCTCCCTGCCGCTGCTGCCACGGGGGTGGGGGGAATTTAGGGAAGAGAGCTCGCCGTGAGGGCTAGCACAAGGTGGATGGATGGAGGGTGTTTTCCAGGGGGGGGCTGTTAAGCACATCTGGTTTTCAGAGAGGCAGAAGTGGGAGGGAAGCACAAAGCACCACCAACAGTGAAATTCGTGCTTTATTGGGCACGCAGGTGCGAAGGGCTCGATCACACGCGCTCCACAGGTTCAGACCTCGAGCAGCAGCCACCGCCTCCTGAGGAACGCACTCTTCTGGTCCTTGTCTTCCAGGCGGAAGTCCACGCGGTGGAGGAGGGCACTTCCGGGGGAGGGGACGGGTAGCGCGTGGTGAGCTGGGATCCAAATCAGGTTTTCCCAGACTCATGACTGTCGGAAGACATCAAGCACGTGGCATAATCCGGGGAGGAAGCTTCCTGTATTCTCTTAGTGGTGGGGTAAGACCTCGGGGTGTGTCCCCGCTAACCCCCCAGCGATGCAAGGATGGGGGGGGGGGTGGAATCAGGAGAAATCGTGCCATTGGGTCACTGCCTTTGTTAAGCATTTAGGGTTGGATCTGGGCAGGTGAGGGGGGGGTGCGGTCTGGGCCAAAGATATTCCAGAGCCAGCAAGTGGGGACCAAGGACGTCACGTGTCAGTGTTGATCGGCTTGAATGGTTCTTTGGATCCACTGGCCATATCTGCAGACGTCAGTGTAGACTCCTGGCTTCTCTTTGGACCCACAGGGGATGTTACCCCATGATACAAGGCCTCGGAGCCGTTCTCCACACACCAGTGGACCCCCGGAATCGCCCTGTGGGAAAGAGGGGGATGGTCACGTACAGAAACACAGGGAGGGAAAGATAGAGAGACAGAAGGAGACACAGACATGTAGAGAGGGAAAGAGAGACACTCAGAGAGGGAGAGAAATACTTGGGGGCGGGGGGCGAGAGAGAGAGAGAGAGAGAGAGAGAGAGAGACTGAGGAAGGAGGGAGGGAGGAGGAGAGAGGGAGGGGTCTTCATGTCCTTTCTTTCCATACAGCTCACTGTGTGGCCCTTTCTCTTGGTCTCCCGTCCACTCCCCTTTGGGAGTGGGGGTGGAGCCCCCTGTTCCCCCGGCTAGGGCCCCCTCCTCCACAGTGTGGCTGTGTCCAAACAGGACTCTTGGGGGCTCCGTCTGAGAAAGAGTGGTCCCCTCGCACCACCTGCCACCTCCCTGTGTCTCGCCTCCACCCCTGGCTGCGTTTCCTGTCTCTGCTGGATGTCCCTGTGTCTCTGCCTGTCTCTAACTGTGGCTCTGTGTAGAATTGAGCCTCTCACCCTTTTCATGCCTTGGATTCTCTCCCTGCCTATCCCCATAAAGCTCTATTCTGGTCTGTGTGTTTCCTTGTCTCCGTCTCCTGCTATGTGACAGGTGGGTTCCGTAACAGGCCTCACCTGGCAGGAATCCTTCCCATACTTCTCGTCCCCAGCACACACCATGTTCTGGGTGATCTGGCCAGGGTATGCTTGCTCACACTTCTCACGAGGCACCAGGTGGATGTATGCACACTGGATGGCGTCGGGGAAGACTCCTGGAGAGAGTGGGGGGAAGGGGGCCAGGCTCACCTCACGCCCCGCCCCACCCATCCTCCAGCCCCGACGAGCCCTCCCTCCCCTGTTGGTCCTTATTCCTCTCTAGTTCCTTCTTATTTGCTGCTGTTCTCAAAAACCACCCGCCCTAGCCCTACTCCTGGGTGACCCCTCCCTGTAGCATTCTTCCCTCCTGTGGGCAGCCTTCCTCGCTAGTCACCCCTTCTCCACGAGTCCTCGCCTCCCGATGGGTCTCGCTTTCTCCTGGGTCCCACCTCCTTCGGCAGTTCCGGCTGACCTCACACTCCCTTCCTCTGTCAGCGACCTCATCTCTTATACCGCTTTGTCCTTGATGGGACCATTCTTGCCCAGCGGTTCATCCTGACTGGCCGTTGCTGGACCATCAGTCCCTTCCCGACTGGTCCCTTCTCCCCGCATCGGGCCTTCCTCCCTGCCAGCCCTTCATCCCATGGTCCGCCTTCATTTTTCGGCCTTGCACCTGCAGGCCCCTGGGCAGTGCTTCTCACTGCTGTTGGGCTTGTTTCTTCCTCTGCTCTTTCCTCAAGTGACCCCTCTTGACTGTCCCTTATTCCCAGTGGTCCTTCCCCCTGGCTCTCTGTACCCATTTCCTCTCTCAATTCACACCCTTCCGTTGGCTGTCCTGCTTGAGCCATCTCTTGTCTTTCATTCGTCCCTCCTCCGTTTATTTCTCCTCGGTCATCGGAGCGCCCTGATTGGCCCTTTCTGACAACTGGCGTCTTTCCTGATCAGTGTGTGCCCCCTGACCCCTCATCTTCTGGCCCGTCCTCCCGTACTGTTTACTTATCAGTCTACTTTCTCCATTGGTTGTTCACTCTTCGGCCCAGCTCCTGTGTTTGCCTTCTCTCCACACTGACCTTTCGCCCACTGACACACTGCCCCGTTGGCCCACCATCAGACCACCATCCCCTTTGACCCTTGACCCATCGGTCCAGCTTCCCCGTGACCCATCAGTCATTGGCCTGCTCGCGCCCCGCCGTCGTCCGTCGTCCTACTGACCGTCCTGGGTCTTGCCCCAGCCAAGGATTTGGCAGGTGGTGTGGTTAGCCGAGCAGTCCGTCTCCAGCGTCAGGGGCCGGATGTGCTCGGAGAGCCGGGCTGGGCGCCTGAGGCGCAGTAGCATGATGTCCTGGTCGTGGGTGGCCGCATTGTAGCCGGGGTGCGGCATGGCCCGCACGACGGAACTCTCTTCCTGGAAGCTCTCTCTTTGTTGAATATTGTGCTTCCCCAGGTAGACCTGGAGATTCCTGGGGAAGGAGAGATTCCAGGTGAGACTCCAGGTGAGACTCCAGGTGAGACTCCAGATGGGGACGCGGTGGGAGGTGGGCATCACCCGGTCCACTGGGAACTATCCGGCCTGTTTCCCTCCATCCTCCCAGAATAACCCGGGAGACTATTCCTGAGCACGTCTCACATCTAAGCCGCTCACGAATCCCTTTGTCTCTCCAAAGCGTGTCCAGAGTCTGACCGCCTTTCGCTCCCCCGCACCCCACTGCTTCTGTCTTAATCTGAGCCCCGTCGTCTCCTACTTGCACCACGGCACCAGCCACCTCGCCGGACCCTGTGCATCTGTTTTTGGCCCCCTACAGTTTATCCTCCACAGAGCGGTCAGAGGTATTCTAACAACACAGGACAATCCCTGTTCGTCGTCTGCTCGGAAGCCTCCCATGACTCCCGTCTCACTCAGTGTAAAGGCCAGAGAGTTCGCTGTGGCCGACAGTGTCCTGCCCGTCACCCCTCGGGTGTCTCCCCTTCTCCTCGTCTCTCCTACTCCCCTCACACTGGCTTCCCTGCCTTTCCTGTTCCCACCCCAGGACCTTTGCACTGGCGGCTTCCTCTGCCAGCAACTCTTTCCCTTGGATACCTGCACACTCACTCCCCCCCCCTCAACCTACCTGCTCCGCGAGGCCTTCGTGGGCAACCCAGTGACAATGCAGAGATCCACCCCAGCGGACAGTTCCCGAATCCCCCTCCTGCTTTCTTTGCGACCGGCATTATTTTATACGTGACAACACATTGCATGTTCTCACCCCCCTGCCTCCTCCTTGCATCTCCTCCACCCTGAGTGTTCTTCCTCCGGCTACCCCTGCTCCCCTTTTGTTCCCCACGCCTCAGCTTGAATCCCACCTCATCAGGAAGCCCTTCCCGACACCCTCTCGCATGTCTAGTGGCTACCTCTGCTCTTATTTCTCGGGGAGCCATCCCTGTTCTTCCCCGTCATGGGACTTAAGGTCATTTGTAACTGTAGGGCTTTTCGAGAGTTCGTTTGTTAAGCGACTGTGTTTCTGGCCCTAGATTCCCAAGGCAGGGACTCCGCGTAGCTCTCTCGAGCCCACTGCTCCCCTCAAATCCGGCCCTCAGTGGGCGCTCTCAATCAGTGGGCACCCCGTGAACGAATGAAGATGGTGGGCGTGATGCATCGAGCGGGGGCACTGGGGGTCCTCCTGAGACGAGACCTCTTCCCCACAACACTGAGACATAGCGCCTGCCGCTTTCCAGGCACCCGAGTCTTCACTTGCTATTCTCCGAGCCTCGGTTTCCTCATCTGCAAATCGGGGCTGGTGCCCACGGCGGGAATGCCAGACATGGGGTGTAAAGGCCTCTGCTTGGCCCGAGGCCCACGCTCAGTGCCGAACAGCTGTTGTGAATCTGACTGGTGGTTATCGGTCCCCTGGGTGTGGGTCCCAGGCCCTCTCTACCTGTGTCCCGTGGCTTTAAATGCTACCTGCTTGCAGACGACGCTTCCACGGTTCACCTCCAGCTCTGACCTCTCCCCTGAGCACCAGGGCCCGGCCTGGCACCCTCTTTGGACATCTCCCGGGCATCTCAAACTCACCTTGACTAAAGCAAAATGTCCGGCGCTGCCCTGCCCACATCCAAAGTGCTCGTCTCTTCCCCTCTCGCCCTGCACCTCTGGTCCCGAGGCCGTCGACTTCCGTCCCTCCCCACGGCCGGCATCCCGGCCCGGGCCGGCGTCCGATGGTGCTGGACGACGGCGCCGGCCGCCGTGTGTGCTGGTGCCCTGTCTGCTTGGCACACGGCAGCCGGTGTGCTCTCCGGAACACACTCCAGACCCCGCCGCTTCCCAGACCGGGTCTCCCCAGGGCCTGCCCGCTGCACGCAGAATGAAACCCGCTGCTCTGCCCTCCTGTGTCCATCTCTGCCCTCGGGGCCCTGCGCCTATGACTCCCCAGAGAGGCTAGTTTGTGACGGCAGCAACTTCACTCGTATTTTATCTGCTTTTTTGTTTTTTGTTTTTCCCCTACTGCTGGATCCCCAGGGCCCCAGGCAGGGCCTGGCTCATATTTAGTGCTCAATTAAATACTGGGCCAGATGCACCTGCTTTATCAGGTGTCCTCACGCTGGGATGGGGAGGGGACGTGTGTGTCACTTCACGCCCGGAGCCTGCGAGACACCCCTGGTGTCCAGTCGCTGCCACGCCCTGTCCCCGGCACGGACACTCACGGTTTCCTGCAGTGGGCCGCGGTGAGGACCCAGAGTGGGTGGACGAGGACGCCCCCGCAGAGCAGGTGACCCGAGGTGTAGAGCGCGGCTTGGTAGGGGTGGGACATCTGCTCGCACGGGCCGCCGTACAGCACCTTCTCCTGCTCCGCCCAGTCGGCGAGGGGGAGCGTCTGAGCAGGAGGGAGGTCTGCAGAGGACAGGTGTGCCCCCAGGTTAACCCCATCCACCTTTATCATCGGGATCACCTCCACCCCACGCCCGGGCGCAGCCCGCCCCGCCCCGGCCGGCCTCATCCTCCACGCCTTCCCCACCCGCACACGCCCCTCCTGCCCCCTCCCCGTTCCTCACCTCGCCCCCCAGCCCACCCCCACACCCACGTGCACCCCCATCCCATTTCCCTTCTGCCGCCCATCAGCAACCCCCATTCTGTCCCAAATTCCCCCTCTCCCCACCTGCGGCCATCAGAACCAGAGCTGCCATCAGCGTCTTCAGGGCCATTCCTGGGGAGAGAAGCCAACTCTCCATCAGCCCCTCCCCACAGGCCCCCTCCCTGGCCCACCCTCGGCTTCCGCCGTTCACCGAGCCTCCTGATTTCCTGTCTTCTACACCCCTGTCTTCCACCTAAGGCTCTCAGGAAGGCAGGTGCCAGTGAGGACCCAGGCTGCCGGCCCCAGGTGCCGCTCACGGCGTGATTCTCAGAAAGCCTTTCTGCTCCTCTGGGCCTTACTTCGCCTGCTCAGTGACAGGGAGGCTGGGCCGGGAGGCCCCTGACAACCTTGTTCCCAGTGCGTTTTCCTCAGCACTGTGGCTCCGGGCTCACCTGTTACTCACCTTCACACCTGTAGTCTCTGGTGTGGTCTTACCTGCAGAGGGCCACTGCCGACTGGCCCACGGGTTCTGGGGTCCGGGAAGGGACAGCACGTGTCACAGGCTGAGGGACAGGAAGGCGGAGAGTCAGAAACGCAGGGAGCCGACGGGAGAGAAGGGACTCGGAAAGCAGAGCGGACTCCTGAGAGTGACAGAGAGAGAGAGAGAAAGCGGCAGAGAGAGACAGAGAGACAGAGAGAGGGAGGGGGAGAGGCTTCGGAACTGCCCGACTGCCTGGTCCTCTGGCCTCCGGAAGAGGCAGGTCCTGTCCCCAGATGCTCCTGCTGCTTCCTTTTAACCCCTGTCTCCCCAGGCCCCTGAGGTAGGAGGCCGCCCCACCCTTTCCTCCTCACTCGCCTCCCACACACATTCCTCCCACCCCCACAGCCCTGTTCCTGATGACCCCTGACCCTCGCTTCCAGGCAGGGGAGCACTGGTCCCTGAGTGTGCTGGGGGCCTGGACCCCAGGGTCTGGGGGAGGGACGACAGGTGCTTGCCCCCCCTCAGTCCCTAGATGTCTTCTAGGTTCTTGAGCAAGAAAAGTGTGCGAGGACCCAAACACGGGCCTCCCACGTGAGCCAAGAGTAGCCATGGCCGCCAGGCACCCGCTCTGTAGGCCCCGGGGTCCGGGAGCCAGGCCACACGGGTTCGGTGGGGTTGGGGTGATCCACGCACCTGCCTGTAGTCCCTCCGTGGGCGCTGATGATCTCCTTGTCCCCACGAGAGAGTGAGCCCGCTCGTGAGAAAGCATGTGTCAGCAGGCTGGCAGCCGACCCTGCCCCGGGCTGGGGAGCAGGCCCAGGCACTATGGGGAAAGGGCCTGGGACAATCGGGCTTTGTCCGCCCCCAGCGCCCAGTGCCATGCTCCCGGCAGCTCCATTTCTCAACCTCTCTTCAGGCAGGCCGGGGGCAGGCGGCGGCGTCAATGGCTTCCCTTTGTTCCTGTATGACAGTCCCCTCACTGTCTTCTGATGGCCCGCCCGCCTCTGCCTGGCTCTCGGGGTCCTCGGGCAACCTGGTCCCCTCCTCCAGGTCTGCCCGCCTCGGAGGTCTGTCCATCCTTCTCTCTCCCTGGCCACGGCGAGGCGTCCCCGTGTCTGTCCCTGTGTCTTTGTGTGTGTCTCAGTCTCTCCCGGAGTCTCTGCATCCCTCCGCCTCTTCCTCCGTCTTTTTCTCCGAGTCGTGTGTGTGTATGTGTGTGTGTGTGTGTGTGTGCGCGCGCACGTGTGCACGCACACAGTGGGAGCTGGGTTCCTAGGGAGCTAGGGATGCCGTGGGGAGGTGGTGAGGAAACTAGTGGGATACGGGAGGGTCTGGGGACTCGGCGACATTCAGCAGGAGGGACGTGGAAGGGTGCAGGAAGGGCACAGCAGCTGAGAGCCACGCGAGGGTGTGCGGTGGGGGTGCCCGAAGCTGGGGAGCGATCTAGGGGGATCCAAGGAGGTGAGAAGGCCCAGCGTGGGCGGGAAGGCAGGCGTGGGCAGGAGGAGCGAGGGCGGGGGTGGGGAGGTGGCTGAGTGGTGGAAAATGAGGGTGGGTGTGGTGGCCGCAGGCGCCCGGGAGCTGCTGGGCGTGAGGAGGAAAACGGGGGGGGGGGGGGGTGGGTTGGGGGGGCTTCCAGGAAATCATTGAGCAATAAGGCAACCGGTCTTCATGGTGTCCACCCCGGCACCGGCTTGGGCCTGCTGCCATAATTTTTCTCGCATTGGAGCTATTTGTCACCACCTTGGCTTGGCCCCCACCTGTCCTGGATCGGGGTGAAGACCCATCTGGCATTCGCTGTCCTATCACCTCTCACAGACCAGTGCCCGCCCCTCGCCCTACCCCTAGAGCCTCTGCTGTCTGTGTGGTCCCTCCTGTCCATACCCCTGTCCCTGGCCTCAGCTCAAACCTGCCTCCCCCTCACCTGGACCATCGCCCAGGCTCTTCCCCCTCCGCTGATCCTTCACTGGACCCCAGAGGGGTCATCGGGCATCCAGAGCTGACCCTGTCCCTCTCCTGCTCACGGCCCCGCCATGAGTCCCTCATCACCCTTGGGACACTGTCCCACCCGCTCGGCCCGGTGTGTGGAGACCTTCGGCACACGGAGCAGCACCGGCCAGTGGAAATACAATGCCAGGTACACGTGCGCTTTACAGTTTTCTTGCAGCCACAGGTAAACACACACACACACAACGGGAAGAGAAACAGCAGGAGTCCGTTGCCGTATTTCACTTAACACGTCCAAAACGCCGCCGCCGCAACACGAAACCAAAATGAGAAAAACCGGCGGAGACGGTGTGCCCTCCTATTTCTTTCACGCAATTCGCGTTTAGAATCCGGTGTGTCTTCTCCACGCGGACGGCTCATCTCAGGTGGGACTTGCAGGCGGGCGGGCGGGAGCCACCGTGGCCAGTGGCCACTGTGCCACCCGGTGCGGCTCTGCCCACTTCTCTCGCCGTGCTGCAGCCGTGGAGATGAGCTGAGGTTCCCTGAACCGTGCCGTGCCCTCTGACCTCTAGGCCTTCGCCCGTGCTGCTCCCCATTCCCAGAAGGCCCTCCTCACCTTCTCCCGACTCGCCCTTCGAGTCTTTGCATAGAAGCCTTCCTGGAACGCCGCCCGATTTCCACCCGCTGCGGTCGGGTTAGTCACCCACCTAGGTTCTCATGGCCGGTGCCTCCTTCAAGTCAGCCTGCACCGTGACCCCCTGAGTCACGTCCGTGTCCGGGGGACTCCTTCAGGGCAGGCACTGGGGCTGACTCACCCCCCTGCCCCAGGCACCCGGGTGCTCGGGACCCAGCCCAGGGGAAGCCTTATGACATGTTGACCAGATGACTAAATGACTTCATCGCTCCCCCTCCCGTATCTCACAGATAAGAAAACCGAGGCTTGGCAGGAGGAGGAAGCTAATTGCTCCGTGTCGAAAATCGAGGAAGCGGTGGAGCCCAAGTGGAAATTCAGCTTCCAAAACGGCGGCGGGCACGACCTGTGTCCCCACCGAGCCTCCCGGACAGGCGGGCGGCAGTGTGGATGAGTGGGTTTGGGAGGAATTTTTGAGAGCCACATGGGGAAGGGGGGAGGTGGCAGGCAGTGGGGAAGGGGGGACCTTCTAAGAGAGAAAGTGGAGTCCCCAGCCCCAGGCACTCCTAGAAGCCTTCGTGGCTTTGTCCTCCCTACAAGCCCCACACGCTTCCTTACATACACACAGGATGTGTTTCTCCCAAGTGGTGCTCTCTACCAAGTCCTCCATAAAGGAAATGTTTGTTGAGGAAACTTGACGAGAACGTAATCAGGACAAAGCGACAGACGTCACAGAGTGACAAACACACAAAAAACCCAACACGCATCGAAGGCTTATTTTGTGTTGGAAAATGTTCTAGCGCTTTCTGGGTGTTAAATGGATTTATCCTCCGAACAGCGCTGGGGATCGGGGGCCACTTCTGCCACTGCAGAGACGAAGGAGCTGGGGCGGGGTGACAACGCGCTCAAAGCGAGTCGCTGATGGGTGCCAGCCTGGGACGGGAACCCGCAAGGCCCCGTTTCTACAATGACTGCCTTTGACTACCATGCTGTCCCACCCACCTACAGAAAAACGAAGTTAATTTTTAAACAATTCGACAAGAAGACTCTCTCCAGTCATGGCAAAACAACCCACCCCCAGACTTGGGGAGGAGAGAGGCAGGGCTCGGCATCTCCAGCTGCCAAGTTTTGTTACTTTTTCAAGATGTAGATTGAATATTGATTTGGGTGGCTTGCTGGAGGAAGGGGAAGTGGTTTGGAGCTTCATGGGTGTGGGTGGCCAAAAACCCTAGACATTCTTTCAACTTGACACTGATCCAGGGGCAAGAGGAAGCTGGGAGTCCAGACCTCGGAGTCTTCAAGGGAGGGGCTTGGAGCCTTGGCTCCCATTTTTTTTGTGGGAGGAGGAGTCTTAGCTGCCTCTGTGCAGGAAATCGGTGCCTGCAGGGTGTCTGCAATATGAGAAAAGAAGGGGTGCGGGGGCCAAGGGAGACTCAAGGGGGAGATGAGAGGAAGAGAGGAAGGATCTGGAGGATGTTGGCCAGAGGGAATTCTGGGAGAGGAACTGGACAGGCAGGTATGGGTCGTGAATCCTGGGCTGGCAGGATCCCTGCGTCAGCAGTCTGAGGTGTGACTGCCCAGGGAGCCTCCACAGCAGTAGGCCAGGGGGTGTGAGCGGGCTCTGAGTCACTGAGACTCCTCCCTCCTCCCTCCTCCCTCCCCCAGGCCCTTTCCCGCCTGCTTGGAGAATAGCAGCTGCCTACCCAGGTTCCGACCCCCAGCTTCCTCTCCCACCCGGGTTGATGGGTGGGCGCTTGTGGCAGGCCCTTGTGGGACCCCAGTGTTCCCTCTACTGCCGGCCCTCTCCCTCTCGAAAACCCCCTCCTCCTAGTTTGTCACCTGTGAAATGCTCAGAACCACTTCACCTCCTTTTGTACCCCGATGAAGTAGAATTTCTTTCCTTCCTCCCTTCTTCTCTTCCTCCCCCCTTCTCTCTCTCTCTCTCTCTCTCTCTCTCTCTCTCTCTCTCTCTCTCTCTTTCTCTCTCGTTTCATGGATGGGGACAAATGAGGCATAGGAAATGGAGAGGAACACACTACTGGGTGGGGAGCAGGAGGCAGGGTGAGGGCTCAAAATCGGGTACGCTTTTCTTCGCCATCAGCCCCTGTAAGGGTCTCCTCTCCCCAGGCACAGCTCTTCAGAGACCCCACGTGTATTGTCCGGTCACGAAAGTGCACAGGCACAGAAAGGGAAGCGGAAGGAAGGACGCACCCCATGCAGTTTGCAACACGTTCTCTCAACTTTTATTCTGTGAATATTTCATTTTAAACGGCGAAGATCACATGTGTATGTGTGTTTGCCTCTTCCTTTTTTTTCATTTAATATCAGGCAGTATAAACAGTCTCCCGAGACACTAACAACTCTGCACAATTATTATCCTGAACAGCTTCACATATGTCCTTGTCACAAATCAGTTTATGGTTTAAACAATCCACTAATTTGGGACATGTTTGGTGTTTCCACAGTTTTGCCATGACAAATAAGGTTTTGAAAAATTAAAACTTTGCCCACATTTTGGATTTACTAGAATTACTGGGTCAAAGTGGGTGAATAAGGTGCTAGATCAACCTTGCCCAACCACCTTCCGTAACAATTGTACCGATTTATAGTTCCAGTGGTGGAGGTTGCTGGCCTCACCGCATCTTCACCAGCACTGGGGTTTTTGTATTTCTTGTTTTGATCTTAGTGGTTTTTTTTTTTCTAATTTAATTGGTTTATGCACACATTATTGAGGTTTCAATAAGACTTTAAGGGAAGTAAAGTCCAATGTGACCATAGGTCATTGCCGTCCTCTTTTCGGCGACTGTCCTGTTGAGGGAATGCGGATGGAGCGGTGGGAGCTCGGACAATTAGCGATGCCTTCTCATGGTCTGGTTTATCCAGTCTGTGTACTTGCAGACCTGGGTGTAGACGCCTGGGTCGTTGGGTTGGCCGCAAGGGAAAGCTCCCCAGGACACCAGGCCTTGCAGGGTGCCTTTGCATACCAGTGGTCCCCCCGAGTCGCCCTGGAGGAGGAGAGTAGATTAACTTTGGCTTCACACCTACCAGCCCCGAGTCTCATACACCCCTCAATTACCGGGTCTTTGAACTGCCAGATCCCACTCTTCCACGCTGGCCAATGGGAAGAGACCTATTGTCTCTGTGGACCAATGAGAGAGCAAGAAGTATTGCTAACCCTGGAAAGGACACCCCCAGTTCTCTGAAGACATTGGATGGAACCTCGGCGATGGACCAGTCACAGGGAGGGGGCGGGGCTTCTGGGAGTCAGCGCCACCATGAGGCCCTCTGGGCTAAGCCAGCGGGAGAAGGAGCCTTATCCCCAGGGAATGGACACATGCCCCTTACCCGGGGAAGGGGGCAGGGTCGTCCTGGAAACCAGGGGAAGGACGGACCACCTAACTCACAGTGCAAAATAAAAGCGCCCTCCCCCCCCCCATTCCAGAGTTATGAATTGCCAGACGGTAAGAGGAGTGTGTTAAAGCAAGCGAGGGGCTGTCCTGGGTGTGGGGCTTGGTGTCCCTGCACAGCCTGTACGTTCATGCATCAGGTCCTTCCTTGGGGAAAAGGAGACCCCCCTCCCAGATCTCTACACTCCCCTGTCCCCTCACACACACCAACCCTGCAAGCAGAGAGAACACAGAGAACAAGAAAACGAAATTAGAGGTCGAGAGAGATGTGGGAAGGCGATGCTCAGGGGCAGAAGGGTCCACGGGGACAGAGAGGAGGAGGAGACTCTCTTTCCTCAGAGCCAGCGTCCGGGTAGGGTAAGATCCTAGCTTTGGCCCAAAATTTCAGCGATTGCAATAAATACTATTTTAATGTAATACTTAAACAATTAAATTTAGCATGAAAAAAGTCCATGACACACATAGTATCTGAGTTTTAGATACTGTGCTGTACTGGGCGGAACCACATGGGAGCCTGAGGCAAATGGGAAATCCACTAACACTGATCTCTCTTTATGAAAAATTGATATTTCGTTCATTGTGGATTTTTTTGCATGGCCTTTAAAAAATACTGCATTAGAATACGACTGATCTTGGTCACTGAGTTTTCGGTGTCCCCTTAAAGTCTGGGACCATGGCCAGGGCCTCACTCCCCTTCCTGAGTCTTGTCCCCATCTGTCTCACTCCAGTCTCTTCCCTGCATCCGCATGTCCATGCCCAGGGCCACACCAGCCTCCATGGGCCCCGACTGTGACCCAGACGGAGAAGCGGGTAGAGGGAGCCAGGAAAGCAGGCCTGGGAGTGTGAGGGAAGGCTCAGCACCAGGGCCAGGCCCGCAGATCCCAGGTGCGGTGGGGGGCGGGGTGCAGAGCGGGGGAGGGGGCTCTCACGTTGCAGGCGTTGGTCTTGGAGTTGGGGATTCCTGCACACAGCATGGATTGTCCCAGCAGGTCCTTGTAAACCTTCTTGCAGGCCTCTGAGGAGATGAGCTTGACATTCGTGCACATGAGCTCCTTGGGAAAGGTCACTGATGGGGGGCGGGGCAGGTCAGTTAGAGGCCTGGGCCAGGGGTTGCCCGGGCGCTAATGGGGAGAGGATCTGGAAAAAGGGTCATGAAAAGGGGACTAACACCTGGACTCCCGGGTCTGGGGGGGAAGGGCTGGAGGCCTGGACTCTGGGGTGGGTTAGTGGGCTTGGGGCCTGGACCCCCGGTTCTGAGGGAGGAGAGGCTGGGGGCATGAACTCCTGGGTCTTGGTGAGGGAGGGTCTTGGGGCCCGGACGCCCGGGTCTGGGGGAGGAAGGGGCCAGCGCCCAGAGCTCCGGGGTCACCGAGCCGTCTCACCGGTGGGGCTGGTGGTGGTGCCCCAGCCGGAAACGGTGCACATGGTCCCAGGGGGGTCGCAGCGGGTGGGAAGGTTGACTTTCTTCACCGTGGATGACAGCCTGGCCCGGCTACTCAGCTTCACGAGCATGATGTCGTTGGCGTGGGTTCGCGTGGAGTACTCTGGGTGGACGAACGACCGCATGGCCCTGATCCTCTGCACTCTGCGACCGCTCAGACGATCGCTGCCCATGTGGACGTTGTACTCACTGGGAGAAGAGAGATCCTGTGACTGCGGGAGGGAGGGACGGGAACCCATGACGGGGGACAGGGACCCGGGATGGGCGATGGAGACCCGGGGGGAGAGCGGAAGCCGCTGCCACCTGCCTCATCTTGCAGTGGGCGGCGGTGAGCACCCACATCTCGTTGACCAGCACGCCGCCGCAGTGGAGTTGGCTGCCCCTGAGCAGGGCCACCTGCCAGGGGTGAGAGCCCTCTGTGCATGGAACCCCGTCGATAATCCTATCGCCTTTGTCTCGGTCTGAGTGGAGACAGGGAGAAGGACGTGGGCGGCGAGCATCACGTCCCCCAGCAAAGCCGAGGCATCTGCGGATGGGTTCGCAGAGACCCAGCGGGAGAGAGGCGCGCGGAGGCGGAAACGGCGCGGCGCGCAGGGGCTGCAGGTGCGCGCGCAGGGGCTGCAGGTGCGCGCGCGGAGGGACGGAGGGAGCCTGCTCAGAAGCCCAGGGGAGCTTCTGGTCTGGACGCGACCCCAGCGAGAACCGGGGCGCAGGCAGAAGAGGCTCTCCTCCTCGTGGGAGGAAGCTGCTGCAGGTAAGGGGTTCTGACTCAGGGACCCCTTGGGGAGGCCAGGTGGGGACGCCGCATGCCCCGGGGGTCAGGTCAGGCCTCTCTCTCAGTCCAGCCCTCACCTTGTGCAACAAATCCCAGGGCTAAGGACAGCAGCAGGATCGCCACGGGCAAGGGTCCTGCCATTGGCCTCTGACTCTCTGGGGCTGCCGGGCAGAATAAAGGTGTCTTCTGCTAGGATTGGAAAGACCGAAGAGTTCAGAAAACTAGAGTCCTGGCCTGCAGCTCCTCGCCCGTCAGACCCAGGAGCCCATCCCGCTAAGCCCGACCCCTCTCAGACGCGGGCTTCGGGCCCCCAGACTCCCTTCCCCTGGGGACCCGGGGGTTTGGCCTCCCAGCCCTCCCCACCGTAAGTCTGTATGTCCAGCCCCTTTTCTCCCAAGAGCCCGCAAGTTTCAGACTTCCGACCCCTCATCTCTCAGAATGAGGGTTCCAGGTCCCTGGAACCCCCCGGCTCAGCGTTAGGAGTCAGCTGTCCCGCCAGCCTCACTCCCCCTCCTCACCTGGGGAGGGTCTGATCTGATCTGGGATCCAGACTCGGTCCGGAGCCAGGCACGTCCAGCCCTGCTCAGGGCGGCCCTCTTATACATCTCTACTCCCGCCCCCAGCACCTGCGATGCAGGTGGAGCCGGCTCTGGGACGCCCCCTTCCTGCACGTGCGGTTATACGGAACCCCTGAGGCAGCGAAAGCCATTGGCCGGCACTCTCCCTCCGCCCTCCCTCCTGGGGCCGGGTGGGGGTGGTACCTAGCCGGTCCGCCCGCGCACATTCTGGCCCTGGTCAAGGCCACCGAGCGAGGGCGCGACCGGCGCTGGCTCTGGCTCTGGGGGGCAGGGCTCAGGAATGGGCTTGGGCCGGGTCCTCCTCCGTGGCCATATTTCTTGCCCTCCCTCCTCCTCTCAGGGGTAACCCAGACCCTGCACCCTAACTCTGACTAGCCCGTGGGAACTCGTCTAGCTGGAAACCTATTCGTGTCTTTGAGCCTGAACCCGACCCCAACCTGATTTTATGGGGGTACGAGTGAGAAAAAGGCGGCTTTCCTACCTCCGCGCACCAAAGCCTTACTGTTCGCGCTTAGCGTGTGTTCTCACGTTATACGCACATTCTTACATATAGCATGTGTCGACAACAAAATGTCTGGACTAAACGTTTATGTCACCTTTTATTTACTCTACAAAATATCTTGAACGATTTTTCTTTTTAACACATTTAGCTGATCTCTCCTTCCTTTATAACGCTCGCATAATACTCTGCTACAGTTTTATTCTGATTTACGTCATCTGTTTCAGATTCAAGTCCATGTGAGAAGTTTTAATGCTAATAATGCCAGAATGAATTTCTCTGGCTATTCGTCTTTGCTCATGGCATTCATTCAAGAAGTGTCCACTGAGCATTTTCTCTGTGCCGGAAACGATTCTGGCTATTGGGAACACCAGTTTCAACAAAACATCAAAAACACCCTGTTACAGGCTTTCATCCTAGTGGGCGGAGCCCTTGAAAAATAAATACACAAAATACATAGTTTATTAGGTGGTGATAAGGGCTACAGAGGAAAATAAGACCATGAAAAGGGGACAGGGAATTGATTGTGGGTCATTTCTGCTCTTGGGACCTGTGGGTTATAATATGAGGGGAAGTTGGGGAGACTCGAAGTGAAGATAATATTTGCTCAAAACCTTAAAGGAGGTGGCGGATGGGTTCACATGGCTCCGTGGTGGCGGAGAGTTTCAGACGCGGCAAACGGGCAGGTGAGTGGGCAAGGGGTGACCTAGAATGTTCTTACAGGGAAGGCCTTTTGACCGCAGCTGGAAGAGCAAAGGGGAGACGGGTGGGCAGAGGTGTCAGGAACATATAGGGCTAAGATGACACGGGGCCTGGAGAACCAGTGTTGGGCTTGGGCTTTTTCGTTGAGTGAGATGGGAACCGTTGTCTGACTATCGCTTGAAGGCAAATTCCTAAAAGTGGAGTTGAGCCCTACTTCTAAATTGGACTCCAAAATGTGACCCCTTTCTCATCCCTGAGTTGGAATCCTTTCTCATTCCTGACACCTAACCCAATTCTACCTTTGTCCCATAATTCGGCCTATCGTAGACAGTATTGTTGCCTACCCAAGCCTTTGCTCCTTCTGCCCTTCCACCAGAAACTAGGTTTCGTTTGGATAATCTTGTATCTTCATCGTGACCACAAAGAAGACTTACTGCGCCAAGCGTGGGGGCCACATACTGCTCGCCGGTGACTGTTTTGGAAAGGGACTTGTGGTGCTCCTGGCCAGTGAGGATTGGCAGAACACCACTGGGCCACTTCTAAAAGCAAGACACTATAACAATTATTTTTTTCTCTCCGTTTACGTCCCTGCTGGATGTAAATTCTGGAAGCGAGGCAGCCCTCCTGGGACCATGGAGGGAGGTAGCTGGTGGGCCAAGCCGGAGCTCTGAAGACGGCCAGACAGGTGGACATAACCCGGGTCTTTGAGGAGGCTGCTGAGCTGGGGAACTAACCCCCCACAGAGCCCCTTGCTTTCATGTCATCTTTCATGTTTTCTCTCTGGTTTGGAGATTATTTTTGGTTTCCACAGCCAAAATCTTTTCACGAAGACCTCAACGTAGAGCTCGAATCTCAACTCAGACCCCACATCTGATCTTAAACCATGAACCTCAATCCAACTGTCACTTGAATCTCTCTCTGGAACCCCAATAGCCAACCAACCCAACCCCACCTCCAGCGCTAGCTCTTCCCCCAGCCCTCCTCCCATACCCTCTCTTGGACCCGGTCCTTTTTGTATACTTAAGAAGTACGTCCTGAGCACCAGCTGTCTACCAGGCTGGGCCAGGTGCTGAGGATACGGTAGCGCAAAGGTGGACAGAGTCCCCTCCCTCAAGGAACTGAAAGTCAAGTGCAGAAGAAGAAATAAAATGCTGAGAGTGGAAAGAACAAGAAGCACGACCCGGAAGAAAACGGAAGGAGCATGGAGTCTGCGTCGTGTAGAGGAACAGCACAGGCAAAGGTCCTGAGGTGGAAGGGACACATGAGTGGGGTCAGAGAACACAGGCTGGCCGGAAGCAGATGATGACGGGCTTCGTAGGTCACAGCGAGTTCGCCTTTGTCTTGAAGACAATGGCAGACCACTTACTTGGACTTTAGTCAGGCGAGTGGCATAACAAGATCTGTGTTTACAGAAGAGCAACCCGGCTGCTGTGTGGAGGATGGGATTTTAAGGGGATGGGGAGGTGAGAGGGGGCCACCGCTGTCGTTCAGACGAGAAGTGATGGTGACTTGGACCAGGCCCTTCGGGAGGTGGAGATGGCGATGAGGGTGTGGGTGGATTCACGAGGCCTTAAGGAGAGAACGTCGACAGGCCTCAGTGGTGAGCTGAGTGGAGGTTGTGGCGAGACAGTGGGAGGTTTAGGATGGCAGGGCCTCCTGCTTCATGGTCATGGCTGGATGTGATCGTGAGCTTGTGACAGGCCGAGAAAGTCCTCAGACTGGCTTCCACCACAATTCTAATTCCAATCTTTGCTCTGACATGACTCTCAACACCAATCTCGACACAAGCCTGAGGCTTAGCTGGAATCCTCAGGTGATACCTAATCATAACCTTTGGTTATGAATTATCCTTGACCAGGTTCAATTTATACCTCAACGTGGTATCTACTTCCCGATCAAGCTCCTGACTTCAAATACCAACTCGAGCTACAACTCACACCTCACCCAGCCTTCGCCCTGGCTCTCGACTTGGGCTCCGAACCCCCTAACTATAAGCCAAACACTAGATGTCACCATAGGCTCAGTCCTGAAGCTGGCCCCATACACGCCTCAGACTTTAGTCTCCACCCCTGTCATATTCCAGGAAGCCCACACAGACCCATCTCCGACTCACGTCTGACACCGATCTTAACATTCTAGCCCCAATCCCAGCTTTATCTTCAGCCGACACAATTTCTACCTTCATCAACTCTACAGGCCACCTTGATTCACCTGTTCACAAAACTTACAAAACAAAGTCTATTAACTAACACTATACCCAAGTGGATCCCATACTGACTAAATAAATCCAAGTTAAGTTCCTAAGCCGCCTTCTCGAGGCACACGGGAGGATGAAATAAAACGAGGAAGGGAATGTGGGCGGGCACCTAGCAGGCGCGGAATCCACCGTCTCTTTCTTGTACCTGCTGTGTGTGATGTGTTGGGAGTTTCTCGGACCTTGTCGCTATCCCTCATCTACGTTCAAGTCGAGACTGTGTTCTCCATTTTTATAGGTGAGAAAAGAGAAGTTTAAAGAGTTTAGACCACTTGCACAAAGTCATTCAGGTTAGGAGGCAGAAGCGGCAGAATTCGAATGCTGGGGATTCTCACGGCATCGCCATTGCATAAACCCACACTCTGAGAAAGGAATATTTCCGGGACACTAGAGGAAAGGAAACCTTTGTCTCTGCTGGGTCTGTCTGTGTTCCCACCACAGGTACACAGGCTAAATGAGGTCCACAGGAGGGGGAAAGATGCAAGAGATGAGGAGCAGCCTCACGCCTCTGGGAGAGGGAAACAGAGAGGGGCAAGCTGAGTGCGGGAGACAACAAAAAGTGTCCCAGGGTGACAGAAAGAGAGCTGATTGGCTTACATCACTGTTTCCAGAGATTCTGGTCCCCACATGACTTCCTCTGACGTAATGAGCCTTCTTGGCTACCTGAGCTGCCGATACCCTCGCACGCTGAAGTCGGCTTGAACTGAGGCTCCCACACTCGGTCCTCAAAGTCCCCTGACTAAGGCAGAAATGAGCTCCCCATCTCCGTGGGTCTTTCCGGCTTCTGTCCATGCCTGGTGTTCCGGTCCCCTGCCGGATTCCACAGGCCACCCAGTTCTATTCCAGTGGACCTTGGACAAGTTTCTTCTCCACCTTGACCTCAGCTACCTACCTCTTGAACACTGGAAATCAATCGTCAAGTCCTCTATGGTTTATATTCCACTGGGGACATTTAAATATCACCTAGATGTTTGGCGATATGAAGGAATTATTATTAACTCTGTAAGGCCTGATAATGGAAGTTGGTTATTTATTTATTTTTTAAATCTGTCTTTTAGGGTGGGAGTTGGTAAACTTTTCCATAGAGGGCCAGAGAGCAAATATTTTAATTTCTGTGGATCAGGAGACAAAATCAAGGTTATGATGCAGGTACTTACATACCAAGAAAGAATACTATTTTTAATTGGCATTATTCAAAATATGGCAGTAGCCATTGACTACAAATTTTCGTCATACGGGTCTATTTTTAGCTCTTGGGATTTGGCCCGCTGGCCCTAGTCTGCTAACCGCTGGTTCAGAAATATGTAATGATACATTTAAGAAGGAAGTGATGGCTAAGACTTGCTCCCAAAATATTGCACTGTTATGAAGCTGTTTGGAAGTATGAGCAAAAGTAGAAATTGGTTTCGCATTTTGTCCATTGTTAAGCTGGCCAGTAACGTGCGAGGGTTCACTGTGCCATTGTGTTTTATGTAGGTTTGAAATTTTCCATCATAAACGTTACGCAACGATTCTTTCGGGTGAGGTGACTCTTGAGGGGCCCTTCCAGAAACACAACCCTTGGCACCAGTTTACGCATGAAAAACGTCTTCAGGACTTCCGGTATTGGGGGGTTTTCGTGGAGGATCAAGGAGGCCGATGTGCAAAAAGCATCTCACGTAGCCACAGCCCTTTTGGGGAACTGAATGGCTGTGTCTCATAGCACACAACTCCCAATAGCCTCTGACTGGATAGGACTGGTCACCTCTCTAGAGTGCAGTCACCCCACCGGCTGAAGGAGAAAAGTTGAGTTGGACCACCTGGATATTCTTTCTTGAGAATATCATCTGAGAGATCCTGGGAGAGAGGAGCTGCTGGTGGTTGTTGAAGATGAAGGTCAAAGGTTGCGAAGGAAGGGGGGAGTTGGAGGAGGGCATAGGAGGCAGACACCCTGAAAATGCAGAAGGAAAAAGTAGAGGAAGGAGTTATGGAGTCAAATAGTCCAGTTGGATGGTTCCTTAGCAAGGAAGCCATGGAACGTACTAGAAGAGGCATGAGCTAGACGCAGAGGGAAGCCTTGTTGTAGTCCATTTACAAGCCTACAGTAACTACTCCCCGCCCCCCAAAACACACACAGCTTTCCCAAGGCAATTTGCATTAAGCCTTTGCTCTAATGGAAATGCCCCCAAATGTCCTTTCCTCCACACTTCAATTCAGACACCAGCGTGACATGCTTCACTTCCTTCTACCACGGCAGTCACCTCCTGACAGCTCCAAGCTAGGAGAAAAGCTGCTATTGAGAGAGAGAAAGAGAGAGAGAGAGAGAGAGAGAGAGAGAGAGAGAGAGAGAGAGAGAGAGAGAGAGAGAGAGAAAATAACCATCTCTCAGACGTTTGGGGCTGTCGATGTTCTGTTTCTTCACCTAGGCTGTGGCTTTATGGGTGCTCGTGAGCGCATATTTAAGCCGTTCGTATACTTCCCGCGCCATACGCTGCATATCTCACAGTTTCAACAGTGGAGGGGGACTCTTCCCCCAAAGCTGAAAAACACTTTAGCGGCTCAAGACGAGGAAAGAAAAACCCTTTTAAGTCTGTCTTTCACAGGCCAGCCCACTGGATATCAGAAATCTGACCGTGGCATTAACCCCTCATTCCTCCAAGTCCTTCCAGAAAAAGAAGGGGGTCCCATGGCCAGGGCAACAATGAGGTTCTGGTCTCTCTAGACCTCCTGTCGAGCCTCTCAGCATGGCATGGACCCCGTCCCTTAACCCTCGATGGCAGCGTCAAAGCACAGACAGGCAAGGAGCCAGATAAAGCTTGTTTATTGAGGGGGACCCAGAGCTCGTCCTGGGCTCAGCCCTTGCTGCCTGTGGTCTTCTTGATCCAGTCCAGGTAGCGGCAGAGGTTAATGTAGACGCCAGGTCTCTGGGGCTGCCCACAGGGGTCTGATCCCCAGGATGTGATACCCTGGAGAACTCCATCGCACACCAGAGGGCCCCCGGAGTCGCCCTGGAGGGGGGCGGGGGAGAGTTTCAGCTGAGATGCCCTCCTGTAGCCAGCACTCAGTACCTGTCCTGCAGAGTGACTGGTCCCCTCCAGCCATTGGGGATAAGAGCCTCATCCCCTGGAGCCTAGAGTTTGCTCGGGGAGAGAGAGATTGAGAGGGAAGGGAGGCCTTCCCATGGATGAGGTCATGGAGAGGGTGCCTGAGGACGATGAGGAAAACCCTGACCCAGGAGAGAAGAGAACGCTCCCAAGGAGATGGTGGGGAATGAGCTGACGTCTCTTCCGTGTCTGGCCTCTGGTGGAGAGATCATGGAACCCAGTTATCGAACATGGGATAAAGGCGCAGGATTCTTGTGGACACACACGCGCGCGCGCACACACACACACACACACACACACACACACACACACACACACTGGACACCAGTGTCTCCATGACTCATCCAGAGAGACCGGGTTTCATGGCGAGATCACTAATAGAAATGACTGCATTCCTGGCCAACAGGGAAGAAAAAGCATTGGAGCATCGTCTTCAGGGACCAATCGCTGGTGTGGGGGGTGGGGAGGGGAGAGCCTCAAGACCTGGACTTGCAACCAGTGGGAAGGAACGAGAGTGTCACATCTAGGGCGGAACCCCGGGTTTGTCATCTCGAGATGGGGAGTCACCGAGGTCATGTGCTGTCATTGCCCCGCCAGGTGGGGAGACAGCAACGCTCCCCTAAGGGAGCAAGGCCGTTGTGCTGGGCACAAAAAAGTGGCTGGTCGGTCACCCCCTTTAGTCCCTTCCCTCCCCGAACCGCATCCTGCAGGCAGGGGATCCTGGCAGAATGATGGACAATCCAACGTTCCTGACCCCTGGGCTGCGTGACCTGCAGGGAGAGTGTGGCCTTCTGTCTGCATCTCCTTCCCACCCTGTAAACATAGGCCCAGCCCCGCTGGGTGCTGGCTCTTTGGGGTCACCCCAGCGGGCCGGGCCGCAGGGGCCCACGGAGGAGGGAGGAGAAAGCTTTCGGATTGGTTCGCTTGGAAGTCAATCACCTGGCATGAGTCCGCCCCGCTGGTGTCCCCGGCGCAGATCATGCCCTCCGAGACCTGCCCAGGGTAGACGTCCTCACACCGCTTCAGGGGAAAGACCTCTACCTCCGCGCAGTTGAGGGTGTCCGGAAAGTTCTCTGAGGGGGCAGAGGTTGTTCGTTCTCAGAGAGAGCCACCCTCCTGACCCCCTCCCCCGATCCACCCGCCCCTGCCGCGTTTCACAGGCAAACGGAGCCACGCCCACCCCCTTCCTCCTCGATCACTTTCAAATTAATGATGAGGGGACCGCAAGACTTGGAAGTGTCCCCTTATGACACCCCTGACCTTCTCTCTCTCCAATCTTCCTACCCGGGTCCTCCTCCATCTCAGCTAAAGGCTACTTCTTCCGAATGTCACCTCCTCCTAGAAGCCATCCCTGACAGTTCCAATTAAAACACCGCCCCTCCATCCCTCCTCATCCTCCTCTCACCTTCTGCGGCCCGTCCTGACAGCTCTTTACCTCAGGCTTCATTTCTCACGTATCTGATCGTTGTCTATTTCCCCCACCCAGCGTGCAACTCCACGGGGATAGAAACTCATGCTACCCGGTACCTGTGGCATGCCAGATGCTCACAGCCCAGTGTGGGATTAACGATATTCACGTTTCTGATTAGCCTTTGGGGAACAGACTTGTGGGGAGAAACTTGGGTCTGGCGCCGGTGTGTAATGGAAGCTCTGTGCTCACAATCTCAAAGTTCACAGCCGCTTTGGGCAGGAGGCCGGCCTTCGTTCCTTCCGTTATTCACTCACCCACCCAATCGTTTGACACGTATTCACTGAGCACCCTCCTGAGCACCAGGGACGCACAACGGAGAAGAAAATGGCTATAAGCAGCACCCTCACGGAGCTTAAAAATCGGTCCATTATTTGTATTTTGCAGACGAGAGAGGGGAGAGGTGGGAAGGGACTTTTCCAGAGAAAAGGGGCAGAGCCACGGTCCCCACGGATCCGCCTGACCCACACGTAGGCCGCTGTCCACAGCCTCCCACTGTCTCCCTAGAAGTGAGAGTCGGACAGGCAGGGGCCTGGAGCCCGGAGCTGCCGCTTCCTGGTACATCATGCGGCCTCCCTGGGCCGAGCCCAGTGTCTTCCCTGGGAAGCAGGGCGAGGGGCCACCTGGACTTCGATGTCCCAAAGGGAGGACCTCGATGGAGGTCCAGCATGAGGAGTGAGCTGGGGACCTACACTGCAGGTCCTGGAGCAGGAATGGCTGGACCCCTGGGGTGAGAGGGGAGGGGGCCTGGAGCCAGGAACCCTGGGTTTAAGAGGAAGAGGGTGCTTAGAAGTCTGTTTTCTTGGGATCCCGTGTATACCAAGTCTGTTAATGAGACTGTATAAAGTACAGTACAGCAAAGAGTCTCATAACATGACATTCCTCACCATAAGGAGGGATGCATTCATCCATCCATCCATCCATCCATCCATCCATCCACCACCCACCCACCCATCCATCCATCAACCGTCCATCCACCCACCATCCACCCACCCATCCATCCATCAACCGTCCATCCACCCATTCACCCATCCATCCACCCAACCATCCATCCATCCATCCATCCATCCATCCATCCATCCATCATCTCTCCCTTCCTCCTCCCACCCCTCCCTCCGTCCATCTTTTTGAGCTCCGCCTAACAGTGTGATGTGTCACTTTGCTTTTACCACTCCTAGTACTATCCTGCCTTCAAGGTCCCTAACAGAGGCCACTTGTTAATCTCAACCTCACGATCACCACCCCTTCTTTATTTCCTTCTGGAAGGGAAGCTTTGCCAATAGCTTGGGGTCTGGGGGGCCCAGCAGCTCCGTCTCTCCCTCCCACTACCTTGGGGGCTGGTGACGGTGCCCCAGCCGGAGATGGTGCACTTCTGGCCGGCTCGAGGGCAGTGGTCTGTCAGGTTGATGGGCTTCACTTTGGGCCCTAGGGACGCGGGACTTTGGAGCCGAATGAGCATCAGGTCATGGTTGTGGTCATCGCCGTTGCTGTTGTAGCAGGGGTGTGGGATGGACTGAGCCACAGCCTTTTCTTGCTCCGGCTCATCCTTATCGTGCAGGTGGTGATCTCCCAGGCGTACTGTGTACCTCCTGCCAAGACGTGGAGGGGAAGCGTGGGACCCCGGCGGGAGTCTGAAACCCCAGCCTCCTCCTATCCCAGAGCCCAGGCCCCCAGTCCCTCCTCCCTCGGACCCGAGAGTCCGGGCCCCTTAGTCGCATCTTTGCTCGGACCTCCTCTGGGCCCCAGCCTCTTCCTCCCCTGAGCCTGGCCCGCCTCTGTGCGTCCACTCACGGGCATCCACTCACGGTTTTTTACAGTGGGCTGCTGTGAGGATCCAGTTGTCGTCTATGAGGACGCCCCCGCACACCAGCCGGACGCCCTGAAACAAGGCTGACTGCCAGGGCTGCGAGTGGGCCTCACACTCCTTGCCGCCCAGCACCTTGGACTCCTGTGCCCTCCGGTGTCCTGCGGCTGGAGGGAGAGTGTTGGGTTGCCACCCCAGGGGGCAGTTGTGGCAGGGGCGGGGGAGGGGAGAGGAGGGCAGGAAAACCACCGTGCATTCAAAAGACACACCCCACATTCTCCGCCTGCCTCATGTGTCCACACACTCTTACGTGTGGGGCCCCTGGCTTGCACACGCTGCCACATAGAAACACACGTACACTCAAGGAGGCCGGTGAGTCATCACACAGGGCTTGCTTCACATGCTCCCGCATGCGTCCACCTGCCCCGTGCGCTCGTGTGTGTGTGTGTGTGTGTGCACGCGCACGCACGCGTGCCTCTCAGCAAGCAGCCCCACAGGCTTGCCGTGCTCACGCGAATTTGCGGCATGATCTGACACACTCCTGCCTGCTGCTTGAGTGTGATGCTTCCACACGCCCTCAGGAGAGCAAGCCCACGGAAGCCCCCCCCCCCCGTGCAGTCACATGCTCCAAAGATCCCGACACCTCCCCTCCCCACATGCACCCACACACCGCCACGGCATGCCCACAGCCCACACACAGCACCAGTGCCTCCTGGCCCTCCTCACCTGTGCAGGTGTCTATGGACAGCAGCAGGAACATCCAGGTCCACATGGCAGCAGGCAGTGGGCGTCGCATGGTGAGGTCTGGGGGAAGGAGAGCAAGGGGCTGAGAGGCAAAGAGGGAGGAACCCGAAATCCTAGTAGGATCTTGAGACTGAGGAGGGAGCGGAGTCTGGAGCTGTTCTTCTGGGTCCTGCAGGAGGAAGGGGCTGGGACCCAGGTTTCTGGGTCTGAGGAGAGAGGGCCAGGGGGCGGGTGACTGGATTCTTATATTCCCAAGGAGGAGGCAGTTGGGATCCCAGACACCCTCTGAGATTTGGGGAAGAGGGAGCCGAGATTTTCCGGACCGGACCTGAGGTTGGAGGCTTGGGCCGGACCCCAGGGCCAGGTGCCAGCGTCTGCGAATTTAGAGCCCAGGGGGCGGGGTCACCTACTGATTCGGACCGGAGGAAGAGGCCCCAGGACTTCAGCTATCTGCCAGGTACAAGTTTCTGGAGCCTTTTAAGTGGCAGGCCCCGCCTCCCGTCCCGCCCTCTCCCTCTCTGGAGCTGGCCGGGCATCCCGCGGGGTGAGCGAGGAGGGGCCGAGGGGCCCAAGGGACGATCTTGACAGGGGAGAGCCTGGACTCTCAGGCTCTGGAGGCTGGGGAGAGGGGCCCAGCTCTGAGACTCTGGGTCAGAAACGGAGAGGACCGGGGGCCCGGACATCGGGGACCGAAGGAGGAGGAGGCTGGGGACCGGGCCTCCCGACCCCGAGGAAGGGGAGAGGTGTGGGGCCCGGACTTTGGGACCGAGGCAGGAGGGGGCTGCTGCCAATCACCCCGGGTGGGAGACAGACGAGTCCTTGGTCCTGACATCTAGGGGCGGATCTGCGCCGCCTACTGTCCCCCGGGAAGGCAGGTTTGGGAGGCACCGTGACCTGGTTTCCCCTTTCCCCGGAGGCGTCGTGACCGGCCCGAGCAGAACCCAGGAGGCTTGCTGCAACAGGGCTGGTGGAGACAGACTCTGGACGGGACCGGCGACAGGCTCAAGGCAAATCGCGAGGTGCAGGAGGTCCCCCGGCTGCCCTCGCCTGCGCGGCGCGTCCGCCCCCCCAGCACGCGGGCAGAAGGAAGGCACGGCTCGGCGCGTTTATTGTAAAACCAGCCATCCGCTGGCTCTGAGGAGGTGGGGGCCCTCCCTGCCCCATCTCCCGGCGGTCCGGCTCAGGAGTCAAGCCCAAGACCCGCCCGCCTAGGGCGGGGCCGCGAGGGACGGGGCGGGGCCGCCCGAGTCCCAGGGGCGGGGTCTCGGCGGAGGGGCGGCGCCATCACGGTCCTGCCGTCACCGGGGCGGGGGCTCGGCGGAGGGGGCGGGGCTACATGGGGCGGAGTCCAGAAAGGGGAAGTCTCATTGGCCGAAGTTCCGAGGGGCGGAGCTCCTTGGTGGCTGTCCCTCCCGCGGCAGAGCCGCCAGGTGGCGCTGTTCTGCGGGGGTTGGGGCAGAAGCTGCTGCAGGACATCTGAGGCCAAGGGTGGAGACCGCTGAAGCTGGAACCCCGTGGTCCCCTGCCGCGCGCCCAGCCTCCCTTCTTAGTCGTCTGAGGAAGCAGGGTTCAGTTGTCCTCCATGGTCCTCCTGATCCAGTCCACGTAGTGGCATACGCTCGTGTAGACGGCAGGGCGCCGGGGTCTGGAGCAGGGCTCCGATCCCCCCGACACCACCCCAGCCAGGGTCCCGTCACACACCAGGGGGCCTCCAGAGTCACCCTGTGCGTGGGAGGAGAGCAGAGAAACGTTCAGCCATGTCTTCATGACACTGCACAGACCACTCCCCCCCTCCCAGGGACCCCTAGTTCCTAACACCCCCACACCCAGGGTTCCAGGTCTCCAGACCCTCCTCCGGGCCCAGGAGTAAAAGCTCATAGCCTCCGCCTCTCCCCGGGACCTAGCATTCTGGGACCTTAGTCCCCTCTTCCCCCAGGACCCAGGTGTCCCGGCTCCCTCCTTTGACCCAGGAAGTCTGGGGCCCCGCTGCCTTCCCTCCCAGGACCCAGGAATCCCCGCAGGTTACTCATCCTCTCCATCCTGAGAGCAGATCTCACCTGGCAGGAGCCCCGGCCGCCCTCCCACAGGCCGGCACAGAGCATGCTCTTGGTGATGTGGCCTGGATATGCCCAGTGGCAGAGTATAGGCTCCAGGATGCTGATGTTGGCACACTGCAGCGTGAGTGGGTACTCCACTGTGGGGGAAGGAGGTCACAGAGGGTTGGTAGCTGCCCCCGTCACACTCAGCCCCACCCCACCCCCTTCCTAAGGAGGATCCGTGGAGTCACGACATAAGATTCCCCAAGGTTGAAGCCAGAGACAGTGACAAAGAGAATCATAGCATGAAAGAGAAACAGATGTATGTGAAGAGGGGGAAAGAGAGAGAGAGAGGGATGCAGGGAACCAAGAGATAAAAAGAGATACATATATAATTCAGAACAGTAGAGACCTCTTAAGGGGAAAGAGATTCTCAGAGGAGGCTGTGAAGAAATTAGAGAAAACGGGCCCAAAGATATCCCGTGAGGAGGCAGTGAGGTAAAGGGGAAGAGATATTGATAGGGAGATGGTTATTGATAGACACAGAGATACAGATTTAGAGATATTAGGTAGAGATAGATACAACGTCTCGAGATAGATATGGATGTAGACACATGTACCTCCATGTATAAAATGTCTAGGCACAAACTTCGATGCATGCAGGGGCCTGATGGGTAAACAGAAGTGGATGGAGGGGACCGTGCAGCAGTGGGGTGAACTGCAGTGGTCTTGTCTGAGGGGGCCACCTTCACTGACCCTTTTCAACAGTGCTCGCTACTTTGGGAATGTGAGCTCGAGTGTTTCAAGCAGATCCAGAAACTTAGCTTGTACATAAAATCTTCCAGGTTTTAGATGTTGGTAGCAACAAAGTCTGACTTTTTTTCAAGGCACTTTGAAAACCAGTACTAATGTGGGAAGCCCTCTCTGGCTGACAGGTTGCTGATCTGTGACTCTGAGAGACGTGGGCCTATTTCGATTCTAAGATGTATAGATATTCACATTTAAACATCCCTGAAATCAGAGTGTGTCATGCGGTAAATGGTGTCACACGAGGGTCCATGGGACCTTTTTTTCCTCCATTCTCAGTGGGTCGTGAAAGAATCACATATCTTATAACTGATAGCATCTTAGATTTGATGGTACAGATGGGTGGATGGATAGAGGAGGGTAGAGATGAAAAGGCAGAGAGAGAGGAAGAGGAAGGATTTAAAACTTCAGCATATGAGACCTAGGGGAGTGTGTCATGGGCAAGGCCGTACCCAAGGGGCTGGACACGGCCCCCCAGCCTGAGATGAGGCACTGGGTGCCTGGGGAGACGCAGGTCTGACTGAGGTTGAGCGGCTGCACGGCAGAGCTCAGGCGTGCCTGTCTGGGCAGACGGATCAGCATGATGTCATCGTTGTGATCTTGGGCGCTGAGGTCTTTGTTGAACCCAGGGTGGGGGAAGAAGTCCGTGGCCCGGAACAGCTGCTCCGGACCCTCCCATTTCCAGAGGTGGTGCTCTCCGAGGCGGACCCACAGATACCTGCGGGGACAGGTCTCAGAGGTCAAGCTGAGTGTCCACCAGGGTGCCATGTGATTGTCCTCTTTGGGTGTCTGCTCCCCGCTCCACCCTTGTGTCTGCCTCTGCTTTTGTAGCTCTCCCCCCAAAGCTCACACCCTGTAAGTCCATGCTGAAGGGGCCACCTTTTTCCTTGCTTCACCTGGAGCCTTGGTGGTGACTGGGTCTCCTGGAACCATGTAGGCACATGGGGGTTCCGCCTACAACACAACAGCAGCCCCACCCCCTGCCCCCGCAGGTCTGCTGGCTTCCATGGGGCGTGGCTCTGTGCGTGTTTCAGTGTGTGTGTGTGTGTGTGTGTGTGTGTGTGTGTGTGTGTGTGTGTGGAAGGGGATGGGAGATGGAAAATCCCCAAGCCGAGGGAGGGGTCATCTGCGGCCTCCGGCTTTTCCCGTTCGTCACATCCATCACCCATCGACACATCTCTTCTTGAGGTCTAGCCTCAAGCCCTCTCGCCGCAGTTCTAGTTCACTTGTTCTGCTCAGGGTCCATGCCCTAAACAGCTGGGGACCATCCGGGGGTCTACACATGCACCCCCGAACCTCCGACCTCTTGCATTAGGGATCAGGCTAGTGACTGAGAACTCAGGGTTTGAGGCGTATGAGGTGTTATTTCTATCTCTTTGCCTCTCTGTCACCTCGCTGCTGGGAAACCAGCCTCCCCCACCCCGACTCGCCCCTGCTTCTGAACCTCTTCTACCTCCAAAGCTCCACTCTTTTCCTCCTTTGTCTTCGGGTTGAAATCCGAACATTGTTCTCCTAGCCTGATGTATGTGCCTGAGCGAGAGGAGGCCCCATCGTGGACCCATGCATGATGGGAAATTCCCACATAGCATCTTGTACCAACATCTGAGCTTCTTTCCTGGGGGAAAGAGCATCAGAACAAGAGGGATGGCCTCTTTCTGGAGAGATGCTATGTGGGAATTTCTGCATCAGATAGATCCTAGGATTCTATTAGAATGCCTGGAATCTAAGAGTCTAGTACTTTAGAATTCTGACACACTAGGAATGCATGATCGTAGAATTCTATGAGGCTTGAGTTCTAGAATGTTACGAATCCAAGAGTCCAATGTTCTAGATTTCTCTGGATCACACATTCTACAGTTTTTAGATTATCCGAATTAAACCTAGGACTTAAAGAGCCTAGAATTCTAATATTCTGGGACGATAGACTAGAATGCCATCATTCTAGAAGTCTATAAATCTATGATGTTGGAAATTTGAGAATCTACGATTCGAATAGTTTGAGACCCTAGAATTCTCTGATTTAAGATTCTGGAATGATATCTTTCTGGGATATTAAATCCGTCAGATTCTAGACATTTATGAACATGAGTTTTTGGCATGTTCTTGGTTCGAGATTTTAGAATTCTACAAATCAGTATTCTAGACTACTGAATTCTAGGACTGTGAGCATCTGTAGTCAATGAACCTAGCCCAAATACTCTGAATCCAAGATTCTGGTATTGCGCGACCCAGCACAACTACTAAGCACTTGAACTGTGACTAGTCCAAACTGAGATCTGTCATATGTGTAAAACACATGTCTGATTTCAAGGGCTTACACACACACACAAAGAGTAAACTGCATCATTCACAGGTGTTTGAATATTGATTACATGTTGGAATAATATTTTTTTAAGTCTATCAAGTTAAATCTATTATTAAAACAAACGTTTCTCATTTCCTTTTTCTTTTTTTTCAACACGTCTACTAGAAAACAAACTTACATACGTGGCTGGCATTATTTCCTACTGGCCAGTACTGCTCTGACTCTATGGATTCTAGAATTTTCCGAGGCTAATGTAGAACCTCATGGACCCAAGACCTTAGGAGCCTACAATTCTGGATTTCTCTGGGTCAGAGTAGAGAGTTCCGAGTGTGTAAACTTTGAATCTTAGACTCTTAGAACCGGATTATTTAAAACTCAAAAATTAGGAGAGTCAACGCTTTGTAATTCTAAGAGTTAAACTTCTGGGAACTGAAATAGAGGCTCAATCCTTCCTGCCTCCAGCTCCCTCTCTCCTCTACCAAAGGCCCCTGCCCCCGCCTCGTCGTCACCCCTTCCTTAACCCCAGCCCCCTCCCCAGAGTGGTCACTCACCGCTTGTGACAGTGGGCAGCTGTGAGCAGCCAGCGGTCACTGATGAGGGACGCTCCACACAAGAGGTGGGTGCGGTAGAAAAGGCCGGCCTGCCAGGGCTGTGAGTTGGGATGGCACTCCTGGCCCCCGATGGCTCTAGTGTCTGCCCAGCTGGTCCCTGGGGGCAGGAGGGTTGATGAAGAACAAGATGGGAGGGCATGGGAGATAGGCGGAGACTCCTAGAGGGCAGGAGTGGAGCGGAAGGCTGGGGGGGGGGGTGCCAAGGGCAACATGGGGGGCAGTGGAGTACAGTCAGAGCCTCACCTGTCAGGAGAGCGAGCAGAGCACAGACGAGTCCCAGCTTCATGACCTCCCGGTGTCTGGGCCCTGGAGCCTGGCTCTGCCACCCGGGCTTCTTTATGGGAAGACATGCCATCTCCTTCCTCCTCCCTGGGGCCACCCCTGTGATTAATCAGGGTTGGGAAATGTCACAGGGGAGGGGGAAGCCCTGGGACATTGACTGGAGGCTGGCACAGGGGGTCCTTCTTCCCCCCCCCCTTGGGATGAGCTGACCGCCTGCTGGACCAGGGCTTGGCTAAATGGGGGAGGGGGCTTGGGGATGGGGAGACCTCCTCAGGGGCTCCAGAGAGAGGGAGTCCTCATTGCCCATGACCTCTGGACACAGGATGTTCTATAGCCTGGAGGAGGAAGATTGCTAAGGCGGGGGCCCGGGATGGCAGCAGGTTTATCTCGAAAGGAGCAGCGCTGAGCTGGGGCAGTGCAGAAATCAAGCCACAGGCAGGAGAAGGGGCCAGGGCTTGGGGGAAAGAAGCCATGCAGGCAGACAGGACGGGGACAAGGTGAGGAGAGAGCAAGAGATAAGAGAGGGAGGTAGAGACACAGAAAGAATTTCCAGGAGAGAGAGAGAGAGAGAGAGAGAGAGAGAGAGAGAGAGAGAGAGAGAGAGAATATGAATATCAAACTGAGAGAGGCAGAGACCACGGAGGTATCCAAGAAATGTGGTCCTGGCTGGATTAACTCACTCGTGCCCTATCCTGCTCCCTTCTCACGTTCTCAGCACTGCAAAGACCCAGGTACCCAACCTGCCTGGAACCGAGTACTTTTCCCTTTTTCTTAATACCACCAGATCTCGGTGGTATTAAGAGAATGAGAACATTCTCTTGTGTGTTTTTTTTTCTCACCCATTTCCTCATATCCACTGTCCTTCCCATCACCCCATCCTTCCTCCCTCTCTCCTCATCCCTCCTTCTCATCAGGTGGGCAATCCCAGAAGGGCCAAGCCCAGATCTGACTCATCTGTGTCCTCAGAATCACCCGGTTCGGGCTGGGCTCTCAGGAGGTTTCAAGATATGTTGATTGAATGAGCGAATGTCTTTCTCAAGATCCTTTGTTTCCTGGTGAACTCCTACTAATCCTTCAAAGCCCAACCTAAATGCTCCCTCCTCCAGGAAGCCTTCTCTGATTTCTCCCAGTGGAATCCATCTTTTCCTCCCCTGAGTGCTCACAACCTCTCCCACTTGCCACAAGCTTGACCGTGTGCTGGGTCTGGCCTCCCTTTGAACACATCCTCACGACGGTGTAGCGGTTTGGAGCCTAAACTCCGGGACTGGACGACCTGGGTCCAAGTCTCAACGCCGGCAGTTACGCGGTGTGTGACCTCGGGCAGGCCACCGGGCCTTTCTCAGTTGCTCCATCTACTGGGTCATGATAATCACTGGGATTGTAGGCAGATTACATGAATTCACACATATATAAAGCATTTACAACAGCAGCTGGCACGTGGTAAGCATTCAATAAATATAATATGTCTGTCCATCTCCTACAGAGCCCCAAACTGTCTGTGTCATAATACACGTCACCCACGACTGGATTTACCTTACTTCCTCTCCAGACAGGGAGGTGTTGAGACTAAGGACTAAGCACCCACTGTGTGCCAAGTGCCATACTAACTGCTTTTAAGAATATCTCGATGGACTGTTTACTCCGTGCCTGGCAGTCGGGTAAGCATTTCATTGTATATTACCTCATTTACATCTCACAAGAGTCTATTCACTCTCTGTTTCACAGAAGGGAAAACTGAGGTAGAACATTCAAGTAATTTGCTCAGTAAGCCATGGCAAAACATTTCCATCTGCACCTGGTGGACTCCTATTCATCCTTTAAAACCCCATGCAAATGTCCCTTCATCTGAAGACATTCCTGAGTCCTTGGCTTCTCCGTGGGGCGCCCTATACCTCTTTCTGTGACATCGATTAAGTCGTGTTATTTGTTAAGTCAGCGACCTGTTGAGTGGCTTCTACCTGCCAGACACTGTACTAGGTGCTTAGAAAACCACAGTGAAGAAATCAGGGTCCCTGCCCTCCTGGACTGGGTGGGAAGAGGGAGGGGACAGATCATTATAGAGTCAACAAATAAATGAGATCATTTCGGCTACAACAAGCGCTGCAAAAGAAATAAACAAAGCGATGGATTGGTGACGGGTAGGGACCCCTCTAGCCGAGGCAATCCTGGAGGGCCTCCTTGAGGAGGTGACCTTTGAGTGGAGGCCTGAATGCCAAGAATGTGAGGCTGTCCTGTCTCCCTGACCTGACTAGCAGCTCCTTGAGGGTAGGGCTCGCTCTGATTCATCTCCAGGACCTGGCACAGGCATGACTAAAGGAATGAGTGAATCGCCTTTAAAAATGAATCAAGTTTTCAGTTCCCGCCTACCCCGCTTCTGCTCCTTACGTAACAAACTCGGCTGAGGTGATTGACATTTCCTGGGCGTGCTAAGGCGATCGGGGTTAAGAGTCCGCGGAGCAGCCCTGAGCACCGGTCAAGCGGCCTGGGCAGGCAGGGGCCTTGCAGTCAACTCTCCGTTCCCAGCCCAGCCCCGGGCCTGCACCGCGCGTGACACACGTGCGCGCTCGACAAAGCGGTGGTAGGAGCAGGAGACAGACAACCTGTGCTGGTCGAAAAGTTCCTGTTGCGAACAATCTCCCTCCGGCCACGGTCCAGGCTGAGCGGAGATGCCGGCACCCCTGTTAGCTCGGCCTGGGTTCTGCCCGCCCTCACCCCGCGCGGGAAATAGCAGGAAACGTAGCCCCAGTCAGTTTCGTGAGAGGGAAAGGACCCCCCCCCTCCCGCGTTTCCCCCGCGAAACCTCGAAGCTCCTTTGGGATGGGCGTGGGGATGGAGCCGGCTGGGATTCTAGCTCTTGGTCGATGAGGGGATGGAGATGGAGCTCGCAAACAAACCCACATTTCAGAGGGCTTCCCCCACATTTGAGAGGGCTTCTTCGAGTGATCTGAGCCATTGGGGTGGGGCGAGTTCCCTGGTCTTAGAGGCCAGGTGCAGGGGGTGGGGGGATGCAGGGTGGTGTCCCTGAAGTGCTGGTGGCCCCAGGAAGGCAGAGCAGGTATCAGGTGACTCAGAGCTGGCCCAGCCCCTGGTGTTGGGTGGACCCAGACACAGGAAACGGTGGGAGGGAAGAAGGAAGTGGGTAAGGGGTGCTTCATGGAACTTAGAGAAGAAGGTGGAGAATGAGATTCTCCCGTCCTGCTGAGGGATGGGGATGGGGATGGTGGCGAGAGGGGTAGGACTGGGGGCTCTCCCCAGGACACAGGGTCACACACGTTGCACCGTGACCTGTTCACAGATCATGACAACAGGTCACGTTTCGGCAGAGCTCACCACCCGCGGTGCCGAGGCTTTACTGAGAATGACCGTGAGGGTCTGTGCATACACATTACATCAGTCTCCTCACGGCATGTCTGTGAGGCAGGCACTTCTGTGTCTCCACTTCCAGATGAGGGAACTGATGCCCAGAGAGGGGGCACAGCAGGGGCTGGTGGAGGAAGCCGGGCTGGGTGACGGATGATGTCCCTCAGACGCTGGGTGACCGCCCGCTCCCGCGCCCGTCTGGAACAAATCTTTGCCCACATTTCCTGCACTCCGGCTTCAACGTGGGCATAGAACAGCAGTGGGTGGGGGGAGCAGGGCAGAGGAGAGGTGTTAGCAGGGGAGGCTGGGCGGCAGATGCTTGAATGTGGCCGGGGACAGTCCCATGGACGGCTGGGGGAGGGCGGCAGCCGGCGGAGGGCTCGTGGGACCTCTGGGTCAGTGGGAGCGAACGGTTTTCTCTATCCAGGAGGTGTACTTGCAGATCTGTGTGTAGACAGCTGGGTGCTGAGCAGAGCCACAGGGGTAAACGCCCCAGGAAAGGATGCCTTGCAAGGTGTCCTCACAGACCAGAGGGCCACCGGAGTCACTCTGGGGTGGGAGGAAAGAGAGAGCGAATAAATACACCAGCACAAGGGCTGCCACTGGGGTCTGCAGCAGCAGTGGGGAAGGCAGGGGTGGGGATAAAGATGAGGCTGGGGTGGGGCTGGGATCAGATATGAAGTTGGCGGTGGGATGGGCTGGAGCCGGACGCACGCGGGTGATGGGTGTGGGATTGGGAGTCTAGCTCCTGACAGATGAGGGGGTAGAGATGGATCTAGAAACAGGGATGGGGTAGGGACTCAGGAGTGGCTTGAGGATGTGAATGACGTTCGGGATGGCGTGGGAAGGGAGTAGGGCTGGGTAAAGGGTTGGGCACAGGGTTGGGCACGAGAAGACGGACCCCAGGAAGCTGGACATGAGAGTGTGAGTGGAGAAGTGGCTATGCAATAAACTCGAGAAGCTCAGGGGTCGACATGGCAGGCCTGACAAGTTCAGACTGAAAATACCCACACGGCATGGGGGATCACAAATTCCTAACTGGGCAGGTCATGGCAGGCAGTCACGTCCCAGACCTACTACGTCCCAGACCTACAGCTTCCTTAGCAAAGGTCAATTTTTCTTTTCTTTTTTTTTGCCTTAATCAAATCCTGTCCATTGTTCTTAGGCATCTAGGGTAACATGCCTTTAAAATGTGGGAGCAATCTTTTCCAAACCCCTTGGAGGTACGACTGCTGGCCCCAGAGCACAAAACCACAGAGCCCCTCATTACCTTGTGGCCTGCATACCATCTCAGTACCTGGCATCTTAAAGGAGAAATGTGAGCCCTCCTGTACCCACCAGTGGAGAAAATTTGTATCTCTCCGTGTTACTTTGTGTCCTGTCCTAGAGAGTCCCCGCACTTCACTTCCTGCCACCTCCTTAATCTACCAGCCACAGATGGCACGTAGCCTCCTTACGTCCCTCCTTTGACTTTAAATGTGTAGGATAAATTGCCATTCTCTGAAGCTTTTTCTCAGTCCATTGAGATCTTGCTTCCAGGCACATCCACCAAATCTTGGCTCAGACAAACTCATAAAATTTTTATATGGGTTCGGATGTTCTTTGGTTGATAGGGATGAAGGAGAGTGTTGGACAAGGATGGCTGTTTGTCTGGGGTGGCTAGGAGGCTGGGAACAATGGTGGGGTCTTCTGTCTTCCCATAACGTCCCAGTGCTTGCTCCTACAAGGTGGAGACCCTCCTGGCCAGTCCCTACCTGGCAGGGGTCCTGGCCGCGGTCCAGTCCCGCACACATCATGTTGTTGGTGACTACGCCAGGGTAGAACACCTCGCACTCTTTGGGGCTCAGGATGGTGACTCTGGAGCAGCTCAGGCCCCTGTTGTACTTCACTATCGGGAGAAGACACCAGGTTATCCAGGTCCAGCCCCAGTCTCCCAGGCCCCCCAAGAGTGCGTCCAGACACCCATCTCAGGCCCCGGGCTCCAGCCCTCTCCTCCCTCAGACCCAGGAGTCTAGAACCCCAGTCCCTCTTGCCCGAGGTACGGGACCCCTAGCTCTTGCCTCTTGGCGTGGCCGTGGTGCCCCAGCCAGCCACTTGGCACTGGTCCCAGGGCCGGGCACAGTGGTAGGGCAGGCGCAGGGTCTGGACGCGGGGCCCCAGCACAGCGGGCCTGGCCAGCTTCAGCAGCATGAGGTCATGCTCATCCGTCCTCCTGGGTAGGATGGGGCCCGAGCCCTGCTGGTATCTGGGGTGCACCACAGAGACGGTGGTCCGGCGAAGCTGCTCGCCCTGGAGAAGCAGGAGGTGGTCATCTCCAACGCGAGCCCACAGCGGCCTGGGGAAGGAAGAGTCGTCGGGAGGCAGAGCCTTTGTGGGGCCTGGGACTGGACTCAGCCCCTGGGAAGGAGGGTCAGGCAGTGGGGTGGGGTAGACCCCTGGGCCCTGGCAGAGGAGGAGGTGGGAACTCCTGGGTCTGGGGGAGAGGGGCTGGGGGCCTGAATTCTTGGGACGGGGAGGAACGATCAGGTGTTTGGGTCCCTGAGTTCTGCTTGAGTTCCTAACCACACCTGACCCTGACTGCTGTCTGCTGCACACAGCTGTCTACACCTGAAAGGAACCCAAGGAGAATCAGCTGGACAGAGGTAACAGACGAGCCTGGAAACGCCGAGAAGGACCACACCGCCCCCTGGCGGCCACAGCGCAGCTGCATCTCTCCTCCTCCGGAAGCCTTCCAGGACTGACCCACACACTCAAATAGCGTCCCAGCCCTCCCGGCCCCTCCCTCCACAGCCCCCGTGGCGCCCCGAGGAGGCCCCCCCCCTACTTGTTGCCGCAGTGCGCCGCCGTGAGCACCCAGCTCTTGTCCACCAGGACACCCGCGCAGCGGAACGACAGGCCATTGAAGAGGGACACCTGCCAGGGCTGCGAGCCGCGCGGGCACGGGGCGCCAGACGCCTCGGGGCCCGAGTCTGTGTCGTTGCCGGGGAGCCGCGCCTGTGCGGCTGGAGAAAGGCGGGGATCAGGGCGGGCAGCGCGCGGCCGGGCAAGGGCTGGGTCTGGGGCGCGAGCGCAAGGAGCCGGGCCGCGGGGCGCAGCCAGCTGGGGGGTCCGCAGGGGCAGGGACGGAAGGGACAGCGTGTGTAGGGAGCAGGAGCGGGACGCTGCGGGGCGGCGGGCGGAGGGGACAGAACCGGCGCGAGGCAGGTGCGGAGCAGGTGCGGGGCTAACGCACCGCGCCGGGCAAAGGGGCAACGGTAAAAAGCGGCGATGAGGCCAGACGTGGGCTGCAACACGGTAGAGGGCAAAGGGGGGCGGGGCGTGGGCGGAGCTAGGCCGACGAAGGCGTGTCGTGGGCGGGGCGGGGAGCGGGCAGGAGGGCGGGGCTTGCTCCGGGCGGGGGCGGGGCTTGCTCCGGGCGGGTGGGCTGCGCCGAGGTCCCAGGGGCGCCAACGCCGCGCGGGGCGTGGGTGCTGAGAAGTCACTCTCCCAGCGTCCCCGGTCCGGCGCCTCCCCCCAGGCCCTGTCCCCCGCCTCACCCCAGAGTTGCGCCATCAGCAGCGGCAGCAGCAGCTTCGCCGGGGCTCCCGCGCCAGAGGCGACCGAGAGGTGGAGGTGCGAGGGCCTCATGGCCGGGACCTAGGCTGGAGGGGCGCGGGGCGGGTTGAAGCGGATAGCCGGTCAGAGGCCCTCATCCCGCCGTGCGCGCCCGCCCAGCCGGGGCCACCCGGCCCGGGGGAGCCGGTTCACCTGTGACCGTCAACCGCAGGGGCAGGCGGGCGGGCGATTCCCGCCGGAACAGCGGTAATAGGCGCAATTACCCTAATAACGCCCCTGGCTGCGTCCTCTGCCCTCCCAGCCCTGGAGGGGAGCGCCCTCCTGCCCCAGCTCCCAGCCTCTCGGCGCGTGGGGTTACGCCCTCCTTTACAGATGGGGGTCCGGAGGGAAATCGAGGATCAAACGGGGCTCCTGCCGGCCATCCGAGGGTCCGCAGCCTGGGCGAGGTGCATTCTGCCTCACCTGGGAGTCGCCGAGCGAAAGGAGGGAAGGAGGGCGCCTGCAAGCGCCTCTGCCCTGTCGCGTGGGCCGCCGGATCCTCTGCCCGGGGACCCCTGGCCAGACCTTCCCTTTTAACCCCAGGAAGCCCGGAAGTTTCCCCACCCTCCCCCCAGGGGCTCGCCCCTCCCTTTCCCTCTCCCTAATTATATCGTAGGTGCGGTTGGCACCCAACCTGGGCCCCAGATTCCAGCCGTGGGAGGGGCCCTGGAATCCAGGCTTCTCTCAGAGCCCGAGACACCTTTTTGGGGGGCTGGATTCCTCGAGGATTTCCCTATGTACCCTATTCCAGGAAGTCTTCCCAGACGGGGGGGGGGGTTGGAGAGGGTGCCCTGTCCCCAGGAAGCCCAGGTCTGGGGGGATGGTGTCAGGGGAAAGGGCGGGAAAGGGGGAGGGGGAGGGGAGAGAAGCAGGGACATGTGTCATTGGGTCGACAATGTGAGAAAAGGCTGTCAGGGAGAGAGGGAGGCAGAGAGGAGGAGAGACAGTGAGACACAGAAACGGGGAAGGGAAAATGGGGAGACGCAGACCTGGAGGGATGCCCCGAACTCGAGCCCACTCCCACAGCCTGAGCAGTGGGCTCAGTGTCCATCCCAGCAACTAGCCCCTCGTGTGTTGGGGATGCTCCAGGTCACCCGCATGTCTCCAGGTGACATGCAGACCCATGAATCACAGGAGACCACAGGAGGCGTCGACGTCACCCGGGCCAGCTTTCTCATCTCGGGCGAGGACTGGGAAGCTCAGAGAGGGCAGTGAGTCACAGGAGGTCACACAGCAAGCCTGCCTAACAACCGGAGGCTTCATGCCAGCCAGCTACGTCCCCTGCCCCGGGAACACCCTGAGTGCTGGACTCGGCCGGGTACCTTCTCCAGAGGGAAGTGAGTTCCAGAGGCCGTCCAGCTCGGTGCTGTCCAGCTGAACTTCCTGCAACACTGGCGAGGGCCTGTATGTGCATCGGACACGGCAGCCCCCGCCACAGGGGGCTATGGCGCCTTTGGTGTGTGTCGTGTGTGACTGAAGAATGACATTTCTGATGTGTGTGATTTTAGTTTAAACAGCCACGTGTAGTTCGTGGCTCCTGGAGAGGCCTACGCGGGTCTCGGTGACTACCCCTCATGTGGGCTGGAGACAAAACAGCAGCGGCCCCCCTTTGTTAAGTCTTCGCTGCGTGCGGGGTGACGGGCTTAGGTCCTGTACTCGGCATGCATGACTTCACAGCTAAGGAACCAGAGTGTCGAGGTTGTCCGCCTTGGGAGTCAAGCCGCCCCTGCTCTGACTCCTCTCTCTTCTACTTACTGGCTGGGCGACCATGAGCACGTGACTTTGTTTCTCTGTGCCTCGGTTTCCTCATCTGCAAAACGGGTGAAATACTAGCACCAGCCTTGTAGGGTTTTGTGATGACGATGTGAGGTGATGCATTTAAAAGCCAGGGTCTGGCACACAGCAAGCACTCAGAAAACTCATTCGTTTGGGGACCTTTTATTGAAACCTTCTGAACTGTCTCCGAGGCTAGGGATACAACAGAGGATGAAACGGCTGTTAATCATTGCTCCTGGAGTCACAAGTTAGCACGGAGGAGGATTCGAACTCGCGTCTCACTAACTACAGCCGCGAAGTTGGTTATAAATGCCAGTATCTCTCTCTCGTCAAGGAGGCCCAAAGAAAATACAGCGAGGCCTCCAGGCTCAGGCTTGATGTGGAGCAGGATGAACAGGAACCACGTCACCAACTGAGGCTGGGGGCGTTGGATTGTGGCAAGCTGGTTGCGGCTAGTTGTTTTTCATTGTCTTATGAATCCAGTCCACATATTTGCAGACTTTTGTGTAGACACCGGGCTTTTTGGTGACCGCGCATGGATCCTGGCCCCAGGAGATAATGCCTTGAAGAGACCCATTACAGACCAGAGGGCCACCAGAGTCACCCTGGGGGTGGGCAGAGAGAGAACCAGTCAGGGAGGAGAGGAGGCCGTGGGGGAGGGGAAGGAATTGGGCACGGTTTCCGGGAGGAGGTGGGGATTGAGGGTGGAGCCCACCATGGGATGGGGGATGAGGCTGGAGCTATGGGTGGCAACAAAGCTGGGGTTAGGGTGGAAAATGCATTTGGGGTGGAGTGGGGGCGGGGGAGCGGGCGGTGGGGTTGCAGAGGGGAATGGATGCATTGGGGTTGGGATGAGGCTGGGGATGTGGACGGAGACATGAGTGAGGCTGGAGACGGGGATGCGAGTGGGGGTGCCCGGGCCCTCCCCTCTCACCTGGCAGGAGTCTTTGCCCTCCTCCTGAACGCTGGCGCACACCATGGTGTCGGTGATGTTGCCGGGGTAGGCGTCCTCACACTGCTGGTGATCGATGATGGTGATATTGGCACATCTCAGGGTGTGTGGCAGGCGCACTGTGGGGGAAGTGGCAGGAAGCGATGTGGCAAAGGGGCCTCCGCTCCCCGGCTCGCTTCCCCACACCGCGGGTGGGTCTGGGTTCCCTGAACCCGAGGACCTGGCTCTGAATCCCGTCCCTGTCCCCCTCGCTTGCAGCCAGCTCTGTGTCTGTGCTCGGAGCGATCGCTGTTGACTTAATTCTCAGCGGCTCTCTCTACACTGTCTCTCAGGCAGCAGGTAGGTGGCTGAGATTGTTCTCATTTTATGGAGAAGAAAGCGGGGGTCGAGTGAGGCCAGCCACTTGCCTAAGGTCCTACAAGCAGCAGCTGCGGGTCTGGGGGGGCACATGGCGTCTGCCTGGCCCCAAGGCCCAAACGTCTGCCCACACCCCCTTTCCCACTCCGCATGTCGGCGCTGACACACCCCAGGGAGCCCCCCTCGTGTATATGAATAGGACTCTGGCCTTCGAGACTTCTTCTGGCTGCCTGCGTCCCCTCCAAGGCGCAAGAGCCCCTCCCGCAGCGCGTCCCCCGCGGAGCCCGTACGCTGCGGGCTGGACGTGGTGCCCCAGCCGGAGATGAGGCAGCGGGTGCCGGCGGCCACGCATTGCGACGACAGGGTGAGCGGCCGCACGGCCCAGGTGAGGAGCGCCGGTGCCGCCATCTTCACCAGCATGATGTCGTTGCGGTGGTCCTTGTTGGGGAGGCTGTCGTTGAAGTCGGGGTGCGGGAAGGACTCGGTGGCCAGGCGGGTCTGCTCATAGCCATCCTGCCTCTGCAGGTTGTGCTCGCCCAGCAGCACTTTGTATCGGCTGAGGTGGGAGAGAGGGCGGTCAGAGGGGGGAGGCCCCGGAGACGCGGGGCGCGGGGGCGGGGAGACGCGGGACGAAGGACCCCACGGCTCCGCTGCCCGCCTCGTCCTCCTCTCTGGCCGCAGCCCCTTCCCGACACGATCCCCAGCCGGACCCCCATCCCATCGTCAGGGCTAACAGTGCCGTCTCCACCCCCACACCCCCTCCGTCCGGCCATCCGTCTCCGGCCCCCTCCCAGCCCCGCCCCAGCCCCCGCACCCACGGCTTGCGGCAGTGGGCTGCTGTCAGGAGCCATCGGGGGGCGATGAGGGTCGCCCCGCAGAGCAGCCGCGTCTTCTGGAACAGGGCCACCTGCCATGGCTGGGAATGCGGCGGGCACTCGTACCCTTTGATGATCCTGGTTTCGCCCCTTACGTGGCCTGGACGGAGCAAAAGAGGGGTTCAGGCACCAGGGGACCCTCAGAAATGGGGGTGGCGAGGAGAGAGAGGATGGCTGTCTGTTCCCTTAGCGTTGCGTGATTGAAATTCTTCCCGACCGGCCGGCGGGTAGCCACTGTCCTGAGCCCTTTGAGTGCCCCCCTCGCCACCCTGGCTGCCCCGGCTGCTTGGGCCAGGACCGTCCTCGTCCCCTCCCATTCTGTCACCTAGAGGGACTGCCCCTGGCACAGCGAGAGGCCTCCGGGACTTCGCTGTGGCCCGTGGATCCACATAGACGCCCTCCGGCTTATCCCATAGTTTGAGTATCAGTGTCCAGACAGGGAAGGTCGGGACTGGGGCAGGGGGAATACTAGTGATTCAAGGAGGCCCCTGCCCTTTCCTGCAGCCCGCCGTACCTGTCACCAGAGCAAGCGTGATTAGTCCCAGAATCTTCATGGCCTGGAGGGGGGGAGGGCAGGCCCCAGCTTCTTCTAAGAACAAGGAGGGACAGGGGCCAAGTCACTCGAGGCGGAGATTGGGGGCCGTCTCATGCCTTCTCCTCTCTCCCTTGCCTGCTCCGGCTGCCCCCCCATCTTCCCCTTCCCCCGGGAGAAATGGCAGGGCCTGGTTCTCGTTCTCACAGCACCCCAGCCTCCAAGGCCTCAGAATGCAGCTTGGGCTTGGAGGGGCCTGATCTCAGCTTGAAGCGTGCCGTCACTGGGGAGGCCGGGGAGGTGGCTGGGAGAGGCTTTCCCTGCGGCAGGCTGGTGACGGGCTGGCTCTGATTTAAGTCACCAAGGGACCGCCGAGGTTCATTTTGGAGGACGGTTTTCACCCCCCCCCCCGAGACCCGGCTGGGGCCCAGCAGCTTGGGGACAGGAGGGCAGAGGGAACTGGCACCATTCGGCAACCACCCGGGTATAAGGGGCCCCTTGCAGGCTGCCTGGGGCTTGGCCTGGGCCAGGGTCCCGGTCCCTGCCCCGTTGAGCCTCTGCCCCTTGGAAGGACAGCTGGACAGAGCGGGGCAGGGCTGGTCACCGGAAGAGCCAATGCCCTCAGCTGCCCTGGCCAGCGGGGGTGGAGGGAGAAGGCTGGACTCGGTGACTGAAGCTGGGGTCAGAGGTCACCGAGGCTGGGGGCAGCCTACTGGAGAGACAGAGAGAGACAGAGAGCCCCCACCTGAGCCGAGAAGGACAGAGCGGAGGGAGGGGTAGTGCCGAGGCCCAGCAGGCCTGGTGCATGCTGGGGTGCAGGCACCCGGACGGGGAGCCTCCCCTCTCTCCCAGACTCACGGGCTGTGGGGCTGGGGCTCCCGGGGCCCGCAGTGGCAGCTGCAGCAGGCTGGGGCAGGCTGGGTCAGGCTGGGTCGGAGCGCAAGGCACCAGGCAGGCAGGCGGGAGGGGGGTGGCCCCGGATGACTGGGCCTCCCAGCCCTGCCTTATCGCCCTGGGGGCGGGGTGCGTGTGTGGGCCCTCCCCTCTGTCACGGCTCCAAGCCCCTCTCCTCTCCACTGCTCTTAGCTTCTCCTCACCTCCGTGCCCGCTCACCAGTCTGTCTGCATCCTGAATCTCTCTTCCTGGCGTTCACCGCCTTCCCGTACCTCCGTGTGTGTCACTTCTCTCTCTGTGTCCCTGTGTGTCTCTGTGCCTGTCTGTCCTTGTCTCTCTATCTCTGCTTTTCTCTGCCAGTGTCTTTCTCTGGGTCTCCTCTCGTTCCGTCTTTCTCTGCGTCTCTCTGTCTCTGCCTTCCTCCATCTGTTTCTCTCTCTGAACCCCTCTCCTTCCACCCCATCTCCCAGTCTGTCCCTCCTGTCCCTGCCCCTCCCTCCCCTTGGCTTGAGCCCAGGTGGGCCCCTGGCCTCCTTTGGGCCCCTCCCTTCTCCATTCCAAGACGTAGGGGGAAACTGGGGCGTCACAGAGGTGGGGCTGCTGCCTGGTGGAGGGGCAGGACGGGAGGGTGAGGGAGGCAGGTTTGGGCCTGTGGGAGTCAAGGTCTATGAGAGGGAAACCAGGACTCCTCTGCCGACCCCCTCTCTGCTCCCCCTCCTGCCAGGCACCCCAGGGTCCTCGGGATCCAGCCGTGGCACTTACTCGTTGTGTGATCTGGGTCCGACGACGCCCCAGCTCTGAGCCACCTCAATTTCCTCATTTGCAGGACTTGAGTGACAGTCCCTACGTCTCCTGGCTTGTTTGTTATCCGTTCGATCTCCTCCCTGTGTCGCCCTCCTCTCTCCCTAACCAGGTTCGCAGCAAGACTCCTGGGTAGGCCTGAGAACTGACAGCTGCCGGCCCTGGCCCCAAACCTCAGCTCTGCCTCTTCCTACCACGGTGATGTGGGACGAGGGACTCCACCCCAGAGAGGCTCAATTTCTTCATCTGTGACCTGGGGGAGACAGCCCTGCCTTGGGAGGGTTGGGATGAGGACTTTGGGAGAGCCACGGAAGGGAGGCACTCAGTAAATGTTCCCGTGGCTGTCATGATCGCCCATCACTCCCTCCCACCTCGAATCCCCTTTCTGTTCATTGGGGAGTTATTTTTTTTCTCCTCCTGGGTTGGCAGTGAAGACAGAGCTGTTTGAAGGCAAATTGGGCCCTCTTGCACCCCACCCTCCATCATCGCGGGCGTGAAAAGAACCTACATCCCACATTACGCTCAACGCATGCTCAACACCGGCAGGGCCGAGTTGCCATTGGTTGGTCGTCAGGAATGTTACCTTTTATAGATATTTAATTAAATGGTCATGAAGTTTGATTTCACAGTTTTCATTTGGTATTTTGCAACCAATAACTTTTTTTTTTTTACTCCTTGAGGTCCTTATGGGCCCTTGAAAAGCTTGTAAGCTCTGGGAACTGAGCTATTCCCGTTGTGTCGGATGGAGAAAAATAGCCCTGATTTATACTGTTATAAGTAACTTTTTCTGTTCCAGTCCTGCGTGACCCTTGAGGGAAAGCCCTCGCCCTCTCTGGTCGCTGTTTCTACGCCTATGGGTAGAGGAACCGATGGGCCTCCCCTCCCTTCTCAACCAGCATGGAGATACAGCGTAGACAGACGACACCCCTCCTCGGGTTATGGTATATTTATTCCAGATAGTCACACGCTCCCTCCTCCCCAAGCCATGGATCTTACAAGGACTGGCTGGAGTTGGAGCTCCAGGAAGACGATCCCCAGCCCAGGAAGAGTGGGAGCTGGGGATGGTGACAGAGGGGGTGTTGGAGCTCTGGGAGTCAAGAGGGGCCCCCGAGCCAAGGGGCAGAAGCAGAAGGCGCCGATCAGTTGTTCTTCATGACCTCCTGGATCCAGTCCACGTATTTGCAAATATTGGTGTAGACGCCTGGGATGCCTTCTTGCCCACAAGGCCCCACGGACCCCCAGGACACCAGCCCCTGTAGGACTCCTCCGCACACCAGGGGTCCCCCGGAGTCACCCTGGAAGGAAGAAGGGGAAGGTGCACGGCTTCAATATGGGAGGAATCCAGTTCCAGTTTTCCTCTTCCCAACCCATTCCTGGGCCTGGAGGACAGTGGCCCCAAGCCTGCCTGTCAGAGAGAGAACTGTCAGGCGCCCCAAGGACAATGGCAATAACTGACCAATAGAGAAAGACACGCTGTTCCCAGGGCCAATCCCAGGGAAGGAGGGCGGGACTCCATAAAGGGTAGACGGGGTTCCCTCAAGGACACCAGCTGGGGTCCTGACCAATGAGGGAAGAGAGCACTATCATCGATGACCAATCCCAGGGAGGGGAGGGAGGGACTTTATACACGGTAGAGGGTTCCCTCAAAGACAATGACTGGACTCGCAACCAATGAGGGAAGAGAGCACGGGCACTCATAACCAATCTCAGCAAGGGAGGGCGGGACTCCATCAGAGCTCTCCGAAGCACGACGGCCCAGCACCTGGCGGTAGGGTGGGGCAGCCGCCTCTCTGGAGGACCCAAGACGGCAAGCGGGCTGAGTTTGAGGGTGAAGGAGCCCTCTGGCCCCCTTTTCTGCCACCACCCCGGAATCCCTCCCTCTCACCCGGGCCAGCGCCACCTGGGGAAGACTCGGAGCTGGGGAGGCAGCAGGTCACCTGCCTGAGCTCCAAGTGCCTGACTGGTTCTTGGCCTTCCGCGCCTTCCCTCTGCCCATCTTCCCTTTCGTTCTGACCTCATCCCTCCCCCGTGCCACTTTTCTCTGATTCACCCTCCGCCATCACCACCCCTGCTTCTCCGTCCCCTACTTCCTGTCCTTGGCGAGCATGCGTTGCCTGCACCCATTCACCTGGCAAGCATCCTCTCCGGGGTTGCCACCTGCGCACACCATGTTGTCTGTGATTCTCCCAGGGAACACGGCTCGGCAGGCATCGCTGGGGACGATGGAGACGTTGAGGCATTGGAGCTCGTCTGGGAATTGGTCTGGGGACGGAAAACGGACGCCTCAAGTTTCCCCAGAGCTCCCCCACTGTGGGACCACATCCCTCCTCTGGAGGAAGGTCAGTCCAAGGGTATGCCCCACCCGCTCCCTGTGACCTCACTACTACCTCTAAATTTCAGATTTGTGACTTGATGCCGTAGTGACCTTTGACCCCAGTCCACGGGCCCAGGCCCCTCACCTTTAACCTATGACTCTGAGTGCCATACTCTAGATGCTGCAATCTCAGACACAGTGTGAATCCAGTCCCGGCTACTGGGACCTTTGACTTGCAATTGTATCATCCTTTGATCCCAACCTGACCTCATGTCTTCTGTCTCCTGACCCCATATTCCTTGTCGTTGCCCTAAGCTCCTCCCTCGATTCTGCATTCAGCCATCCCCAACCTCTGTGGCACCAGGGACTGGGGCTCCTATGAGAATGTAGTGCCTGGTGATCTGAGGTGGGGCTGAGGCGGTGATGCTGGCCCTGGGGCGCGGCTGCAGACACAGACGAACTTGGACGGGTCCTGGTCTCGTCTCTCTGTCTATTTACATATGCCTTTTGCTGCGGTCTGATGACCCCTGACAGCACTCTGACCTCTAACCTCCTCCCAGACCCATGACTTCTGACTCCATCCTCAACCCTTAACCGCTTGGACTCCCCAGACCTAATCCATCCTGACCTCTGGCCCCAAAGCGCAGTCCTGACGTTTGACCTTTCGCCCATCCTTCCTCTGAGATGGCACGACTCCCAACCTGTCCCCCGACACCCCAGACTTTCACTCATCCCGACCCCCGACCCCGGGCCCCCTTACTCCGTTGGTTGGTGGTGCCCCAGCCCGAGATGTGGCACTGGGTGCCGGCCGCTGCACAGCTGGTGGGCAGGGCCAGGGGCTGGACGCTGCGGGTCAGGAGGACGGGGGTGCCCAGCCGCAGGAGCCGCAGGTCGTGGTCGTGGCTCTGCAGGGCTCCCTGGTAGCTGGGGTGGGGCACGGAGACGCCGCTGCGCCGGACCTGCTCTGTCCAATCCAGCTGGCGGAGGCTGTGTTCACCCAGGCGCACCCAGTACCTGCTGAAGGTCGCGGAGGCTCAGCGGGCAGCGCCCCGTCCCCCGGGCCCTCCCGCCTCTCTGCGCTGCTCTGCACCCCACGTCTGCCCTCTTGCTCCCTCATTCGCGAGCTCGCTCTCTCTCTCTCTAGGCCTCTCTCTTCCGGCGTCTCGGCCTCCATCTCCGCTGCCCGTCTCTCTTCCCCATGCCGCCGGATCCGCGTCGCTTTCCGATTCTCTCCGCCACCGAGGCCGCAGGGGCAGGGACAGCCGTCAGCCTTGCTCTGCCTCGTTTCCGGCACCTGGGACACTGCCCGGCTGCTGGTACCGTCAGCTGGACGGATGCTCAACGTCCTGCGGCGTCTCTCCCCGCCCCCGAATCTGTCTCTCCGTGCCCGAAACTTCCCCTCTGCAAAAACTCCAGCGTGCCAGACCTGGAAAGCCCAGCCCTCTCATTTTACGGGGGGGCCACCGAGGCTGCACGAAGAGTGTGTGTCGGACCCGGGCCCAGGGCCCCCCTGGGCCAGGCAGTGGCCGGGGCTGGTGCCAGATACCGGGTAGGAAGGAAGTGGGACAGGAGGGAATGGGCGGGGGTGGGTGGACAGGTTCCAGGACCCTCCCCAACCCCCAACCCCACTGCACCCCACTGCACCCCACCCAGCCCCAACCCAGGCCCACCATTGACGAAGTCCTACTCCTCATGTAACCTCAAACTCTCTGTAGCAGGACCATCTCCTTACTCCCTGACGCCCCTTCCCAGGAGCCCCTCCCCCCAAATCCCTCCTTTGCCCACCCCAGGAAGGGATCCAGACAGGGGACTTACCTGCCGCTGCAGTGAGCAGCTGTGAGGACCCACCTGCGATCAATGAGGACCCCCCCACAGCGCAGGCTGGTCCCCTCAAACAGCGCCACCTGCCAAGGCTGCGAGTGGGGGACACAGTTTGTGCCGTTGTAAATCTTCTCCGTGGCTGTGTGGGCGAGCCCTGAGGACGGGAGCGTGGGCCGGAGAGGTGGGGTCAGAGACCTCGAGATCGTGGATCAGGGATAGGAAGAGAGATGCAAAGATGGAGAAAGAGAGAGAGAGAGAGAGAGAGAGAGAGAGAGAGAGAGAGAGAGGCAAGAGAAAGGCAGAGATCCTGAGACAGTCAGACACAGGGAGAAGACCTCGTGATGTATAGAAAAAGACACAGTGAAACACCCAAGAGGAACAGAGAGGAATGGAAGGAGAGAAACAAAGAGGCTTAACGACAGAGACTCAGAAAGAAAGACAGCCAGAGACTCAGAGAGAGAGAGAGAGAGACAGAGACAGAAGGACAGTGAGAGACAGGGGAGTTGGATCACAAGACAGGGAGGGAGGAGGGCAGAATCCCGGGAGCAGAGGGGAATGGAGGCACAGAGTCAGCCCTCCCACTCAGGGCCAGGCTGGGGGGCAGAGCTGAGATAGGGAGATGGGGGCCCCCTCGTGGGGGAGGGAGGGACCCCCCTTCCCCCCGGAAAACTCACCAATAACACACAGGAGCAAAAAGATGCTGGACCCCATGGCGGGCCACCTCCAGGTTCTGGGGGTAAAGGTGGGGGACTCAGATGGCGCCCCCCTTCCCCATCATCGGCTCCCAGGGTGGGGCATGGGCCACCCTCCCCTCTCTCTGCCACTCCCTCACCTGCCACCGACTGCCTGCCCCTTGCTCACCTGGCGTGTCTGCCTGCTGGAGAGTCCGTGTGGCTGCCGCAGTTTTGGCCTGCCTGTGTCTCTGTCACCTGTCTGGTTACCTGCCTGCCTCTCTCGTCATCTGCCGGTCCGAGCTCCCACTGTCCACCCGGCTTCTGAGCCACCTGTCATGCTGCCCCACCTGTCCCCCTCCTTCCATCTGTCTGTCCCAGACTGGCAGCTGACACAGCTTTTAACTCTCTTTATCCCAGCCCATTCGGTTTCCTGGTGGAGGGAAGGGGACACAGAATACACAGGCGGGGCACCCTCTAATCCTCTTCTTGGCTAATGACACTTAATTAAGCTTTACAGCTGAATAGAAGGGGAGCAGGAAGGGGTCTGGGTTGGCCCTGGGGGAGCACCCGGCCCTGCTCCTCTGCTTCCTCTCCAGACCGGCCAGCAAGCCCCCCGGCCGATGACTCAAGGTGACCTGGGAGCTGGGTTCTAATCCCGACTCCAGTGACGAAGCCCGGGGAGGGCGGGGTGCGTGGACAGCTGGGGCCCCTCCCCGTGCAGGAAAGTGGCAGGAGGGGTGGGGGGAAGTGAGAGGCAGGAAAAGCAAAGGCAGAGAAAGCCAGAGATCAACAGGAGGAGAAGGGAGAGATTGCGAAAGGGGTGATGGGAAGAGCTAGGAGTGGGTTCCCAAACTGGGTTCCGAATGTTTTCAGCAGCCAGTCAACTCCGCTCCCTGCTCCAGGAAGCACAGGCCGCCTCAGGGTGTGTGCGGCCAGTTCACCCCCACTCCACGGTCGTTTTCCTTTGCGTAAAGGCTTCCCCCGAGGAAGGGACAGGAGCAAGACGGGAACACAGAGAGAGAGGGAGCAAAGAACGGGGGAGGGCCCCCCGCTCCACTCCCGTCTTTTTTGGGGGTGGGGTGCTGGGTCTCTTTCTTGCCCTGGGTTCCGAATCACAAAACTTCCGCTTCTGATTTGAGCTGAGCACCACCTAACTCAGCCTCTTCCTTTTTGTGTATTTTGGGGGTGGGGGATGGGAGCAGGTGACATGGTTTATTGAGGTGCAATTTACACGTAATGAAATTCACCCTTCAGCTTCAGTTGGGAGCTGTGTTGCTGGATCCTCTGACTTTTCAAGAAAAGCTGGGAATTCAGATTTCTGTTGGGACATTTCTCAACTGCAAATGGCCAACCCTGCCCCCCACCAAAAAAAAAAAAAGGAAAGAAAAGAAAACACAACTCTTGGTCCAACACCTCTCTCTCTCTCTCTCTGCCCCCCCTCCCCCTCTCTTTCCCTGCCACCACCCCCCCACACACATGCATGATGTCCAGTGAAAGAAGCCAGTCACAAAAATAGGTATTGTCAGGTTGCATTTATATGAAATATGTCCAGGATGAGCGAATCCACAGAGACGGGAGGCGATGAGTGTCTGCCGGGGGCTGGGGGCAGTGGGTAATGGGGAGTGACTGCTTAGTGGTTCTCTCTGACACACAGACTTGCAGCCCGTGGCTTCTGGCTAAAGCCAGGTCCTTCCTTTTTGTAGCTGGAGGCTCCGAGGGCAGGGACTGGCTTGCAGCCAGATACCTCCTGCTCTCAGAGAAAGCTCTGAGCACCTTGGCCACCTCCCCCAGAGGACCCTCAGAGTCCTCCAGTCCCCATACTGCCCGCTTTACTCTCGGGCATCGTCTTTTCGTGCACAGTGTGAAAACTCATCGCCTAGAGAGAACTCAACCACCCCAACACCTGGTCGTGGGTGTGGAGGAACTGAGGCTCCAGTAAGTGAAGTCACTTGCCCAAGCTTACCCACACAGCTGGTACGTGGCAGAACCAGAGTCTGAACTCAGGCAGGCTGTCTCCACAGCCTGTATTGTTAATCATCATCCAGATATATGAATGAACAGACGAATGACTGGCTGGATGAGGACACATGTGAATAAATGACCACATTGGCACTACAGGTTTCAGAGAAAGGATGATCCAATCTGGCTGAGGTGACAGGATCTCTCTTTCTTCCTCAGAGGCGCTGTAATTGCTTTCTCTCCCAGCTGCCTTATAACTAACTCTCATTCTATTCCTCTGCTCGTTCATTTGCTCACGCATTCATTCATTCACTCAGTAAACAAACATTTCGAAATGCCCTGTGTGCCCGGCTCTCTGCTGGATGACACCGGGGCCATAGAATTCATCAGAACCAAGCCCCATCGCCCGTTTTCTCTAGCATCCCTCCCGGCAAAACTCCCCCATGGAGACTTGCTCCCTGCTTGCACCCTGCGACCCTGCGCTTTTGGAGTTTCCAGCGACTTCCAGGTAGAGCAGGCCGGCGGTCACCTGTCTGCCCTTCCCTTACTCCACCTTGCCGCAGCATTCCACACACCAGCCGCTCCTGTCCCGGCCCCCGGACGGCGTGCATTTCTGGTTTTCCTCCTACTTCGCTGGCTCGTCTTCCTGGCTTCCTTCATGAATAGGTCTTTTTGTCCTCCACTGGTCTGTGCAACCAGGGGTGTTCCTGGGTCCCCATCCTGAGCCGTATCTTATGCCCCGACTATGCTCACCTGACAGTGTGTCACTTGTGACCTGTCACCTGGAGCAGGTTACTTCTCAACTCTCTCCCCAGCTCCAGGCCTGTGCCTCCAACGGCCTCCTGAAAACCCAAGCTCACTGTCTGTCCCCTTCGACCTGTTCTCAGACCCCAGTCTGCGTGTGGTGGTTCCGCTGTCACAGTCCCCAGGTCCAGACTCTCAGGAGACTGATCTTGTCTAGGACCTCGTTCCCTCGCTGCTTCTGAAGATGCCGTCAGCTCCCAAGACCTCCGTAGCCACTACCCACTGCCTGTCTCCTGAGCTCTGGGTATCCGTCTTGTTCCCGGGGGACGGCTACAGCATTATCCTTCACCATCCCATCCCCCAAAAAGCCTGACCCGGGCCTCCTGCCTCCTCATGCCTCCCACAACCTGTCTGCTTCGCTCCTCTTGTCACCGAGGCTGTGACAAGCTCGGGCTTCAAGGCTCATTGCCCACTGCGATACTGTGATTTATCATGAGAAGGAGACACTTGGTCTTCACCCCTGATTCCGGCACAGAGCTGCTAAAACCCTTGGAATTTTCTCAGTGAAGAGAACGATTAAGGTGTCTTGCGATGTTACTGAGGTGGCTTTTGGAAAGCACCCAAGGGTGGGGGAATGGTTGTCAGGGGGAACAGGCATGCGATTAGAGGGTTGGAACTTTCAGCGTGGGCAAGGGCTAGGAGCTGGGAGTGGAATCAGTCGCCCATGGCCGATGGCTTAATCAATCGTGCCCATGGCACGGGGCCTCCATAAAAACCCAAATGAGAGGCTTCGGGGTCAGTGAACACTTGGTCCCTTGGGGACCATGGCACCCGGAGAGGGCTTGGACGTCCGACTCCTCTCTTCCAGCTGTTCTTGAGTTATATCCTATTATAATAAATTGGTGACCTAGTAAGCTCCAGCAATTAATTGAACCCAAGGGGGATGTGTCACGGAAGCCTCCACTCTACAGCTGGTGGTCAGAAGCACAGGTGACAACCCGGACTGGTGACGGGCATCTAAAGTGGGGTGGGGTGGGACTGAGCCCTTCACCAGGAGGGTCAGAGTCCAGTTTCAGTCGTAAGACACCCAGCCGAGGTCTGAGAATTGTTTGCTGGAGAGGGAGAATCCCCACCCCCACACACATTGGAGTGGGGAGCAGAACCCCATTATCCCTGTTACTTTGGAAAGTCCAGCCCAGTCCCTCATACAAGGCCCACGAGGGGAGAGGGGGAAGCATGAGAATGTGTCTCCATCGGCCTGTTGGGTTCAACCCACTGGAGAATTTTCCTTAGTTTGGGTCGATATTCGTGTAAAAACGGGGAGCTGACATTTCCCCGGTGGGGGCCTTGGAAGAATGAAAAGGGCTTTATAGGCTGGACCAGAGTCAGAAAGTCCCATCATCCCTTTGACACCCCTCCCTGCCCCATTGTTATTAAAATTCCCCTGGGCAAAAGCCAGAAGAGGAGACAGGCTTGGCTCGGAAATCCTGGGAGAGGGAGGGACAAGGGACAGCTGAGCAGCCTGGAAGCCTGGCCACCTGGCTGGCTGTCCTGCTTGAAGGTGTGGGCAGTCAGAATCTCCAGCTCAGGTATGTCATTATTTTCTGTTCCACAGGAAGAATTTGGGCGGCCACCTCTTACTCTCCCAAATCCCCAGCTGTTACCCAAGGCAGCTTGCCCGGGCTGCAGATGTAGCATCATAATAATTATATCAATAAGAGCAACAATGCCCCTGACAGCAGCCACTGAGTCAGCAAGGCATGAGGCCTTGTTTCTAGGGCTTTTCACACGTTCCGTCACTAATCCTCTCAAAAGCCCTTTGAAGCAGGTGCTATTTTTTTTTAAAGTGTATTAATATATTTAGCTAGTTCTTAATCCTCAGATGGAGAGAGTTGAATTGGCGATCTGTACGAGGCCCCTGTCATTTCCCTGATTTTCTGATTTTTTTTCTATCTTTGATCCCCGTTCCCTTACCCTTCGGCTAAAGTCTTCACCACTGTGTGTCCTTCGCTACTGTTCTTATGACTGTGTGTCCTTGGCTCTTGTCTTTGTTACTGTGTATCTTTTGCTGTTGCTGTTTATTATCACAGAGCTTTTAAAAAAAAACTTAAGGTGAAATTTACCTATCGTAAAAGTAACCATTTAACAGTTCAGTGGCGTTTAGTACATTCACAATGTTGTAGTTTTTTTTTTATATCATTATTATTAGTATAGGTTATAACACATCGTGGACTCGTGTGAAAACGTGTCTCCTTCCTGGACCATCGCAGTTAAAATAGCAAATCCCCCACTCCCTCCAACCCCAACATTTCCTATCGTTCCGCCCTGCCTTTTTTTTTTGCCACTCATAGTCTATTTCTTTATATTTCTTACCGTATGTCTCCCTGAAAAAAAAAAAAAGAAAGCTCTACAAGGGCAGAAGATTTTGTCTGTTTAATTCATTGTTTATAATCTGTATCTACAGTAGTGCCTGTCTCGTGACAGGTACAAAATATTTGTTGAATAAACAAAATCGTATTCACCAACACCCAGCAGAAGTGTCTGCACATGTCAGCACGGAATAAATGTTCGCCAAGAAAAATAAATAAATACGACACCTTTTGGACACCCTGCAAACAGGTGGTCATTGACACCCTACGGTAATACTTCGTAGAGAACCATGCGATTGGTACAAACATTTGACATTTATCCTCGTAACGATGCTACGTGGAAAAATTACGAGCCCCGTCTAACCGATGAGAAAAGAGAAGTGTTGAGTTTTCTGACTTGTTCAAAGCAGGCTTGAGCATTTGACCACTGCCTTCTGAGTTCATGGCCAAAAATGTAACAACAGCAAACCGCGAGGGGCCTCGAACAAGGGTGTTCGTGGAGGAGACAGGACAGGATATCTGATGGACAATAGGGTCCGGGAGTGGAGACCCCCTTGGGATACGGAACCGCATCACTCTGGGCTCTGGAGCGTTGTTGATCTGTAGTGGGCGTGGGGATTCAGACACTGGGAATATTGGCAGAGGCCAGACAGTGACGGAATGAGGGGCGTAGGTAGGGATGGGACATTTGGGAGGCCCAGACTGTGAGAACGAACCATTGTGAGGATCCAACCTTGGCTGTGACGAGTCATTCAGAGGGGCATAAAATGCAGTCAGCACAGAAGACTGTGGCCACGAGAGAATAGTTTCAGAATGAAATGTCGTGGGAGTCTAGAACTTTCCTGAGTACAAAACGTAGGAGGATCAGGAACACTAGCAGTGAATAAATACTCAAAGTCGGGGAGGGTCTTGTCAAGGCTGGTTCGTTCACAGGACACAGAATATTGTTGGGCTAGAGGTGAGTTTACTTCGAGACAGTTGGGAAGTGTGGAACATGTCTGAGTTGGGACATTCGGGGGGCCAGAATGTTTCAGGAATGGCGTGTCTGGAAGACCATGACGCTGGCCATCACTGAGTGCTTTCGAAAAGTGGGATGTCAGCTAGGGTGGGACATGATGAGAACCTGGGTCCCTGGGTCACGCAGAACACTCGGGGAGGGGCGGAGGCGGGCTGGGCCAGCCGAGCAAGGCGGGCACAGTGGGAGGAAGGAGGCAGGTATGTCAACCCAGCTTTTTATTGTGGGCCCTTCGTCCATTTCTGCTTGTGAGCGTTCTCATTTTGGATTGTCTCTCGGATCCACGAAACATACTGGGAGACTCGGGTGTAGACGCCAGGCCGGTCGGGCTGCCCGCATGGGAAGTCTCCCCAGGAGATGATGCCGTGGAGAGTTCCATTGCAGATCAGGGGGCCCCCGGAGTCACCCTGAGTGGGGGAGAGAGGCGGAGTTCTTGCTGGGGTCGAACCAAGGCAGAGACAGGGAATTGTGCGGAGAGAGCGGAAGGGTGGAGGAGGCAGAGACAGGAATACCGAGAGACAGTGGGAGATGGCAACACAGTGAGAAATAGGTGAGACCAACAGAGGGAAAGAGAGAGAGAGAGAGAGAGAGAGACAGAGAGACAGAGAGACAGAGCGAGAGACAGAGGGAGAGACAGAGAGGAAGAGAGAGTTCTGTGTCTCTCTGTTTTTCTCCTCGTCAGTCTAGCCAAGTGCTGACATCACCTCAGATACCCATTTGGTCTGCTGCATCGAATCCCACCTCGCGCCTCCTGCCCCTCACACCTGCTGCTACTTTCTGGCTCCTTCGCGCCCTCTTACCACTGAGGCAGTCTGTCCACACCTGGGTCGGGTGTGTACTCAGATTATCTCCACTTCTCCCCCTGGGCCCGGGGCAGACGTCACTAACTGATGAGCACACGTCATTAGTCCATCATCCTGCTCTTCCCCACCGAACCCAAACTCCATCTAAGAAGCCTTCTCTATGAGACGTAGGTGGTTCTTTTTGCCCGTGTAGTATCCGTTTCTCTTCCCAGTTTTTTCTCATTTGGGGAATGACCCCGTCTCCCCACTTTCAATTTGTGCAGCCTGTCCCCGCCCTTCCCAGCCCCCACAGTTAGTCCTGTGACTCGGGTCCACCAGAGAACCCCACAGCTCTGGCTAGAGTGATGGTTCCCGGACACGTGACTTAAGTGGGTCTAGTGAGCCTCATGCTCGAGACGTTTATGTAAACTATTGGAAAAGGCATGCACTCTTTCCGGCGGGGTTGCTTGGAGTGTGGGATGTAAGCCCAAGGCTGCTGGGACCACCTCGTAACTGCATGGGAAGAGCTTCCATTAAGTGAGAATGAAGCTGAAACAGGAGAGAAGAGCTGAGAGTTGAAGAGACAGAGTCCTAAACACATTCTCTGTGCACCTGGACCCACTCGTGCCTGAAGCAGCATCCCCTGGACTTTTCGCTTACGAAAGCCAGCGTTTGGCTCAAGGCCGTTTGAGGTGGATTTCTGTCACTTGCAACCCAGAGAAGCCTAACCTTTATGCCTGTCAACGCAAGGATCCGGGCAGCTGCTGTGAGTCATACCCGGGGCTTAGGATGAATTATATGGATATACTTATTCCCTTTGGTCTTGGCCCTCCATGCTAGGGGATATCTCACCTTACAAAGACTGGTTCCCCCAAAGCGAGAAGCAAATCGCCCCCCTCCAGCACCTGTGTCCACCTCCACCCTGGCTTCCCACCTTGGTCCGTGGCACCCACCCCGCCCCCCACCCCGAGCCCTGCCATGGCCTCACCTCACAGGAGTCCTGGCCACCCTCTTTGGTGCCAGCACACAGCATGTTGGGTGTGATTTTCCCCGGGTATTTCTGACGACACTCCTCATCTGAGCGTAGCTGGATGTTGGCACATTGTAAGGTTTTGGGGTAACTCACTGAGGAGGAGAGAGAGGAAGGTCTAAGGATATCTGATCTGGACGGGCTGTGGGGCGGCAGTTCAACGGGGGGCGGTGGTCAGTAGGAGATAGAGGAGGGAAGAGGAAGATGCGGGAAGAGGTGGGATGTAGGTGTGGGGGAAGGGACGCTGGCGACGCGCGCAGAGGGGTATGCGGGAGAAGCGGAAGCAAAGACGAGACAGTGGAGAGAACGATGGGGGAGGACGCGGCAGGGGACCGGGGAGGGGGAGACATGCAGAGCGGGGTGGGTGAGGAGAGCGAGTGATGGGGCAGGAGGTGTGGGGGGCGGGAGGGCCGGAGCTGGGGACACATGAGGAGAGACAGAAAGGGGTGCGGGAGGGGAGGGGAGGGGAGCGGTGGGAAGGGGGGCGGACTCGCGGGGCAGGAAGACGGAACCGGCCGGGAGACAGAGAGGGTGACAGGTCGACTTCATAGTCCCACGTGTTTAAATTATATACGGGGGATATAGCTGTCCGTATCTTGCTATATTTACTAAGTCTATACTAAATACATACCTATCAATATCTAATTTATTTTGTAAATTACATATTTATGTACTGAAATAGATTTATGCATAATATACCACTTACGTACAAACATATCGAAATAACTACATAAGTAATTTAGAAAATAAATCTAATTTTTATAGTTTGCATATTCACCTACAGCTGTATAGTGATATATATTTTTATAAATATGAAAATATATAATATGTACTATCGCTATCACTATAGTATATAAATATATATATTTATAACTTTATATAAAGGGTATATAAGTACATACATGATTTAGAACATAGCATATATAATGTATGACTTTATATTTATAACTTTATATAAAGGGCATATAAATATATGCATGATCTAGAACATAGTATATATAATGTATGACTTTATAACTTTATATAAAGGGTATATAAATATATGCATGATCTAGAACATAGTATATATAATGTATGACTTTATAACTTTATATAAAGGGTATATAAATATATGCATGATCTAGAACATAGCATACATAATGTATGACTTTATAACTTTATATAAAGGGTATATAAATATATGCATGATCTAGAACATAGCATATATAATGTATGACTTTATATTTATAAATTTATATAAAGGGTATATATGATATGTAACTTTGTATATAAACGTATACTTATAGAAAGGATACATTGTGTTATGTGTACTATAAGATACATAAAGGATACATTGTGTTATATGTGCTATAAGACACATAGAGGATACATTGTGTTACGTGTACTATGTCACATACATATGAACACATTTTGACGCATGACGGGACCCCGCAGCCTTCGCTCCCGCCTCGCGGGTGTCCGCGCTCCCAGACCCCGGGCCCCTGCGCGGGCGCTCACCCTGGGGGCTAGTGGTGGTGCCCCAGCCGGACACGCGGCAGCGGGTGCCAGGGGGCAGGCAGTCTCGGTAGGAGAGCGGCAGGACGCGGACGTGGCTGGTGGGCTGGACCGGCGACCGCAGCTCCAGGAGCATGATGTCGTGGTCGTGGTTCAGGTGCGTGGGGCTGCTCTGGTACTGCGGGTGGCGGATGTGGCTGACCACGTCCCTCACCTGCTCCCCGGGCTCCACGCGCCCCAGGGCATGCTTGCCCAGGTGAACTCTGAACCCGCTGTGGACACAGGAAGGGGGTGGGTAGAGGTCAGCCTGAGCGCACCTCTATCCCCAGACTCCTCTCCACTCCGCCTTCCTCGTCTCCAAAAGCATCTCAACTCCACGCCCAGCCAGACGCTCTACGTCAAGTCCATTCCTCATTCTCTCCCGTTCCTGACCAGACCGACCCCAAGTCCAAACTCATGCTCAGCTCCGGCCCCGCCCCCCATGCCCCACGCCCACGCCAGTCCCCCCTCCCCTCCCTGACCCGGGCTCCCCTCCCTGCCCCGGGCTCCCCTGCGCCTACGTACGCCTTCAGACAATGCGCTGCCGTGAGCACCCATCTGGGGTGGACCAGGACCCCCCCGCAGAGCAGCCGCCCCCCCACGAGCAGAGCTGCTTGCCAAGGTTGAGAGTGTGGGGGGCAGGTGTAGCCGCCCGGGAGAAAACCGTTGGTCCCATTGGTGCCATTGAGAATCTTGGAATACTCCTGAGACATGCCTGGTGAAGGAAAACATCTTAGCAAATTGGGGTCCGGGGAGAGGAGGAGGCTTTGAGGTGTGGTTGCTGGGCTTGGGGACAGGGTCAGAACTTGCTCTAGGTGACCGGCGATGGGTGATCTGTTTCCGCCCCCTGGGAGTTGCCATCCTCTTATGTGGCGGGGATGAGTCAGGGCAAAGAAATGACAACGTCCTTGTCCTTAGGAGTGTCGCACCCTCCACCAGGGCGGAAAGAAGAGCTCGCAGGAGGAGGACGCTTCCGATCAGTTAGCAGAAGCCGGACTCTCTCTCCACCTGTGTTTCCCGGTAACTGCGTTGAGAGGATGGTTGCGGTTGGACTTCAGGAGGCAGAAGTGAGACAAACTGACACGCGCCACTCGGCGGCCTCCACCGCTGCCCTCGACTCCTCTGCCGGGCGCCTCTGCGAACGCCAGCCACCGGCCAAGCTCCCACGTCGGCGTTTGCCGGACTCTGCCGTCTCCTCTGTCCCCTCCACCCAGCCCCTTCCAGCCTCCCGTTCCTCAGACCCGTTCTCCTCGCAGTCGCTGGGTTCCCGGTTTCCTTTCTCTACACCTGCACCGTTCCCAACGGTAGCCGTCAGCCGCGAGTGGCTGTTTAAATTTAGATCAATTGAAACGAAATTTAAAACATCTGTTCTTCAGTTACACTAGTCACATTTGAAAATGCCCAAGTGGCCAGGGGCCACCATAGTGGACAGTCAGATATAGGACGGACAGATAGATAGATGATAGATAGGTAGACAGATGATGGACAGATAGACAGAGAAATAGTCTACTGACTGGCATCTAAAGCTTACATGTCTGGGTTCCTATAGATCCTGAGAGCTCAGCTCAAATGTCACCTCCTCAGAGAAGAAATCCCTGCCCCACCCCCGCCACCTGGCCTAATATTGCCCCTCCCAGCCCCCCAGCCCCCCCAAGTCATTATCAGATCTACATCACTATTCACTTCTCTTTATCTTTGTTTACATTTATGTGCCTTAAAAAAAAATCTCCCCATCTGGACTGTCGGATCCACCCACAAGGCAACCTTACTGCTTCGCTCAGTCCCTGCATGCCATGCTCGAGACCTGGCACGGCGTCCGGCACACAGTAGGTGCTTAACCAGCGAAGGGCGTGCGTGCCAGGCACCGTCCCCAACATCGGAGGCACAGTGGGACAGAGAAGGTCCGGGCCTGAATGTCCAGGCTTTCTGACCGGACGGATGATCCATGCCGCTACAAATCGCCAGCCTCAGGGTCTCACCTCTGGAGTACGGGAAGCACCAGTGCTTCATCTCTCGTGGGGCAGTGGTAGGATCTGGTCACATTCTACATCTAAGACGCGCACAACACTCAGGAAGTGGGGACCGTTACTACTGATCACGACAGGAAGTCCCCAGCTCACGGCCCTCCCTCACCTGCAGTAGCAATGGGGTTAGTGCGGCCGTTCTCAAAGTCGGGGACGGGAGTCATGGGTGGGCACGAGGTCACGTTAGGTGATACGGGGATGAGGCATAAGTGACATTGAATCACATCCTTGGAAACTCAGTCACGGTCTGGTTCTGTCAGTGCTGATCTGATCAAGGACGAGGCCCCATAATGGTGCAGATATGTTTTTTTTTTTTTTAAACACCTCTCTAATCCTGCTGAGCTCATGTCCCAAAACCTAAAGGGAGCGGAACCCCTCGGCCCGCAGCCTAAAATTCATTAGGACGAACCGTCTGCCATTGCTGTTTTGGGGCAGGTAAAAAGGGTCGACTACGGGCGGTTTTAGGTGGTCCAACCCAGTAAACATCTCGTCTTCGGTTCACTGTGCGAGATTTATTTTTTTCTCTTTTATTTCTAGTGAAAGATGTGGTTTTCCACTTGGGACAGTGATACAAGCTTTACTTTTAATATGCTTTAAGTAAAAAAAAAAAAAGGACTCTAACTCTAAGCGGACCATTAGGTCTAAAAAATGATAGGGATGGTTTGCCGAGGTGCGAAGTCCAGGAGTGGGGAGGGAGGGGCCAAGAGGGGACCCTGGCTCAGACAGTGCTGCCGGGGCAGAGCTCTGCTGCCTGGAGAGTCTTAGGCTTTTGAGCTGCTAGAAACTGGAGTAATTATAGCCCACACACCTCTGGCGGCTGCTGGGGACTCCACAAGCCAATGCACGTGGAGCTCCTGGCCCAGGGTGCCGCACCCAGGAGACACGGCAGGAGGCTTAGGAGGCTTAGGACCGTCGCCAAAGGAGAGAAGCTGCCCTGCCTCCAGGCCAGGGGTGGTGCTGGGTGCCTAGTGCCTGGGACCCCTCCCTCCTCCAGGTCTCAGCTCGAGAGTCTAGTCCCTTGGGGGCCTTTCGGGCAGGGAGCCACCAGGGGAACCCTGGGCCCCCTGCTGGCCCCTCGAAGCTCACACCTGTGTCAGAGTTGTAACTAATGATTAGGGTAATTGCCTGAACGTCTGCAGCTGTCTCCGCTAGGCTGTGGGTGCCGGGCGCGGGCACCGTCTCTGCTTGCTCAGCACCCAGCACCCGGCACCCAGCACCCAGCACACACCGCCTGCCCTCGAAGCTGTCGCTGAGTGAACAAGTGAGTGAATGAATGATGCGTGAATGGGGTCTCCGGAGAACTTGCCTGCAAAGGCAGAGAGGGAGGGGGCCTAAATGTGAGGAGAGGACCAGCTCCCATAGGCTTGGGCTCACCCCAAGGATTAAAGGAAGAACTGGAAGGTTCTGGAAGGGGTTGAGAATGGGTAGAAGATACCACTAACGCAGTGGTAGTGTTGGCTATCTTTCCACGTCTTCTGTCTGTCACGGGCTCACCCCATGACTGGGGGTGACCTTGTTTTAGTCCTTGCAATAACCCTTTGTGGAAGTGACCCCGTCTGTCCGCATTTTACAGGTGGCATGACCTTGGCTCCCAGTGACCTCGCGTCTGCCTGATGGCCCTGATGAGCCAGGCCAGGCGGCCTCAGTGTGGAGGGGCTGCGGGGACGCAGGGGGCTGGGGGTCCTGAGGACCAACAGAGCCCTTCTGGGCTGGGACGCCCCGGGTCTGGGGACAGCGGGTGGGCCCCCACCCAGAAACCAGGTCACTGGAGGATAAGCAGGAGGCTCTGGGGGCTGTCCCGCCCCCCACCCCCGGACCCAGCCCCCTCCCCAAGGCCTGGCCCCGCCCACCCCCTCCTCACCCCGCATTCTTACCACTGGACAAGGCCATGGTCAGGAAGGCCATCGCTGAGGCCAGGGGCCACATGGTGGCTCCGGGGTGAGGGCAGGTGCGAGGGGGCCTGAGAAGTTAGAGAGGGTATTGAGGGCAGCGGAACCCCCATCTCTGAGCCCCCCACCTTTGCTCCTGAACTTTGCAGTCACCATCTCTACTCTGAGAGCTCTGACCCAGGAATCTGCACCTCTCCCCAGATTTGTGGGGGTGGGGGGCAGTTCAAGGGCACTGGCTTGCCACCCCTGCACCGAGGTGGCAGGCACCTCCAGCCCTGCCCGCCAGTAGGCTGGGGCCCCGGTTCCCCCTCCAGCCCGTCTCCCCTCCCAGGGCTGCTGCTGACTCCTGGTCGCAAAGCGGGCTCCTTGCCTCCCTGCTGGCACCTCTGTCCCTGCTGAGCCTCTGGCTCCCCTCTCCGGTTTCCTGACTCGGCCGTGCTCCCATTTTCTCCTTCCCTCCTCACCTCTCCCTCCTCCCCCTCTCCCGCTCCTCCCCCCATGCTCCAGCCCCAGCCCCAGGCCCAGGCTGACCCTACCTGGGTGAGGGGCCTGGACGAGCTTCTGCAGCCAGCTGCCTCCAACTTCAGCCCCGACCCATGGCTTTTAACCCCTGAACTCCCTCCCCCGGGGCCCTCAGCGTTTCCCGGTTACAGGCCTACCCCCTCTCCACCCCCAATGGCTCAGCAGGCTGTCAGCCAGGCACCCCCAGCATGGGCTTGGCCCTGCGCTTGGGGGCGGAGCTTCGGGACAAGCTGGGACCCAGACGTCGCCCCACCCGAGCCCGACTTGAACCCACTGTGAACTTCCAGGCTGCAGGGCCCACCTAGAGGGAAGGGGAAGCCCAAGGTTTCCTCCCCCAAATCTACCCTAAGTCCCCATGACCCTCCCCCCTAACATAAACCCACTTTCCGTTCCACCTTCCAATCTGCACGTTCTCCCGGGAGGCCATCTCCACAGCGTCCCAGTTCCTGCGAGCTTCGACCACATCCCTCCCCCTCTGGCCTGTCCCTCTCCACCATCCATAGCTTCATCTCAAGCTCATCTCAACGTCCAATGCAACGCATCTCAATTCCAGCCCTCAGCCTCGTCTCCAGCCCCTGTGCTTCTGAAAAGCACGGTGATGCCCAGATTCCTTCTCCCCCACTGCACGCCATGCCTAACCATCCAGCCCCGGAAGCGGACGTTTGCCCAGGTGGCTGAAAGTCACTGGTCCTTGGGCAAGGATGGGGGTAAGGCCTGGGCCCGGGGAAGCAGTGTTTTGAGTAAATGGCCTTCTTGGAGCAGGGCCAGGTCGGGCGAGGGAGTCCAAGGGCGCATAGGTGGAGATGGAAAGTTCGGGGGGCTGGGTAAGGGGCATGAGGAAGGAAGAGGCCGGTTGTGGGAATGAGTAGGTGTCTCCTGGAACCGTGGCTGGGTGGGGCTGTGAGTTAATCTTAGGGGGTGGAGAGAGCAGGATTAAGGATTGGGGAGGACAAAGGGAGGCAGGCATGGGGACCAGGTGACATTTGGCAAGAGAGAGAGCAGTGGTGTCACAATAAGGATAAGGAGTTGAGACGGCGAGTGTCAGAGTGACAGCTCATATCCAGACTGGTGCCGTCCATATGTGGGGGCAGTTCACGCTGGGCTGTAGGGATCAAATGTAGTGGCGAAAGATAGTTTTTAAGAAAGGACCTAACCTTGACTCTCCTACGTGTATGAAATGCACATGTGTCTGAGACACGGTTTTGGATCATCAGTAAGTGATGGAGCTAGCAAGAGGTGACAAAGAGCCACACGTGCATCGGCGATAAGAAATGCCAAAACGAACTTATAAATAGAAGCAAAACTGCCTTATTCCACATGGGTGGGAAGGAAATTAATCAATTATTTGCATTGCTATCTGCTCTCTATAATTTACAGAGTTGAGTGTAAAGCAGCTCGAAGATAGGAAAAGCAGAGACCCCCTAAAATCAGGTAACCCGTCTCGTTTTCCATCAAAGACACAGGTTTGGGTCTATCTCAGCCCCTTTCACCATTTTTCCCTACACTAGGAAGAAGAGTTTGTGGTCGGGTTTAGTGTGGGTCTGATGAGGGCGGTGAGAATGCAAGAATTTGGGGAGGAGAACTGGGGGCGAGGACGGGGTGGGGGTTGGTTCGGGGGATAGGACCGGGCGGCAGAGGAGAGAGACTGGGTATAACGCCTTTGACGGAGCCCTGTGGGCTGGGGCCGGAGGTGGGGCCAGGACCGAGGTCTTGGGTGGGGAGGCGTTGAAATGAGGCTCAGGTGGCGTCGTGCGTTGGTGTGCATCCTGGAGCCTGGACGTGAGGCTGAGCGGTCCGCGTGGGCCGGGGGTTTGGGTGGGAGTGGCCGGGTCATGGCTCCTGCGAGCCCCCCTCAAGGTGACAGAAAGCCACTGTCCCCTCCCAGCTTGGAATTCCCCCGGTTCACGAGGCCGGACCCAGAGTTCACGCCCACAGAGCAGAGTTCATTCTGGGTGACGGGTGGGAAGTCGGGGTACCTGTGCCCTCTTGTGGCCCTGGCCGCGGCATGCACTGGAGGGTGAGTGCAGGTCAACGCCGGTGTCGGCGCTTGTGATTGGCCGGGGCCCAGGCCGGCTTACTCGCCTCAAAGTGAGGTCATGGACCCTCCGAGGGCTGGGGTGTTCTACCCCCCACCATGCACACACACATGATACATACGGCAGCTGGAGCCCACAGGAGACGGCGGAAGTCACATACCAACTCGACCAGTCCAGGTGTCTCATAGATCAAGGTCCCCCCCACCCGCCCCCGACACTCAGAGAGCAGGACTAGAAGAAGAGACAGTGTTCCTAGTGGCTTAGGGCTGGGGCTCTACGGCTGGACTGCCTGAGCCCAAGTGGCATGGTCACCCTGTGCCTTTGCGTCCCCGTCTGGAAAACCAGCAGTGTCTGCCTCACAGAGGAGTGCTAAATAATCGGAGAGGCTTCGCCGAGAGTCTAACACAGACCTAGGGCTACGAAGGTGCTTGCTGAGTAAGTGGAGCTGGAGCCGGAGATGGAGGCAGCCCGGGTTCCTGGAAGCCCCACCCTGGCTTGGCTTCAGACCGGGACTCTTTGTCAAGCTGGAACTGGAAGTTCTGGTTAGAAAGCACTGGCTAGGACAGAGCGGGCCCCACACCCAGGCCCGGAGGGGAGGCCCCGACACAAACATGACCGGGAAGGGCGAGGGGGGTGGATAAATACCCACAGACAGACAGACGGACAGACAGGGTGGGTGAGAGAGGACAGGGGAAGTGCTGAGAGCGAGGCGGACAAAGGCATGAGGAAGGAGAGGCAGAGAGATGCCCTGGGGGCGAAACCGGAGTCCAGAGACGGGAACTCCTCAGGGCTGCCTCCCTGTGCTGGACATTGGTCCCTGTCCCTGCTTCCCTGTGCTGGACGTTGGTCCCTGTCCCTGCCTCCCTGTACTGGACGTTGGTCCCTGTCCCTGCCTCCCTGTGCTGGACGTTGGTCCCTGTCCCTGCCTCCCCATGCAGCCAGGGCATGCCGTGTTCACTCATCAGCGTAGCAGGAACTAGAAAGGTCAGTCCTGCCACCTGCCTGCGTCTGCCCACATCCTCTGCACCCGCTGCTGTTTCTCCACACACAGAGTCTGCACCTCCATCTAAGACAGAGGGAGTCCCCTCCTGTGGGCTCCCGGAGGACGTCTCTCCTGCCAGCACTTCCCTGCTCCCCTGCCCCGCATCCACGAGTCTTTTCTCTCTCTCCCCAGCGAGCAGTCCCACGAACCCACAAACACCCTACAATGCCCACCATGTTCCATCAAGAGAATAAAGCAAACCAACCCTCCTCTCAACCTTCATGCTCCCCTGGCCCAATTTTTGCTCCTTTTTGACTGCAATTCTTCTCTGAAAAGTTGGCTATGCTCACGCTCTGCAAACCCCTCTACAACGTTCTCTCTCCAGCCCACTCCAGACGGGTTTTCCCCCGCCGCGGCTCCACCCACCATGCTCCCTCTGGGGCACCAGGAACTTCCACGTTGCTGGACCAACTCCGTAGGGTTCGTCTTACTTGAGTTATCAGCAATGTTTCACAAGTGGATCATGCGCGTCCTGTTTTTTCCCTTGGCCCCTGGGATGCTACACCTTCCTGCTTGTCCTCATCATCCACGGGCTGCTCCTGGCTCGTGTCTGGCGCGATTTGCTCCTCGTGTCTGCGAAGTCTGCGTGGCGGAGCATCTCAGGCCTCGGCCCTGGGTCCTCTCCTCTCCTCTGTTTACACTCCCTCCCTCAGTGACCTCGTTGGGCCACATGGCTTTAAATACCAGCCGCGTGCTGACAACTCCCAAGTCTACGTCTGCAGCCAGAACTCTCAACTTAGCATCCGGCTACCTACTCAACATCTCCGTGTCCTCATGTGGATCCCTGTCCTCCACCCATCTCGCGTCCCCGACGGGCCCCTCGTGCTGTCCCGGCCTTCACAGCGGACGAGGCGCTCCGTCCTTCCACGTCTCGAATGCCTTTGCTCGGACCACACATGTGTTTCGTTGCCCATCCCCGCTGGCTCTGTCTTCAAAACAGGTCCAGAATCTGACCATTGCTCAACACCTTCCGTCCTCGCCGCCCTGGCCCCTCCCAGCCACCATCGTCTCTTTGTAAGCGTCCTGCCTGGTCTCCCTGTCCCTGTCCTTGTCCACCTATGCTCTCTTTGCGACACAGCAACCAGAGTGACCTTTTGAAAAGTAAGTCGGGACAGGTCACTCCTCCGGATCCTGCAGTGCCTCCCGTCTCAGAGTGAAAGTCGAGTTTCCTCGTGGTGGCCTACGAGGCTCTAGCCCGTCTGGCCCCAATTGTCCCCTGATGTCACCTGCCGTCTCCCCTTCTCCTGCTGGGCATGCTCCTATTTCGCGAAACTCCCGTTTCGCACCTGCTGTGCACGAAACGGCGGCAGGAACCCTCTTCCAAGCCGATGTCCGCATGGTTCCTTCTGTCCTCACCATCCTCTCCATGAAGACTTCCTCGGGCGTCCCCGAGACGGGTTCAGTGACCAGCAGAAGGACCCACGGGACTCGGAAGAGCTGCTGTACTTGCGGTTTACGTAGGCAGGGTCCGGGAGGGACCAGGTGTGAGCACCTGCAGGCCTCGCTCCGTGTGTTCAGGGACCTGATTCTCCCAGCAGGGACGACAGATACGTGCAGAGCATTGGCCACCAGGGAAGCCCACCTGAGCTTTGGTGTCTGGGCTTCTTATTGGGTGTTGGTCACGTAGGCACAGCCATCTGCCTTCATGACTGACTTTAATCTCCAGCCCTTTCAGAGATCAAATGCCCTGAGGCCTCCACCAGGAGTCACCTTATTAGGGTACGGCCCAATGCCCCCAGGTAAATAGAGACAGGATATTCCAGGGGCTTAGCGCTTATCTCCCAGAACCCAGGCAAGGCAAGAGCCAAACTTATTTTTCTGTAATAACGTGCAGGGCTTGGACAGCCCAGGCCTGCTGAACTAACCTTCCAGAGCACAACCAGCCACTTAAAATAACACCCCTTCCCCACAATCCCAGCACACACTCCCATCTGCGAAGCTTCATGTTTTAGTTACCTGTTTCTTGCCTGCCTCTCCCCTAGACGTGAGCTCCCCATGGGCAAAGGCGTTTCTCTGTTTTGTTGCTGGAATAGTGCCCAGCACACAATAGGATTCAGTAAGTATTTGCTGAATGAATGAACAAATGAATGAATGAATGAATGAATTAGGGCATTGTTGAGGGTGTGAGGAGAGAGGAATCCTTTTTATCTGGACAAAACCCTGCTAATATTCCAGAGACGTCTTCTATAGGTATGTAAGGGGCACGCCGCCTGTCAAAAAAAATGTATGACCGAGACCTTACCCTAGACAGGAACAGGGAGGGCCTCTAGGGGGCGCCCTCACGCCCTATGTTTCCGGGGACCCTCTCTGGTTGTAACTGTCCCTCCTCTTCGCTTCCTTCTCCTCTCTCTAAAGCACTCCACCGCCTTTGTCCAGGAGCAGGAGCTCAGATGCCCCACTTGGTAACCTTTGCAGCTTCTCTTGAAATTAAGGAAGGAAAGTGGGGAAGGTGACAGGAAGGTGGGAGAGAGCAAGGGGTTCGGGTTACAGGGTGGTGCAGGAGGTGTCTGCTCTCTGGAGGGTGGTTGCGCGTGGAGGGGTATTGCTTCTGGTGTTTCAAAGACGTGTTCTCCTTAGAAGCACAAGAACAACGGATGAGGCCGGCTTGAAACCCTCTAGCTCGTGAAGCTGTCTGCCCGGGGTGTGACTACACCTGCTCAAGTCAGGATATATGATCAGATCACCCTGTGAGCTTACTTTCCCTAGAACCCCTATTTTCTCCCACCGCCCGCAATGCCGCGAGTTGTGTGTGCACTATTATTTTGTATACCAGTAAGAGAGAAAAAGGAGCTGTTGATTAAATTACGATATGAGGCTAAGACACCATCGATTAGTTGGAAGATGCCCCCCACTTTCAGAAACCCTCACAACGTGAAAGGAGTGTGCATCTGAGAAGCAATAAAGCACGGGATGCAACCACCACAGCTGGGGGCGTGGGTTGGAAATCGGACAAACGCGACCTTTCTTTTTTCTTTCTGCTTGGCGGAAGGGACGCAGGCCAAGAATGACGGCGTGGGCTGTGTCCCCATCACACAGGGGGCCTGACGTCTGAAGCCACACATCATGTCCGCATCACCCTACAGAAAGCACCGCGTCCATTTCCCAGAAAGGCCCCAGGCCTGACATGTCCAGATGCTGAACTCTGCAGCTCCTACACGGACCTCGGAGGAGACAGACACCAAGACCTCCAGCTTGCCCCCAGGCAGAGCTGTCCTGCGGCCGGCCGTGAGCGAACTCATAAAGGTTTAACAGCTCTCTGGGTGATGAGAAAACAAACAAACAGAAAGCCCGTGGTCTGCAACATTTGCCACTTTCAGTGCCGAATACTCCTCCTTGGGCTGACAGTCACCGGCCAGTGTGACACCACTGGGCACGGAGCCAGAAAGAGAGATGGCATGTGACAGGTGGGATGCGATAGACATAAGTAACATCATCGAAACGTAGGTGGTTGTAAAAATAATTAAGAAATTGAAATACGGTGTAAATATATATGTGCCTTACTGTTAAAGTGTATAGCTGAAACTTACTGGATTTCGTTGACCAATGTCACCATAAATAAATAAATAAATAAATTTTTAAAAATGTTCCAAAAAAATAGGAATTGATGAGTTTTGAGTACTTACTGACTTTGTGTTTAATACACCTCGTTTCATTGTGTGTGTAGGTGATTTGGTTTTTAATAATGACCGTGTTTAGTAACCCACTCTCAAAATTCATGAGAATTTGCCGATCAGCTCCCCTGGCTGGTGTGAGCTGGCTTGGGCACATGTGGGCCTGCCGCCCAGCTCCGGACTACCGACCTCCTCACTCATGGAGACTCTCTACTTTTACATCGTTTATCGTCTCTTGTCCGTCACCTCCTGCTAGAATGTCTGCTCTGTCGTGGGAAAGCATTTAGTTTTGTCTGGCTTGTTAACAGCTCCATGACCAGCACTTAGAACAGTGCTTGGCGCATAGTAGGTACCCGATAAATAAACCAGTGCCTGGCGCATAGTAGGTGCCCGGTAAAGGAGTAATTGGTGAGAAGAAGGCTGTGATCTGTGAAATGATGGTTTAGGGTAAATCGGAAGCAATGCGGTGTGACGACACACTTTCCGAGGGTGCGTCGCGTCTGAGGCCATTTGGGCCAGGGTCTGAGGGGACGGAGGGAACCAGGGCGGGGAATGACAGGTGGAAATAAATCAACACGATGAGATGAGAGCTGGGCCCTGCTGGCCGTGAACCCCAGAGTGTGATTACCTCGACTGTCCTCGTGGGAGGTCTGACGAGGCGAAAGAGGGCTCCCCGTGCGCACAGGATTTTCCAGGAAACGGGACATCTTTGCTCTCCCCACCCGGACCTCAGCAGTCCCTGCTCACTTGGCCCCACAGGAGGCTTGGGGAGGGGCGGTCCTGCTCAGGGTGACGCTGCAAACCCGCGGGGGTGGGGTGGGGGGTCTCCTGTACATCAGATGCGGTGCACGGGGAGGGAGACGCCCTGGGGAACATCGAGCCCTCCCCTCTGCCGCGGCAGATGCGGCTTCCCGCTGGGCACGACAGAGCCCCTTGCGCGCGTCCATTGGATGAAGGGAACGCGAAGGAATGGAATTGAGGATTATTCCATTTTTACTATTATTCGTCTGGTTTTTAGAGACACCAAGGGTTCGGAGCGCGGTGGTAGTCCAGCGGCGTCGTGCCCCTGCCCTCTGTGCCGAAGGGGTCACGACGTGGCGGTGGTGCTGCAGGCAGGGGTGGGGGGAGGGGAGCGCCCGAGGGAGCCGCTCTGGGACAGGCGCAACCGAGCCAGGGGTCGGGGTCAGGATGCGGGGGCCTCCAGGGTCTGGGGCGGAGGGGTGGGGGGCCGGAAGCCCAGGCGTCGCGTGGCGGAAGCGGGTCTGGGGCGGCACGGGGACGGCCACGCTGCACTGCACGGCGGTCATTTGCTCCGCATGGTTTCCTGGATCCAGGTGCGGTACTTGCACAGGTTGGTGTAGACTCCGGGGTAGCCGGGCAGGGCGCAGTGCTCCATCCCCCAGGACACCAGGCCCTGGAGCCGTCCTCCGCACACTAGGGGTCCTCCGGAGTCTCCCTGCGGGAGACAAGCGAAGACAGCTATGGGCCGACGCCGGGACCTGCGGCACGGAGAGGCCGGGAGGCGGGGACGCGGAGGATCCGGGCCCGAGCCCCCGCGCGGGCTCCGCGGACATCGGCCCCGGGTGCGGGTACCTCCTCCCCTCGTCACTGGCTCCTGCTGGGTCTCGCCGAGCCCCTCTTTCCCCTCAGTACCACTCTCCGGGGGACAGAGTGAGGTCTCCCGGTGTCTACATACAGCCATGACAATGACAGCGGCAATCAGAGCGCCGTGCGGACGCCGCTCTGTCCCTGACCTCCGCCCGCGGCTCTAAGCGGACGAGGAAACTGAGGCACGGAGGGGTCGGGTCCTCTCCGAGGGCGCTCGGCTGGCCTCCGGGGCAACCCGGCCGGTGTGTGCTCCTAAGATCGTTTTGTACCCAAGCCCCGGCCCCGAACGACCCCCTCCCCCCATTCTCCCCTTGAGCCTCACCTGACAAGAGTCCTTCCCGCCTTGGGGGACCCCGGCGCAGACCATGCCCGGAGTGATGGCTCCGGGGTAGGCCTTCTCACATTGCTGGCGCAAGGAGATGTTGATGTTCACGCACTGCAGAGAGTTGGGGTACCTGGCTGGAGGGGGTCACCGAGGGGTCACGACTGGGGTGATCCAGCAGCAGGGCCCAGGGCTGTGAGAACCCCTTCTCCTCCCCCAGACCAGGGATGTGAGAACCCAGCACCCCCTCCCTGAGACCCGGGAGTCCCCTTCCCCAGCCCCTCCTTCATCAGACCCAGGGGGCGAGACCCCCAGCCCCTCCCCCTCCGACCCGGAGTCCCC
>CM053508.1:88438189-88502015 GCA_028627145.1 Eidolon dupreanum | reverse complement strand
ACGGGGCTGGACGTGGTGCCCCAGCCCGATACGCGGCAGGGCGTCTCCGGGTCGGCGCAGGCCTGCGCCACCGCGATGGGCCTCACCGTCCTCCCCAGCCGAGCGGGCCGTTCCAGCTGCAGCAGCATCAGGTCGTTGTCGTGGGTCCGGCTGTCGTACTGGGGGTGTGGCACCTGGCGAACTACGCGCAGCACCTGCTGGCTGGCCTCCCGCCTCCTCAGGCTGTGCTTGCCCAGGGCCACCCGGAGGATCCTGGCGGGTTACCCCGAGACAGCGCTGCTCACTACCTGACCTGGAGACCCCTCCCCGCCCTCCCCTGTTCCCACCGACTGCAGGCTGAGCCTTCTGTCCCCTTTCCCGCGGCCAGGAGAATACTCTCAGCCCCGTCCCCCCATCCCTGTCACCCCCAGCCCCACCCTGCCCATCTTGAGCTGTGCTGGGCTTCTGGCTCGGGTGTCAGGTGACGGTGGGAAGTTCTGGCCCAGGGCCGGGTCCTCTGCTCTGTGTCCCGACACCCGGGACTATGGCCCTAGGCTCGAAATCAGGGTCGCTATTGTGGATTAGGCTCCATTCTGGTTCCAGCCTGGCTTTTGGGTTCTGGACGCTTCCAGCTTTAGACCCTAAGCTAGGACGTAGGTTCCAGATGGACTCTGGCTCGCAGCGTACTCTCCAGATGCTGGGGTGAGTGTCGGGTGTTAGGGTACGCGAAGGGTTCTCTTTTGAGCTCTATATGTCGGCTTGAGTCTGGGGTCTAGATATGCATTTGAGCATCTCGTTTTCAGGTAGACACAGCGGGTCGCGACCGGAGCTGTGGGGTCTGGGCGCTGCTGAGAGCTCCAGTTAGGCTGAGCTCTGAGTTCTCGCTCAAGGTCTGGTTTGTGGCTCAGGTTTTAGGTACTGGTTTGAGCCCGGTGCTCCAGTTGGGCTCTAGGATCTAAACACTGGCCAAGGTTTTTTGAATCGAGGCTGAGCTTTGTTTCAGATCAAATGAGAAGTTAGTCTGGGCTCCCAGTTCCAGACTTTCACCTGAGCCCCTGACCTCTGGGTCCTAGATGGAGGTCCTGGATCCCAGTTTCCGGGTGCTGCTTCCTAGACCTTCACCTGAGCCCTTGACCTCGGGTTGGCTCTGGGTTCTACATGGAGCTCCTGGATCCGGGTTTCTGAGTGCTGCTGGCATTTTTGGGCTTTATGTTCTAGACTCTGGGCTGAGTTCTGGGCTCTAGGTTCTAAACTGGAATTCCGTTTGTGGCATGAGATCTGGTTTACAGGCATCGAGCGAGCTCTCATCGGGGGCCTGGGTTCTAAGTTTGGGTCCAGAGTCTTGGAGGGGCTCCGAATCCTGTATGAGGCTTCAGATTACAGTCTGCACTCTGGGATTTAGACAGTGAGTTGAGGTCTGGGTTCTAGGCTGCTCAAAGAGGAGCGGCAGAGTAGACCTTGAACTAGACATTGGACCTAGAATGAGCTCCAGGTTCTAACTCTATCCTATGTTCTGAGCTGTGTTTCGGCTATAGGTTGGGCTCTGGATTTATGGCTAAGACTATAGGTTCTGAGCCAGACTCTGGATTTTAGGAGGTGTCCCAAGATTCTGAATGTGGACTGTGCCCCAAATTCAACCACCAATCTGGAATAGGCTCCTAATCTTGGTCTCTGTGTTGAGCTTGGCCTCTGGACGGATCTCCAAATTATCTCCTGAGGTTCTAGGTTCTGCATGGGACAAAGCTGGCATACTAAACTGCCCATCTGCTCTTGGAATCTAACCCGAGTTCAAGGTTCAAGGCTGGAACCCACATTCAAAGCCATGTCTGCGGTTCTAGGCTGTCGACGCCCAACCGAGACCCGGCCCCTGCGTTGGGCTCTGCACAGGAGTCGGGTTCTCAGCTGAGCTCTGGGGCTCCGGGCAGGCGCTCACTTGCCGTGGGAGTAGGGGCCAGGGTCACTCACAGGCGGGCGCAGTGGGCAGCGGTGATGGCCCAGTGGTCTGACAGCAGGGCCCCTCCGCAGAGGAAGCGGTGTGCGGGGCCGGCCAGCAGGGCCGCCTGCCATGGCTGAGAGTGCTGGATGCACCTGTAGCCGCCAATTATCTTGTTCTCATCCGTCTGGCTCTGTGCCACGGCTAGAAACAGGCAGGGGTGGGGTGGGGTGGGGTGGGGTGCGGTGGGGAAAGCAGGCAACAAATGCTCTCCACCCCCCAGCAGTTCAGCCTGTCCAGGACCTGCAAACCCCCTTTTCTCTGCTTAACCCTTGAACTGCCCAGCATGGGATATGAGCGACGTTGCCCCATGACTTCCCAACAGAACGGGGGCGTTACCGACCCCTGTCATTCGCCGACCCAGGGTCTTGCTCTGCCTTCTGCCCTTGACTCCACACTCCCTTGAATACCCTCCACCATCCCTTTTCACAAAACGCCCCATCACTGGCACATGAACCCTCCTCTAGCACCTTTGAGGAGCTCCCTGCCACGCCCCCAAATTTTCCACTCGGTGCGGCCCCCAGGACCCTCTATGTCCCTGACGCCATGCTCCTGCCATCACCACTGCCACCTCCATCTGGGACAACGTGCCACCTTTCCCTGGAGTTTTCCCGTAACCCGACTGAGGGCCCCCCGATGACCTTCCTTTTTCACATGACCCCTGCAACCTCCCGACAAGTCAGCACGGAGGCACCCTCAAACTGTGACCCCCAAACTACCCCTCAGTCCTTCTCACCAGGACACCCAGGAAGACCCCGAGCCCCTGGGGCCCTTCCCCGTCTCGCCTTAGCATCCGCAGGGGACTTCCTGCCCCGGGCCCCTCTGCCGCCTTACCTGCAGCCAAGAGCTGAAGCGCCATCAGCAGGAGCAGCATTCTGGGGCGGCTGGCCGTCCGGTTCTGGGAGAGAAAGAGAGAGAATGGGAAAAAGGATGCGACACGCCGTGAGGCCGGGGACAGAGACAGTGAGAGCCTCTCACGCAGAGGCCCGTAGAGACATGGATACGGGACAGGGCAGAGGCTGGAGGGAGGGCTTGGTGGTTCTTGGTGGCTGGAGGGGGGGCACTGAGCAGGGCTCAGGTCCGGCCTTGATGTCGCCCTGTGTGGAGGAAGTAGGGGTGGTGTCTCATGTCCCTGTCACTCTGTGGAGGCCTTTTATCCCTGGTCTGGGCAGCTGGCCCTGCCCCTTACCCCCCCCCCCCGCCCCCGCCCTTCTCCTGACTTTTTTTTTTTAATTGCTTAGTTCCCATTCGGAGACTCACTGGTACCGTATCCTCCTCCTCTCGCTGGTCAGAGAAGCAGCCACAGTTGTTGTTCATGAGAACCCGCCCGCCCATGAGGGTGTTATAATCTGGGAGGTACCCACGGAGGGGGACCCCAGGGCAGGGTGGACGGGATGGGGGGGGCTGAGAGAGGGAGGGACAGAGGCACTGACCGAGCAGAGGCTGCAAACATGAGGGAAGCAACGTGAAGGTGGAGAGATGGGGAGCGGGAGAGAGAAATACGGCCCAGAGCGAAGTTGGAAATAGGAACCGAGCGAGATGGGGACAGGCGAGGAGGCTGGTGGGAAAGGCCAGGCGGGGGCCGCGAGGCAGGGACAGATTCGTGGACGGAGGCGTGCCGCGGAGCCGAGAGGAGCAGAGAAACAGAGGGAAGACGGCGGAGACAGAAAGAGGAAAAGGTAGAGAGAGAGAGAAGAGGCAGAGAGACGGCAGGGGTGACGGAGGCAGGCGGGCACGCCACCGGAGAGGGCGCAGTGGCCTAGCGAGGACGAGGATGAGGACGAGGACAAGGCACGTGCAAGTGGGGGCGCAAGGGAGCGATGGACGCCAGGTGGGCGGAGAGGACATGGACGGAGAGACGGGGAGGCAGACGTGGAGGGGCAGGGGCAGGAGAGCTGGCGGGAGATGGAGGGGCAGGAGCCACTCGCACCAACTGTCTGTCTCTCCTGCCATCCCACTTTGTGGCCCTCGCGGCCCTGAGTGGGGAGGGTCAGTGCAGAACTGGTGTCCCCAGCTCAGATCCTGAGAACGTACAGGGACACAGGCCAGGTGCGGAAGGTGGGGCCCTGCGTTTGGGGGACCCGGCAGGGCCTGTGCCCTCAGCCCCTCCCCCAGCCTCTTAAAATCCCTAATGACTGCAATTTGCCTCTGGGCCGGAGCAGCCCCTCCCCGGACCACCACGCGGTGACTCAGGGGGCCGCCCCTCTGCTCCCTCTCCCCGCCCCCCGGCCCAGCGCCGGCTCCCAAGCCGCCTTCCTGCCCCGTCCGCCTCCCTGCGCCCGCAAACCCGCCCGCGCGGCCCTGCGCGTTTCTGCTTCCCGAGGCTGGCTGGGCGGAGGGGCCTCCCCGCTTCGAGCGGAAGGCCTCGGCTCGGGCCCGGCGCCCCAGGAGGGGGAGACGCTGGGCCAGACACGGAACCCCCTCTGCAAAGAAGGAACACGTGGCGGTGGGTGGCGCCAGGGGTATGGGTGATGAGGGGTCACTTCTGCGTTTCACACGGGTCTCTGCAGCTAACTAGAGGTCACCATGGGGTAAGGGGGGGACCCTGGGCCAGGACCCTGGGCCACGTGCTATTTGTGCAACTTCCTGTGAACTTGTAACTATTTCAGAATGAAGACCTGAGGACAAAACGGAACCCCCTGGTAAACATAAGCCACCCCGACCTGCGCCCCCCCTCCCGCGCCCGCGCCCCGCCCCCGCCCTGATGTTTGAGCAGAAAGCTCAAGGGGACCCCCCGCTGAGCTGGGAGCCCTCACTGCACACCGCGTCTCCCTCTTTCTGAAAGGAACACTCTGCTGCGGCCGAAGGCCTCGTGAGCCCACGGAGCCAAGGAGACAGCTGGGGGTGCGACCGCCTTATCGCCGCCCCGCCCCGCCGCACCGCCCACCCCCCTAGTGCCGCTCCCGGCTTGCTCATCCCCTCCCCGCCGGACGACACTCTGCTCCCCACGCAGCCACCCGCTTCACGCCGTGGCTCCTGCCCTGACACGGGCACTCCATAAAGTCAGAGAGATGAACGAACGAACGAACGAATGAATGCATGCATGTGCACACGGCCACAGTCCGGGCCCCCAGGGGCGTGCGGTCTGGCGGGAAAGGTCAACAGGGCAGCAGGACGCTCGGTCTGGGGTGGTGTGCGCCCTGAGCGGGGGTGTCCAAGGACCAGAGGGAGCCCCAGGCGCGGGGAAGGGCTGTCCCAGCTGGTCCTTGGACACCCCCGCTCAGGCCCGCTCGGCCACAGCCCACAGCGAGGCGGGAGAGTGGTGGGGGGCGGGAGAGAGGTCAGTGACCTCGAGTAGAAACCTTAGGGTGGAGGATAGTGACGGCCAGCGCTCAGAGAGCTGGAGGGAGAAGTGGCGGGGGGGGGGGGGCGAGCAGAGACCTGATGGTGATTCTGGGCAGAGAAGAGAAGGACCCTCACGATGCCTCCAGCGTCCTAGGTCGGGAGCTTGGGGAGCAGCCTGCGGAGCGGCGCAGGGGGCGGCGTCGGCACTGATGATACCAGAGGCCAGAGCCCGCGGGCGCCGCCGGGGAGACGGTATAGAGTGAGAAGACCGGTCCAAGGCAGGGCCCCGATTTGGGGGGTCGTGGGGAGAGGCTGACCTGGGGGTCCAGGGGACCGGGGAGGAGGGACAGAGGAGCTAGGAGGAGACCAGGAGAGGGTGGTGTCGGGAAGTCGATGCAGATTTCTAAGGAGGAAGTCGCACAGGGCCGGACATGGCTGGGCTGTTCGAAACTTTTTTTAAAAAAAGAGAGATTTGCTTTTTTCTTGTACAGGGTGCACAGCATGACATTTACGGTCTTAACTGTTTTTAAGTGTGCAGCTCAGCGGCATTAGGTGGATCCACGCTTTCCTGCGACCGTCATTGTCCGTCTCCGGAACTTTCCCATCCTCCCCAGCTGACACTCTGTCCCCGTTAAACAGTGACACCCACCCCCTCTCCTGGTGACCGTTGTCCTGTGTTCCGTCTTTCTGAATTTGCCCTCTCCAGGTGCTTTACGAAAGTGGGGTCGTGCGATATCCATCCTTTCGTACCTTCGAGGTTCGTCCACGCTTTGATGACCCTGGTATGTCTTTCGTGTGGGATGGAGTCTTTCCTTTCTCCCTCCCTCCTTCCCTTCCTCTCCCCCTTCCCCTCTCTCCCCAACCTGCCTTCCTTCAGGGAAGTCCTGACTGAGGGCGACTTTCGATCCATGGCCTGAAGGTGGTTGAGGTCTGAGCCACCGGGGTCTCCGAGGGAAGACCTGCTCTGGAATGAGGGAGCCTCAGGCATGAAGGCCCTGAGCTGGGAGCGAGGCCTGGGGTGTCTGGAGAGCAGAGGGGGTTCAGTGTGGCTGGGGCAGAAACAAACAAGGAAAGTGAGGTCATGGGAAGTTTGGACGCCATGACATGGGCGCTACCTTGTCCCCGCTTTACAGATGGAACGATGAGGCTGAGAGAGGGGACGTGGCTGGCCCAGGGTCGCCCAGCTGGTAGGAGCAGGAGGAAGCACGCCAAGGCCAGCACTAGGTGAAGCTCCATGGTCAGAATCTTCGATTGTCCTCGGAGGCGATTGGAAGAGTCGGCTCCATTTGAGCTCTGATTTGCGTGTGCAACGCTGTTTCGATGCATTTTTTTAATTTTTTTTTTGTGAAGTAACTCAATGAGCCCTTCCCCTGGTCCCGAGAGGAAGGTGCCCTTATTATCCCCAAGGTACAGAGGAGGAAGCAGAGTGGCATCTGGGATTAGTCAATGCTCAGTGGTGGGGCAGGATTCGAACCCCTGTGGGGAGCCAACCACCACAGGGAGCGAGATGCCCCAGAGCAAAGGAGACAAAGGAGCAGGTGCAGGGGTGGTGGGATGGGCCCCAGACATCAGCCCCACAGACGCCTCTTCCATTGTCCCAGGAAGGAAAGAGGAAAGGGCGGGCGAGGTTGCAGGTGGGGCACGGGTCAGGTGGCAGGAAGCAGAGGGAGGGCCCGGTCTGGTGGCTTCTGTTTCCTCCGGGGCCACGGGAGGCCAGCTCATCTTCAGGGACACCTGGGTAGGTGGGGTCGGGGAGGTGACCATGGCGGACAAGGTGCCCAAGTGAACTTGGCCATGAGGAATGTAAAGGGACGCCACCGAGCAGTCGGTTGATTTCGTCTTGTTTCCTTTCTGGCAAAGAGCAGGCGCACCCAGGGCCGTGCATGGCGGCGGGGTGGGGGAGACGCTGAGGGGGGGGAGATGACGTGGGGGGCGCGCCGTGGGGTGGAGGCGCGAGTCAGGGGCCGGGGTGTGACCGTGGGAACGAGGAACGGGGACGTGGACTCCGGCCACGGGCAGGTTGGGGGCCTGTCCGAACCGGCCCCTGAGTCCCCGTGTCAGCGGATGCCAATGTCAGCTCTACCCCGGCTCACGATACACGCAAGGCCCAGGCGGGCCGCCACGGGCTGCGCGCATGCGCCGTCCCGGTGAGCCGCACCGGGGCTTTGCGCGAGAGGCTCTCGGTGCCACGTTGCCGGCGGGAAACCAGGGGCTCGGGGCCGCAGTCACCTGTGCGGACGCCACGCCACGCCACGCCGTCCGTCACTCTGCTCCCTGAGCCGCGGACGCCCCGCGGGCCGAGCCGGCAGCCCCCGTGTGCCGCGCCTCGCCTGCGCCCCCAGCGGCCCCGCGCCCCCGCGAGGCACACGCCTTCGCTCCCTGCCGGCGGGCAAGGAAACCCCGGGGAGCAGGTGGTGCCCCGGCCCGTCTGTCGCGACCGCCTCGGCCGCCGGCCTCGTGCGTGCGTCTCTCCGACGCCCTGAACGCTCTCTGGGTGGTCCCTCAGGTGTCTGTGGGTCAGCAGCCGTGTCCGCCACGAGCTGGGCCGCCTCCGCGCGTCCCTCCAGCGTGTCCACGCTGACGGACACCTCTGCCCGCCCTCCCTCCGTCTCTACTGCCCCCGCTTGTTTTCGTTTGGGCTCCATGGTCCCCCCACCCTCCCCAAGGCTTCCCCCACCCCGTTTGTAATGACAACCTCCTCTCCTGCTCCCTGTCCAAAGCGGGGAGCGGTCCCGTCCCCTCCCTCGCTCCCGCCTCCCACGCTGAATAGATGGCGGATCCACCTACTTCCTTCCTCTCGCCCGCCCACACCCTCGCCTCTCACCTGGACAGGTGCGTCAGCATCCGCATCGGTCCCGCTGCTTCCTCGTTCGACCCCCTGCCCCACCCCCTCCGCCACCCCAGGCCCATTCTCTGTCCGGGCAGCCGGCGTGTCCTTAAAACATAGCACGGTGTCCTGTTAAAACCTGCTTCAAACCCTTCCATGGTTTCCTGCTGCAATTATAATAAATTATAATAAATCATAATAAAACCTAGGAGCCTCCGGGCACGCTGCGTCTGGCTCGGCCTCGTCCCTCGAACTCCGTCCCTCCACCGCGCACCGCGCCGGCGCCCCCCCGGACGCCCCCGCTTTTCTCGGCGTGGCGGGTGCCCTCGACTTCGCGGTCCCCTCCGCCTGGCACACGCTCCCCGCCGCCGAGCCCGCGGCGCCCTTCTCTGGAGACAACGTCGCTCCGGGTTCTGTCTCGGCCCCTTGGCTGGCTTCCCGTCTGCGGCTGAGCTCGGTCCGTGGTCGCTCTGCGTGTTCGCCTCCGCGTGTGCCGTCCGTCTTCTCCGGGGTGCTGGTCGCCGCCCCACGTCCCCCGTGTCTTGCCCGCTTCATCTGCCGTCCGCCTCCCACCCCGCGGGCCGACTCTGATGGGACGAGGACTTTGGCCCGCGCCGCCCGCTTCCGTGCCCTGGTGCGGAGGAAGCGGGTCCTCGGCACATGTTCGCGGAATGAAGAGGCCACCTGTGTCGCCAGAGTCGAGCCCGGTCCCCGCGGAGTCCCTGAGCCCTGTCCGGCCTCGCCGGTGGCAGGGACACCGTGAAAGCAGGCGGATGGGCGTGATTACGGGGGGCGGGGGCGGGACCTCCCTGTGGAGTCTGCACCCCGCGCCACCCCGTCTGCAGACCCGTCCGCCTGGCCAGCGCTTGTCCTCGGCGGGGAGGGGTGTCCTTCTTTCTGAGACTGAGGAGGACGCCCCGGCTCCAGAGTTTGCTGACCTAGGGCCAGAGCGTCGTGGGAGTTTGCTCGCGGAGGCCTGCGCAGCTCCCGCGTCCGCCGTCCGTGCGGAGTGTGGCTTCCCCGCTCAGCCAGACCCGTGCGTGTCCCTGGTGCCGTCCGCCTGGGTGGCCAGCAGCTTTCTTTTCGCTCGCTGTGTTCAGGAGACACTTCTCTGCTGTGTGGGTTCACGCGGGAACTCTCAGGCTTACAAAACACACCCTGAAGTTTCGTAGGACGGGCAGCCCTTGGGTGCCCCCAGACAGGCCACCCCCATGCCGCTGCCTCACCACTGGCTTCTCCCCCGCCTCCTGACCCACGTGAAAGGGAGGAGCCCTTCCGCTCCTCCGGGCACGGCCTGGAGGGATCTTGCTGACACCCTGGCGTAGAAGCCCCGTCTGCTCCGAGCCCTTCCCGACATCCCACCAGCCCAGAGGATGGCCCTCGGGTGCAGCAGCGCCCCACCTGTCTGGGGAGGCTGGGCCCCCCCACACCCAGGCGGCCATTCCTCACGTGTTGCACGGTGCCCCGAGCCCGCGGCCGCTGTGCCCCTTGTTGATCTAAGTGCCCCGCCCCTGGCATCCCCGTGCCCTCGCCACCTCCTCCCCGCTGCCACGTGTGTCTCTCGGGGTCTGGCGTCCATGCAGCCTCCCCCCCCACCCCAGACGGGGGTCACCGAGGGCAGGGACTGGGGCCAGCTCGGCTGTTGGGCGGTCGGCATAGGGCCGCTGGGGGCCGATGGGAGCCGCCACACACGCTGGCCGCTCCTCAGCTCCCGTCTCGCAACCAAAGCCGGGAGGCCCGGTCCCTCTCTCCTCCCTCACGCCCTCCCACCCCCGCCTGAGTCTGCGCTTGCCGTTGGTCTGCCAGCAACACCCTTCCCAGCGACGTGCGGAGCTCACGGCCTCGCCTGAAGGTGTTTGCCCAAATGTCACCTTCTCCCAGGCTGTCCCTCTCTGTCTTGTGCTGGCCTCGGCCCACCCATGACCGATGGTGCGGCTGGGCCAGCCCACGTGGTTCTTATTAGGGTCGCAAGGCACCCTCTGCGATAACCATAGGGAAGTTTAGGGGGGAGGTTTATTACTTATGAGCCCCAGAAAGTACATGGTCCTCCTGGGCCACACAGTAAGGCCACAGGGGTGATGGGGAGAGGTTCTGCTTTGACTGGGGTCGAGGGCCAGCCCTAGGATTTCCCGGGCTTACTCTTTATTAGTGAATGTAAAACGTAAGAGGGAGGAGAGAGAGAGAGAGAGAGAGAGAGAGAGAGAGAGAGAGACAGAGACAGAGACAGAGACAGAGAGACAGACAGACAGAGACAGAGAGAGAGAAAGACAGAGAGAGACACAGAGAAAGAGAGAAGAAGAGAGAGGGGGAGAGAGGGAGAGAGGAAACATGTGGCCCACACTGCCCGTTTTGAAATCGACCACAATGTCTGGAGCGTGGGGCCCGCCTGACCCTTCATGGAGCCGGGTGGCTGGCCATGCGCTTCCTGGCTGCAGTGGGTGCCTGGCACCCGAAGCCTGAGGCGGCCCCTTGCCATCAGAAACAAGAGAAGACAGGGTGTGGGGACCTGCCCTGCGCCCCCCGAACCTGCAGCTCGCTCGGCTCGGTCTGTGGCCGTCTGACACACGGTACGCTCTGCTGGTCTCCCTCCTTTACTTCTGGGCCTCTCCCAGGAGGGCAGGTTCTCCTTTGCTCACCGCGGCCACGAATTAAGGGCTCAGTCAGTACTGGCAGCATGTGTGGACGAGTGCACGCACGCACGCACGCAGGGGTCTCGTGTGCTCTGAGGCCTGAAGAGTTTCTGCCAGGGCGACCTTGACCTTGGAGGCTGGCGCCCACAAGGGGGACGAGGGAGGAGAAAGCGGAGCTCCCCAGGGACCCTACTTGGCCAGAAGATAAAACACCGCCCTTTCCCGCGACGTGGATGGGTCTTGAGAATATCGTGCCAAGCGAGAATAAGTGGGAAGGAAAAAAGTGGACAACCATGTGATTTCACTCGCATATGGGCTATGACACACGAACCGAACGAGTGGAGGAAAGCCTCGCCAACACCAACGCCAGCTCAGGGGTGGCGCAGGGAAAGCGGGGAGGGGGGAGGCGTAAAGGGGTTTGGGGGGGCAAACGCACAGCCACGAGGGAGACTCGACGGGGTGGTGAATACGCGACGTCGTATACTGACGGCGTATTACAGAATCGAACACGCGAAACCTGTATAATTTTATTCACCGATGTCGTCCCAACAAATTCAATACAACTTATAAAAAGTGAAAAGGAAAAAGGAAAGAAAAGCAAGCGCAACGCCCAAACCAGGCCGCGGGAGCCCCCCCAACCCCCTTGCTTGGCCAGCGAGGGTCGCCCCACTCACAGACGTGGGCGCAGCGGCCTCTTGTGGCCAGGGCTGAGAACAGCACCTTCCCCAGCTCCCAGGTGGGGTTCTCCCGTCACGTGACTGAACCGTGGCTGAATCTGAATCAGGAGAGGCTGAAAGTGTACCATACGCATTGAATTTCAGAAACTCAGTCCCCGCCCCCCTACCAACTCCTCCCCCCTTAAAAAAGAATGCAAAATACCTCACCAAAGCTTAAAAAAAATGTCTATCATACGCTAAAATCGTCATATTTTGGATATAGTGGGTCCAATGGAATGGTTCATTAAAGCCACCTGTTTCCCCCCTTCTTTAAAAAATATGGCTGTTAGGAAGTTTAAAGTTTCTTCGACGGCTGGGGTCATACTTCTAGCGGATGGTGCGGCTCCGGCCCACGCCGGGAATCCGGCCCACGGCACCCTCCAGCCATGGAGGCAGAAACCTGTGGCACTGAAGGAAAGCGGTCCCTTGCCCGCCACAGGAGCTGTGTGACCTGCCACCAGGACCCAGGGCCCCGGGCAGCAGAGCCGGAGTCAGGAGCCCCAGCCCCTTCACGCGCTGGCGGCCTTCAGGTCCCTGCGCTTCTCTGAGCCGCCAGTGTGAACTGGACGGCGACCGCGTCCGCCCCCCCGGGAGTGGACACGGGAAGAGTTGCCGCAGCGCGTGGGCGGCTGGAGTCCTCCCGCTCAGCCCGCGTGGCCTTGCGCCCCCACCTCATCGTGGCGGGGGTGATCGCGAGAAAAACGGAAAGACCTCGGATGATCTCCCGCAGCTCAGAACAAACACAAGCCCCCCTGCCCCCGCAGGCTCCACGCCCCCTCCCCGGCCGGGCGGCCCCCGCATCTCCTGTCCGCGCTGCTCGGGACGCGACTCCCAGCCTTTGCCTGCGCTGACCAGGCTTATTCTCGCCTCCCGCGGTTCCCTCCGCCTGGAAATCTCTTCTCCCCCAAGACAGCTTTGCGATTTGTCCCTTTGCTTTATTCGGGTCTCTGCTCCAATGCCACCTCCTCACAGAGGCCTGGCCCTGACCCCTGTGGACACCGGCTCTCGCTGTAGCCCACTTTATTGTCCTTCGTTGCCTTAATCAACTGCGTGACATGATTTATGTGATTGTTGCCTGTCTCTCCCAGACTGTGAACCCTGAATGGGTGGGGGCTTTTTGTTCACCTCAGTATCCCTAGCACCGGACACAAGGGTCACAGACACGCTCAGCAAACGCCTGTTGAATGAATTATTAACCCAATGCTGGCTTAACTGAGGGAACAGTCGGGGCATCTGGTCCCTGCCCTCCGGCCCCATCCAATTAGGAGAAAAGTGAGACCCTAGGAGTGGGTGGCCACGCACGAGGGTCCAGCCTGGAGGACAGGGTCTGGGCTGGTGGGAGGAGAGATTCAGGTGGCCTTCTAGAAAGACCCTGGAGGGGCAGGAACACGGGCAAGGGAGGGCCTTCCTGACAAGGGTCCAACCCAAGGGAATTTTGGGGGTGGAGCTGAGAACATCGAGTGCCTCCAGCGGTCAGGCCGGAAGCTTCTGGGCCTCACACCTGCCTGGACCAGCAGGACAGCACCCCTGAAACCCTGAGTCCTCTGGTGTCCACACCTTAATGTGACCGACCAAGTCGGCGCCATTTCCTAGGCACGTTCTCAAACCCTCACAGCTGCGCTTTGATTCCATTTTCCAAGGAGAAGCTGACGGCCAAAGGGGCTAAGTCACTGACCCAGACTCACTGGCTCTGTGCCCAGAATCCAGGTGTGTGGAGCCCAGCCGGCTGCTCCTCCCCCGTTACATGGAGACACCGGGAGAGAGAGTCGGGGTGGGGAGTGGGGGGCAAATCCGCCGCTGGGACCTCAGGCTGATCGCTGGGACCTGCCAGGGACGCAGGCTCCCGGCTACGGATCCGGAAGCTCGGGTGGGCCTCGCAGTCTGGTTCCGAGGCCTCCTGAGGGCTCAGACCCCGTCCTGGAAGAGGGGGTGGCTCTGCTTCCTGAGGTGCGTAGCACGGCAGCAGCTCCCTCCCGGCCACGTCTGCGCCGCGGTGCGTGCTGGGCCGTGGGCCCCCTTCCCTGCTCCTCCACTCCCGTGGCTGCCCTCCGCTCCATGAGGCTCCTCCCGCGGTGCCTGGCGCCTCTCGTAAGGGTGCCCGTCCCCCGATGATCCGTTGGCCTCACCCCAGGACCCTTAACTTGATTGCACCTGCAAAAACCCTTTTTCCAGCTACAGTCCCGTTCACAGGTCCTGGGAGTGAAGGTGTGGCCTTACCTTCTGGGAACCCACCCTGAGGGCAGGGGGACAGCAGGGGCCAGTGGGAGCGTGAGTGGGGTGCGAAGTGCGTTGGGGGAAACGGGACCGTGGAGCGGTGGCCCCTGGGCCAGCTGTGCTGCATGAGGTGGCGGGCGGAGCAAGGCCCAGAGCCGGTGGGAGAGGGAGCAGCAAGGCCCGAGGCCTGGGGGCTCCGGTCACTCTGGGGAGGCCTGTCTGCCACAGCGAAGTCCCCAAGCTGCCCCTGAGGGCCTCGGGGAGCCAGTGACCACTGTCACACCCCCACCACGCCTGCCATGCTGTGGGGCCTGGCCGAGGGGTCCCCAGGGACATGCGAGGTGGCTCACAGCCTCCCTGGCATGACTGTTTCGGGCTCCAAGGTTATATGCTACTGCATTTGGACCTCCCACAGGTTCGGGAGTTGATTGAGTGGGTGGGTGGGTGGGCACAGGAGTGGACTCCCAGCTCCGGGGGGCAGCAGCGGTGAGACGCTACTTACTGGGGCCAGGGACTCACGGGTGTCCTTTGGGGCCCATAGCTCCTTGGTGCCCTGTGGTTCAGTCCATGGCTTCCTCTAGGGATGTCCAAGCACCCTCTGGCCTGCCCCTTCCTGCATAACCATCTTGTACCTTTTAAGACCTAGGTATCCCCTCCATGCACCCCGGACCCCATCGTTCACCGGCCGGTTGGACCCCAAGCCGCAGCACGGCCAGGCATTGACCAAGACCCGTGCCCGGCACACACCTCGCCTCCCTCTGCCACGGCCGGGTCCCCGGGGAGCCGCCCCCACGCTGGGCCCGGCTCGGGTCCTGGAAGCTCACTTCCTTCACCCAGCACCCATCAGGAGGGGCGACAGCGCAGACACTGTTTATGTGTCACTCTGTGTGCTGGGCGCCAGGCTTTATACAGACATACGATGCCGTTTAACCCTCCAGGCACCCGCCTCTCCCCACGAACAGAGAAGAACCTGGGGCTGGGAGCCCCCCCCCGCCCCCACCCGGTTCTGATGCGAGAGGCTCGTGCGTCTCCCGCCCTGTCCCACAGCGCCGCCTGGCGGCTGCCTGCGACCAGCGCACAGCCTTCCGCGCGCCCCTGCGTCCCCACCATCGAGCCCCTGGTGGCCTCGCCAGCGTCGGCGTCATAAGGCCACAAGCCTGTGACTGCTGCAGGGTCACGTTAAAGATGTCCATGGTGCGCTCGGCCCCTGCCTGCTGCAGCAGCTGATCGATGGCGGGGAAGGTGCCCAGCTGGGCCGCACCCTTGCTGCAAGTGACCCCGAGTTGCATGGGGTGGGGGTGGGGGGATGTGGGGAAACCCACCCGTCCGAGGCTGGGGGGCTGCAGGGCATTTGGTGAGCCAGCCGGCCTGGGCCCAGGCTGAGAGAGGTAAGTCCCTGAAAGATGTCACAGGCCTGGGAGGTGTCAGGGCAGAGTGAGGAGGGGACAGGGTGCCGGGGGAGGTGGCACCCTTCCAGAGAGGCACCGAGAGGCCTCGCCCGCCCCCAGGGCTCCCTCCAACCGCACCTGGAGTGGCCGAGCACTGTGCCCGGCTTCCCCGAGCGCCAGGAGCAGCTTCGGCCCACGGCAGCCAGAAACCGCAGGGTGGGGGGCGGGCAGCTCGCGCCCCGGCTCCCAGCTCGGGAACTGCGGCCGCTGCACCCGCCTCTCCTTCCCGCTGTCCTCCTGGGGACAGAGCTGTGGCACTGGAGCCAGAGCAGGCACGGACCCGTCCCCGCCCGGCCCACGGCCTGTGGCCCCGCACGCGCCTGTGTGACCCTGAGCAGGGCTCAGGGCCAGCCCGCTGTGCTGCTCCCAGCCTCCCAGCACACTGTCACCGTGCCCGTGACAACGGGCTGCAGCTCCGCGGGCCAGAAGTCCTGCAGCTGGACCAGGTCGGGGCTGCCCAGGCAGCTCCCCCCACTCTCTGCCCACCCGGGCCAGCAGCCACAGCACAGACGCCCTTCCCACCCCCGATCTGAAGCTTCCTCACCTCGTCCTGGGTGTCCAGGGGGCACAGGGAGACCAGCACCTGGGCCAGGTGCTCCCACACCAGGCGCCAGAGCTCCCGGGCCCGGGCGGGGCCCAGCAGCACCACGCGGGTGGTCGTGGCCCGAAGGCCCGCCCTGCAGAGCACAGCGCTTTGGCCCTGGACCCTGAGCGACCCCGCCCACCCAGCCCCCGGCCCGGAAGCACAAACGGTGGGCAGGAAGCCATGGGGCATCTCACGGGGAAGAGCCAGGCTTCGGGTATCTCGTCAGGAGGGCTCCCCTCGTCCTTCAGAGAAAGCCACGCTGTAGAGCGGTCATCTGAGGGAGGACGACGGGAGGGCTAGGCGGCCCGAGGGCCCCCCACCCACCGCAGCTCAGCGCTCACGGGAGGCCGTGCTGTCCTGCTTGCAGCCAGGAGGGGGCGCCACAGAGCCAGCGGCCGCTCGGACGGCCGGAGCAGGAGCTGGGAGACGCGGGGGGCATTGAGGAGGGGGCAGGCCGTGCTCCTGGCCACCCAGTCGGCCCGGGCGCACCTGGCACTCCTCCAGGAAGCTGGCGTTGGCGCTGGCTGCCCTGTCGGCACACACCTGTGCAAAGTTGGTCTCGGCAGTGGGCCGGGTCCTGCGGCCGGCGCGGACAGGCCAGGGGCGCCCTGGCTCCCTTTTCCCCTGACCTCATCGCCCACGCTCCTTCAGCCAGGCTGGGGGCCTCTCCTCACACCCTGTGCACACTGCCGTCTGCAGGTGTTGGCACTGGCTCCTCCCCCTGCCCAGCTTACTCTTCCCTGTCCCTGGGCTCAGCAGGCCAACCTTAGGATCCATCCTCCGTGACCAAAAGGCAAACGTGTCACAGCGAAGCGAGCCCTCTTAAAATGCTTTCTGTCCATCTTTTTACTCGATCCTCCCTCTGTTCTCCCGTTTTGCTTTTTTCTTTCTCTGCCGAGTCTCCTCCCGTCTCTCGCAGAGTCCTCCTCTGGTCCCACCCAGCTCATTCTCCTTGTGACTCTGAATGGTGATGTGAACCAGGCTGGTCCTCCAAAGTCCTCCTTCCCGCCCTCCCCCCAGGAACCCTGCTGGGCCTGCTCTCAGATCCCAGTGCGGAACTGACCAGAAGCTCCTGCTCCTCAGGCACAGACCTATTCTTACCCAGCTGTTTCCCGTCTCCTGAGGGTACCACCCCTTTCTGTTCAGGTCCACCACAGGAGGGGATGTAAAGTCATCCTGGACCATCTCTCCCCCTGGGTGATTCACAGTCACCCGGTCCTGGGGGGTGGGGGTCACCTTCTGATGATGGAAGACCAGCAACAGATGAGCCTGTGCAGAGATTCATAGGTCACAATACAGAATTTTATTTAGAGGGAGATGGGAGACATTGGAAGGGTTTTGAACAGAAGGGCTATAGTCTGACTAGGTTTTAAAAGGATTGCTTTGGCTGCTGTGTGGTGAACAGACTTTAGTGGGCCAGGGACGAGGCGTGGAGGCCATCGAGCAGGCGATGGGGCAACAGTCAGAGACGGGGGTGGCCTGGACGGGGGTGGCGGCCGTGGGGGAAGGAAGAAATAGTGGAGTTTGGGATGGATTTTCAAAGTGGAGTCCCTAGAGCTTGCACAAGACATGGCTTGGGGTGGAGGGTGGGGTGCTGAGAAAAGAGAAAAATGAGGAATGATTCGGAGGTTTCGGCCAGAGCGCCGGGGAGGATGATGGGACCATTTACTCGTGGGTGGGGGTGGGGGGATGGCCAGAAATTCCATTTGGACGTGTTAGGTCTGAAGTCCCTGTTAAGCGCCTTCCCCTTGAAGACTTCATGGACCCCGGGCTGGGTCAGGAGCCTCCTCCGGGCTCGCAGAGCCACTGGTATGCCTCCGTCCCCGCCTGACCACGACTCTACCTGTCACGGTGACAGGCCCGACTCTCCCACTACGCTGTGAGCTCAGGAAGGGCGGGGGCTGGGTCTGCTCTGCCTCGTCCACCATCGTCTTCCTCCACTTCGCACAGGGCTTGGCGCGCAGAGTAAATAACTGCAGGATGAGGGGATAGTAAATGCGCCCGGAGGACAGCACGCGGACCCCTGGGGTGCCCCTGGATGGGTAGAGTGTCACCTATCAGATGGAGGTTCTAGGGCAGAGTAGGAGCCTTCCGGATGTACCCAGCTGGAGGCCGGGGACAGGAGATGGTCGAATCCCGACCTGGGGGAGGGGGTGAACCGGCAAGAGACAGGTGGGGCCGCAGCGTCCGAAGTGGGGATCCTGGCCAGAAGGCCTCGGGGATACAGGCGTTGGGAAATCACACAGGCGAGTCACCACCCCTAGAGACCCTTTACTCTCAACACTGCATCGCAAGGGCCCGACTGCCACGGGAGGAAATACTCACCTGGGCGGAATGCGGTGCTGGAACCCCCAAATCGTCAGACGCGCGGAAGCCCGGCCCAGAAGTGGCTCGCGAGACTACGACTCCCACAAGGCCTTGGGGCTGTCTTGCCTACGGCTCCCCGAACCCCATGCAACAGCTCTGCCGGAAGCCCGCTTGGCCTACAATTCCCAGCAACCCTTGCAGCCCCTTCTGGAGCTCTACCTACCTCCCAGAAGCAGTGCCCCATTTTCCTCTCTGCGCCTGCGCACGGGCTCGGGACGCCGCCGAGCTGTTAAGACCTTTGCGGCGGCCTTTCGCTGTCACCGTGCGGGACGCTTGAAAGGCGGAGTGTCCGTATTCGGGTTATCTGCTTCTGTGGGATTATAAGCTTTTTAAGGGAGTACAGGGCATAGGATTTCTGTCCTTTGAAGTGGGGTTGCGGGTGGAAATTGAAGCTGGGAGTGCGGGAATTGGTTGCAAGGGTAAAGGGAGGAGACGCGCACGCACAGGGCAGAGATTCCGAGCGTGGGGGCTCGCAGTGGGTGTATGCACCGCGCCCTGCAGGGGTAGTAGTGGTGCTTGTGAGCGTGTCGGTGCGGGGAGCGGGCAGTGTGTGAGCTGTCTGTGCGTGCGCATCAGCCAGTTAGTGATTGGCGGGAGGGGTGGGGGAGGGGGAGAGGAGGTCTCCGCACGTGCGCCTGGCTCTGGGTAGTGAGATTGAGATCCACTGCGCGGGCTTCGGCCAGTGAGCCGATATACGCTGCCTTTCACGTTGAGGTGGAGCTGGAGGAGGGAGGACAGGTGAGAGAGGTCTTGACGGGACCGGGAGACCCTAGAGACCCCAGAGACCCCAGCTTCCAGGACGAGGGGTCCAAAGGCTCAGGCCCCTGAGGCCCAGAGTCGTGGAGGCCCAGATTCGTGGAGGCTCCGTTCCAGTAACCCAGGGGCCTGGAGACCCAGACCCCCGAGATCCAAGGCTCCAGAGGCAACTTTCTCCCCCCAAAACCCAGGGACTTGAAGACTCCAGCCCCCTCCAATGGGCAAGGGCCTTGTGGACCCCTGAAACTGAAGTATGGGTCCAGAGCCTGGGAAATCCCAGAGCCCGAGGGTCTACGAGTCTGTGGTGAGTGATGGCATGAGGGATGTGACTGGTAGTCTGGTTTTCCTTATTAGAGGATTAGGATGCCTCCACTTCAGATTGGAAGACCCTGGGGAAATCACTACTAAGGGCCGCCATGGCCAGTTCTGGTCATCACTGGCTCACTGGTTCATTTGTCCAATGGTCATTTCCTGAGGTTTCCCTGTGCTAGCCTGGCCCTGTGCTAGGGTCTGGCAGTACAAACGAGGTCACTGAACTCTAGGAACTCAATCTCAGTCACTGCCAGGCTGAGAGTCAGGAAAGAAAAACTCAGCCAGAGGTTACTAGACACTGTGCTCAGAACTTTACGTGTATCGTTGTTCATCTGTAAAATGGGAGCGACAGTAACAATACCCGACTCATATGGTTTCTGTGGAGTCAGATTGAATTAACGATACCTGTCAAGAGTTTAGAACAGAGGTTCCGGTCAAGAGGGCAGAGTGGGTGGACGCTGCACTCATTTCCTCCATGACCGCATCAAAATTGCAATGAAAATATAGGACGATCAACCTGGAGAACCACCCGAAGAGGAATTAGACAGAAGTCCTATAACTAAGGCTATAAAGAAGCCACCCTGAGGCTAGACATTACAGTTAGTCAAAGTAGTTCTCCAATGAAAAAGTTTGGAACAGTGCCCAGAAGATAGTACATTCTTGATAAATGGCTGTCCTCATCCCGTTTAATTCTTAGAATGTTAATGTTATTATGTCACATCTGAGGTGGTACCACTACAATTCCTACTTAATAGCTGAAGAACTGAGACTCAGAGGTAAGTCCCTCCCTTGGACTGCCTGAATCCAAAGCAGGAGTTGGTTCGCTTTTTCTGTAAAGGTCCAGGTAGCAAATATTTTGGGCTTTGTGGGCCAGCCATAGGGTCTCTGTCCCAAGTCTGCTGTTACGGGATGAAGGCAGCTACAGACACCGATGTAAATGAACCAAGGTGGCTGCATTCTAATAAAACTTTATCGATGGACACTGAAATTTGAATTTCATGTAATTTGCTTGTGTCAGGAAAACTTTTCCTCTTTCTCCCAACACCAAAAGTGTAAAACCATTCTCAGTATGTGGGCCATATAAAAACAAGCAGCTGGCCAGATTTGGCCAGCGGTCTCCACGCTGTGCTTCCTCCTGGGCTGTGTAGCTAAACCTCCCAGGATGCAGAGAATTTCAGGGATGGAATGGCCTTCTAATCAAGCAACTAGCCTGAGCGAAGAAAGGTCCAGTGGCAGGAAAGTATGGAGTGTATTTCATTTTAATATAATTTACATTCTCTAAACAGGTTAGGTGCTTACATGCTATAAAGTGCAAAAGGCATGACAGAATCTACAGTGAAATCTCTAGCTGCCTGGCCATTTAGTTCTCCTGAAAGGCAGCCTCTCTCCTGTGACTGTCTCATTCCAAATCGGGGTGCACAGAGCGTCCCCATAATTCTCCACTCTGAGGCCAGGGAAGGAGTGGGATGTCTAGGGTCCCCGAGACAGCATGAGAAGTCCCCTCATTCCTCAGCCCCCTGTTTCCTTTTTTCTTTTTTTCCTCTCTCCCTGTCCCCTAAGACAACCTCCCCTTAGACACCAGTGGCCTCTTCATCCACAAATAAAGGGCTACTTTGGGCTCCCTCTACTTTTTTTTTTTTTAACTCTCTTTGTCCTGCCTGCAAAAACCTACCCTCTCTGGTCCTCCTACATCTCTGGCCAAACTCTATCAATCAACCCACCGTGAGGCTTGTCCTCCACAGTTCTGTCTTCTCTGCGAACTTCTTCAATGAGCTCAGTGGCTGCAATTTTCATCTCTGCCCGGACACCTCGCCAACCAGGACATGCCGAAGAATTCCTGTGCATGAACTCGGAAACAGAGAGAAGCATGAGAGAACGCCAGCTCACTGCTTGTCCTCAAACCCTTTCCCCTTAGGCTGGCCACACATTTTCACCACTCCAGGTCGTGGATCCCATAGTTGGGAGGTCAGACCCCCCCACCTCGGAGCGCGGCGACGGTTCAAGCTCTACTTCAGCACCACGGACAGCACCACGCAGTTGCCTGGCGCCTACCAACCAGGTCTGCGATCGATCTTGGGAAGATAGGCATCGCCTTATTCGCTGAGCCACCTTCATTGTATTCAGACAAATTAGCTCAAGGTAAGGCTGGCAAAGAGGGGAGAGTTCACTATCTCGTAGAAAATAAGGGATCTGGACAGACACCTTGTTTTTAAGCCATCGCCCCACAATGCTGGGAATTTGGCATCAACTAGTTGATGTATGATGTTTGGGAAGCTTGTGTGATCATAGAAAACCATCTCCTATGAGTATGGGGCCTGGACTCCTAGGACCCTGAGCACAATAAGGAGTTCAAGGAGAGTTTCAAGGATGCTCAGTGCCTAGGGACCAGGTGACTGAGGAGAGGGATGAGAGAAATTCCAGAACTCAACTTCTTTGCTGTTTCTGTGGCTCTAGAAGTGGGGAGAAGTCAACACCTATTATTCCCTTCACCACCGAAGAGGAAACTATTGCATTTTCGTCCCAGATACTCCATCACCCGTTACATCGTACCTTTCGAGAACATAGTACAGGTAAGAAAAACATCTTTCCTCTTTGGGACTAGATGGGACTGGAGTCTCTTCTATTACACAGCAGAGCTGGGTTCCCAAGTTTACATGGTGGGAAGGAAGAGGTCATACACGGGATGTTCTCATTCTCCCACAGTCAGGTTTCTGCCCACACACCTTTGTGATTGAACCATGTGAACTCAGGAGCTCCACAGAAATCCCCCCAGATTTCACAAGCTAAAGCCTTGGGAGCCCAAGGGATGGGGGCACCAGCACCAAGTTTTCAGAAGACAGATAGATGCAGCGAGGAACCTCCACAGGGCTTCCGACCTTGTCCTGGAGCCCAGAGCTTCTCTGGGAAAGGGAGATGAAACACTGGTTCTTGTTGAGTAAATGTATCTCTAGTTAATGGATTGCAAGTGATTTCATGGACATTCTTTGCTGCAGGGAAAAACCACGGGCTTTAGAATAGGAGGAACTTGGGTCCTGGTTTCTCCACTAAGATGGTGATAATTGGAAAGCTAGTCATCTTACCTCCCTGCATCTCAATTCTCTGCTCTGTAAAGTGGTGGTGGTGGGGGGGGATAACAATCCCCATATCACAAAGATGTTTTGTTACATATAGAGCACTGTATACAGGTCCTGGTACAAGGTGCATGATCATTGTGTGCCAGTTCCTTGTCCCTTGAAAATGCAAGCTTCTGTTGGCAACTCATCCTGATGCTCAGAGTGCCAAATAGTGTCATCATGAGTTAAATGAACGCACGACATTTAAATAAAAGGAGCTGAACTTCCACCGCTGGCAACATCCAAACCAGGAAATGAATAAAACATCACACCATGCACTTCTAAATGGGGTCAAGTGGAAAGAAGCAGAAGTCTGTAATGTGGCATTGAAAACTGCCTGATCCTGAATGGCTGCCCCTTCTCCAGGAGCAGGAATGTTGGGCCCAGAGGACCGTGAGAACATTCACTCAAATTGCCCAGTAGACACAGTCTCACTCACACAAGTAGAAAGACCTGGATAAAAAATCAATGGAAAGATTTCCAAGGGAGGAGCCTTATACATCGCTGGTTCTGTGTCTGAGGGTCCCCTGAGCTTACCATCTTCCGTCACACTGTTCTGAGCTGAGGTTCAAGCACAAACCCAGTGTAAGATATACTTCTAAGTTTGTGGAAAGGATCCCAGGGAAGTTTGGAGTCTCAGAAAAGAGAGCGGAAGTCCTGGACACCAGGAGGTGTGTGCTGAACCCCATCTGAGTTTTCTACTCTCTTTCTCTCCCATTGGTTTCCCTCAACCCCAGACATTTAGATCTCAGAGGAGTTGACGGAAAGCAACAAACAGTGCCCAAACACTAGCTCGGAATGCAGGGGGGAGATAAAATGTCTGTGCAGACTGCCTGTGTTAAGCTTGAGAATATGAAAAAGCAATCACACGACTACTACACACACATACTACTCTGCTTTTGGGTCTTTTCAGGCCCTCGTCACATTGGACGATGCCCGCCCACTCTGGGGAAGGGCGATCCCCTTTACTGAGTCTATTGACTTAACTGGTAACCTCATCTGGAAATACCTTCAGAGACACACGCACAATGGTGTTTATTCTGGGCATCCCGCGGGCCAGTCAGGTTTACTTGTGACATTAACCATCACGCTGGCCTCGGAGGCCAATATTCAGTATACACAGAGACACAGACACAGATGCAGATGTAGACAGACACACAAAGAAACACGCACGCATGTGCGCGCGCGCGCGCGCCCACGCACACACCTGGGTATCGAGACGCCCTCAGCCCTGAATCAGCACCGCGGACAGCACCACCGCCCTTTCCCGGGCTTGTCCAGAGCCACTGTTTGTCCCAGGCAGAGGGAACAACCCCCATGGCGGCGGCCTGACTCCTGCTGGGGCAGAGGTGGGGTCAGTCACCAACAGAGCACAGAATCTGGTGGCTGGGGGAGGCTCTCTGGCAGAGCAGGAGAGCGAGTGAGGTTGAGAAGACAGTACCTGAGCCCAGCGATTCCCAGAATCACCTGTGGAATTCTCACCCCTCGTGGCTGCCTGAGAGTCCCTACGTGTCTCCTTGGCCCGTGGCCCCTCGAGAGCTCACTTCCCAGTCCAGAAAAGCAAGAGCCTCGCCCATCCCCACTCGTGCCTCCCTGCTCACAGCCACCTCCCCTGCAGCACTGGAGTTGTCAGGTAAGCTGTCTGTCTCCCAACCACATACTGCCGTCCTCAAAAGCAAAGACAAGACCTCTCATAGTCACCCCGTCACTGGAAGCATAAAGGCACAGCGTAGATGGCTGTTGAATTAATGAATGAATGAATGGGTGAAATTTCCTTCTTCACCTCATGGAAAGAGCTGAGAAACCCTTGTAGGTTGGCATAAGCTTCCTGTCTCCCAGCCCAATGAACGTTGGACAGACGAAGCTCCATGAAGAGGCTCCCTGTGCAAACAATGACGTGTGAGACAGGTTTGTCCGCTCTGGACCTCCGTGTCTTCTGAAAACTGAAGTGGGCCAGCTCCGATGGTCTGTGGGTTCTAAGTTCCTCTTCTGCACGCAGTTAGATTATCCGTGGTTTCCCTGTGTCTCTACTTCTCACTTTTCTGCGTTTCTTTGCAAATTGGGCATGATGGGAAACAGCATGGACACGGCCCAGCCCTTCTGACCACAGAAATGCTGCAACATCCCCTGCAGAGAGAGAGCGAGTTGTCCAGGAGGGGGCTGGGGCTACAGGACAAGATACCGGCTGCAATGCAGGGGTCGGCGATGACATGGAGGGACACGCGCATGCTCAGACCCTGCGCCTTCGCGTCTCGGTGATCCGAGCGCTGACTCCGCTCTAGTCGTGGGTGGTGGTTCTGGGAAAGGGATGTTATGGGGTGGGCAGACTCATGAACTTGGATGGAAGAAAACAGAGCCCTAAGAAAAACAAGTGCAAAGCCACAGTATCAAAGGCAGCGTGCCGGGATAACAAAACTATGAACATGAGGAAACGATTAACTTTATTTTATTATTTGGGAAACATTCAGCTTTAAAGTGAAAGTAGGGGCTCCTTTGTGGGGGGTTGGGTCTCGTGATAAGGATGGAGAAACAGGGGGTGGCCCTGGGGTGCCTGCAGCACTCTGTTTCTTAGAGGGTGTTCATTTTGTGGTGACTCACTGGGTTGTTTTTGTGGCGGTACTTCTCTGTATGTATCTTACGTTCCCCCCAAAATGTTTCAAGAAAACCAACATGGGTCCAAGGAGGCACTGCCTCCCATGCCTCCTACCACTTCCTTCCCCACCGCCCCCAACCGCTGAGTTTAAAATAACCTGTGGTCTACTCTACGCCACCCTGAACATGCCCGATCCTGTCTGGTCTCGGAAGCTAAGTAGGGTCGGGCCTGGTCAGTACTTGAAGGGGAGACCACCTAGGAAAAACAGGTGCTGTAGGTGTAAAAAATAAAGGATTGTAAGCTGACAAGATCCTTGCAATCTGTGAGGTCAACCAAAGGCTGCCTTGATAATAAAATAAAATAAATAAAATAAAATAAGAAAAAATAAAATAACCTGTGAAATCAGATGCGTGTGTCTTCTCTCAGGAAATCCTCGCCATCCCCAGGGGCGGACGCCCCCCGGGCTGGGGTTCCTTGCTCCGTATCTCCTCCACACCTGGGCTCCTGGGAGTAGAACCTCCACAGGCAAAGCCCCAGAGGCTGGAGATCCCCGCCATGTTCTGGGGCAGCGAGAAGCGTGGCCCCGTGAGATGTTGGCCTGTGAGCTGTTGGTGATGAAGAAATCCTTCTCGGAGCCCTGAGGAAGGGGGAAGTGTTTATCTCTTTCAAAATATGTGCTTTCCTTTCTGCATATTCTTCCCTACCAAACCTCACGGTGCAGAGAACCACAGCTCCAGTTTCCCAGGGGTCCCGCCAGCCGGAGTCCCCTCGATGTCCTCTGCGTGCATGCACACACAGAACCCTCACCTCCGCTGCCCAAGTGTCCCTCTGCCCGGCCCTCCTGAGACTCAACCTCCAGTGGGGGAGAGGGTCACCCCATCGTGCCTGTGCGTCCTCCGGTGCAGCTTGTCACAGTGGCTCCAGGTGCCAGGACACCTGCCGTGTCCCCACTGAACAGTGACTCTCGGGGCAGCATCCAGGGCGGGCGTGTGACCTTGGGAGCAGAGAGGGGAGGCCCACGGCGTGGAGGCTGATGGGGGAAGGATAATTGGCTTTCTCGGCACCCTTGGACCACCCCCTGCCCCGTCTCCCGTGTCCCTGAGCCCTACCCCTGGCTGGACTGACCTCCACAGACATCTGTAGCCTGTGACTAGGGAGGTCTGGCCAGAAGGAGCCTGTTTAACTTTGCAGAAAATGAACCCCAAGGGGAAGGGCATGACAAGGAGGCAGGAGATGGGCTCAGGTCCTCCACGGGGTGTGATTTGGGCATCTCTTGCATCCCAGGAGCGGGCGTGGGTGCTGCGTGGTATCCCAGCCCGACAGTGTCTGGGTGTGAACTTCCTCCCCTGAGGAGTGTCACCCTTGGGTGTCACCTCATCCTCCTCTGAGGCTTTCTCTAAACCTTGCAACTTTTAGTTCTAGTTTCTGACAGATGAACTGTGAGAAACAGCCTTTCCCAGAGGGCGCCCGGCACTGCCAACCTCAGAGGATGGGAGCCGTGCCCCGCTGCCAGACATGCTCTGGGGGCGGGGGCGAGGGCAGAGGAACCAGGGAAAGAGTCCAAAGGCGGGTCTCAGGGACCCTGGGCCATGGGGTGTCCACGTTCTGTGCAGAGGGGGGCAAGTTCTTCTCTGAGGTTCCTCTTCCCTGAATGAGGCGCCCTGTGCTCCGCCCCAGCTTCCGAGTCTCCCCCACCCCTAATACCTTCCTTCTCTTTTCTCACACGGAGCCCAGAAGCCTCCAATCAGAGATGCTGCCGCTGCTGCTGGCCCTGCTGTGGGCAGGTGAGTGGCTGAGGGGAGGACAGGGGAGGCCTGCGGGCTCTGCTGAGCATCGTTTCTCCGCAGGGTCCCAGGCTCAGGATGACAGATACCCGCTGACAGTGCAGGAGTCCGTGACGGTGCAGGAGGGCCTGTGCGTCTCCGTGCCCTGTGCCTTCTCCTACCCTGGGAACTCCTGGACTTATCCCCCAGCTAATGGCTACTGGTTCCGGGCTGGAGCGAGGGAACGCCAGGATGCTCCCGTGGCCACGAACAACTCAAGTCGAGCCGTGCAGGAGGAGACCCAGGGCCGATTCCGTCTCCTTGGAAACCCTGAGGCCTTCAACTGCTCCCTGGAAATTAGAGACGCACGGAGAAAGGACACGGGGACCTACTTCTTTAGGGTGGAGAGAGGACTTTATGTGAGACACAGTTACAAAAAAAAACAACTCGCTGTGCGTGTGACGGGTAAGGCATGGGTCACGGAGAGGCCACACGGGCGGGTTCTGAGGTCCCCAGGGCAGGGCTGGGATGCGTCCTCCTCCTGGGAGGTGCCAGGTCTCCAGCGTGTCTGGCTCAGAGGGAGGAGCTGGACCAAAGCCCCAGGCTTCTCTCAGGCCACACCTCCCCACACTCCCCACCCCGTGCCTCCCCTTCTCCTCCAGGCCTCACCCTCACACCCCACATCCGCATCCCCGGGACCCTGGAGTCCGGCCGCCCCAGCAATGTGACCTGCTCCGTGCCCTGGGCCTGTGAGAGGGGCACGCCCCCCATCTTCTCCTGGACGTCGACCGCCCTGGCCTCCCTGGGCCCCAGGACTCCCCTCTCCTCCGTGCTCACCCTCACCCCACGGCCCCAGGACCATGGCGCCAGCCTCACCTGTCAGGTGATGTTCCCTGCAGCTGGTGTGACCGTGGAGGAGACTGTGCAGCTCAATGTCACCTGTGAGTGCCAAGATGCCGGGGTCCCTGATGGGGGTGCCGAGGACAGCGGGTGTGGGTGGCAGGGCCTCCGACAATGGGTGCTGGGTCCTGGATCCGATCTGGGAGGGGGCAGGAGGGTCCTGTCCCCACGCTTCCCTCATTTATGCAGCTCCTGGGGACACAGGGCCAGTGTCCTAACAGCCCTCACGTTGACTTGGGTCCACCATGTCTTTCTGTCCCAGACTCTCCGCAGAACTTGACCATAAGCATCTTCCAAGGAAACAACACAGGTAGGAAGAAGCCCGTCATGGGCTGTGGGGAGCAGGGCCTCTTCCAGCTCAGGGCACGCCTGAGTCCTGCCTGACCCTGGGCTCACCCCAGTGACCGGACACCCCGTTGTGGGTGAACCCAGTGGTTCCCCATCCTCAGCACCACTGGCCCTGTGAGCAGCTGTCCCCACTGGCCCTCCCTCCCTGAGGGTCTCCGCTCCTCCCTGGGCTGCACCAGCAGCGCCGGCACCTTCCACATGGCGAGGGCCGGGAGAACACAGGAAGGAGGTGGGTCTTGGAAGAGAGGGGCTGGAACCTGGGCAGGTGTGTCTGAGGACGCAAGGTCTTTGCTCTGTGGTGGGGCGTTGACGAGGGTCAGGTGAGTGAGGCACCCATCTTGGGCACAAAATTTCAGGAGAAGCCAAAGAAACCTAGCAGCCAAGAGAAACAATATCACAGTGCAGTATTTCCTTTAAATAAAACAGAATGCGAAATGAATTCCATAATGAAAAACATAGCAACATTTGAAATAAAGGCACACTGCAGCTCAGCTCTGTCCGCCTCGCTTGCCTCACCCTAATCCCCACCCCTGCTTCTGGCCCCGTGTTTTGCATCTGGCACTGGGGCCAGAAAAACGGAAGTCTGGAGTCCTTCAAGGCGCAGGGGAAGAAGAGACCAAGTTCGCAGCGGGGTGGGGGCGGTCACCAATAATCTACTTGGTCTGCAGGAAAAGCGGGGGCGTTATCGGGAGTGACCCTGGGGGCCGTCGTGGGCGCAGGTGTCACAGCCCTGCTCTTCCTGTCTTTCTGCGTCCTTGTCATCATGTGAGCACTGACCCTGGAGGGGGAGGGACAGCCCTCAGGGAGGGAGCACAGGGGGCTGCGGGGGCCCTGAACCAAGGGACCTGGGTGGGTCTGGGTCTGAAGCAAGAGCCGGAACATGGCCCCTGTCACCTGGGCGAGTCTGTCACAGTCCTCAGCAGCGGGGAGCTGGGGAGCTGCATTCTCAACCCCAGGGCCTCCACAGCAGGATCCCTCCCCACCCCACCCTCAGTCAGCCCCTTAAGGAGGAACGGGGTGGGGGGAGGATGTCTGTCTGCCCACCATGCTGAGGGCTGGCCAGACTGGAAACCTCCCTGTCTCTCCACTCAGAGTGAAATCCTGGAAGAAGAAAGTGGCAAGGACAGCAGTAGGCACGGGGGACACAGACATGACCGGTGCCAGCACCATCATGGGGTCCACCTCTCAGGTGAGTGAGCTGGGCATCTCGCCACCTGACATTCCACCAGGACACCTCCCCCAGGAGGACCTCCTGGATTGCTCTGCCCAGCATGGCCAACGTTGCTCCCTTCATCTGCTCTCCCCACGCTGCCCCGATTCCCCATCTCGCTTTTTCCTTTTCCTCCTTACGGGCCAGGCACGGAGGCGTCGGCTTCTTTCTGCCCTTCCTGTCTTCTCCTACCGTCAAAATGGCGCCATATCTGGCCTGTTTTTCCTCCTGAGAACTAGCACAGGTCACTCTCTCTCCATCTTGACCCCCAGCATTGCCGAAGCTTCAGGATCTCTTCCTGGACCCCGTCATTGCCCCGCCTCTCACCTCCGTTGCCCGACACTGAGTGATTATCTCCAAGCCATATTGTCCAGCTCCTCTGCTTTGAAGACCTGTTTGCCCCATTGTCTAGAGCAGAGACCAGCAAACTTTCCCTATAAAAGACCAGTTAGTAAAGGTTTGTGGCCCTGCGGCGCACACAGTCCCCATTGGAGCCACTCAGCTCGGCTGTCGCAGGGTAAATCAGCAACAGACCGTATACAGGTAATTGAGTATGGCTGTGTTCCAATAAAACTTTATTTACAAAACAGGCAGTGGGCCAGATTTGACCCATAAGCGACAGTTTGCCCACCCCTGACCTAGAGAATAAAGCCCCGAATCCTCAGCCTGCAGCTCTGCATATTCTGACCTCTCCAGTGCCTACCTCTTCAGAGAGGCCAGGATTAGGGTGAGGTGAGGGAAGCATCTGTCCCAGAAGTGACACTTGAGGGGGTACCAAAAATCTTGGTAAGTGAGATAATGTTAATTTAATGCACTGTTTTCCTTTAAAATCAAAATTAATGGGGAAAAAAAGCCACGATGTGCAAAATGTCAAAAATCTAAACAATGGCGGGATCGGTAGACTGAAGTTAGTAAAAAAATCGTTTCGGATCATCACTTAGTCAAGAGAGATTGTCAAACATGGCGACACTCTCAGCCGAAAATGAGAGAAGCAGAGAAGTTACTTTTGAAAATACTTTCTGCGTTTGCTTCTAGTGAAGCCAAGAAAACAAATTTATAATGCATTCTGGTTTGGGTATAAATAAAATCTTCAAACTTAGAACAGCATTTGAACAAACCCTTTTCGGGTTTTCCATGATATTTCAATAATTTTAAAGTTCTGGAAAAAGCCAACCATTAAAAATATTGAAAAACTTTTGCATAGGAGCAAACAATTTTTCTTCTGCCTCGAGATCCAATTGGTTCAGAAGGGCACTCTCGCTAATCTTGGGTGTATTTAAATGTTTGATATTTTGTTCTCTGTGATTTTTTCCACATTCGTTTTGAATTTTGACATCTTGCATTCAAATGTAATTTCTCGCAATTGTGAGCTTTTTGGCACTCTTTATAACTGGAACCGGGTTATTTTTGCCTCTGGGTCTTTGCATAGCCTGTTCCTCCTTTCTCAATCGCTCTTCCCTCTCCTTTCCTCTTATTTACTTCAGTCCAGAACGTAATGCCCTGACATAAGTGTCAGCATTTTTAAAAAAATTTATTTATTGTATTTGACGTGTAAGGGGAAGCCTTCGAAGGGTTTTGAGCAGCATATTAACATTCATCCTTTCATTCATTAATGTGTCCAGGAAGTAGTATTGGGTACCTACCAAGTGAAAAGCCTTGTGGGTGCCAGAGACCTCCATCTATGAAAAAAAAAGCACATTTCTTAATCTTGAGCACAGTGAGGTTTTATTCTAGGCAGAGGGACACACCCAAACTGATCAAACCACCAAACAGCGAATACGGGAAGAGAATGTGAGCGAGAGACACAAACTTTGGGGGAAATGCAGGGCACAGAGGACGGGGAGTGCTAGGGAGCTGGCTCCTGGAGTTTTTGTTGTCGTCGTTATTTATTTGTAGTGGTAAAAAACAACCTAAATGCATCATCTTAACCATTGTTAAGTGTACAGTTGCTCAACTTATTTCTAGAACATTTTCATTGCAAAATGGGAACTCCGTGCCCCTTCGACGAGTCTGCACTTCCCCCCATCCCCCAATTTGTTCTCCCACCAAACTGTGAACTTGCCCAGGGCAGGTGCCATGCCTGAATAAAGGCCCAGACATTCCCTCTCACTTACCCAGTTCCCGTCCCTCATATCATGATTCTCAATTAGATGTTTATTTCTTTAACTCAGTTTTGCTGCCTCTCTCAATGAAAGAGTATGCTGAAGAGGTTGGGGCCCACGTTCGGCATGTCTGCTACAGGGTATCCAGCACCCAGCTCAGGGCCTCACACACGGGGTGGAGAGGTGGGGGCTCAGTAAGAAACCAGGCTTTGAGCCTAGTTCCACTAGGTTGGGCTTTGAGCATGCTACTTACTAGATTCTACCTCAGTTTTCATCCCCATGAAATGGAGACTAATAATATCTTCCTTATGAGGTCACCGTGGGAAGTTCATGAGATTAGCTGGCACCAAATAGTCGGTATTCGTGGAAAGCGTGAGTAAAGGCGACCTCAACAAAAATGTGTGTGGGATCAGCAAGTGACGGCATCTCTGCCGCCTTCTCCCGTCTCCGCTGTTTCACTCTGACATCCTTCTCTTTCTCTCGTCTTAGGGTCCCCTGACTGAACCCAAGCGGGACAGCCTCACAGACCACACTCTCTTGGCTCTGACTGTCCGACCCTCCTCAGGGGCGAAAGAGGAGGTTCACTATGCATCCCTCAGATTTCAGAAGACGAAGCCTGCGGCCCCGCAGGAAGCCACGGCCACTGACAATGAGTACTCAGAGATCGGGACAGGCAAGTGAGAAGCCTCAGAGATGCGGCTGTGGCTCGAGGCACCACGTCTGTCCCCCCGCCCCCTGCCCCAGGACAAAGATAAAACCTGGGGCTGATTCCTGTAGAATTAAAAGCCTTCTAGGCAAGTGTTAAAAGTATACACAGCACACCGGCTTTGGAACCAAAGAGTTGTGAGTTCGAATCCACATTCTGTCTCTTTACTAAGTAAGGTGGCAGACCCATCCCTACCACTCTGTGCCTCGGTTTCCTGCCCTGTGGAACAAGATGAGAAGCCCCGCCTGTAAATTTGTGGGAGTAAAATCTTGTCAGAGCTCCTGGCTCGACGTGTGTGCTGAGTACACACTGGACTCCTGTGCTCTGGACAGGAAGTCGCTCTTGCGAATTTCTCTTAATTCTGGAGGTGACCGCCAGCAGACCTCCGTCCCTGCGGCCGAGGTCCTCCTCCTGGGCGGCCCCGCCCAGCCTTCATCTGCCTCTGTCTTCGGAGGTGGAGTTCAAGGGGGTAGAATTCTGGGTTGAGTGGGAGTCAGTAGGTCCTCATGATCTCTCCCCACAAAGACAGACCAAACGAGCCAGCAAGGATCCCAAACGATCACATGACCATGTGATGAATGAGGCGTGATCCAAAAATTCACCGATGGAAATCAGACAAGGAGGGGAGTACATCACAGCAGCAGTCGCTTCGTAAAGTAACCCGGATGGAAAGAAGGCGAAGGATTGGATGAGGCCCAAACGTCCCCTAAGTCTGTGCGCAGCTCATTTATAACAGCACCAAAGAAGATGAAGCACCGAGGGACAATTAAAAAAAAAACAATACAACAATCCTGTACTAGAAAAATACGGAACATTGCTGAGAGAAATTAAAGAAGATCCATGTTCTTTATACTATGTTCATGGTGGAAGATGCAATACTGTTAACATGTCGGTTTTCTCTGTATTGGTTTAAAGTAATCTATTTCTCTCTCTCTCTCTCTCTCTCTCTCTCTCTCTCTCTGTATGTATGTATATCTATACACACATACACACACACATATACACACACAAGTTGATTCTAAAATCTATATGGAAATCTAAAGGACCTAGAGTAGTCAGTCTTGAAAAAGAAGAACACAGTTGGAGAAATCAGACTTTACTATAAAATGAAAGCAGTCAAGGGTGTGGTATGCAACAAACAAACAAACAAACAAACAACAAATATATATGGAGAGAGAGAAGAAAAAATTTTAACAAATCACAACAGAACAATTGGATCGAGGTTTGGAAAAAATGACTCATAAATATAAAATTAATTTAGATAACTGGAATTGTACAGTTTGCATCTCTTTCTTTCCCACTTGGTGTTACTTGTTTGGAGATTCGTCCATGCCGTGTGTCCCAACACTTTGCTCCTTTTTATTGCCGAGCAAGGTTCCACTGGGCGAGCACATCATCATGGTTTGTTTACCGTTTTTCTGTCGGCGAACATTTGGTTTGTTTCTGGTTTTTGGCGATTCTGAATAAAGCTGCTGAGAGCGCATTTGTGCATGCCTGTGTTGAGGTATGTTTTCATTTCTCTCAGGTGTAGGAGGCAGGGCCGAGAGGAGACGGTGAGGTCAGAGTTGCATGTTGAGAGCTGAGAATCCCCATGGGGACCAGAGCCCAGTGGGCAGCTAGATAGACAGATGGACGGGAGAGCAGGAGGGAGGTAGGGACTGGAGGTAGTTAGGTCAATTATTCCTGAAAATAAATACCCGCTGCTGGGGTTGAATTGTGTGCCCCCGCCCTAAAAGACATATTCATGTCCTCACCCCTGGTCCTATAATGCGATCTTATTTGGAGATGGGGTCTTTGCTGATGTAGTCAAATCATTATGGAGACAGACTGAATTGGAGAGGGGGCGAGTCCAGTGACTTGTGTGCTCCCCACAAACATGGAAATATGGACACAGAGACATGTATAGGGGAGGTGGCTGGGGGACAACGGAGGCGGAGATTGGGGTTATGACACCAAAGCAAGAGGTGCTGGGGGTTTGCCGTGACCGTTGGAAGCTGGAGGAGGCCAGGATGGATTCTTCCCCAGAGCCTTCCGAGAGACTATGGCCCTGCCCACACCTCGATTCTGGTATTCTAGCCTCTAAAACTGTCACAGAATGAGTGTCTGCTGTTTGAAGCCACCCGGTTTACGGTACTGGGTCACAGCAGCCCTAGGCAACCAATACATTTGTTCAGCATCCACCGTGCATCAGATCTTCATGTATCTCTCTCATTCAATCCTCACAGTGACTCTTGAGAGCTTCGGCGCTGTCCCCACACCACAAAGGATGCTCATGTGAGCTGCTGAAAGCCACATGGGCCTGCAGGCAGAGGGACCAGGTCGAATCCAGTTATGGCCCTGATGCCACAAGGGAGTCCTCATCAGGGGATCCTGGGAGTTTGCCTGGTATCCAGGCTCTGTCAGGAGTGCTTTGTGATCATGCAAATCATCAAGCAGTTAGGACCACGGCTGCTAGGCTGGCTGTCCACACTTCACAACTCAGCCAGGAAGGACTCTCTCTCTCCCTCCCTTCCTCCCGCCCTCCTTTCTTTACTTTTCCTTTTCCTTCCTTCCTTCCTTCCTTCCTTCCTTCCTTCCTTCCTTCCTTCCTTCCTTCCTCTCTCCTCCTTTTTTTTTCTTCTTCTGTAACCGCCATAGTGATGAAAAAATTTGCTTATATGCTTTGGGGCACCTGCATAAAGACAGCTCAGAAAAACATACCATAAATGACACTGTGGAGTCTGACCTAACTTCATGTTGTTTTAACTTTATTGGTTATTTTTTCTGATTATAAAGGCAATTTATACACTTTGTGAGAAAAAAAAAAAACCCTTTCGAGTATACAGTAAAGTGTAACGAAGGAAGCTGAGAGATGGCACTGCTAATACTTAACGTTTTCCACAATTTTTGCATAGCTGTGTATATGTGTGTGCATACATAAAACAGGAAAACGTGCACATACTGTACATGTTGAATCTATACTAATCAATTAAGCCCTACTTTGTGTAAGCGGCTCTATCCGGTGCTGCTTCGCATCACACATATCTGACTCATCCAGTCGAGAGCGTTTTCTGCGTCAGTCAGCACCTTTTCCTCATGCGGTTCCTAACGGAGGACATGGGATCACAAGTGCATGCCCCATTTATGCAATTCCCGGTTGCTCCATGGGATCCCGGCCACCAGCGTTGCTGAGATGGGGTGCCAGCGTCTCTGATGGCCCAGAGCGTCTCTCAGGGAAGCGGGGAACTTTAGAAGCATGTTTGCTGGTGAGGAAGAGGAGTCGGAATCAGAGCCCAGAGCTTCCTGCTCCACCCGCCCCAGCCTGCATCCTATTGGTGGGCTCTGTGTGGCAGATGGAGCGGCCAATGTCCACGCTGCCCACGACATCACACCCCTAGGTCCTAGACAGAGTTTCCAGACTTTCTTCAGGAGCCTCCATCTGCCAACCTTAAAGTGCTTGTGCCGGTTCCCTCTCTTCACTGTTCCCTGTGAGCATTAGACCCATAGACTAGGAGGCCCTATGGGGACCCTCGGCCCTTCTGCATCACTTCCTGCTTACCTCCTTGCCCATGTGGTCTTGTCCTCCAGGCCTGAGGTGGACATTCACGCAGCCCGGTTTGTCCTATTGAAAGAAATCAGGGAAGGAATCACGTCTCAGGTCTGTAGGACACTGAGAGGACACAGGACAGTCTCGGGCAGATAAGGGGTCCTCTTCTTCTTCATCAAAAGTCCTAAACGTTCCCCGTATTTTCTAATACCTCTGAGGTCTTAAGGTATTAGATGTCATGTGAAAGAGGTTCAGGGCAGGGAAAGCGGCTGGCTGTACTTTGGAGAGGAGTTGACACTATGTGGCCTAAATAACTGATGATGGCGATGATGATAGTGATGATGATGATGATGATGGTGACGATGATTTATTTCCCACTTATTACATGCCCAGTACTATGGTAGATGATTTATGGAAATTATCTTAAACCCTCCCAACAGTTACACAGGTTTATACTTTAACCCTATTTTGTGGATGAAGAAACAGGAGTACGGGGAAGTGATGTCACCTGCCCAGAGTCACACAGCAAGAAAACGTGGAGGCCACTATTCTAAAGCTCGCCTCCCTGAATTCCAGCCCCCTGCCCTCATGCCGGGCTGGAGATCCCCGGCCATGGAGCAGGTGGCACCTCTGAGTGGTACGGGACAGTGAAGATGTCGATTTGAATGACTCGTGACTGTGGGAAGGGGGTCGTGCCTGGCTGGAGGACTGCACCCCAGGTGTGGGAGGAGCAGCAAGCCAGATCTTTTGGAAACTCTAAAACTCTGTGGAGTTTAGCACAACCAGTTTGGAAACTGTGCGTCGAATGATGGTGATGGTATTAATAACAACATTAAGAACAAGCTTCTGCTGGGTGCTTGCTACCTTCCGAGCCTCGCTCCACATTGGTCGTAACGCCTTACCACATCTGCACAGCAGATGTCACTATGAGATCAGTACCAGGGTCCTCCCCTTCTACGCATGGCACACTGAAGCACAAGAGGGCTGACTTGCCTACGGTCACATTGGTGGCAAATACCGTGAGCTTCTTGACATGGAGACCACACAACGATCACAAATAGGCTCAATATCAAAAGACTGAAAGAATAAACAAGGACGTCTTGTCTAAAACCTTCGCCATCGTCACCATCGTCGATACCACTGTCACTGGCATTACCATCAGCCCTATGATCGCCACCATCATAGCCATGCTCATGAACATCACCATCATGACCAGATTCAGCAGAATCACCACCAGCATCACCGTCACCATTACACCATGATTCTCATGATTTCTATCATCATCATCATCATGATCATCATCTCCATCATCACTGCTATTTTGAATATCTACCTAGTGGTTCTCAACCACGGCAATTTCCCCCCACCCCCACCCATGGGACCTTCGTAATGCCTATGGTCATTATTGGTTGTCTAAACTGGGGATTATGACGGTTGTTGCTACAGACGTCAAGAGGCTAGAAACCAGGGACGCTGTTAAACATCCTACAGTACACGGGACAGCCTCGCCCCCACCACTGCAATAACGATCTAACCCTAAATGTGGACAGTGCTGAGCCTGAGACACGGTGGTCCACTCTGCCGAGAATGTGGCGAATCCCTTCGTCTTCCAAGATGCCCTTCGGGGCAGGTGTGACCCTTCACGTCCTCCACGTGGGTTGAGAAGACCCAAGAGGACACGTGATCTGCTCAACATCGGCCAGCCAGGTAGAGGCAGAATCGGAACCTGAATCCAGATGTTAATCCTCTCTCCACCCAACGTCTTCCCACAGCACGGCTGACCTCTGCCGCCTGTTTCCCCAACCTCAACAGCTGCACTGCAAACACAAAGAAACTGGGATGAAGAAAAGCCCTGGATGAAGCCCTGTTGCTACTTTCGAGGCATGGCTGACTCTCAACCCTCCCTCTCTCCTTCTGGCTCACTCCTGGTCCTCAAGACCCATGCGTCTGCCCCACATGCTCCCTGACGATCCAGTTCCTGGCTTTTCCCTTCCCCCTCTGGCTCTGCCTTTCCCTCCTGGGTCCGAGTCCCCAAGCCGTGGCCCACCCTTGACGCAGGGCAACGAGCACCTGGTGGAGAAATGGCTGACCGGCACGTAGACCAGGGTTCCGCAGAGGTAGACGCCTCCCAGGACAGTGGCCATGATGAAGAACACAGCCAAGGGTCCTGAGATGTAGAAGCCTCTCCTAAGAACAGGGACGTGCCCTGGAAGGAGAGAGTACGCGGGGGTTAGGACCATCCTTCTCACCCCTTCATTCATCTCTCCACCTACTCATCTGTTCTTCAAAGATTTATCAGCGCCTGCTACGTGCAAAGCACTGTCCCAGGTAGCAGACATTCAACATTGAGCCAAGGTCACTTCTTGCCCTCGTGGGGCTGACATTCCAGCTGAGAAGCAGATAGTCAACAATGAAGCAAGGAGCTGACTAATGTTACTAACCCTAAGCCTATTCCTAACCCTAACCCTAATGAGTGCTCTGGAGAACAGACCCACATGAGGGGCCAGAGAGTGACAGGTCAGAGGGGTGCCAGCGACACAGGGTCATTCACTCATTGCACAGGCATTCCACTGCGCACCAACTGGGTGCCGGGCCCATGTTATGGCACAGGGGACAAATGACGGTCGAAGAGCTCACCCAACCTCTGTCCCCCTGGAGTTTATAGTACAGTGGAGCAGAAAGGTGTGAGTCAGACAGTAACACAACGTGTCACGTCCGGTGCACAGCGGGTGCTTAGTTAGCAGTGCACGCCTCCAGCCCACATTCAGCGTCTGCTCACGGCCGTCTCTGGAAAGAGCCAGGCCGATGGCTTCTCTTGCACTTTCTCTCTCAGCATCTGACTTTGTTCTCGCAGCGACCTGGGGCGTAGGGACCTTTGTTATCCTCACACGACAGATGGGGAAGTGGAAGCGAAGCCACCCTCCCTGGTTTGCACCTCTGGGCAGAGGCAGAGCCGGGATCTGGGCTCAGGTCCCCAGGTCCCTGCTTTCCTGCTTTTCACCACCCTGCGTGTCTGAGCCCGTCAGTCTCTCTCCACTGACGAAGACAGCGTTTTCGTCATTGACACATTCAGCCCCAAATCACGTTTCTGACGCGATGTGCACGGCCACTTCCCCTTCCTCTGCCCACTTCCTCATCTCAGAGATAGCCCAGCATGACCGCTGCAGGCAGAGGCTGTGTGGCCTGCCGATTAGAACTGGAACCTGGAATAGAGCACCTCACCCCCACCCCCACCCCACCCTGAGCACCGGTGTCCTCGCCTATGGAATGGGGACGATGCTCCTAACGGTCGTTTACTCCGAAAAGGACTGTGAGAATTGTGCAGGTTGGAATGAGGGGCTGGTGCTCAGTAAGTGCTCGTCAAGTGTTGGCTGACCTTGTCTCCCAGGACTCTGAGCTCGGGACTCTGGGGACCTCCTGGAGGAGGCAGCTTTGGGCTCAGACCTCGAGGGGATGCGAGGGTTGCACTCAACCACTGTGAGGATGGAGTGTGAGCCGGAGACAGCAGTCCTGGTAACGGGTGCCACCCAGGCCAAGCCATGGAGATGGGGACAATGAGAGAGCGTAAACCCCAGAGGGGCAGCGGCTGCACTTACAGGGCCTCTGGATCTTGACGTCCCTGCACATGGAGAGCCGGGCCACGGGGTTGTCCACAACGCACCTGTATCTGCCCATCCGTTCCCAGGCGAGACCCAGCAGCGTGACGTTTGCCCCTGAGAAGCTGAAGAGGGAGCCGCTGTGGACCCAGCGGTACGTGGGTCCCAGGAGGGAGGTGGAGACACACTCCATCCGCACCCGGGTGCTGATCTCGGCAGACAGGACGACTCTGATGTGCTTGGGGCCAGTCCTCAGCAGGACGGTGTCCGGCCTATCTGCAGAGACAGGGCGGGAGATTGGGGCCCACGTCTCGTCTCGTTTTCTTGAGCCTCACGGAGTCCTCCCCCGGCCTGGAGGTGCCCCACTCTGCACCCAGAGCGGACCCCCTAGAACCTCCCACAGGCAAGGAAGTTCTGGTGACAATGACGGCATCTCCTGTTTGCAAGCTCCGTGGTGGCTGTTTATGTCATGATGACATAGGGATAGACTAGAAGCAAATGCGTCAAGCCTACGGCATGTGGGGCACTGCCCCAAATATCTTCCACGTCTTCCCGCGCTTGCTCAATTCCCACAGCAGCCCGTGTGATCAATTCCACTATTGATCTGTTTTACAGGTAAGGAAAGCGAGGCTCGGAGGAGAGGACCGAGGTCTCGTGGTCCTTTGTGGACATACAAATGGGCCAAGCAAGTTCCCCTACGGCCAGGAGGAATCTTCCTGAACAGCTGTAGACCCGGGTACTGGATCAAACCTCCGGCCAGTAAGTAGCATACAGAGGTCGTCTCTGTGACAGCCTTACTGGCGCATCTTCGATTGACAAGGCCCATCCGGGAATTTGGGAAGGTCTTGCCAGGTGGCAACCTTGCCTTGGTGGGCCGCCAGAGAGGTATAAAGAGAAGAGAATGTGTGGCATGCATAACTTAGTTTTTTCAATTCAACTGTCTGTTTAAGGGCGTGTAGACAGTTCTATCCGAGTAAAGGACAAAGTGAAGGGGATGGCGCTAAGTTAGAAAAACAGAAATAAAAGACCAAGGAGCTGAACTGGAAAACCCAAGGCAAGCAGGGTCTTGAAAACTCAATCCATTTAATGTCAATCTAAGCAACGATTGGCTGTAAGCTGTCCCCTCTTTCCACAAAGTCACATTTCTAATCTGAGAAGCAGGGGTTACGGCATGTCTCAGGTCCAAAGAACTAAATAGCCAGAGCTGGGGATTGAACCTGGATCAAGCTGGTTGCAGGCTGGCTCAGGATGCCACCTCTCTCTGGTTCTGTCTGTGTCACCCCTACACCCCTGGATGACCCTGGGCCCACCCCTGGCTCCACGCCCGTCACCCCAGACCACTCACAGGCCACTGTCAGAGAGATCTGTTCACTCCTTTGAAGAAGCCCGAAGATGTTTTTAATCGCACACTGAAGCACTCTGTCATCGCGGCCGACCCTGTGGATGATGAGCATCATGCCGTCTGGGGAAATTGTCATCTGGTCATTGCTGGTCACTGGTAAGGCGTTCACATACCACTCAACATTGGTGGCATTGGTGTGGCAGAAGGTGGCCACGGAATCAATGTACTCTACCACGGAGCTGCTGTTGACTGAGATGCCTGGGTTACTTTCCAACTCTGAGGGGAAGGTGAGAGGTGGGGTCTGGCCCCCCAAGTTCCACTCACCTCCAAGGCGGGGTTTGGGGTAGGTTAGGTAGAAACCAGCATGCCTGGAACCGAAAGGGACAGAGAAGAGATGAGCGAGGGCAGCACTTGCATGAGCCCGTTATCCTCCACTCTGAGCCATCATTGTGGCATCCACTGTAATCGTGTGAGCTCCCGGAAAATGCGTGCCCTCTAATGGTTGTTTCTGAACCCCCAAATCAGGACACTCCCCCACCTGCAGTGCAGGGGGTAGAATTCAGAGTGTGGGTGGTACCTGGAATCTTCATATGAAATAATCACTTCCATTACCTGAGTCTCATATAGTTGACAAATACTCGCTCCAACCTTATAGCAGACCACAGAAGTAGACACCACCCCTATTTTTACAGACAAGGACGCGGAGGGCCACAGATGGAAGACAGTCCCAAGGCCCTGAGGCATATATCTGTGACTTTTTCCTAACTTGTAGAATATGGCACAGGTGTTATACAAGAGTTCGTCCCAGCAGACTAGAGAGGGAGAGACTCTGGCTGACCTTGAGGAAGCAAACGGCCTGACGTGAAACGCCTGTGCTCAGGGCCACGCTTGCGAACACAGCCATGGGCAACATGGAGGAGCCTCAGAGCACAGGACTCGGCTAAGCCGCATCTGAAATCCTGACCCATGGAAACCACGCGATAATAAAACGGCATTGTCTACAGCTGCTGGGTATGTGGCTACTCGTCACGCGGCACTACTAATGGATAACTAACACAGTGACGGTGAAACAGGAGCCCTCGCAGGCAGTGGGTGACCCATCTCTGCGGGAGAAGCTGGACAACCATCCACCAATGCTCTCAGTGTCATCCGGAGGTGGCGGGGGATTTTGACAACGTCATCTCCAAGGAACCTCTCTCCCAAAGCCTCCAAATCCAACTTCCACGTTATGGAAGCAGAACAAGCTGTCCACCTACCTCGAATCTTGAGCCAACTGGTTGCTCTCTGAGTCCCACTGCTGACGTCCACCTGTACGGTGTAGTTCCCTGTGTCATTTAACACGGAATTCCTGATCATCAGGTCGCCCATCCTGGTCACGGTCTCCTGGCCACTGAACTCGAGCCCAGGCTGCCAGGAACTGTAGCGGGGTTAATAGCTGATGATCACATTCTCCGCACCGTCGTTCACGCCCCGGTGCCAGCGGTACCCCAGAGCATCCTCAGGGGCGCCTGCGAGGTCCAGGAAGCTCTGACATCCCTCTGCTCCTATGACTGGGACAATGGAGATTTGGCCAGAGGCCTGGTGGATCCCACAGGCCAGCAGACCGGCTGAGGAAGAGATAGATCAATCGATGAATGGATTGACTGATTGACATCGCCCAGGCAATGACCCACAGAGACACCAGTGAACATACCAAGGATTGTTAGCTCTCAATGACTCCCCAGCCTGTCCCCGCCTCCATCTGCTCAACCCCTGCCCCAGTCTACTCTGTCCTCATTATCTTCCAGTCTGGACTGTTCCCTGGACACTCAGCCTCCGATCCACCCTCATGTGACAGTTCTGTGGATCCTTATAAAGCCTTCGTTGTGACCCTGCTCAAAAACCTTCCATGGCTGCCCAATGCCTTTTTGATAAAGTTCAGACTCTCAGAGGGGCTTATGAGACCCTCCTAGAGAGCACTGGTCTTTTCGGCTCACCTAGCCTGCTCGGCTCACACCCACCCTATCCCATCTCCCCACGCGCTTCTTATTCGTTTATCTGTGCGTTCACTCACGTGTTCATGCATCAGATGAAGGGGCCTCCAGCGGCGTGCCCCCGTCCACGCACACGTCTCTGAACGCACCACACTCTCTCCTGACTTCAGGATTTGGTCCATGCTCTTCCCTGTTTCGGGCACACTGATCCTTGCTCCCTCCCCACTCGCTCACTTCTACCCGTTCTTCAGTTCTCGGCTTTGGTGCATCCTCCTCCCCAACCCGGGTCACACGGTCCCTGGCTGCTGCACCAGCCTCCTGAGCCCCCCTCGCCCTGGTCCCCACCACTCTGGGTTACTGCAGCATGGGCACAGATACGCACCTCGCAGTGGACGTGAGCTCCAGGGAGACTGTCTCAGTCCTGCTGTGACCCCAGCACCCCTGGGAACAGGGCCGAGCCCAGTGGGCGCCCTCAGCATGGTTATCTGGGTGGATAAAACTCCCTCCCCCACACGTGTCTTTGATTCAGGGTCTAAATTCAGTGGAGCAGAAGTGAACAGGAGTGGGGGGGAGTGTTGGAGGGGTGGGAGGAGTGGGGGGTGGGGATCTGTTGCCATGGCTGAGAACCCCAAGTCTCAGCTCCACGGAAGAAGCCCAGACACCTGAGATCCTCAGCTCCAGGTCTCCAGGCATGGATACTGGAGGTGTTTGAGGATAGGACACATGGCTGCCAGTGCTCAGCTCCAGGTCTCCAGGCATGGATACTGGAGGTGTTTGAGGACAGGACACACGTCTGCCAGTGAAACATGATAGTTGTGTGTGTCGGGGATGCGGAGGGGGTTAGGGGGAAGTGAGGAGTTGGGAGGAGTCCTACTGGAGAGGTGGGGGAGGGGATCAGGCGGACGGGTGACCCAAAGAACCCTCTGTGTGGGTGTGTGTGCGTGTACGTGTGTGTCTGGGTGAGGTGTGCCTACGTGTGTGAGCTCGCGAAAGCCCTGGCGAGGGTCCTTGTCCGCGTCGCCTCCACACCTCCGGTCCTGCAAAGTCATCTCTCTCTTACCCACAAGGACCTGTTCCCTCCAGAGGCTGCAGGCAGGTCTGGAAACGCCCATAATGGGCGTGGGAACTCCTGGTGGAGGGATCTCTCAGGTGACCCTGCGTCTCCGCCTTTTACTCCCTCACCCTCCGCCTCACACAGCCCTGCGTCTCCGCCTGTAACTCCGTTGCCCTCAGCCTCCTAGGTTGGACTCTGTACCGTGGGCAGGGGCTGGGCCCGCACTGTGAGAGCCGGTCATTGTCTTGACGACTTGGTGCTACATTTCGTTTATTATTTATTTACTTATTTACACTCGTCTGTCCCGGTCACAAACAACCCACACGCTCACTGTTAGGAGAACTGGAAAATACCAGACAAGGCACCCGGACAAGACGTTAGGCTTTTTGAAGGTGCGTCTTGTTTTAAGGGTTGTGTTTTTCCTAAGCAGTGTTGGATTTTCTAAATCACATCGTCGCTTTCGACAACCGCTGGACCCAGGGCTGTGCGCGTCTCCGCAGGTCGATCGACCAGGTGTTTCCAGCTGTGTTTGGGACTATGTTCGCCTTTCATATTCACGCCAACGAATACTACTTTTAATAGCAGGAGGAATGCAAGAGAAAATTTTGGAAAAGTCTGAACAAAGGAAAAATAGAACTGGGGGAGGACGGGGTGTTTCAATCTGTGATATGTTGTGTTTAAAAAAGTAAACCTATGTATTAATGGAAAACATAACATATAAAAAAATAGAACTAACACTATCTAAATGATTAAGTCACTGAAAGTATTTGTTATGAATCTTCATAATCAGTATTTTAAAATTAGGTAACTATTTAAATACTTATCTAAATATATAAAATGTTTATATGTGTATACATTTTTACATTTATAAATGTACAAATAAATAATTTTATAAATAGAACGAGTATATAATTATTTATCATTATTGAATTTATGCTGTTAAAGATTGCTTGTAATAATTTGATCACCTGGAGATATAACGAGCTTTTTCCTATGGCTCTTTTTAATGTTGATGTTATCTATTCTTATGCACACATGCATATTTTTATGAAAGTGGAATCGCACCATTATACATCCCCTTTACGTGGGTTCCTCCGATGTTAAACAGAAATTCAATCAGAGGAACGCTAGCGAACGTACACCTCTGAGTACCTGGTGGCTTATTAAATATCTCTGAAGTCTCCTACTGTAGCCTGAAAATCCATATGCAAAACACATCTGTGTGTAATAGGAAAATAATGTATTTGTTACCATCGAAGTTATTTAATTGGTCGTCCCCAGGATTCGAGTGTAAGCGGAAGACATGAGAAGGTCGACACTGAGCTCTGGCTCCAGATCTTCAGAACGCTAACTCCTCTGGGACGGCTGGCATAATAAACTTGAGTTCACCAACTCTCCGAGTGCTGCTTGGATTCTCACCAGTCTCATTTTTGCAACATTTCTGCAACATTTTGTGGAATCCAAAGAAAAAAATTAGTGAACAAACAACACGGAAACAGACTCATAGATATGGAGAATGAACTGATGGTTTGCCAGACAGCGGGAATGGGGGGCTGACAAAGGTGAAAGGATAAAGAGGTACAAATTGGTAGTTACAACATAGTCACATGCTTGCAAAGTACAGCATTGGGAATGTAGTCAATAATATTGTAATAACCATGTATGGCGTCAGGCGGGGACTAGTCTAATCGAGGGGGATCACTTTGTAAATTATATAAATGTCTAACCACTCTTCTATACCCCTGAAACTCATGTAAAATAATATAGAATGACAACTATAATTGAAAAATAAAAATTGAAAAAAAGAAGTTCTAGTGATCTGCTCTTCAACACAGTGCTGTAGTTAATAGCACTGTATTGTGCACTCAAAAATTTTAAGAGGGTAGATCTTGCGTTGAATTTACTTCAATCAACAAACCAAAACCTAAAAAACATGAGGCAAAGGGAAATGTTGAGAAGTGATGGATATATTTTTTCTCTTGATCGTGGTCATGGTTTAGACAGGTGTATCTATATGTCCAAACTCATATCAAATTATAAATGTTAAATATGTGCCATTCTTTGTATATCAATTATACCTCAATAAATCTGTTAGAAAAATAAATAGAGATGCATTTGTGAGACTCATCGTCACTCCCACAATGGAAGGGGACCATTACTAGGGACCGGAGTAGGTGGTCATGAGCCTCAAAAAATCTATCGTAGTAGTTAATTGACACGAAGTGGTCACACCAACGTGCCTCAAGCCATTAACTGGACTCTTCCCAGATAATTTCCAGAGACATTTCTCAGACGACCTTTCACCAGATTCTAAGAGCTGTTTAGCTGTAGAAGACCCGAATTCAAAGGGTCGTGACTGTAGAAAGTGGCTGTCACAGGAGGCAAGATCTAGAGGAAATTGACACTGCGAGTTGGAAGGCGAGCTTGGAACAGCCTTTCACCATTACTAAAGCATTGGCCATGGAAACCTTACTGCATGCACAGGCCAAAACCCAGCCCTACCCTTCTATGATGATGGAGAAAAACTGAAGACTCGGCTGAGGAGACAGGCAGAGAAATGCCCGGATGATTTGGAGAACGCTTCGTGGTCAGAGAGACCTGCGCTTCTGTCTCCTTCCTCCACTTCTTAGCAGGGTTTCTGTGCCATTTCGAGGAGAGGTGGCCACTCACTGATAACCTGCCCTGAAGTGCCCAGGTCCCCAGTGCAGCAAGCAGGGAGCAAAGATCAAGACATGAGAGGGCAGCCAGGAGCAGCTCTTGCCTTCTCAGTCCCTTAGGAAGTGATCAATGCACTGTCTGGACTTCAGTGCCCCTTCTGAAAAACAGGGAGGTGAGTAAATCTCCCAAGATGACCTGTCCATGACAGATAGTGTGCCAGAGCTTCCTCTACATGAGCACACACTGAAGCCACCTCACTTTCCGGTAGGGACTTCCTCTTGACCCTACAGCTCTGGATTCCATGAAAGAGAGAACCTAGACATTCTGGAATAGGCTAAGGTCTGCCTCATCCCAGTGCTACAGCCTGGGGACAGCTGGTGGGGCAGGTGGTTCAGGTGGCTGAGGCCAAGCCTCTCGTCCCAGGGGGCCAGGTGGAGCACCTGGATTTCAAGCTGGAAGTGATGACACAGGAGAGCTTGTGCAGCTCCACACCTGGCACCATTTTTTACCTTCACGGTGGCTGAAATACACCACATCTGCCAATGGCTGCTTGTTCCAGACACAAGGTGAGCCTGTTAAGGATGCCCTGGCATCCACAACCCAGCCAGATCAATGACAGGCGTTGAGACTTGGAGAGGACTTCATGTACTTGGGGACCCTGGGACATATAATCATGCTTGCAGCATCATCCTTGACACCTGGATGATGGAGGTGGGACAAATATCTTTCAACTAGAAAGAAGAAACAGAATATAGTCACTCACGTGGCTTGCTTTCTGTTCATGTGGCAGGTGTGGGACTGCCTGTAGAGAGGATGAGGATGGATGGGACATAAGCTTCCCATGGAACATGAATGGTATAAGTTGAACTGGGTCCCCCCACCAATTTGTATGTTGAAGACTTAACTCCCAACATGGTTGTTATTTCAGAGACTGTTGAGATTAAATGTGTTCACGACGGTGGCCTCTCACGATTGGTGGCCTTATAAGAAGAGGAGAAAGGGAGTGACCTCCTCATTTTCTCTTCATGTGCAGGCATGCATGCAAAAAAAAAAAAAAAGCCAAAGGAGGACATGGGGAGAGGGTAGCCCCACCTGCAACCCAGGAAAGAGATCCTCCCCAGGAACCAAATCTGCTGATACCCCAACCTCAGGCTGCCCAGCCTCCAGAAATGTGAGTATAGATTTCTGTTGCGTAAGCTGCCCAGTCGATGGTACATTGTTGCAGAAGCCTGAGCCTACGAAGTCTCTTCCCGCCTGCGAAACAATTCGATGAGCCCATCAGTTCTCCACGGGAACCAGGTGTCACCACTTCCTCTTGCGACTACAGAGCCACTTTTCACAGCTGGAGCTCTTCAGGCTGTTCCTGAGTGCAGCCCTCAGGGGCCCCTGTGTGGGGTGGAATCGCCCTCCCGGAGCTCCATGTATACGTGTTGCATAAGGTACTGTCGGTCTCATTTGTTCAGTATTGAGTGTCAACACTCAGCGCACCCCATAACTCCAGGGAAGAAACCCTCCCCCACGGCAAGGTGAATAGGAGACAATCAAAATGTCCTGGGAGCCAGACCTCAAGCCCCTACCAGCCCTTAATATCTAGTTGTCCTGGGTAGGAGCTGGACACAGAGAGTGGGTTGTCTGCTGTGTCTGGCACCTTCTGGCGCCCAGGTCTCTTTAGGCAGAGTGAGTGTTAGGAGGCTGGTGTCTCTGCCGCTGCTGTAGGGCAGACATGAGAGAGGACAGTGGGCAGGAGAGCTTCTGCTCCAGGCCAAAGGGGAGCTCAGCTCACCTGGGACAAGGCCCAATGGCTCAGCCTTATCTCGCATTCAGCTCCACACATGCCAGGGACATGGGCTATCTGTGTCCTGTTGTTGCTGAAACAGGGTGTATGAAGGTCTTGTCCTGGGGTCCTGGCCTTGGAGGGTGTAAAGCCATGAGGAAGGGCCTGGGGCCTGAGCAGCATGTGGCTGGGCACAGGGTTCTGGGGATGAGAGACTCAGGGAGAAGAATGTGGGCCATACCATGGGCAGGGAGACAGCAGCTAAAAGGCCCCTCCCTTGTGCAGTCTCTGATGGCCCCTCCATGGGCAGGGTTACAGCAATCTTTGCTCTGCACCCCACAGTAACCCAGCCAGGCAGGACTTGGGGCTCCCTGTGGTCTATGTTCATCTGTGCACTCCAACCCCAGCCCCAGTCCCAGCCACAGCCCCAGCACAGGGCTAGCTTACAGGTAGTGCCCAGTGAATGCCAGTGAAATGGATGAGCAGGTGTCCCCAGTGGTCATCACAGAGCTGATGGCAAGGACAGAGGGGCAGCCTCAGAACACATAAGGCGTCCCACTGCCTGAAGCTGCCACCATCGGCGGGTGTAGACGTGGCCTCTAGCAGCGGTGGCAACATGGAGAATCAGGTGAGAAATGAGGCCAGGCCTGGAGGCCAGCTGAGGGCAGCGCGAGGAGCAGAGGGAACGTGAGCACTGGTCTTGCTGAAGGCAGGGGGATGACAAGTGCTCGTGCCTCTTGCTCTGCCTCTCGGTGACTTTGCCTCCTTGCTGACCCTGGCCCCACAGCAGGGTCCCATAGCTGAGAATCTTCTTTTCCCCTGAGGGTCCAGACAACGTCCATTCATCCAGTCTGCTCCCTGTCTGCTCCTCTATGGCAGGGTCTTGGGATCCCTGGGGTGTGGGGTGTCCACGCTCTGTTTAGAGGGAGCTAAGCTCTTCTCTGAGGTTCCTCTTCCCCAAATGAGGCGGCCTCCTGCTCCGCCCCAGCTTCCGAGTCTCCCCACTTTCCCCCCACTTCCTTCCTTCTCTTTTCTCACACAGAGCCCAGAAGCCTCCATTTAGAGATGCTGCTGCTGCTGCTGCTGCTGCTGCTGTCCCTGCTGTGGGCAGGTGAGTGGCCAAGGGGAGGGCAGGGGCATCCTGGGGGCTCTACTTACTTTCCTTTCTCCGCAGGGTCCCTGGCTCAGGATGACAGACACCTGTTGATAATGCAAGAGTCCGTGACGGTGCAAGAGGGTCTGTGCGTCTTCGTGCCCTGTGCCTTCTCCATTCCTGAGGGCGCGTGGACTAATGCTTCCTCAGTTGACGGCTACTGGTTCCGGGAACGGGGGAAGGTTCTCTGGAATGCTCCCGTGGCCACAAGCGACCCAACTCTGCCCGTGCAGGAAGAGGCCAAGGGCAGATTCCATCTCCTTGGGGACCCCGAGGCCTCCAACTGCTCCCTGGACATCAGAGATGCATGGAGAAATGACACGGGGACCTACGTCTTTAGGGTGCTGAGAGGGAACGCTGTGAAATATACTTACGACAAAAAACCACTGGCTGTGCATGTGACCGGTAAGGCATGGGTCACAGAGAGGACACACGGGCGGGTTCTGATGCCCCCCGGGACAGGGCTGAATGCATTCCCCTCCTAGGAGGGGGTCGGGGATCCAGCGTGTCCGGCTCAGAGGGAGGAGCTGGACTTAGCCCAAGCTTCTCTCAGGCCACACCTCCCCGCCCTCCAGACCCCGTGCCTCTCCCTGTCCTCCAGCGCTCACCCTCACGCCCCACATTCGCATCCCGGGGACCCTGGAGTCCGGCCGCCCCAGCAAGGTGACCTGTTCCATTCCTGGGGCCTGTGAGAGGGGCACGCCCCCCATCTTCTTCTGGACGTCGACTGCCCTGGCCTCCCTGGACCCCAGGACCCGCCACTCCTCTGTGCTCACCCTCACCCCACGGCCCCAGGACCATGGTGCCAGCCTCACCTGTCAGGTGATGTTCCCTGCAGCTGGTGTGACCGTGGAGGAGACTGTGCAGCTCAATGTCACCTGTGAGTGCCAAGATGCTGGAGTCCCTGATGGGGGTGCCGAGGACAGCGGGTGTGGGTGTCAGGGCCTCGGACACTGGATGCTGGGTCCTGGATCTGGTCTGGGAGGGGGCAGGAGAGTCTTGTCCCCACACTTCCCTCATTTATGCAGCTCCTGGGGACACAGGGCCAGTGTGCACACAGCCCTCACATTGACTTGGGTCCACCATCTTTCTATCTGTGACTCTTTGCAGAACTTGACCATAAGCATCTTCTAAGGAAATGTCATAGGTAGGAAGGAACATGTCATAGACTGTAGGGAGCAAGGCGTCCTCCAGCTCAGGTCATGGCTAGGTTCTGCCTTACCCTGGGCTCACCCTGGTGACCGAACACCCACTTGCGGGTGAACCAAGTAGTTCCCCATCCTCAGCATCCCTGGTCCTATGAGTGACTGTCCCCATTGGCCCTCCCTCCCTGTGGGTCTCCACTCCTCCCTGGGCTGCACCAGGAGCACGGGCACCTTCCACATGGCGGAGCTGCCTCTCACAGCCCCACGTCGTCAGCCGCGTCCTCACCACACCTCCGGCTGGTCTTCCAATTACCATAGCCATTTTTTATGTGAGTCCTATTGAACAGGTAACATAGTCATAAGCCAGAGATGAAAAATGCAGGACGGGGTCTGTGCTCAGATGCACAGTCTGCTCTGGGGACATGACTGGCATCCACCTGCTGCTCTGAGCCTTGGTTTGTCCACCTGAAGTCTAAGAGGTCCGTGGTATCACTTAAGGACACCTTCCTTCCTCTCCATGACCGGAGTATCCCACTGCCTGCATGGGTTCCGGTTGTGCTCGCATCTTCTTCTCACGGAGGACAGCAGCATTCAGTTTTCATCTGAACAGTTTCCATTCGCGGACGTGTCCCATTGCATTCATCTGTTGATCATGCAACAGAGACTTGAGTGGTTTCCACTTTGGCTCCTGCAGGGCAGCTGGGAACATTGGCGTACAAGTTTTTGTTCAAACGTGTTTTCAGTTTTTTTTGTCCTGTGCCAGGGACATGTGGAGTGTTCTCCACAGTGGCTGCATCATTTCATGCCCCCACCAGCAGAGTGTGTGTGTGGCTCAACTTCTCCACCCTGTCACCAACTTTGCATTTTCCTTTCACCAAGCTGAAGGCCACCAGTGGGTGTGTAAGGCCATTTCATCACAGCTTTTATTGGCACCGATGCCGTGACAATCATGCTGTGCGTTTTTGACCACTTCTACATGTTCTTCGGAGGAAATGTCTTTTCCCATCCTCAGTCCATTTTTTAATGGCGTGTTTGACTTTTCATTGTTTAGCTGCGAGAGTTCTTTGACGTGCTAGATTCTAATCCATATTGGATCTGTGATTAATGAAATTTCTCCTCTTATATCGGCTGGCTTTTCATGTTCTCTGTAGTGTTAATTGATGAATAGAACGTTTCATTTTGACAATGTCAGCCTCATGCATTCTTCTCTGTGTCCAGCTGCTTGGGGTCAGGGCATGGGCTGGGGAGGGCAAAGGCACGGGAGTCCCAGATGCAGGGATGCAGGAAGGCCTGGACAACAATGTCAGAGACCCACTGGGGAGGAAGGACACAGATTGCCATCCAGCAAGTGACTCCATCCTCATCTCACAGGGACCTCAGGACCCAGGGCAGAGGTGGTGCTCGTGGCCATCAGTGTAGCCGCTGTCAAGACCCTGTTCCTCCTTCTGTGCCTCGTCGTCCTCATGTGAGCTCAGGCCCAGGGAGAAGGAGAGGCATGGGGAGGGCAGGTTGCAAGTGGCTGAGGCCCAGAATCAGTGCCAGGGCCCCTGATTAGTCAGGGTGGGGCAGACAGGCTGTGAAGGGGTGGGGTGAGGAGTCCACACAGGCAGCCATCATGTATGCCCTGCTTGGCAAGGGTCCAGAAAGAGAGGTTTCTGCTGCGGTCCAGCAGGGGCCCACGGGGCCACCCTGCCCGCTTTCCTCTCAGTCTCCCCTTTAACCCCTGAATAGGGAATGGAGGAGTGAGTGTGCTGCCTGCTGCAGCCCCATGAGACGAGACTAAAAGGTCCTGGTCTCTTCTCACAGAGTGAGGTACCAAAGGAGAAAGGCTACGAGGCCCGCAGCGCGCACAGAGGATGCAGACGCCGTCCCAGGTAAAGTCCTCAGGCAGATAATGTCAGTGTCTCACCACCCAGCAGACACCTCCTGCAGGATGGCCCCTGGGATTTCTCTGCTCAGCATGGCCAGAGTTGAGGTGCCATCTTCCTCCCCTATCCCACTTCTCTGCAGGTTCTCCAGTACAGGGATGACACAATGGCTCCATTACTGAGGGCATGGATGGCTCTCCACTTTGCCCTCCCTCCTGTCGCCCCAATCCAAGAAATCTCCATTCTTCCTTCTCCAATGGTTCACCTTGATGGCCGTCTCCTCACCACCCTGATCCTCATCATTCCTGCGGCTTCGTCCCCTCCCCCGGTCAGTGACTAATCTTCAGCCTCCATCTCTCTCCTCGACACAGGCCTCCAGGCTGCGTTTGCACAGACCACATTGTCCCTGTCACGCACCGTTTGAATAGTGACTTTCTTCTGTGTGGCCAGAGACGCCGACGCCTCCACCACCAGCTAGATGCAGGCCTAGTGTGGTCAGTCCCCTGCTGGGCCCTCCACCGCTTTCCACCCATTTCTTGCATCTCAAAGTATCACAGACAGATGGCCTGGGCCTTAGTGGCTCTGAGGCTTTCTACATGAACTTCCTTTTGCAACACCCTTCCCTCCCCGTTCTTACTTCCCCGAGCGCTGGTCATCCTCCATGCTCAGTGAAAATTGCCGCATGTGTGTGCATGTGTGTACGTGTGTACAAGTGTGTGGGTGCACGTGTGTCTATGATTTCTTCATGGTTTTGACCAAAGTAACATCCAGCCACTTATTTATAGACTTCTTCGGCAAGTATAACTGAACACCTACTGTGTGCTGGCATTGGTGTAGGTGCTGGGGATGTACCAGTGAACACAGATGGCATCAAAAATCTCTGTTATCTGAAGGCAAGAGGATACAAATAAAATAAGTGAATAAAAAGATTACAGTTGATTGTATGGTAATCGGTGTTTAGAGAAGAATCAGGCAATGTAAAGGATCAAGTCTCTTATTGGGGGACGATTTCCTACATGTGAGAGTTGTGTTTGAGCCAAGACTTGAAGATGGGGATAGATCAGACTGTTCTCCTACAGAACATGCCCCAAGGGGACTTGGGAAAGCAGTGTCACATCTCTGACATGGGGGACACAGGAGATGGACTAACATGATGGCACAGGAAGGCATGGGAGGGGGCGCTTCCGGTTGGGAGAGCAGACCTATCATACGCAGCCACGGGAGGCCTCGCAGGAAACACAGGAACCTAGAAGCCTTGAAGAAGCCCAGAGACAGGACATGTCGTCCCTTGTGATGGGCCCTCCATGGCTACTCTGCGTGGAACAGGCCGGCATGTGTCCCTGGCAGCAAAGCGGGGATCGGGAAGGACTGGAGGGTGGGAGGCGATGATAGTGGAGCCGGGGAGGCAGATGCAGAGCGAGGCTTTACTTCTGAATGTATTTCCAAGGCCGAGTGGACTGAATTTCCTAATGGACATGGAGAGTGAGGGAGCGAGAGGAGCAAGGACAAGGAATGATACTTCTCCTGAGTACCCGTAAGGCTTGATTCATGCTTCCTGGACATGGAGCGGAGTATTTGGAGGGCGATGGTCATTCCAAGGAGCCACCTGACGCTGAGCTGGGGATGTCGGCGAGAGAGCAGGGCATGAACGTCTGAAGGTCAGGAGGGTGGTCCAGATGTGGGATGTGAGCAGGTGGTGACAACAGGCGGAGCAAGAAAAGGTTCGACAGCTCAGGGAGAAGAGAAAGCACGAGGTAGCCGCCGTCACTGGCCATCCTGATGCCGGCCACCCCAGTGCTCGATGGCAAAGTTGTGGAGCCGTGAATGGAGCCAGATCAGAAGGGAACTGGAGAAGGGGCTGTGGGAAGAGTGGACACAGAAGCCCTATGAGGAGCTCAGCTACAGAGAGTACAGGGGAACAGCCCTGGGACTTTGTTGACGCTTCTCTGCATCTCCTGACGCTGCTCGCTGGATCCCTGACTGTACTGGGTTCCTGGAGCTGCCGTGACCCATGACCACACATTCAGACTGTTAATAAGAGGAAATGATTCTCTTGGTCCTGGAACCAGAAACCTGTGTAGAGAGGGAAGGTGTCTTTTGCTCCATTTCTTCTGGGTTCTCGATGGAGGGCCCCGAACCAAAGGAAGATTAGGTGCCAACACCTCGGAGGAACGTGTCCTGAACCCCAGCTTCCGAAATCAGTTTTGCTGGCAGGAATCAGGGCATGAGTTGGGTTGCACTGCCTCCAGAATTCATCTGGCCTCTTCCAGGTGCCGTGGCTGCTGGCTTTCCTTGGCCGTGGCTTCATCACTGCACTCTCTGTCTCCATGGTCTCTGTCTACGTGGCCTCACCCTGCTCTGTGTGTGAGAAGTCTGCTGCCTCTCTCGTAGAGGACACTTGTAATGAGATTCAGGGACCCTCCCTGATGACCTAGGACGATCTCCCTCTCATGATCCTCCCTTCATCACATTTGTAAAGACCTTTTTTCTTTTGAGGTAAAACCTGCAGGTACCAGCGATTAAGACTTGCCCATCTTTGGGCGGCCATTACTCAGCCCACTGCACTGCTCACGTGACCTTTTGCACCCCCTTCAATGTTCCCATCTTGCTTCAGGACCTTGTTCGCTCTGGTCTTCCTTGTCTCTAGACAGTAGTGGGTCACCTCGTGAGTGCCACATGTTTTAGGAATGGGCGCTTGCTGCTCTGGGAAAACCACTGTGAAGAGAACAAAGGAAAAGCTACAGGCTGGAGAAAAAGATCTGCCAACATACACTTGATGAATGACTTGTACCCAGAATATATATTCAAGGACTCTCAAACTAGCAACAAGTATGCAAATGAGCAAATGGAACCCAATTGTGTAAAAACAACGACAACAAAAAACCTCAACAACAAAGAACAAAACAACCCTATTTTAAAGTTGGCAAAGGGCTTGAAAGGACATTTCTTCAAAGATAGACAAACAGCTGATACACAAAGAAATTCATTCAACACCACTAATATTAGGGAAATGCCACTTCCCACCCCACAACCGGGCACTCCTCCATTATTCCTTAAGATGCCTGTTCTTAAATGACAAAGAAAACCAGGAAATAGCGAGTGTCAGTGAGGATGTGGCCAAACTGGAACTCTGTCCCGTGCTCTTAAAGTTGCGAAACTGTGTGTTTGCTTTGGAAAATGTCACGGCAGTTCCTCAAATCATTAAAAATAGAACTGCCACCCGATCCAGTAATTTCACTTCTGGAAACACAGCCAAAGAATCAAAAGCAGGAGCTTGAGCAGATGTTTATACATACCTATCCATGGCTGCATTGTTCAGAACACCGAGCAGGTAAAAGCCACCTCAGGGCCCAGCTTTACAAAGGGAGCCAATTCTGACCCATGCGACGATGTGGATGGCAGACGCTGTGCTAAGTGCCACAAGGCAGTCACCAGAGGACAAATTCTGTATGATTGCACTGACACGAAGTACCTAGTGGAGGAGGATTCATCGACACAGACAGGAGAAAGGTGGCTGCCTGGGTCTGGCCATGGTGGGTGCAGAGTTATTCTTCTCATGAGCGCAAAGTTTCAGTTCGGGGAAAAGCGAAACAAGTCTGGGGATGGATAGTGGTGAAGGACACTACGCCAGAACGTGTATGGTCATAAATGACACTGACCGAGACAGTAAGAAAGGGTGAAAATGGTAAAGGTTTTATTATGTATATTTAACCATCAAAAATCAAAACAGTCTAGGGCCATGCCAACCTGAATATGTCCGAGCGAGGCTTTACTTCTGTATGTATGTCCAAGGCCAAGTGGGCCGAATTTCCAAATGGATACAGATAGTACGACTTGGGTCGATTCCAAAAAGATACTGAGTGAGAGGACATAGACACAAATGAGCACATGTCGAGAGTTTCTCCCATAGACAGAATTAATTCACCATGACACAGAGTACATTAGCCCTGTGGCAGGAGGTGGGTACAGTGAACCACAAAAACTTTGGGGAACGGTGGAGAGTACTGGGAACATTCCACGTCCTGATTGTGGAGCATACATTTGTGGAAATTAATAGAATTGCATACTTTTAGGCATACATTTTTCATGTATACATTTTATTTTATGTAAATTATACAGTTATTTCAAGATTTACAGGGTGAATTCCCAGAATCTTCTTGTCATTGAACATGGTATAACTTTCTTTATTGTTGGGTTTTCCATTATGTGCTACATTCTTACCCTTTTTAAACAGCCTAGAACAAGATATTCTTTCATTTTTTGGAGACTCCATTTCCTATACATCAGTGGAGAGTGCAGGAAAAAATTTCTCTGTGGTAGTAATACTGAGAAACCATCCATCCGGGTACTACAGTGCAGATCTACATTTTACAAATAACGTTGTAGTGAATGCTTTATGTCACTGGGCTGGAGACTTCGCCAAGCGCATCCTACGCGGAGCGAGATGAAAACCTCGCGAGCCAAACTTGAATGTAAGTGGTAGCTGCACATCGGGGTGGGGGGGACTGTAGGAATGGGCTAGAGAGGGTGAGAGGCAGGATCCCCCAACTTCTTTCAGAGAAGGGAGTGGGATGGAAAGATGATAATATTAATGGTAACAATGGCATTGATAATAACGATAATAACACCGCATGTGTGTGTGTGTGTGTGTGTGTGTGTGTGTGTGTGTGTGTGTGTGAGTGATGCCTCTATAATTTTGACCAAAATAACATCTGGTCACTTATTTATAAACTTCTTCAGCAAGTATAACTGAACATTTACGATGTGTCAGCATTGGTGTATGTGCTGGGGATGTACCAGTGAACACATATGGCATCAGAAATCTCTGTCATCTGAAGGCAAGAGGATACAGATAAAAATAAATGAAAAAAAAAAGATTACAGATTATTGTATAGTAATTGATGTTAGAGAAGAATCAGGCAATGATAAGGACCAAGTACCATATTTGGGAATGATTTCTTACATCTGAGAGTGTAAAGAGTGATGTTTGAGCCGAGACTTCAAGATGGGGACAGAGCAGACTGTTCTCCTAGAGAAGATGACCCAAGGGGACTTGGGAAAGCAGAGTCTCAGCTCTGACGGAAGCAGCCTGGTGACATGGGGGGTACACAGGAGATGGACGAACGTGAAGGCACAGGGAGCCAAACCTCGAATGTAAGTGGTTGCTGCACGTCCCACTCATTGGGGCGGGGGGGACTGTAGGAATGGGCTAGAGAGGATGAGAGGCAATTTCCCCATCCGCTTCCAAAGAAGGGAGCGGGATGGCAAGATAATAATATTAACGGTTACGATGGCATTGTTAATAACGATAATAACTATTTCCTATTTATCGTGCTTTTGTGGTAAGACTATACATCTTGAGATAGATTAGCCTCTGAGTGACAGGCTAGGGGTAGATGGTGGTGAAAAGGGGTGGATTGAGGAGGAGGCTGGTGAGGGGACTCCAGCAACTCTCTGGATGACCAGCAGAGGGCACTCTTGCAAGGGAAGGGTATGTCAGGATGGATGCAGGGACCCACGTGGGAGTCACCCGGCAGTGACACGTGCACGCACTCCAGCTTCTGGGGGAAAATTATCTGACCTCTGGGTTTCAGGGTCCTCATTTGTGAAGTGGACATCACAGCTCCTACTTTGTGAATATGAGGGGGAAAATCACCCTGAATAAAAGCAACGGGAATGACACACACACATACACACCCGCAAAGACACGTATCGACGGGGAGAAACCTTGGCCCTTCTTCCTTCATATGATCCCTGGGATCCAGCCACAGCTCAAGAGTATTATGCTGAGTGAAATAAATCAGAGAAAGACAAACACCATATGATTTTACTTACACTCAAAAGGCTAACCTCATAATCAGCTCTTTGTTCTGCTTCCGTAGCTATGCTTGCCACATAGGCCGTGGGGCAGGCTGACCTCAAAATCAACTAAAGACTCGTCATCCCTTTTGTTTGTTCTGTCTAAATAGCAAATGTAACTGCCTGTTACCCATAGAAACCCCCATGCTTTGTAACGATTTGTAACTGCCTGCAACCGAAAGCAACTCCCGAGCTTTGTAACCGTCTAAGGACAAATTAACCAATCAGTCCATGCCAACTAAGCCCTATAAAAGCAAATTTGCAACTGAGCTCCGGTCCCAGATCTGCAGAGTGTTAGCTCCTCTGGGACCACTGGCATAATAAAGCTGAGTTCACCAACTCTTTGAGTGCTGCGTGAATTCTCAGTGAATTCTCGCCGGTCTGATTTTTGCAACATTCCTGCAACATTTTGTGGAATCTAAAAAAAAAAAATTAGTGAACAAACAAAACGGAAACAGACTCATAGATGTGGAGAACAAACTGATGGTTTGCCAGACGGGGGTGGGGGTTAGAGGTGGCGACAAGGTGAAAGGATTAAAAGGTACAAATACGTAGTTACGAAATGGTCACATGGTCGCAAAGTACGGCTTTGGGAATATAGTTAATAATATTGTAATAACTGTATGGGGCCAGGCGGGGACTAGTCTAATCGAGGGGGATCACTTTGTAAATTATATACATGTCTAACTACTGTTCTGTACACCTGAAACTAACGTAAAATAATGTAGAATATCAGCTGTAATTGAAAAATAAAAATTGAAAAAAATTCTATCGATCTGCTATTCAAACACAGTGCTGCAGTTAATAGCGCTGTATTGTGCACTTACAATTTTTAAGAGGGTAGATCTCATGTTGAATTTACTTACAAGCATTGAACCAAAACCTAGAAAACATGAGGCATGGGAAAACTTTGAAAAGTGGATATATTTCTTCTCTTGATTGTGGTCATGGTTTAGACAGGCGTATCCATATATCCAAACCCGTCAAATTATATATGTTAAATATGTGCCATTTTTCATAAGTCAATTATATCTCAATAAATCTGTTAAAAAAAACAAATAGAGATGCATCTGTGAGACTCATCATCTCCCCCACAACGGAAGGGGACCATTACTAGTGAGCTGAGCAGGTGGTCAAAGCCTCAAAAAATCTAATGTAGTAATTAATGGACACAAAGTGGTCACACTAACGTGCCCCAAGCAATTAACTGGACTCTTCCCAGATAATTTCCAGACACACGTCTCACATGACCTTTCACCTGATTCCAAGAACTATCTAGCTGTAGAGGACCCGAGACCGAAGGGTTGTTACTGTAGAAAGCAGCTTCGCGGGAGGCAATCTCGAGGAAATTTGCACTGCGACTTGGAAGGCGAGCTTGGAACAGCCTCCCACCATTATCCAGGCGTTGGTCCATGGAAACCTTACTGAGCGCACAGGACAAAACCGAGCACTACCCTTCCGTGGCAATGGAGAAGAACTGGAGACTTGGCCAAGGAGGCAGGCAGAGAAATGCCCGGGTGATTTGGAGAACGCTTCGTGGTCAGAGAGACCTGCGCTTCTGTCCCCTTCCTCCACTCCTTAACAGGGTTTCTGTGCCATTTTGAGGAGAGGCGGCCACTCACTGATAACCTGCCCTGAAGTGCCCAGGTCCCCAGTGCAGCAAGCAGGGAGCAAAGATCAAGACATGGGAGGGCAGCCAGGAGCTGCTCTTGCCTTCCCAGTTCCTTGGGGAATGATCGATGCCCTGTCTAGACTTCAGTGCCCCTTCTGAAAAACAGGGAGGTGAGTAAATCTCCCAAGATGACCTGTCCATGACAGAGAGCGTGCCGGAGCTTCCTCTACATGAACACACTGAAGCCACCTCACTTTCCGGTAGGGACTTCCTCTTGACCCTACAGCTCTGGATTCCACAAAAGAGAGAAAGCAGACATCAGACGATTCTGGAAAAGGCTAAGGCCTGCCTCGTCCCAGTGCTACAGCCTGGGGACAGCTGGTGGGGCAGGTGGTTCAGGTGGCTGAGGCCAAGCCTCTCATCCCAGGGGGCCAGGTGGAGCACCTGGATTTCAAGCTGGAAGTGATGACACAGGAGAGCTTGTGCAGGCCCACACCCAGAACCATCTCCTACCTTCAGTGTGGCTAGAACACACCACGTCTGCCAATGGCTGCTTGTCCCAGAAATGAGACAAGCCTGCTTAGAACACCCTGGCAGCCACAACCCAGCCATATCGAAGACTGGCATTGAGACTCGGAGAGGACTTTACCTCCTTGGGGACCCTGGGACATATAATCATGCTTGCAACATCATCCTTGACACCTGAATGACGGAGATAGGGCAAACTTCTTTCAACCAGAAAGAAGAAACAGAATATAGTTACTCATGTGGCTTGCTTTCTGTGAGTGTGACAGGTATGGGACTGCCTGTAGAGAGGATGAGGATGGATGGGACGTGGTGGTCCCATGGAACATGAATGCTATAGATTGAACTGGGTCCCCCCCCCGCCTTCATATGTTGAAGCCTTAACTCCCAACATGGTTGTTATTTCAGAGACAGTTGAGATTAAATGAGTTCACAATGGTGGCCTCCCAAGATTGGCAGCCTTATAGGAACAGAAGAAGAAAGGGAGCGACCTCCTCTTTTTCTCTTCATGTCATGCATGCAATCAAAAAAAAAGCCACACAAGGACATGGGGAGAGGGTGGTTCCCCTGCAACCCAGGAAGCAGACCCTCCCCTGGAACCAAATCTGCTGACACCCTGACCTTGGGCTACTCAGCCTCCAGAACTGTGAGAAGTAGATTTCTGTTGCATAAACTGCCCAATCAATAGTCTGTTGTTGCAGAAGGCTGAGCTGGTGAAGTCTCTCTCCGCCTGCAGAAGGATTGGATGAGCCCATCAATTCTCCATGGGAACCAGGCGTCATCACTTCCTCTTGCGAATGCAAAGCCACCTCCTAGAGCCACAGCTCTTTGGGCTGTTCCTGAGCGCAGCCCTCAGGGGCCCCTGTATGGGGTGGAATCATCCTCCCCGGGCTCTGTGTATACCTGATGCATAAGGTGCTGTCGATCTCATTTGTTCAGTATTGAGCATTAAGGCTCAGCATGCCCTGTAACTCCTGAGTAGGAACACTACCCCACAGCGAGGTGAATAGGAGACAATCAAAACGTCCTGGAAGCCAGGTCTTGAGCCCCTGCCAGCCCTTAATGTCCAGTTGTCCTGGGTAGGAGCTGGACACAGAGAGTGGGCCGCCTGTTGAGCGTGGCACCTTCTGGTGCCCAGGTCTCTTTAGGCAGAGTGAGTGTCAGGAGGCTGGTGTCTCTGTTGCTGCTGCAGGGCAGACATGAGAGAAGACAGCGGGCAGGAGAGCAGCTGCTCCAGGCCAGAGGGGACTTCAGCTCACCTGGGACAAGGCCCAATGGCTCAGCATTATCTCACATTCAGCTCCACGCATGTCAGGGACACGGGCCATCTGTGTCCTGCTGTTGCTGGGACAGGGTGTGTGGAAGTCCTGTCCTAGGGTCCTGGCCTTGGAGGGGGTGGAGCCATGAGGAAGGGCCTGGGGCCTGAGCAGCATGTGGCTGGGCACAGGGTTCTGGGCATGAGAGACTCAGGGAGAGGGATGTGGGCCAAGCCCTGGCAGGGGAGATAGCAGCTAAAGGCCTTTCCCTTGTGCAGTCTCTGATGATCCCTCCACGGGCAGGGTTACAGCAATCTCTGCCCTGCACTCCACAGTAACCCAGCCAGGCAGGACTTGGGGATCCCTGAGATCTGTGTTCACCTGTCCACCCCAACCCCAGCCCCAGCCCCAGCACAAGACTGGTAACAGGCGGTGCCCAGTGGATGTCAACGGAATGGAATAGACGGTGGCCCCACGTGGACATCACAGAGCTGACGGCAAGGACAGAGGGGCAGCCTCTGAAGACATTGGATGTCCCATTGCCTGAAGTTGCCACCATCGGCGGGTATATGCGTGGCCTCTAGCAGGGGTGGCAGCATGGAGAAGCAGGTGAGAAACAAGGCCAGACCTGGAGGCCAGCTGAGGGCACCATGGGGAGCAGGCGGCACACGAGCAGGTGGCTCGCAGGGGGCAGAGGGATGACAAGTGCTCGCGCCACTTACTCTTTCCTCTCAGTGACTTTGCCTCCTCGCTGAACCTGGCCCCACAGCAGGGTCTCATACCTGAGAATCTTTTTGTCTCCTGAGGGTCCAGGCCATGTCCAGTTGTCCAGTCTGCTCACTCACGTCCAAGAGCAACCGGCAGACAGAGTCACCGGCCCCACGACCTGGCCGTGTCCCCACCCTCACGGCCTCTCGCAGGGTGGGAACATCTCGGCACCCGTGCCATCTGCTGTGTGTCCTCTGCCTCCGGCCCCACATGGGGCCGATGCTCACTCTGCGTTGGAATGAATGAAGGAGCGAATATCTGAAGGAAAGGCTGCCTCCTGCACATGACCTGAGACACGACTCATAATTCACGTGACCCCTGCACTGAACCCCTAACTCTCCGTGCCTGGAGACACTGCCGACCTCTGGGGTGGAGACTGCAGTTTCTTGGTCCCGCTGGCCTTTGGGCTCGGTCACTCTTGTCAGGGGCCACCTGAGACATTGTATAGTGTCTAGAAGCATCTTTGACTCTACTCACTAGCCGCCAGCCTCACCCTCATCCCAAGCCGTGACAAGCGAATGTATCCAAGCACAGCCGAATGTCCTCGATCAGGCAGGGCAGACACTCCTGTTTCAAACCACGTCCCTGGTCCAAATTCAGTCCTGAACAGAAGTCCCCAAGAGAGGACAGGGTCCAGGGTCTGCTCCTTGTCTGCTCCTCTCTGGGAGGATCTCGGGGTCCCTGGAACATAGGGTGTCCACGCTCTGTGCAGAGGGGGGCTAAGCTCTTCTCTGAGGTTCCTCTTCTCGAATGAGGCATCCCATGCTCTGCCCCAGTTTCTGAGTCTCCCCCCACACTCTGCCTTCCTACTCTTTTCTCACAGAGCCCAGAAGCCTCCAGTCAGAGATGCTGCCGCTGCTGCTGGCCCTGCTGTGGGCAGGTGAGTGGCCGAGGGGAGGGCGCGGACGCCGGGGGCTCTGCTCACTTTCCTTTTTCCACAGGGTCCCTGACTCTGAATGGTAGATACCTGTTGGCACTGCAGGAGTCCGTGACGGTGCAGGAGGGCCTGTGCGTCTCCGTGCCCTGTGCCTTCTCCTACCCTGCGAGCTCTGGGACTTATGGTCACCCAGTTTACGGCTACTGGTTCCGGGAAGGGGCAAGGGCAGAGCAGGATGCTCCTGTAGCCACAAACCACCCATGTCGAGACGTGCAGGAGGAGACCCAGGGCCGATTACATCTCCTCAGGAACCCCAAAAATTATGATTAGAGATGCACAGAGAAACGACACGGGCACCTACTTCTTTAGGGTGGAGAGAGGGCACATTGTAAGAAATAATTACAAAGAAGAGCAGCTTTCTGTGTGTGTGACGGGTAAGACGTGGGTCACAGAGATGCCACACGGGTGGGTCCTGAGGCCCCCCGGGGCAGGGCTGGGATGCATCCCTGTTCTTCTCTGGGAGGAACCCATGGGGACAGGATGCTGGGGCTAGCCTGAGGCAGAGGCAGCTCTTGGGGGCACACTCACAACCCCACCTCCAGGGTGTAGGTCTCTGTCCCTCTCATCCCCAGCTCTGTCACAGACACCTGACATCAACATCCAGGGGCCCCTAGAATCTGGCCACCCCAGGAACATTACCTGCACAGTGCCATGGGCCTGTGAGAGGGGGATGCCCCCCACCATCTCCTGGATCGGCGTCAACCTCACCCCCCTGGGTCCCAGGACGCCCCATTCCTCCGTGGTCACCCTCACCCCTGGGCCGCAGCACCACGGCACCAACCTCACTTGTTGGGTGACCTTCCATGGCGACGTGAGCACAGAGAGGACCATCCGGCTCAACGTGTCCTGTGAGTGCCCAGCCAGGACGCTGCGTCTCTGAGGACCGTGGGTGTTGGGGATCGGGAGGCAGGAAAGTGGACCTTCAATTTCAC
>CM053508.1:88417152-88437689 GCA_028627145.1 Eidolon dupreanum | reverse complement strand
TGTGTGTGTGTGTGTGTGTGTGTGTGTGTGTGTGTGTGTGTGTGTGTGTGTATCTGGAAGATAACTTCCTAGAGAATGGAATCCCGGATCAAAGCGAGTGCTCGTAGTTGCTACAGACGTTGCCAAATTCTGCTGCCTGGTGTCGCCCCACCTGCCATCTGCATCTGTTTTGCTGCTGCAGGTCCTCACCCTCGCTGACGGACTAAGTGAATTTGCTGTGGTTTGAATGTGCACTGCCATTTTCTAACTAGGTCGAGTCTCTTTCGTTATGTTAAGCATTTTGTACCTCTTTGTGGAGTTCCTCCTAACCATGTGAAAACAGAATGTATTTCCATATTAAGTAAATCGGTTGTGCGTTGGTTGAAAAAATTTATTTTCAGCCTAATGATGGCCTTTTGACTCAGCGTATGGTGCTTTTCTCAGGCACAACTTTTTTGGAGTTGCAGACAGTCCTGTATTGGAGCTGGTTCCCACTGGGTGGTGAGAGCCAGTGACGGCCATCTCGTCCCGACTCTGGGTTCAGTGACTTTAAGTTGGGTGCTTGAAATTGGCCGAGATGGCAGTGTTTACACCAAGGAAATTGGAAAATACTACAAATCAGGACCCCTCCCTGCATGCCACCCCCTTAAGCTGGTTGTCACACATTTACTGGTAAACCACAGGTGGCATTTATCACGGGTAGGAAGGAGCCCGTCATGGGCTGTAGGGAACATGGCGTCCTCCAGTTCAGGGCACGGTTGGGTCCTGCCCTTCCTGGGCTCACCCCGGTGACCGGACACCCTCTTCCGTGTGAACCAAGTGGTCCCCCTTCCTTAGCAACCTGCAGCCTTGTGAGCGGCTGCTCCCATCGGCCTTCCCTCCCTGAGGGTCTTGGCTCCTCCCTGGGCTGCACCAGGAGCGCGGGCACCATCCACACGGCGGAGCTGCCTCTCAGAGCCCCGCGTCGTCAGCCACGTCCTCACCACACCTCCGGCTGGTCTTCCAATCTCCCTAGCAATTGTTTATTCGAGTCCTTTTAAACAGGTAATATAGTCACAAAGCAAGAGATGCAAAATGCAGGACAGGGTCTGTGCCCAGATGCCTAGTCTGCTCTGGGGATGTGACCAGTGTCCACCTGCTGCTCCAAGCCTTGGTTTGTCCACCTGAAGGCTGAGAGGTCCGTGGTATCACTTAGGACCGACGCCCTCCTTCCTCTCCATGACCGGAGTATCCCACTGCCCGCGTGGGTTCCGGTTGTGCTCGCATCTTCTTCTCACGGAGGACAGCGGCATTCAGTTTTCGTCTGAACAGTTTCCATTTGCGGACGTGTCCCATTGCACTCATCCGTTGATCATGCGACAGAGACTTGAGCGGTTACCACTTTTGGCTCCTGCAGTGCTTCTGTTTTTTCCTACCTCCATCCATTTATTAGGGGTATTTGACTTTTCGTTGTTTAGCCACGAGCATTCTATGACATGCTGGATCCTAATTTTTATCGGATCTGTGATTAGCAAAATTTTCTCCCCTTATATTGGTTGGCTTTTTATTTTCTCCAGAGTGTCAATTGATGAACAGAATGTTTCATTTTGACAAGGTTTAGCACATGCATTCTCCTCTGTGTCCAGCTCCTCGGTCGGGGTCAGGCATGGGCTGGGGAGGGCAAAGGCACAGGAGTCCGGGATGCAGGATGCAGGAAGGCCTGGACAACAACAACAGAGACCCACTTGGGAGGAAGAGCACAGATTGCTGTCCAGCAGGTGACTCCGTACTTGTCCCACAGGGACCTCAGGACCCAGGGCACAGGTGGTGCTGGTGGCCATCAGTGTAGCTGCTGTCAAGACCCTGTTCCTCCTTCTGTGCCTCGTCGTTCACATGTGAGCTCAGGCCTGGGGAAAGGAGAGGCTTGGAGAGGGCAAGGGGCCTGGGGCTGAGGCCCAGAACCAGTGCCTGGGGTAGATGGTGGTGAAAAAGTGTGGATTGAGCAGGAGGCTGGTGAGGGGCAGACAGGCAGTCAACGGGTGCGGTGAGGAGTCCACATGGGCAGCCGCCACGTGTGCCCTGCTTGGCGAGGTGCCTGCTACGGTCTAGAAGCCTGTGGGGCCATCCTTGCCCACTGCCCCACCAGTCCCCTCTCCAAACCCTGAATAGGGAACAGGGGGTGGGTGTGCGGCCTGTGGCAGCCCAACGGGACCAGACAAAAAACTCTGTTCTCTTCTCACAGAGTGAAGTACCTAAGAAGAAAGACTATGAGGCCATCAGCGTGCACGGAGGATGCAGACGCCGTCCCAGGTAAAGTCCTCGGTGAGTAGCGTAGGTGTCTCACCACCCAGCAGACACCTCCTGCAGGATGGTCCCTGGGTTTTCTCTGCTCAGCATGGCCAGAGTTGAGGTGCCATCTTCCTCCCCAACCCCACGTCTCTGCCCAGTTCTCCAGCACAGGGATGACACGATGGCCCCGTCACTGAGGGCATGAATGGGGAGTGGCTCTCCACTTTGCCCTCCCTCCTGTCTCCTTGATCCAAGAAATCTCCATTCTTCCTTCTCATACGGTTCACCTGATGGCCATCTCCTTGCCACTTTGATGCCCGTCATTCCTGCGGCTTCGTTCCCTCCCCCGGTCAGTAACCAATCTTCAGCCTCCATCTCTCTCCTTGACACAGGCCTCCAGGCTGCATTTGCACAGACCACATTGTCCCCGTCCCGCACCGTTTGAGCAGCGACTTCCTTCTGCGTGGCCAGAGACGCCGACGCCTCCACCGCTGGCCAGATCGGAGGCCTGGCGAGGTCGGTCCCCTGCTGGGCCCTCCACCACGTCCTACCCACTTCCTGCACCTCACAACGTCACAGCCAGCCTGCTGGGGCCTTAGTGGCTCTGAGTCCTTCTGTGTGTACTTCCTTCTGCAACACCCTTCCCTCCCCACACCTACATCCGCAAGCGCTTGTCATCCCCCAGGCTCGGTGAAAATCACCACATGTGCGAGCATGTGTGTGCGTGTGTATGTGTGTGTGTGTACGTGTGTATGTGTGTGTGTGTGTGTGTGTGTGATTCCTGTATGATTTTGACCAAAGTAACATCCGGTCACTTATTTATAGACTTCTTCAGCAAGTATAACGGAATACCTATATGTGCCAGCATTGTTGTAGGTGCTGGGATGCACCAGTGAACACAGATGGCATCAAAATCTCTGTCATCAGAAGGAAAATGGATACAAATAAAAACAAATGAATAAAAAGATTACGTATGATTGGATGGTAATCAGTGTTTAGAGAAGAATCAGGTGACAAAAAGGATCAAGTGCCATATTGGGAGACGATTTCCTATGTCTGAGAGTGTAAAGAGTGATGTTTGAGCCAAGACTTGAAGATGGGGACAGAGCAGACTGTTCGTCTAAAGAAGATGACCCGAGAGGACTTGGGAAAGCAGCGTCACAGGTCTTAGGGAAGCAGCCTTGTGTCGTTCGGAGGACACAGGAGACGGACGAATGTGAAGGCTCAGGGAGGCTTGGGAGGGGGTGCTGCCGGGCGGGGGCAGACCCATCATGCGCTGCCACGGGAGGACTCACAGGAAACGCAGGAACCTGGAGGCCTTGGCGGAGCCCAAAGACTGGACACGTCCCCTTGTCTCGGGCACTCTATGATGCTCTGTGTGGAACAAACAGGAGTGGGTCCCCAGCAGCAAAGCAGAGATCAGGAAGGGCTGGAGGGTGGGATGCGATGGAGGTGAAGCCGGGGAGGCAGGTGCAGAGCGAGGCTTTACTTCTGGGTGTATTTCCAAGGCCGAGTGGACCAAATTTCCTAATGGATACAAACAGTACGACTTGGGTGGATTCCAAAAGGATACTGAGTAGAAGACGTACACACAAATGAGCACATGTCTAGAGTTTCTCCCACAGACAGAATAATTCATCATGATACAGAGTACATTTGCCCTGGGGCTGGAGGTGGGTACGGTCAACCACGGGGACGTCTTGAAACCGCGGAGGGTGCTGGGAACGTTCCACATCCTGAGTGTGGAAGCCTACATTTGTGGACATTAATAGAATTGCATACATTTGGCATACATTTTATTTTATGTATACATTTTATTTTATGTAATTACAGAATTATTTCAAGATATACAGGGAGAACTCCCAGAACCTTCTTGTCCTTGAACATGGTATAATTTTCTTTATTGTTGGGTTTTCCATTATGTGCTACATTCTTACCTTTCTTAAACAGCCTATAACAAGATATTGCTTCATTTCTTGGAGACTCCATTTCTTATACATCAGAGGAGGGTGCAGGAAAAACTTTCTCTGTGAGAGGAAGACTGAGAGACCGTTTATCCGGGTACTACTGTGCAGATCTACATTTTACAAATAGGTGGTAGCGAACGCTTTACGTCACCGGGGTGGAGACTTCGCCGGCCGCATCCAGCGTGGAGTGAGACGGAAAACTATGCGAGCCAAAACTCGAATGTCAATGTTAGCTGCACTTCCCACTCATTGGGAGGGGGGACTGTAGGAATTGGCTAGAGAGGGTGAGAGGCAGGATCTCCCATTCACTTCCAGAGAAGGGAGTGGGATGGCAAGATAATAATATTAACGGTAACGATGGCATTATTAATAACGATAATAACTATTTCCTATTTATCGTGCTTTTGTGGTAAGACTGTAGGTCTTGAGATAGATTAGCCTCTGAGTGGTGACAGGGTAGGGGTAGATGGTGTTGAAAAAGGGTGGATTGAGGAGGAGGCTGGTGAGGGGACTCCAGCAACTCTCTGGATGACCAGCAGAGGGCACTCTCGCAAGGGCAGGGTATGTCAGGATGGATGCAGGGACCCACGTGGGAGTCACCCGGCAGTGACACGTGCACGCACTCCAGCTTCTGGGGGAAAATTATCTGACCTCTGGGTTTCAGGGTCCTCATCTGTAAAGTGGACATCACGGCTCCTACTTTGTGAATGTGAGGGGGGAAATCACCCTGAATAAAAGCAACGGCAACAACACACACACATACACACCCACACAGACACGCATCGACGAGGAGAAATCTTGGCCTTTCTTCCTTTATATGATCCCTGGGATCCAGCCACATCTCAAGCATATTATGCTGAGTGAAATAAATCAGAGAAAGACAAACACCATGATTTTACTTACACTCAAAAGGCTAATCTCATGAACACCTCTTTGTTCTGCTTCCGTAGCTATGCTTGCCGCATAGGCCGTGGGGCAGGCTGACCTCGAAATCAACTAAAGACTTATCCTTTTTGCTTGTTCTGTCTAAACAACAAACGTAACTGCCTGTTACCCATAGCAACCCCCACGCTTTGTAACTATTTGTAACTGCCTGCAACCGAAAGCAACTCCCGAGCTTTGTAACCGTCTAAGGACAAATTAACCAATCAGTCCATGCCAACTAAGCCCTATAAAAGCAAAGTTGACACTGAGCTCCCGCCTCAGATCTCCAGAGGGGTAGGTCTTCTGAAACCGCCGGCGTAATAAACCCGAGTTCACCAACTCTTTGAGTGCTGCTTGGGTTCCCGTCCGTCTGATTTTTGAAACATTCCTGCAGCTAATCGTGGAATCTAAAAAAATAATAATGAACAATCAAAACGGAAACAGACTGATAGATATGAAAAACGAACTGATGGCTTGCCAGATGGCGGGTGGGGTGTGGGGGTGACAAAGGTGAAAGGATTAAGAGGTACAAATTGTTAGTTACAAAATAGTCACATGGTTGCAAAGTACAGCATTGGGAATATAGTCAATAGTGTTGTACTAATCATGTACGGCGCCAGGCAGGGACTAGTCTAATTGAGGGGGATCACTTTGTAAATTATATAAATGTCTAACCACTGTTCTGTACACCTGAAACTAATTTACAATAATATTGAATGTCAACACTAATTGAAAAGCAAAAATGGAAAAGAAAAAAGTTCTCGTGATCTGCCATTCAACACAGTGCTGTAGTTCATAGCGCTGTATTGTGCACTTAAAAATTTTAAGAGGGTAGATCTTGTGTTGAATTTACTGACAAGCAACCAACCAAAACTGAAAAAGTATTAGGCAAGGGAAAACGTTGAGAGGTGATGGATATATCTCTCCTGTTTATTGTGGTCATGGCTTAACAAGTGTATCTGTATGTCCAAACTCGTCGAATTATATGTTAAATATGTGCCATTCCTTATATTTCAATTATACCTCAATAAATCTGTTAAAAAAACAAATAGAGATGCATCTATGAGACTCGTCAGCACTCCCACAATGGAAGGGGACCAACACTAGGGACTTGAGCAAGCTGTCATGAGCCTCAAAAAATCTATTGTAGTAGTTAATTGACACGAAGTGGTCACACCAACGTGCCTCAAACAATTAACTGGACTCTTCCCAGATAATTTCCAGACACACGTCTCACATGACCTTTCACCTGATTCCAAGAGCTGTCTAGCTGTAGAGGACCTGAAATCGAAGGGTCGTGACTATAGAAAGCAGCTGTCGTGGGAGGCAAGATCTCGAGGAAATTTGCACTGCAAGTTGGAAGGAGAGCTTAGAACAGCCTCCACCATTATTCAGGCATTGGTCCATGGAAACCTTATTGAGTGCACAGGCCAAAACCGAGCACTACCCTTCCGTGGCAATGGGGAAGAACTGGAGACTCAGTTGAGGAGGCAGGCAGAGAAATGCCTGGGTGATTTGGAGAACGCTTCATGGTCAGAGAGACTTGCGCTTCTGTCCCCTTCCTCCACTTCTTAGCAGGGTTTCTGTGCCATTTCGAGGAGAGGTGACCACTCACTGATAACCTGCCCAGAAGTGCCCAGGTCCCCAGTGCAGCAAGCAGGGAGCAAAGATCAAGACATGGGAGGGCAGCCAGGAGCTGCTCTTGCCTTCCCAGTCCCTTGGGGAGTGATCGCAGCCCTGACTGGGCTGCAGTGCCCCATCTGAGAAATGGGGAAGTAAGCAAATCTCTCAAGATGACCTGTCCATGACAGAGAGGGTGCCGGAGCTTCCTCTACGTTCACACACACCTAAGCCACCACACTTTCCGGTGAGGACTTCCTCTTGACCTTATAGCTCTGGGTTCCACGAAAGAGAGAAAGTAGACATCAGACCAGTCTGGAAAAGGGTAAGGCCTGCCTCGTCCCAGAGCTACAGCCGGGACTTTCCTCTCAGTGACATTGCCTCCTCGCTGACCCTGGCCCTACAGCAGCATCCCATAGCTGAGAATCTTCTTTCCCATGAGGGTCCAGGCCACATCCCGTTGTCCAGTCTGCTCACTCATGCCCAAGAGCAAGCGGCAGACAGAATCCCCGGCCCCATGGCCTGGCCAGGGCCCCCCTCACGGCCTCTCCCTGGGTGGGAACATCTCGGCACACGTGCCATCCGCCGTGTGTCCTTGCCTCTGGCCCCACATGGGGCCATTGCTTTCTCTGTGTTGGAATCAATGAAGGAGTGAATGTCTGAAGGAAAGGCTGCCTCCTGCACATCACCTGAGACCCGACTCATAGTTCACGTGACCCCTGCACTGAACCTCTAACTCGCCATGCCTGGAGACACTGCCGACCTCTGGAATGGAGACTGCGATTTCTTGGTCCCTCTGACTTTTGGGCTGGGTGATTCTTGTCAGGGGCCACCTGAGACATCGTATGGTGTCTAGAAGCATCTCTGACTCTACTCACTACCCGCCAGCCTTATCCTCATCCCAAGCCGTGACAATCGAACGTGTCCAGGCACAGCCGAATGTTCCCAAGTGGGCAGGGCCAGCACCCCTGGTTCAAACCACATCCCTGGTCCAAGTTTCAGTGCTGAACAGAAGCCCCCAGGAGGGGACAGGGTCCAGGGTCTGGTCCTCTCTGGGAGGGTCTCCAAGTCCCTGGGCCATGGTGTGTCTAAGCTCTCTGCAGAGGGGGGCTAATCTTTTCACTGTGGTTCCTCTTCCCTGAAGCGCCTTGTGCTCTGCCCCAGCTTCCGGTTCCTCCCCCCACGCCCTTCCTTCTCTTTTCTCACACGGAGCCCAGAAGCCTCCGGTCAGAGATGCTGCCACTGCTGCTGGCCCTGCTGTGGGCAGGTGAGTGGCCGAGGGGAGGGCGGGAGCAGCCTTGGGGCTCTGCTGACCCTCGTTTCTCCGCAGGGTCCCTGGCTCAGGATGACAGGCTGCAGCTGACAGTGCAGGAGTCCGTGACGGTGCAGGAGGGCCTGTGCGTCTCCGTGCCCTGTGCCTTCTCCTACCCTGAGAGCGCCTTGATTTATGGACCCCCAGCTCTTGGCTACTGGTTCCGGGAAGAGGCGAATGAAGACCGTGATGCTCCCGTGGCCACAAACGACCCACATCGAGCTGTGCAGAAGGAGACCCAGGGCCGATTCCATCTCTTTGGGGACCCCGAGGCCTTCAGCTGCTCCCTGGAGATCAGAGATGCACGGAGAAACGACACGGGCACCTACTTCTTTATGGTGGAGAGAGGGTACGCTGTGACATATACTTACAAAGAAAAACCACTCGCTGTGCATGTGACGGGTAAGGCATGGGTCACAGAAGGACACATGGGCTGATCCTGAGGTCCACTGGGACAGGGATGCGACGCGTCTTCCACCTGGGAGGGTGTTGGGTGTCTATCGTGTCCGGCTCAGAGAAAGGAGCTTGACCAAAGCCCGAGATATCTCTCAGGCCACACCTCCCCGCCCTCCACACCCCGTGCCTCCCCCTCTCCTGCAGCCCTCACCCTCACGCCCCACATCCTCATCCCTGGGACCCTGGAGTCCAGGCACCCCAACAACATGACCTGCTCCGTGCCCTGGACCTGTGAGAGGGACACCCCCCCATCTTCTCCTGGACATTGGCTCCCCTGGCCTCCTTGGGCCCCAGGACTCCCCTCTCCTCCGTGCTCACCCTCATCCCATGGCCCCAGGACCATGGCGCCAGCCTCACCTGTCAGGTGATGTTCCCTGCAGCTGGTGTGACCGTGGAGGAGACTATGAAGCTCAACGTCACCTTTGAGTGCCAGGACGCCGGGGTCCCTGATGGAGGTATCGAGGACAGTGGGTGTGCGGGTCAGGACCTTGGACACTGGGTGCTGTGTCCTGGATCTGGTCTGGGAGGGGGGTAGGAGGGTCCTGTCCCCACGCTTCCCTCATTTATGCAGCTCCTGGGGACACAGGGCCAGTGTGCACACAGCCCTCATGTTGACTTGGGTCCACCATGTCTTTCTTTCCCAGATTCTCCGCAGAACTTGACCATAAGTGTCTTCCAAGGACATGTCATTTGTAGGAAAGAGCCCGTCATGGGCTGTAGGGAGCAGGGCGTCCTGCAGCTCAGGGCATGGCTGGGTCCTGCCTCACCCTGGGCTCACCTCGCTGACCAGACACCTCCTTGCGGGTGAACCCAGTGGTTCCCCATTCTCAGCACCCCCGATCCTGTGAGCAGCTGTCCCCATCGGCCCTCACTCCCTGAGGGTCTCCACTCCTCCCTCGGCTGCACCAGGAGTATGGAGCACCATCCACACGGTGGAGCTGCCTCTCAGAGCCCTGCCTCATCCGCGACCTCACCGCACCTCCGGCTGGCATCTTCCGCTCACAGATGACGGCATTACGTGTTCGTCAGAATGGTTTCCATTAGCAGATGTGTCCCATTGTGTTCATCCTTTGATCATGCAACAGAGATTTGAGCAGTTTCCACTTCTGGCTCCTGCAGTGCTGCTGGGAACGTCGGTGTTCTTCGGAGGAAATGATTTTTCCTGTCCTCGGTCCATTTTGTAATCGGGTGTTTGACTTTTCGTTGTTTAGCTGCGAGTGTTCTTTGACATGCTGGATCCTAATCTGTATCGGATCTGTGATTAGCAAGATTTTCTACCCTTATATGGCTGGCTTCTCATTTTCTCCATAGTGTCAACTGATAAACAGAACGTTTCTTTTTGACAGGGTCAATCTCATGCGTTCTTCTCTGCGTCCAGGTGCTCGAGGTCAGGCATGGGCTGGGGAGGGCGAAGGCACAAGAGTCCCGGATGCAGGGATGCAAGAAGGCCTGGACGACAATGTCAGAGACTCATTTGGGGAGGAAAGGCACAGATTGCTGTCCAGTAGGTGACTCTGTCCTCGTCCCACAGAAACCTCAGGACCCAGGGCAGAGGTGGTGCTCGTGGCCATCGGGGTAGCCGCTGTCAAGACGCTGCTCCTCCTTCTGTGCCTCGTCGTCCTCACGTGAGCTCAGGCCCAGGGGGATGGAGAGGCATGTCGAGGGCAGGGGTGTGGGGCCCAGGCCCAGACCCGGTGCCAGGGCCCTCGACTGGTCGCGGTGGGGAAGACAGGAAGTGAAGGGATGAGGTGAGGATTCCACATGGACGCCATCACGTGTGCCCCATGTAGCGAAGGGCCAGGATGGGATGTGCCTGCTATGGTTCAGATGGCCAGTGGGGCCACCCCTGCCTGCTTCCCTTCAGTCTCTCCTCCAAGCCCTGAACAGGGAATGGGGGGTGGGTGTGTGGCCTGCTGCAGCCCGATGGGACCAGATGAAAAGACCCTGGTCTCCTCTCACAGACTGAGGTACCAAAGGAGAAAGGCTACGAGGCCCGCAGCGCGCACGGAGGATGCAAATGGCGTCCCAGGTACAGTCCTCAGGCGAGAAGCGTCAGTGTTCCACCACCCAAGACACCTCCTGCAGGATGGCCCCTGGGATTTCTCTGCTCAGCATGGCCAGAGTTGAGGTGCCATCTTCCTCCCCAACCCCACATCTCTGCCCAGTTCTCTAGCACAGGGATGACACGGTGGCCCCGTCACTGAGGGCATGAATAGGGAGAGGCTCTCCACTTTGCCCTCCCTCTTGTCTCCTCGATCAAAGAAATCTCCATTCTTCCTTCTCATACGGTTCACCTGGATGGCCGTCTCCTCACCACCCTGGTCCCTTCATTCCTGCAGCTTCGTCCCCTCCCCCTGTCACTGACTAACCTTCAGCTTCCATCTCTCTCCTCGACACAAGCCTCCAGGTTGCATTTCCAGAGACCACATTGTATCTGTCCCACACCGTTTGAGCTGCGACTTTCCTCTGCATGGCCAGAGACTCTGACACCTCCACCGCCAGCCAGATCGGAGGCCTGGTGAGCCGGGTCCCCTGCTGGGCCCTCCACCGCGTCCCACCTGCTTCCTGCACCTCACAGCGTCACAGCCAGCCTGCCAGGGCGTTAGTGGCTCTGAGTCCCTCTGTGTGTACTTCCTTCTGCAACACACTTTCCTCCCCATTCCTACATCGCCGAGGGCTGGTAATTGTCCAGGCTCGATGAATATCACCCCCGTGTGTGTGTGTGTGTGTGTCTCTATGATTCCTGTATGGTTTTGATATAAGTAACATCCGGTCACTTATTTATAGACTTCTTCACAAGTATAACTGAATACCTACTGTGTGCCAGCATTGTTGTAGGTGCTGGGGACGTACCAGCGAACACAGATGGCATCAAAAATCTCTGTTATCTGAAGGCGAGAGGATACAAAAAAATAAATGAATAAAAAGATTACAGATGAGGATGATAACTGGTGTTTAGAGAAGAATCAGGCGATGAAAGGATGAAGTGCCATAATGCGGGACGATTTCCTGAGAGTGTAAAGAGTGATGTTTGAGGCAAGACTTGAAGATGGGGTGAGAACAGACGGTTTGTCCAAAGAAGATGACCCGAGGGGACTTGGGAAAGCAGCGTCACAGGTCTGAGGGAAGCAGCCTGAAGACGTGGTGGGGACAGAGCAGACGGACCAACGTGAAGGCACAGGGAGGCATTGGAGGGGCCTCACAGCCGCTCATCAAGATGGGGTTCACGCAGGTCTGTCTCGTCTGCAGGGCAACTGAGGACCAGGACGGCAGTGGTTCTGGGGGCTGTCGGGGGAGCCGGTGTCACCACGCTGCTTGCTCTCTGCCTGTCCCTCATCTACTCCCCGTGAGCTGGGGCGGGTGTGGGCCCGAGGTGGCCGACAGGGAGCCGGACGGGTCGTGAGGGCCCAGAGTCAGGGCGGGTGCCGTGGTGGCAGGAATCCAGCCAGTAGCCCCTGAGCCCGGCTGGACATGTCCCCAGCCCTGGTTCCGGACACCAAGTCTTGTTAGGAAGGCTCCTGGGCTCGCCCCAGCCCTGACCGACCCCAGTCACTCCCTCCAGCCTCAGCGAGGGGCCCTACGTCACGCACCCCGGTGTCTCCCGCCAGAGTGAAGACCCGCAGGAGGAACGCAGCCAGGACAGCCACGGGCGCGGGCGACACGCGCCCTGCCGCCGGGCCCGCTTCCCGGGTGAGTGCCCTGGGCGTCCAGCGCGCGCCTGCCCCGAGCCCCGGGCGGCCCGCGCGCACTCCGGCTCTGTCCGGCTCCTCCAGAAATGCGCTCTCCACTTCCCCATTTCTTGTTTAAAGTTTGTGGTCAGGTACGTGAGGCCATGGGGTCAGGAGACGGTTGGCTCAGTTAGTCCCTGACTGTCCCATGAGCAAGGCGAAGCCCGGCTGACTGGCCTGGCGGGGCGGAGCGGGGCGGTTAGCGGCGGAGGCAGTGAGTGGGGCGCGCGGGAGTGGGCGGGACCCTCCACGCGGGAAGGCGGCCTGACGCAGGGGCAGCTCTCAGGGACCCCGCGAGGTGTGGGGTCGGCCCTGGTGTGATTAGGGCCAAGGACGGGTGGTGTTGCCCACCGTCTGAAAGCACCACGGAGGCGGGGCTCAGGCGTGCTGTCTGGACTGGCCGTTTGCAACACGAACCGCACGGCCTTTGCGGTCTCCGGCCATTGGCTACCGCAGGCAGGAGTGGCTCCTCCAGGGTGAGCCCCGGATGTCCAGACATGGGAGGCGCGTGGTTAATAACCCCCCTCAGCATCCTTTTCTGGGTTCCCCATCTCCCCTTCCTGCCCCAAGACGCTGCAAAGCCTGTCTGCGAGTCCTCTCCACGGTTTGACGGAACTGCCCCCTGTGGGCTGTTCCCTTCCGACCAAGCTCCATCTCAACCATGACCCCGAGGCAGCCCGCCCCACCTCTTCCCTGCCACACTGGCATTACCCGCATAAAAAAGCTGCCGTCCTAGCACACCCAAGTCTAACACGCACTGCTTCTCCGCGCCACGGGGAGGCAAACACCACACGGCCCGGCGTGGCTTCTGGGGCAGGAAAACCAGAGTCACCTTCCCAGCGTCCACCCCCTGCTCTGGCCCGCTCCTCGCCCGGGGCAGAGCAAGCGTCTCCGTCTCAGAATCACTGCTCAGCTGCCCCCTCCTCCTCCTCACCTGCCCATGCCAAGATGCCCTGTTCCTGCTCATCCCTCCCCAGCCCCGAGCCTGACTTCCATGTATTTACTTAACTCTGACTCCTATGAACACCGCTGTGAGGTCCCCAAACACACACGGTTAGCAATCTCCCACGCGTTCATCCTTGCTCTCAGCGTACACCTCCCACTCGTCCATTGTTCTGGATGCTTGGGGAGCATCTGTAGTTTACCCATTCTTACCTTGCACATGAAAGTGCCCCTCCCCCCTGATAACTCTCTGCCTGGCTTGCGGGTGGCGCCCACCCACAGTGTCCTCACGTGGTCTCTCCTAGGTGCCCATGCATTTCCAGTGTCTCCTCTTCTTCTTCAAAGGACCTAAGTCAGGTCGGGCCCTCCCTCCACGGCCTCATTTAAACGTCATTGCCTCTCGTGAGGCCCCACCTCCAAACTCAGTCACCTTGGGGCTTAGAACCTCAACGCACCAACGTGAGATCCAGTCCCTCAGACGGACGTAGTTCAGGTTGACGGTGATGCATCTGGTGAAGCATCGTGTCCTGGCTACACTGGGAAGGTGGAGCCGCCGGGATTTGCCAGTGGCAGGCGAGGCTTTGAGCAAAGATGGCTCACCGGGGGCCGAGGAGCGGCACGCAGGGAGAGAGATCGCTCTCCGCGGCCACTTCCTGTGCAGCCAGTGTTGGGCACACTGGACACCTTTGGGAGACCAGGGGTCGAGTTCATGATCAGTGGACGTGTGACCTGGAGAAGTACTTCACCACTCTGAGACTTCGTTTCTTCCCATGTACAATAATAGCATGTTCCACTCAGGTCTGTGTGAGTGTTCAGTAGATTCGGAAGCAAGGAATACGTGCTCTAGAGTTGGGTAACTGAGTACACGGGACCTTGTAAGATGTTTGATACAAGAAAAGAAGAATGAACAGAGGTCCTGTCACAATCAAATTCACTTTAGGGACCTTCTCTGCCTTCTCCTCCGCCCTCCCCTCCGCCCAGCTCTGACCTTGGCTTCCCACACAGGGTCACCGGCAGACGTCCGAGTTAGACAGCCCCACAGACCCTAGCAGCTCTGCAGGGGCCACCCCCACCGTGGAGTTGGAGCAGGAGCTGTATTATGCCACTATCAGTGTTCAAGGGACGAATCCTCCTCGGTAGGACACCCACGTGGCATCGGAAACCAGGACCTATTGAGCAACCTGCGGGAGCATCGGTCTCAGCTGGAGCATCCACGGCCCCTCCCAGACACCACCTCCATGACGTGTCAGATCACCCTCTACTCACACCCCTTCCATGGGTGCTTTCCCTGACTCGCCTCCAGCATCTTCTCTCTCTACTCCTAATCTCCTCTACCTGTTCTGTCTGCCAGATACTATTCCTGCTATGGGCAAAATCACTTATTAACATGTACAGAATTCCCTAAAACTCACAGCCGACCATAGCCAAATTATTGTTCTACCTTCTCAGCCCAAAAGAGTAAATTACAAGCTTCTCAACGTGACATTCCAGGTCATGGGTCAAAAAACGTTTTGTTTATTTGCTTCTTTGTCTGTTTGTTTTTTAAGGGGCCAGATAGCAAACATTGTAGACTTTGCGAACTATCTGGTCCCGCTTGCCACAACGCAACTCTGTCTGCAATGCAAACACCGCTATAGACGGTCTGCAAAGAAATTAACGTGGCTGTGTTTCAAGAAAACTCTATTTACGAAAGCAGCCAGGGCCCAGGCTGTAGCGCTCCGACCTCTGTTCTAGATTATTCTTTGTCTCACTCAAACAGCCTTAGCCAAAGCATCCTCCCGCCCCGTAGCCCAGCCAAGTGAAGCAGACACCGGGCTCAGGAAGGGCCATACCTGAGAGTGAACAGCAAAGATGGAAGGAGGGGCAGAGAGAGGCCCCCAGCACCCGCCGCTCCTGATTGTCCGCTCCTCCCCGGGTTCCACCCATCCCCACCTCTTTGCCTATCTGGCCCCAAACTGGGACAGGAGCCCCTGCGGTCAGACCCTTTTGCTGAGCTGGGAGGTACCTTTTTCAGCACCGCGGACAGCGCCAGCCACACACACCCACCACAACCCCATCCACCCGGGTCTTCCCCAGGTCAGTGTCTCCTGGTTGACGGAGCGCCCCAGGGGGCCAGCCACATACCAGCTCCCAGTGTGGAGTGGGGGGTCCCGGGGAGGGTCTGGTGACGTCATAGGTCAATGATGCAGGTCGGCGGTGCCCAGGACCTTCCAGGGCGAGCCACCATCCTCCGACTGGGGCTCTTGGCCGGCGTGGGTGTTAACTTTGAATTCGATGCCACCCTAAGGAGTTAGAGGGGAATAACTTTGGTCACTCAGAGTGAGGGGCCTTATGACAGTCCACTGCTGTTCAAGACCTTGGGAGAAATGAGCTGATTTTCACTCTTGTGGTCTGGGACACGGTTTCATCTTCGCTGGGCTTTCTCATGTTTCTGTGTGGAGCCTTCTGGTCTCTCGTCATGTGGGCTCAGGCACCCCAAGGCTCCCGTCCTAACTGCTGCCCATACGCCTCCTGCAGCAACTAGGCCAGGCTGTCCTGAGTCCCAGAGGAGGGAAGCGGCAGGAAGTCTGGGTCCTGAATGTGCTTCACGTGCTCCCAACAGCTTCCTACCCGTGCCGCTCCTTCCGGTCCTCACCCGCTCAGGAGGGCCCACCCGGGGGCTGGCTTCCCGCTCCCCAACAGCTTCTCCAGGATCTAGTACAACGGGAGATCAGGCCCCTCCTAGGTAACCCCCCATCTGAGTGCCCCAAACACCAGCTGGTCGGCCACAGAGCCAGCTTTCTACTGGACCCTGACCTCACTCCTGCTTTCCTGGCAGGGCTTGGGTCCCCCAGAAAAGGAGGGATGAGCCAAGCTTGAGCTGCTTTGCCCCTCGGGACACAGGAAATGTCCTGGACACAAGATCCTGCAAGGAAGAGCCGGACAGAGGGACACCCAACCCTCTCTCCCCACCCCTCACCCACTTTGGCATGTCAGAGAAGCATTTTCCTGAGCTGATTCTGCCACTGCACAAAGAAGCAAACAACAAGCTTCGTTCCTGTCCCACTTCTGACCTTCCAAACTCTTCCTTATGGCTGTGCGTGAGTAATGCAGGGAGGAAAAAGCATATGTATACACGTCTGTAATTGTTTTAACCAAAATCAAAGCAAAAACTTACGCAAGATTCTGATCCCGGTGCATTTACCTTTATGCCGCTCTGGGACGCCTGTCATTTGACACCTGTATCAGCAACTGCGCCACTTACCACGTGACTTACATAAAACAAACACACAAACAGGTGGTAAAGGATTTTAATTTTTTTCAATAACAGTTGACAGTCAATATTATATTATTTCCAATGTAGAGCATGGCGGTTAGACACTTATATAATTTACAAACTGACCCCCTCCGATAAGTCTAGCACCCACCTGGGTGAAAAAGATGAAGGGATTAAGAGGCACAAACTGGTAGTTACAAAACAGTCATGGGCCCGTCAAAGATTGTTTTTACTGTGGTAAGAAAATCTCATCACATCGGTTCTACCCCCCTTAACGAATTTTGACGTGTGCAGTCTTATCACCTACAGACACTGTGCTGCTCAGCAGGTGTCTAGAACTTCCACACCTCGCGTTGAACAGACATTCATCATTTTCTTGAACTCATCACGAATGAGATAACCAGGCAGAAATGAAAGAAGTGCATATTTAAACGGAGTAAAGTGAATTTATGGATGGTCTGGAACGGGCTGGGCGCAGTGAGTCCAGTGACCTTTCAGAGGGTAGGATGCATGTGCTTGCCTGTGGGGGGGAACTGGTTGTGTGGCTACCAGTTACCAACAGGGCATAGCGTTAAAGAATAGTCCAAAGGCTGTAAAATGCTAGAATCAGATGAGCCAAGGAGGGCGTGCTCTAAAGAATGCATAGCTTCCCGTTGGAGACAGCCAGTAAGCTCATTCTGCTTATTCGAAATCTCCTTAATGCAATCATTTATTGATCACCTAACATATACTTGGAGCATTTTTCTAAGCAGTGTGAATTCAGCGGTAAGAGGAAATACAAGACTCTTCGTGAAGCTCATAGTTTAATGGCGGAGAAGACAGGCTAAGAATAACTAAGTAGATTGTAGGTTATATTGATTGGCGATAAAGAATTTGGAGAAAAACAAAACAGGGAAGATGTATAGAGAATAGGTCATGGATTCTATCCTTCAATATGTTGTTCGCAAATGTTACCGAGAAATCGACATTTGAGTACGCACACACATGCACACACACCACAGACGCTTACAGAGACACACACGCAACTCAGATGTGCACACCCAGAGAAAGCAGAGACACACATTTACACATGGGCACGCAGACACACAAACAGAGCCCCTCCCCACCCCCAACTCAGCCGTCTGCGCAGGCGCACTGCGTCCGCTCCGCCCAGTGCGGCCCGTGCTTGAGCCTCTGCTCCCTCTCCCTGGACTGCTGTGGCCTCTGCGCCCCTAGAGCTGTCTGCCCTGAGCCCGGGCGCCCAGCACGCTCAGCGCAACAGGTGGGAGACAGGACCCAGGGTGCAGGAGCAGTACCGGGCTCCGCCAGCAGAGTGCCGAGCCCAAGCATGGGGCCTGGCCTGGCCTGGGGAGGGGAGGGGAAGTGAGGCCTGGAGAAGTAACAGCCCTGCAGAGAGCAGAGCTGGGGTGTGTGTGTGTGTGTGTGTGTGTTGGGGGGAACGAGGGGACAGCAAAGTCTCCTCTGGTCCCCTTTCTCCTCACATCCTCAGAGCAGCCCCTCCCTGCAGACTGGCTGCCGGCCACTGTGGGCCAGATCCGGCTGCTCTGAGCTCGGTACCCGTATGAACGCATCACTGACCCAGGCAGCCCCGGGGGTCAGTCAGCCCGGACGGTCGGCCAGGGCGACGTGAACGGCGAAAATATACTGTCGCACAGTCGTGGGGGCCGGAAGTCCCAGTGGGGGCGTCGCTGGGTGGCTCCTTGGGTGGGGGCTCGATGTTCGACGTGTAGACGGCGCCCCCCGTGTCCTCACTCGGGCCTCGCGTGTGTGTCTGTGTCCGCATCCCCTCTTCTTACTAGGACACCCGTCCCCCTGGATCGGGGCCCACGCTCGTGACCTCCTTTGACCGTAGGCACCTCTTTAAAGTCCCCCATCTCCAAATGCAGTCACATTGGGATGTGCTGGGGGTTAGGGCGGGAAAGCATGAATGTGGGGACCACACCGTTCAGCCCACAAGACCCCACGGGCGTAGGCAGCTGCCTGGGCTCAGCGAGCGTTCAGGGAAGATGGAGTCCGGCCGTGTGGCTGCAGAGCCGGGCCCTGACCCCCTCGACACGGAGGCCGCGCATGAGGAAGCCCCAGGGCAGAGGTGACCGCCAGCCGCTTCCCACCCAGGACGGGACTCAGACTGGCCACCGAGGAAGGGGCAGCCACAGACGCTGGACCCACGAGACGGCCACTCACACCTGGGGACTCGCGGTCTGCAGAAAACCTGTGCGTGCGTGCGCCCGCCGGACTCTCCCGCAGACGAGGGCGGAGAATCGCGACGCCCTGAGTGACAGACAAGGAAACGGAGGCGTGGAGTGGGGGGCAGACCCCGCTCCCCTGGCTGCCAAGCCACAGTCAACCCCACGATGCCTCACCTGCGGCCCCGGCGGGTCAAGGAACCTGGGACCACCTGTGGGGGGTGGGGGCGCATCCTGGAGACGCCCTGGAGTCGCGGTCCCCGCGCTCTGGCCACTCACACCTGGGGACTCGCGATCTGGCTGCCAGGAGCCACAGAGTCTCCCTCAAGCCCCTGCCTGCGCTCCCACGGTCTCTCCCGTACCCCTCAATCCCCGAAACGGCCTGCGGCTCCTCCGCCTCCTCCTTTCGCTCCGCGCCCTGGGGAGCAGGTGTCCTCGCAGGGGGGCCGCACGCTCGTGCGTCACGGGTCTCCCGGGTTCGCGTCCTTCACGCCCTGCGGCACACGCTGCGGCCCCTCCCGCGTCCCACACATGTGCGAGCGACGCCGTGAGACAGGTAGACGCGGGGACTGGCCAGGTGGTGCCGCTTCCCAGGCGCAGACAGCAGCGCAGAGGGACAAGCCGAGGACAGGGAGCCAGGAGTGGCGGTCAGGTGCCCCTCGCATGTGGGGCCCTCCCCCGGACGCCCCATCTGGGAAGTGGAAGTCCTCTTCTGCAAGGGCCGGCCAGCGCCGCCACGGTCCGGCGCCCAGTTCCTGCTGCGCGGTCATCGCCTCTCTGACTTCAGCGTGGGCTTCCTGTTGGTGCTTCCTCTAAGTCCTGTGACACCAGAGCCCATGACACTTACCCCAAAGATGCTGCTGCTGCTGCTGCTGCTGCTGCTGCTGCTGCTGGGGACAGGTGAGCCACCAAGTGGACGAGGGGTGGCAGGTGGGGCCTGAGACTAACTCTGGTTTCCCCTCAGGGTCTGGGCTGGTTCCACCATACCCGCTGACAGTGCAGGAGTCTGTGACGGTCCTGGAGGGTGCGAACGTCTGTGTGCCCTGCAACTTCTTCTACCCCCAGCAACACTGGAGTAAATATCCCCCAGCTTATGGCTACTGGTTCCGGGCTGGGGCAAAGGAACAGCGGGATGCTCCCGTGGCCACAAACCACCCATATCGAGCCGTGCAGGAGGAGACCCAGGGCCGATTCCGTCTCCTCGGGAACCCGGAGGACTACAAGTGCTCCCTGGAGATCAGAGACGCACGGAGAAACGACACGGGCACCTACTTCTTTAGGGTGGAGAAAGGGCGAGTTGAGAAATATAGTTACAAAGAAAACCAGCTTTATGTGTGTGTGACGGGTAAGACGTGGGTCACGAAGAGGCCACACGGGTGGGTCCTGAGGGCCCCCAGTGCAGGACTGGGATGCGTCCCCCTTCTCTGGGAGAGACCCAGGGGGACAGGACATTGGGGCTAGCCTGAGGCAGAGGCAGCTCTTGGGGGCACATTCGCACCCCACCTCCAGGGTGTGAGTCTCTGTCTCTCTCCTCCCCAGCTCTGTCACAAACACCTGACATCAACATCCAGGGGCCCCTAGAATCTGGCCACCCCAGGAACATTACCTGCACAGTGCCATGGGCCTGTGAGAGGGGGATGCCCCCCACTTTCTCCTGGATCGGGGTCAACCTCACCCCCCTGGGTCCCAGGACGCCCCACTCCTCCGTGGTCACCCTCACCCCTGGGCCGCAGCACCACGGCACCAACCTCACTTGTTGGGTGACCTTCCATGGCGACGTGAGCACAGAGAGGACCATCCGGCTCAACGTGTCCTGTGAGTGCCCAGCCAGGACGCTGCGTCTCTGAGGACCGTGGGTGTTGGGGATCGGGAGGCAGGAAAGTGGACCTTCAATTTCAC
>CM053508.1:88247094-88416652 GCA_028627145.1 Eidolon dupreanum | reverse complement strand
TTGCCAAATTCTGCTGCCTGGTGTCGCCCCACCTGCCATCTGCATCTGTTTTGCTGCTGCAGGTCCTCACCCTCGCTGACGGACTAAGTGAATTTGCTGTGGTTTGAATGTGCATTGCCATTTTCTAACTAGGTCGAGTCTCTTTCGTTATGTTAACCATTTTGTATCTCTTTGTGGAGTTCCTCCTAACCATGTGAAGAAAGTATTTCCGTATTAAGGAAATCAGTTGTGCGTTGGTTGAAAAAATTTATTTTCAGCCTAATGATGGCCTTTTGACTCAGTGTACGGTGTTTTTTCCAAACACAACTTCTTTTAGAGTTGCAGACAGTCCTGTATTGGAGCTGGTTCCCACTGGGTGGTGAGAGCCAATGATGGCCATCTTGTCCCGACTCTGGGTTCAATGACTTTAAGTTGGGTGCTTGAAATTGGCCGAGATGGCAGTTTACACCAAGGAAATTGGAAAATACTACAAATCAGTACCCCTCCCTGCACACCCCATGCCTGTAAGCTGATTGTCACACATTTACTGGTAAACCACAGGTGGCATTTATCAGTATTTTATTCCATATCTCTGATTTTCCCCATTCTAATATTATTTTTAAATTTATTTTTTATTACAGTTGACGTGCAATCTTATATGAGTTTCAGACGTACAACATAGCAGTTAGACATATACCTTACGAAGCGATCCGCCCGATAAGTCTGGTCCCCACCTGACTCTGTGCATAGTGATTACAATATTATCGACCGTATTCCCTGTGCTATACTTTACCTCCCTGTGACTATTTGTACAACGGGCCGTTTGTAACATTATTGTATAAATCTGGTGGCACTTCCCAGCATGCCCGTTCACCCAGGCTTCACAGGGCTGTGTGTTTTTCTTGGAGCGTGCGAGGCCATTCCTTGCCTCGGTTTTGGTACCGTCCTCAACACGGTCCTTCTGTGCCAGAGACATCCCCACACCAGCTCCCGCCCATCCTCATGCTCTGGTGAAGGCTCTCCTCCCACCACAAAAGGCATCACACTGCTCTGTGAGAACATGCTTTTGGGGCGTCTCACCCACAAGACTGTGAGCTCTCAGACGCGGCTGGATCAGACAGGTCTCGGCGAACCGTTGTCGACAGATAAAATGGCAGGGCTCATGAGGGATGTCTGGGTTCTGCGTTGGCACTGGTGCCCCAGACAGGAGGCCTGGGGACCAGAGCGGTTCAGACGAGTGAACAGGGTCTCCTGGAAAGGCTGTAGCACCTGCTCCTAGCCTCATCCCCTAGGGGCTAAGTCCAGATGGCACGAGCCCATCGGGCAATGGAAGAAAAGAAACTGATCTCCATAATGTAAGGAAAAGAAAGAGACAGAGAGAGAGAAAGATAGACAGACAGAGAGACAGAGAGAGAGAGACCCTAGTGAGGGCCAGGGCTTACCTTTCTCTCTCTCTGGCCAGGACCCAAAGCTCTGGGCAACGGCTCGTCTCTTCTAGTCCGGGAAGGGGACTCTCTGCGTCTGCTCTGTGTCGCCCACAGCAACCCCCCCGCCGCGCTGAGCTGGGCCCGGGGGGGACGGGCTCTGCACCCCTCCCAGCCCTCAGACCCAGGGGTCCTGGAGCTGCCTCAGATACAAAGGGAGCACGAAGGAGAATTCACCTGCCAGGCTCAGAACCCGCTGGGCTACCAGAACACCTCCCTGAGCCTCATGGTGGTCTGTGAGTGGGGAGTTGGGGGCCCCGAGGGCAGGAGAGCTGGTCTAAGCAGGGAGGGGGGGAAGCACCAGAGAGAGGTCCCCTGGAGGGTGGAGAGGGGAGAGGCGCTGCTGACCCTTCTCCCCGCCCCCACAGACCCCCCGGAGCTGCTGGGACCCTCCTGCTCCTGGGAGGACGAGGGGCTGCACTGCAGCTGCTCCTCCCACGCCCGGCCGGCCCCCTCCTTGCACTGGCGGCTGGGGGAGCAGCTGCTGGAGGGAAACCGCAGCAACGCCTCCCTCACCGTCACCTCCAGCTCAGCGGGGCCCTGGACCAACAGCTCCCTGAGCCTCCGCGGGGGGCTGAGCTTCGGCCTCAGACTCAGCTGTAAGGCCCGGAATGCCCACGGGGCCATGAGTGCCACCGTCCTGCTGCTGCCAGGTCAGGGGCTGTGACAGGCGATGCCAGGGGAAGGGGGGACACAAGCCTGGATCCTGTGAGACACTGAGTGGGAGAGAAATATGCCTGACTTGGGGCCAAGGGGGACTAGAGCCCAGGCCCCTCTGTCAGTTGGCTTGAGAGGCTGAAGGGGGAACGCAGAGGTGGGGGGAATGGGAGGCTGCAGTTATACAAAGGGGTGGAGACAAAGCAGTCCTCGATGGACGTGCACGCACTCCCGGGCACAGCTGTGTGCTCTGGTCCTGTTTAGGGAAATGGGAGTTCACCCAGGCGTGTTGTATCTGCAGGGAGGCCAGGACCCAGAACAGGTGTGGTTCAAGGGGCGGCTGGGGGAGCTGGTGTCGTAGCCCTGCTTGCTCTCTGCCTCTGCATCATCTACTTCTTGTGAGTGGTGGCCCTGGTTTGGGCAAAGGCCTCACGAGGTGGTGGTGGTGGTGTGTTGGGGGCTACTCCAAAACTCCGAAAAAACTCCAAAACTCAGAGCCCCGGTGAGGTGACGAACTCAGGAAGGCAAATTCCTCATGCTAGGTGTAGCGTGTGTTCCCAACACCTGGTCCCAAGAAAGAGTCTGGGAGGAGAGAGCATGTGTTCCTGTCATGGTCCCCGCCTCCACGCTCTGCCTTGGTCAGCCCTTCCAGGAACCCAACAGAGAGCCAGCAGGGTGAGAGACTCCATCTCTCTCCTCAGGGTGAAGATCCACAGAGGGAAGTCGACAGAGAGGGCAGAGGGCCAACATGGCGTCTCCAGGGTGAGCGGGGCAGGAGCCTTCCCATCCAGTGTCCCAGCTCGATGCCTCTCCTGGGGTGGGGTGATGGTTCACTTAGCACCTCAAAAAATGAGTCCCTCCTCTCATCCCACCCCAAATTTTGTCCTCCCCTTGGACTTCCTGTTGTGATTGACTCAGAGATCCGAGAACCTTCCTTTCCTGTTTTCTGCCTTTCATCTCCCAGAGCCAATAATTGGCCAAGTCCTGTCCCATCTCCCTTTTAGTAAAACTTTTCTCCATTTGGCCATTTCCCGCTGAGCCCTCGCTGTCTCTCCTGGGTCACTGAGCCATCTCTCCTCCCCGAATGAGCTCTTGGCAAGACCTTCTTCCCCAAAGAGCTGTCACGTAGCCACCCTCCGCTTGCTCCTTACCATCCACATCAGCGTGGTCCAGCAGAAATGTGACGTGAACCACATACGCAACTTAAAACTTTCTAGCAATCACACGAGAAAAGTAGAAAGAAGCATGAGATCCATTTTCCTATTTGTAAAACGGGGACCACAATCGTATCATCCACAGAGGGAAGTCATAAAGATTCAGTGACATCAGTAATAAGAACAAGCCATTACGATCAAAACTTGTTGAGGTTACAGATGAGGGAGTGAATGCATGAGTCCTCAGGAAACGGGTGTAAAATGCATTAATGAAAAGTGGCCCCCTCAAGCCCCACCTTCCCTTCTCCAGACCCCAAAGGCCGGCTCTGATGCCCTTCTCTCGTCCCCCTCAGAGTTGCCTGAAGGAATCCCCATCAGACAGCCACTCAAGTCCCCCGCCCCCAGATGTGGCCACATCCACCTCAGAGAAGGACCAGGAGCTCCATTACGCCTCTCTCAGCTTCCACGGGCTGAAGCCACCCAACCGTCAGGACCAGGAGGCCACCGAGTACAGTGAGATCAAGATCATGAAATGACGACCCCACCTTCACCCCCAGGAGCTAGTTGGAAGCCAGAAAAGCCATCTCTGAGGGGGAAAAATAATGTGTGTCAGGGACCAATTCTCAAGCAGTTAACAGCCCTCAGAGACAAAGGTTATAAATGGAACGTGAAGTTCCTCAGAGTGGCTGAAGGTCACAGAGATTCCCGGGTTCAAATCCAGGCTCAGCTACTTACTGAGGGTGTTGCACCAGGCAAGCCACTTAACCTCTATGTGCCTCAGTTTCCCCCTCTGTAAAATGGAGGATCATATTGATTAGGTACATTATTAAATGGGAAAACGTACACAGTTGGCGGTAACTATGTTGTTATGTGTTAAGTTAACCTCAGGATGGAGGGAGGCGTCAGCTTTGGCTCTACCACAATCTTCTGTTTTGCTTAACTATTTTAAAGAATATATATTATTTTCTTTGGGTGGGGAGGGGAACATGTATTATTTTAAAAGGTAGATCTATTTCTAAATGAACTGTTTGGTGGGAGAAGATATTTCTCAATACATGTATCTAACAAAGGACTTGTCCAGAATATAAGGAGACAATATAAAGATCTTGCAAAAATCAGTAAGAAAAAGGCAGACAACCCAATAGAAATAGGCTCTTTAATGGGCCAATGAGCATAGAGAAAGTCATTCACCTTCAATAGTTGTCAAGGAAATGCAAATAAAATTATAATCTCCACTGCCCATTGGTGAAAATAATAAAAAGAATATCAGGGATATTAAGTATTGAGGACACTGCATTAAGTGAAACAAGCCAGTCACAAAAAGACAAATACTGCATGTAACTAAAGTAATCCAGCTCTTAGAGGGAGATGAGCCTCTTGCAGAGGGGAATAGGAATTTGCAATTCAATAGATATAGAGTTTTGGTTTTGCAAAATAAAGATGTTCTAGAGAAACGATGGACAGCAATGTGCATAGCATCGACTACTGTGCTATACACCTAAAAAAGGCTACGATGGTGAATTTTTGTGTTTTTTATTTTTTCATTTTAATTTTTTTTTACCACAATAAAGAAAAGTGGTTACCAAAGGCTGGGAATTGGGGGAGTGGGCAGGCAGTACATGTTTAACGGATACAGAATTTCAGTTTAGGATGATGAAAAAGTTCTAGAGAAGGATGGTGGTGATCCGTGTACGATGTGAATGTATTTAACGCCACTGAACTGTACACTTAAAAATGGTTAAAACAGTAAATTTTATGTTGTGTATACTTTACCACAATAAAAAAATTTTTTTAAAAGATGATCAAGTGTTGATGAGGATGTGGAGCAACTGGAACTCTCGGACACTGCTGGTGGGAGTAAGAACTGGTATAGCCACGTGGAAAATGCTGAGCCTATGAGCCAGCATTGCACTCCCAGGGGTGTACCCAACAGAAATGCATGCAAATGCTCATCAAACATATACAAGAATGTTCACTGCAGCACTAGGTGTGATGGCTGAAAAGTGGCAACTACTCACATGTCCTTCACCAGCAAGACAGGTCAATAAATCGAAGATCATTCATGCAACAAAAGAAGCAGAAAACTGCACATGACATGTGTTAATCCTACAAACATAATGTTGAGTGAAAGAACCCAGACACAAAGAGTATGCACAATATGCCATCTTTGATACTAAGGTTCAGAAAGAGACGAAACTAATCTTGGATATTAGAAGTTCCAAAACTGGTTGCCCTTAGTGGGGTGGGGTGGGGGGGTTAGTGACTGGGAGAGGACATAAGGGACCTCCTGGGGGTTCTGATAAGGATCTGTTTCTTGATCTGGGTGCTAATTGTACAGATATATTTACTCTCTGAAACATTTTTGAGTAAACCAATTGTGATTTCTGCTCTTTTCTAGAGTAATGTTACTCTTTAATAAAATTTACATTAAGCTTTTAAAAATGATTATCCTTGTAAGTATCTCATTTGCAGCAAACAAGGAGCTCCCCCAGGATGTGGACAGTGCTATGCTCGTCCCTGTCTTTTCAGAACGCAGCCTTGGACACGGCACAGAAAGTGGACTCAATCCACCTCTGAAATGACTTGAACTCAAGTTCAAGGGGACGACAGGCTGGGGCTCTGACGAGGCCTCCCATGTTGTGTTTCCAGCCCAGGCTCCTCTCTTAAGCACTAAATCCTCACATCCTCCTGGACATCTCTCCCTAAATGACCGCAGGCTCCTCACTCCCGATGTATCCCAAGCTGGACTCCACATCCTCTCCCGAGCCTGACTCTGCCCCTGGGAATGACCGTCTGCCAGCAAAGCAGCCGATTTCCAATATTTGGGCAAACAAAGTATAACGCTCCTGTGCCTGGATTAGCTCCGACTTCTCACCAGGACACGGTTTCCACCCTGGCCCTCACTGGGCTGTGCAGAACAGGCCTCCTGCCCTTTTCCATCCTCTCAGGTCCCTGTTAGGTTGCTCTCTGCCTGTTCCTCTAAGAGGCCAGTGTCTGAATCACTTCCTGAACCTGGTTAGTCTCCATCTTCTCCTCCCCCTCCCCTCCAGGAGGTGGGTTGTGAGCTCCCCCCTTGACCATAATATAGAGTACCTCTTGTCAAGGCCCCACTTCCAGCGTGAAATCTTCTTCATCCACTTCCCATTACGCTGGGAGAAGATTCTAGAACTCCTTCCTCTAGAATACCACTGACCCCGTCCACCTCTCCACCACAGCTTTAATCACAGGCACTAGAGGTGAACTAAGCTGTCTTAGTGAAGGCGGAGGGCAGTGGTTGAAATTTTAAGCCCCTTGCTAATAGGCAAAAGTTGAAACCAAAATCTCTGTTGATGGATGAATGCATAAACAAGATGCAGCACATCTGTACAGCTCCAGTGAGAGTGATTCAAGAATTTTCACAATGTGATCGTCATCTACTTTACTCCCTCTCTCAGCGACCACTCCTGATGCACCTCAGCCATATCCCTGCCATTTCCGGAGGCTCTCCTTCACACTTCCTCATGCTTTATTCACATGGTCTCATCTCTCTGTAATATTGTCCCCTTTGCAGCACATACTTATGCTTTGAGATCTGACTCGAATATCATCCCCTCAGACAAGCTATATTCCCCTGCCTCAACCCCACCCTCGGCCCCACACTTTCCCACAGGTTGGACTAGGCCATGATTTATCAATCTCCATGATAATGATATTTGGGCATTCTAGGCTGAATGATTCTTTGTGTTGGGGGAGTGGTGGAAGCTGCTCTGTGCTTTGTAAGATGCTAAGTGGCACCCCTGGCCTCCACCTGAGAGATGCCAGGAGCTTCCTCCACTCTGTTTTGACAAGCAAAAATGTCTCCAGTGGTTGCCTAATATCCTTAGGTGAACAAAAAGACCCCCAGCCTGGAATCACTGGGTTCGAGCCTCCCTCCTCTGTGCTCACACAGATACTTCAGCCAAAGGACAGATGTTCTCCAGTTCTTCTTTTTGAGGTCACCAAAAACACCATAACTTCACTCCACTCCCAGCTAGTCTGAAAACAAAGGTATCTTTCAGCTCCTTTGCATCACATTCATAAAGGGAACATTGGGAAATTCTATTTTTTCTTCCCATTTCTTTGTTCCTCAAATTCTTACGGTACATCTACTATGTGCCGGAAACAGCAAGAGGAAGAAAATGTAGTTCCTGCCTCAGGCAAGCTCAAGTTCATGCTTTGGGGGTTGGGAAAGGAACAGAAAAATGTAAACTACTATAAAACACAGTGTGATGCAGTTCCCTTGGTCTGGCAGGTCAAGGACAAGAGCTCTGACCCCTACCTCAGGGGTGGGAAGGGAGTTAGATGCACACCTGGAGGGAAAAGCAGGAGGTGGTTCAGCAGAGAAGAGAGAAAAAGCAGCCTAGGTAACGGTGACTGCAGGCACGAAGCAAGGAGGTGGGAGAGGGCCTGGAAACTGTCTGGACAAGAGCATTCACTATGCTATAGCTAGAACCTGGGGCAGAGGAGACAAGGCAAGATCATGGCTCTGAAAAGTCTGTCTGGAGTCTGCTCTCCAAGCGCTCTGTAGCCAGTCTGAGAAGGCTGGACTTCATCTTTCTGTCTGTCATGTAAAAAATAAATCTGAATTTCAAGAAGAAGGGATTTTATTCGAAAGGATCATTGTGAGGGTGGGGGAGAGGACCTATTACAACAAAGGAAGGACTCCTCTTTGCTACAAAACAAGTCTTAATAAATTTGAAAAGATGGAAATTGTACAAAGCATTTCTTCCCGTCACAGTTAAATGAAGCTAGGAATCAGTAACAGAAGGGAAGCTGGAAAACTCACAAATATGTGGAAAGCAAACAGCATGCAGTTAAATAACCAATGGATTTAAGAAGAAATCATGAGGAAAATTAGAAAATACCTTAAGACAAATAAAAACCACAGCACAGCACACCAAAAATTTATGGGATGTAGTGAAAGCAGTGTTGAGAGAGAAATTTATGGCTGTAAATGCTTACATCAAAAAAGAAGAAAGATGTCAACTGAACCACCTAACTTTCCATATTAAGGAACTATAAAAAGAACTTACTAAACCCAGTACAAGAAGGAAGGAAACAATAAAGATTAGAATGAAGATAAATGACAGATAAAAGAAAAACAATAGAAAAACTTAACAAGACCAAAAGTTGGTCCTTTGAAAAAAGCAACAAAATTGATCAACTTCTAAAAAAAACTCAAATCACAAAAATAAAAAATGAAAGTGAAGCTATTACTACTGATTCTACAAAAATAAAAAAAAAGTTTATTAGAGAGTACTATGAACAATCGTACACTCCCTAAAATTAGATGACTTAGATGAATGGACAAATTCCTAGAAACACACAATCTACCAGGACTGAATCATGAAGAAATAGATAAGTCGAATAGACCTGTAACTAGTAAGAAGATTAAATCAGTAATCAAAAACTTTCCAACAAAGAAAAGCCCAGGACAAGATGGTTTCATGGGTGAATTATACCAAACATTTAAAGAATTAACACAACTCCTTCCCAAACTTCCAAAAACTCGAAGAGAAGAAAACACTTCCTAGCTCACTCTATGAGACCAACATTACCCTCTTACCAAAGCCAGACAAAGACCCTATAGGATAATGAAATGACAGACCAATATCCCTTGGATATGACACCAAAACACAGGCAACAAAAGAAAAGTTTTGAAACTTCATCAAAGTCTAAAATTTTTTGTGTGTTTAATGACACTATCAACATAATGAGAAGGCAACTCACAGAATGAGATAAAATATTTGCTAATCACATATGTGATAAAGGATTAACATTCACAATATATGAAGAACTCCTACAACTCAACAACAAATACAAAGAATCCAATCTCTAAAATGGCAAAGGACTTGAATGGAGATTTCTCCAAAGAAGATAAACAAATGAGGAGCAAACACATGAAAAGATACTCAACATCACTATTCATTAGGGAAATGCAAATCAAAGCCATAATGAAATACCACTTTATACCTACTAGGACGGCTATTGAGAGAGAGAGAGAGAGAGAGAGAGAGAGAGAGAGAGAGAGAGAATAAAAAGGCTGATGAAGTGTGAGAAAATCTGAGCTTCTCTGTATTGCTGATGAGAATATAAAATGCTGCGGCCACTTTGTTAAACAATAGAGGTTTCTAGAAAAATTAAATATAGAATTACCATATGATCCAGCAATTCCACTTCTGGAATTAAAAGCCTTAAAAAGAAAAGAAGTCCTGTTATAGGCTACAACATGGACGAACCTTGAAAACATTATACTAAGTGAGCTAAGATAGGCACAAAAGGACAAAGATAGTGTGATTCCACTTATATGAGGTACCTAGAATGGTCAAAGTCATAGAGAAAGAAAGAAAGTAGATTACCAGGGGCTGAGGGGAGAGGGAGATGGTGAGAAGGGACATCACTTGTAAAATTCTTAATCTTTTAGCAGGAAATGAAATGGGACATCTCTTGCAGAGTTAATCTTTTTAGTAAACCTAGTTAAGTTTTTTCCCTTCTTTCTTTGGAAAAAAGCTCTCTCCCTCAAATCTTAATAATTGCCCTGGCTACTTGGATGTTCTGGCTATTGATAAGGGTCATCAGCCCATTGTTAAGCAGAAATGGTGTTAAGCCAGGCAGAGCCCTTAGAGTCTGGGGCAGGGTGTCTTTAAGCCAAAGGTCTTTTTACTCTTTAAGAAACGTATTAACCAAGTCTGTTCCTCTTTACTCACTTAATAGGTGAATCAATAATAGAAATTAATAGATGTATGATTTAAATAATGACTTTATATCTTCTTTTCCTTGTCTAGGGACTGAGGTGGCACATCAGCAGGAAACCCAAGACCCCACTCTGACTGAGGCAGAAAGGGAAAGAGCTCCATGAAACCCCTGTAGGCAGGGATACAGCCATTCTCAGCAGGAAGCAGATACAGAAGAAGAGACCTCCTGTCCCTCAACATCCACGCTAATAATAAGGGGGTTCATGGCTCTTAGAAAAGAGGTAGGCAAGAAAGTTAGTTAGGGGGTTTCGGGTCTACCTACAAAGACACTGAGGTCATCCTATCTTAGAAGGGGTCCACCCTAATCCGCCCACAATTAAGCAAGCCAGAAGGCATTTTTTAACTCACACAAAGAAAATAGTCGGCAAAGATTTAGGTACCAGTTTAAGCCAGTCACTCGCACCTGCGCAATGAAGACACCAACGGCCTTCAACTCACCTGAGCCTCATTATATCATCATTATAATAAAATACATATGTCCGAAGTTCACTAATATCATAGCAGACTGAATTCTGGGAACGAACATGCGCAGAAAGCAAAATGATGAATCATTGAGTCCTGTCAATCTTAGTTGTCAATCAAGAAAGCCCACTCTTCTAAGAAAGCAAAAAGGGGAAAAAAACCCTGAAGTCTTTGTTACCAGGCCTTTTGAGCCATGTTTCTCTTCCTCAGGCCTGCTTCCACTTCTGGAAGTGTACTTTCCTTTCTAATAAAACTTTTCTTTTCTACTATATTTTGGTGTCTTGCTCAATTCTTTGTTCGAGACATCAAGATCCCAGACAATGCACTGAAAGAGGACCCCACTCTTTGGTAACAATGGGGAGTTATTGTTTAATGGGTACACAGTTTCAGTTTGGGACGATGGAATTTCTGAAGATTGGTGGTGGTGGTGGTTGCACAACGATGTCTTTCATGACACTGAACCGTACACTTAGAAATATTTTCAAAAATATTAAAATGGTAAATATTATGTAATTTCTGTCTTATCACAATTTTTAAAAAGAATATTGTCCCGTGTTTATAGTCAATTCACCCCAAATATATCTGTTAATTCGATGAAACCCCAATCAGAAGTCTGGAATGGTGTGTGTGTGTGTGTGCGTGTGTGTGTGTGTGTGTGTGTGTGTGTGTGTGTGTGATAAAGAGAGAGAGAGAAAGAGAGAATTATTGACAAGTTGATTCAAAAATTTTAATGAAATGCCAAAGAATTAAAAGAAACAAGACAATCTTAAAGAAGTACAAAGTTGGAAGACTTAATATGCTTGACATCAAGACTTCGATAAAGCTAGAGAAATTAAGACACTGGTATTGGGGTAAGAATGGATAAATAAGTCATTGGAATACAATAAAGTATCTAAATATAGACCCACACATATAGAGAGTCGGTTGATGAATAAGGTGCTCCTGGAATTGAAGGAAGAAATGTGTCTTTTTAATACATAGTGCTGAAGCCCAAAGACATCTATTCAAAAAAGAATTAAACTTGACCCATACTTCACATTACATGCAAACATTTACTTAGGATGTATCATAAATATAAATGTAAATAGTAAAACAATAAAGCTTTAAGATGAAGAAGAATGTTTTACTACCTTGGAGGAGGCTAAGAATTATTAAACAGGACAAGGATTTCACTAATCAAAATTTTTAAGTGATAAATTGAATTTCTCTGAAATTAAGAACTTCTCTTAATCATAAATGTCATTAGAGAGGAAAAGGCGGGAAAAGCTTGGAGAAGATATTTGTTACATATATATGACAAAGACTATCCAGAATATATAAATAACTGCTTCGAAACAGTTAATGAAATAAAGATCAACTACCAACTAAATTTTATTCTAATGAATAAAAAATTTGCATGAGCACTTCACCAAAGTAGGTATTTCCAAATGGTTAATAAGAATATGAAAATGACATTACCTCTGCAGGGAAATGCAAATGAAAATCATAAAAAAATACCACTATACAACACCAGAATGGCTAAAATTAAAGATTGGCTATTATCACGTGTTGAAAAGGCTGTGGAGCATCTGGAACTCTCACCCATTTATGAGTGTTCACCCTTTATGGTGAAGTGCAAACTGGTTCATCCACTTTGGAAAATTCTTTGGCGGTACCTGACATGTATGCCTGACATGACACTCTGAGACCCTGCTTCCTCTAGCCTGATTATGATTAAATGTATATTTATTGATGACTATTAAGCATCCTCAATATCCCATTTGTGGAGGAAATAGTAATGATAAAAAAAAAAAGAAAAGAAAAAAACAACTCAGTCCACAGTGAGCTTACATTCTAGTGGGGTAGTCAGACCATTAGCAAAAATGTCATTTGGTAGTAATAAGTGTTTTGGAAATTGTTTAATGGGTGAGAAAGTGTTTAATGAGTACAGCGTAAGAAAAATAGACTTGATCAAGAGCAATGGAGCAATCAGGGTGGGTGGGTAAAGTGGTTTTCATTTGCATGGTCGAGAAAGGCCTCTCAGAAAAAATTGGCGCCCAAATTTCCATGGCACTGCCCACCACACCTGATTGACATAAACCCTCAAGATTGCCCGCCATCCCCATCCCAACGCTGCACAGAGGAGGAGGGACATACACTTTCAGCTCCTGATTGGTTCCAGTTGTTGTCATCAGCTCCAATAGGCGCAAAGTTTCATCTGCTTCATTGATTGGCTGCTGAGTAATAAAGCTTGCAGTTGCTGATTGGCTGCAGGGTAGACACGCCCCGCGTGTGAGGCATGCTGGGAGGACCCAGGGAGACTTCCGGGCGCCAGCACACAGCTTTCCTCGTGCCGCGGGTGTCGGCAGCTGGCCTCACGAGGCCGCCCCTGGCCTGTCGGCGCTCCTGGCAGTCGTTGAGGGCGGGACATGCGTTGGGACTGCCCGCGCTGGGCTCCGTGAAAGCGGAGCGTCTCCGTCAGGCCGGCCGTTAGTCAGCTTGACCTTGGGCAGCCAGGGCGCTCTCTGGCCCGCGACGCCCCCTCGAGCCTCCTGGTTGGACGAAGACCGGTTTGGGGTCAGTCAGACGGTGAGGCTCCCTGAGGGCCGGTCAGCCAGCTGGTCCTTCCACCAGGAGCCAGTGTCTGTACTCGTCAGCCTGCCACCAAGTCGGTCACCGGGCTGACCTGAAGGGCAGCCGCGGTCGGTCGGTCGACCAATAATCAGGTTAGTGCCCTTGAAAATCAATTCATGAGGTAATTCAACCCCTTCTCAGGATGCCCAGTCAATTGGTTAATTATTAGGCTCCCTGTAAATGAGTTTCTTAATAACAAGCTAACCCCGCTGCGAGGCACTCGGTCGGCCGTTAGCCACACGTGGAAGGCAGGTGATCGGTGTCGCTGTTAGATCTTGGTTCCCCTAGAAAACCGGCACTCTTGTCGGCGTCGGCAGGTCAGTCGCCCAAAGCCAGCCCTTTCCATGACCACGTCAGATGGGAGCGAGAAGGGCTTGGTCCCCTGGCGGCCTGGGCAGCAGCAGCCTCTTTGCGCTGAGGAGGAGACAGGAAACCTGTTTTGACATGTGGAGGTTTAGGATTGGGGCAGAGTCCACCCAGAGGGGTCCTGTGAAATGTGTAGGAATACTCAATAGGAAAGCAGAGGGCTGGTTCTAGAACCAGAAGAAAAAAAAAAGAAAAAAAAAACCCTGGGAAGGGAGGAGAAGTGGTCAAGAGCGATCCCAAATCGAATACTGACAGGAGCCCGGCAGGTTGTTTAGTAATTGTACCTGGCATTTACTAAGTAATACTATGTGAAGCTCTGTTATATTAACTCGTGGAATTCTAACAACAGCCCTGTGAGATGGGTGCTGTTATAATCCGTGTTTTAAATGTGAGGAAACCAAGGGTGAGGGAGAGCTGGAATATCTTGCTTACCCATCACACAGCTAACAAGGCTTCACACCCAGGAGATGTGAAACTTTTCTTTAAAAAAGGAAAAAAGAGAGAAAGAAGCTGAAAGTTTGAATTGTGTGTGTGTGTGTGTGTGTGTGTGTGTGTGTGAGAAACATCATGATCTTTAAATGTTATCCCACGAAAAAAGTTTATTTTAAAATTAAGCATTTAGTAGGCCAAATAAGACCTATTTGTCAGTCATATCTACCTGGGATGTCACCATCCTAGGATGTCACCAGTCTGCGATCTCCGAAGCAGACCAATGGTAAGGGAAGTGACTTACTTAGAATCTCCCAGAGCTGGGAGACAAATATTAGGCCTTCTGACTTCTGGTCCACTTCCAGGAAGAATCTAGAACCATTTCCTAAGTGTTCTGTGTGTCACATCAGGTCGCAGCTGAAGATGTCTTTACCTCGCATTGCTGTGCGGTTAACAGCTCTTCCCTTGCATATCTTACCAACCCTGTGAGGGCTAACTGATTTATTTCTATATTTCATTCATGAGGATATGGACTCAGAGAAAAGAATGGACCTGACTATGTCTACACAGCAGCTTTTAAGGGAAAATAGTGTCATGGAAAGGACACTGTATTTGGAGTCAAGGGTTGAGTCTGAAATCTGTCAACCTAATGGCTACAGCTATTTGGGTCAGTCATGAACTTCTGGGTCTGTGCTCTCCCCTGTGAAGTGATAATAGTGAGATCTGTTAAGAGGATTTAGTAACATAAAATTTCTAAGTCCCTAGAGTTGTATATGTCAACAATAGTGTCTCATTAGATGTTAGCTGAAAAATAGTTACCAGTTGCAGCAGCATGTATGATAATTGTTTCATGATAGCCAAAGAATAGAAACAGCCCAAATGTCTGTCAATTGATTAATGGATAAACAAAATATGGCATATCATTCAACCATAAAAATAAAGTACAACATGAATGAACCTTGAAAACATTACACTAAGTGAAAGAAGCCAGACACAAAAGACCACTTATTGTATCATTTTATTTGTATAAAGTATCCAGAGTAGGCAAATACACAGTGGTTGCTTAAGACTGAAGGATAGGGTTGAAAGTTAGGGAAAATGAAGCGTGAATGTTAATGGAGACCAGGTTTCTTTGAGGGGTTTTAAGTTCCCCCTGACTGCTCTGTGAAAAGTGGATCACAGAGTGGACAAAGTGGGCAAGAGTGGAAGCACAGAGGCCATTTGGGAAACTGCTTTGGGCATAAGATAAGGTGCTGATGGTTTGGCCCAGAGTGGTAGCTGCAGAGATTTGAGAGCTACTGTATTAAGGGTATCTTTTGGAGTTCAGCTGAGAAACACAGTTGGTGAATTAGATAGAGGGAGGGGAGGGAAAGAGAAGATTTAAAGGTGACTCAAGCTTTTCACCCGATCAACTGAGTGGACTTTATTTTATGGTAACTATCAGTCATTATGTCTCTCTCCCAGCCAACTTTGAGCCCTGTGAAAAAATCATTGTGATGTCAAAGTCATTCTGACTCTTCAACGCCCAACATAGTAAGTGCTCAAGGTACATCACTGGTGAAAGAAAAGTTTTGAACTGAGAGTTGAGTTTTAGTCATGGCTCCGCTGTTAACTACATTTTATACAATTAATTAAAATTTTTGAGATATAATTGACATACAATAAAACTCGCCCTTTTAAAGTGCATGATTCAGGAACTTTTAGTATATTTTCAGATGTACAACCATCACCATTATCTAATTCTAGAATATTTTTTCTCTTAAGCTTCTTAAGTTTTAGATGATTGATTTTTTCCTGTTTCAGAGATAAGGGTGTTTAGACTTTTAATATTACTTTCTACCCTTACTATATTGCCTGCTGGCCAGAGAATGTGAGTAGCTTGTAAAATTTCTACTCTTTTGAAAACTGGTGTGGAGGAAAAACTTGAATTTTAATTTTAAATCCTTCTCTAACTACACTTGCTCAGTGACCCCGGGGAAATCAGATTTCTCTGAGCTTCAGCTTTCTCCTCTATAAAAGAAATAAGACTTAATTTCACAGGGTTTGAGGGAACTTACAAAGACCACCCAAATGAGGACAAACAGGCTATTTATTCAGAGCTGGCTGTAGCAAAAGTGTCAGCCGCCATCACTTGCACTTGGCAAAGACTCAAACGCAGGCAGGATAGTGGGAAACCTTTACAGTGAAGAAAAAAGAAAAGAGTTTCAGATAGTGTCTGGCTGGAAGTTGCAATCATGGGGAAGCTGGAGGTTAGCTAATTAGAAGTGGGGGCGACTTATGTGATTGGATAAGGGAGCGCATTTGACTTTCCTTGATTGGTTCTAAGCTGGAAGCAGGGGCAAAAAATAGAGCAAAAAAAATAGGGAACCTGGTAATTACTGACCAAGTTCTGACTGTTCTGGGACAGTTGCTTCAGAGGTTGTGGTTTGGCTTCTTGTACTGTTGCTGCAAAATGAGGATCAGAGTTCTATGTCGTTTAGTTGAAGCTTGAGAGCTATATATGGTCGGGCCATTATCTGTTTGTGTATTCAGTCTCTCAGGTTCTCAGGAGGAATAAATGAGTTGATGTGTATGTGTAGTTGACAGGCATACAGTAAAAAATAAACATTAGTTTAAAGATTTTTAATTTTCATTATGGCTTAATCATAATTTCTTCTTTTACTAATCCATCTTTACAAAAAGAATTTGTTCACCAGTGTAATACATTAATGCAAACTAATATGTCAAACAGTATCTAAGTGTATAGAATAAAAACTGAAAATCTTACATCATCTTTGCCATAATCTCCGCTGTATCCATAGGTAAGTACTGGTGCCAGTTTATTATGGCTCTTTCCATATCTTTGTTTTATTCATTTATGTATATGTATATTTATGAATGTATTATATATGAACACATAAATATATGTGAACTTATCTAAATAACATGAAATATTTCAGACATATAGAAAGTTCTAGAAATAGTATAACAAGAGTATATACCCACCACCCATCTTAAAATTTAAATCACCGCTCCTTTGTACCCCTTCCCCAGATACATCTCCTACTCAAACCTAGAGATAACTGCTACAATCCCTTAACTAATATTATCTCTAATAGCTAAAATGAAAGTAACAAGGAAGAAGGAAAGAACAATATCAGGAAAGAAAAACTTCCCCAGGAGTCCCCAGCTTACTTCCACTAAAACATGTCCCACTCCCGTTAACTCCATAAGAAGCTAGACAGTCATGCTTTAGCTTGCAGAATTGCACCCTAAACAAAGTTGGGTTTGTTCGTAATGAAGAACAGAATAGGTAATTGTTGGTATCCGGCACCTACACAGAAACATATAACTCTATTATGAGGAACTTTTTAATTATTTCCATGGAAAAGAACAAACAATATAATTATTCTGGAAAGGAAGCGATTACCCACTACTGACTGGGTAGGGAGATCAGGAAAGGCTGCACGTAGGAAGTGGCATTGAACTCAGCTTTGAAATCGAAGTAGGATCTGAGTGTGGGTAGAGGGAGTTGCAAAAGGAAAGGCTGTGAGAGGGGGATATCCTTGAGCAGTGGGAGAGTTATGTTTGGGGTGAGATTTGGAAAGGGTGACATTTCCCTCTGGCATTGAAAATGCTGTAAAAAGCACAAGGGTATAAGGCAAGAGTGAAGCGAAATTGTGAAGACCCTCATCAAAGCAAGGAAGTTTGGAACTTTTTCTATCAGCAGTAGGAATTACCATCTATTTTTATTCTCCTAGAGATCTGTTAAATCTGTCCTGTTCATCCTCTCAGCCCATGCACTAACTCAGGTGCATCATTCATTCCAGACCGCCACCCCAGTCTTCCCTGGCCACCGAGCCTGCAGTTGGTCTACCTCCAGGCCATTTCTCACACAGGTCCCAAAGGGATATTCTGAACACCCAGACCTGATACTGTCCCTCCGCAGTATGCACCCCTCCCATGGATCCTCATTAGCTTTGAGAGGGAACCCAAGGGACCTGGTAATAGAGTCCCTCCAAGGGTGCTGGACTGGGAGTGAAAGACTAGAGGTGAGAGAAGAAAAGAGACCTGGCAACGGGGCTTCACAGCGAACCAGTGGATGCCACCCTGTCCCTAGATGCTCTTGAGCATCTCATCCCATGTAATTTCTGCTTTTCAGAGTGGACAGGCTTTCAGGATGACCAAAGAGATAGAAGCCCTGACTTACTAAAAATGCTCTCTGCTCTCCCTGCCCCTACATCCTCTTTCAGTTACTCATCATCTCAGCCCCTCTAGAACACATAGTTCTGATGTCGAAGCCAGCTGCAGCAAAGGCCCTGGGCTTCTCCTGTCCCTGAGAACTACTGCTGCAGATGTTGCTGCCACTGCAAGATCTGGGTGAGTGGGAGGGGAGGCAGTGCTGGCAGTGTCTGAGAAAGCTGGAAGTTTGGGGGAATGAAGGAAGTGAACATCAGGGTGTAGGGTACCAAATAACCAAATACGGATCAGATGTCTGTGGACCAGATTCTGGAAGGGGTTGGGGGTGTCTGGGGCAAACAAGGGATTGGGCCAGGGAGTGGAGTTGGGGGCGAGGGTGGGCGCTCAGTCAGGGTTGTCTGAAGATATGAGAGCACAAGGAGCCATTTCAGATATCACTATAGTCAGTTTTTGAGTCTGTTGGCATGCTTTCCTAGATGGAAAAAATAATCTAGAGGACAGCAGTGGAAGAGAGGCTGTGCATCACCCATCACCCCCTGCAAATTCCTCATCCTCCCAAGTGACCCAGAGGAAAAGTCACAAGATCCAGGGTTACTGTTTAGGGAGATATTACTCCCTTCTTTCACTAACCTCAACCAACTCATGAAAAAAGTATGCAAACAGACAAAGGACCGATTCCTCCTTACTAATCCATGATATTCGCCAGGTGGACAGCATGTCCTACCTAGTCTATGTAGAGTGAGGCAGCTTCAAATGTTCTTACCCAGAAAATGTCATAGCAGTCTTTGCTTCTGATGAATGCTCAAGCAAAATCCACTTGGGATTGGGGAGAAAATCTAGAAAGGCATTCTATTTATTGAGTGGGTAATGCTTTACCATGCACTGAGCTAGGAACACTGCAAACCTCAGGACATTCGTCCTTACAGCAGTGATAATATGATACAGGTTCAGTGAATATCCCTACTTTCCAGACTAGGAAAGAGGCAAGAGAGGGGAAGTGATTCACCCAATAGCATCCAGACAGTAAGTGACGAAGGGAGAAAATGATCACAGATGGAGCTAGGAAGGGGCAGAGCCTAAGGGGGTGAATAGGGATGGGAGAAAAGGAATGGAGCCGAGGTTGGGAAGTCTAGCCTGCTGAGTAAATAAGGGATGATGGGCAGTGTAGGTCCCCAGAAAATTCCATTCTAGAAGGTCAAGTGTTCGGGTTCAGGCCAGATGAGGAGAGAGGATGAAGGAGAACTGGTCTGTGAGGCCCAGTTCTTCTGGGCTCCCAGAAGGTCTTTCCAGAGCTCCTTGTGAATCAGGAATAAGGAGAAGGCTGGGTCCTGGAGGAAGTGGAGAAGGGAAGTCACAACACCTTGCTGCCTCCTGGTCCTCCCTCCACACAGCACCTGCCAGGCTGATCGACTCCTTTTGCTCCTTGGAGAAGATACTGCGGTGCACCTGCTCCTTCCATGGGATCCCCACACCTCACGTGCGGTGGTGGATGGAAGGTGATATCGTGGGTGTGGATGGCCTAGATGAAAGCCGCCAAGTGAACTCTACCATCCTTGGCCCCTGGGCCAACAGCACCATCAGCCTGACCGAAGAGCCAGAAAAGGGCACGCATCTCCTCTGTGAGGGGAAGAACCACCATGGAAACCACATGATGAGCATCATGCTGATGTCAAGTGAGGATGGAGGGGGCCCAGTGACTGGATGAAGAAGAGTGGGATGGGGACAGGCTCTGGGGCCGGGGGAGGAAGCAGAGCTCCAGCTCCAATCCCCAGGAGGGAGGAGGGAGCTTTTCTCATATACCCTCTACTTCCAGATAAGGGTTTTTTGGATAAGCAGGCATTCATCAGAGGGCTCTTCCGGGGCGTCCTCTACAGCACCATTGCCGTTACCCTTTTCTTCCTCTGCCTTATCCCATTCATGTGAGTACTGGGGTCAAAAATCATCTGTAAGCCCCTCCCAGAGCCTGCTACTCGGCAGGGCCCTGGCTGTGGTGCTGATATGGGGTGGGCAGAGACAGGACCACTGCCCCGAGGAGCTCAGGGTCTGGCAAGGAAAAGAGGCAGCAGACATGGTCACCACAGTCCAGAGCCATCAGGACTGTACTGAGCCACAAACACACCCAAGGGACAGGAGCTTTCAGAAAATTTCATAAGGGAGAAAGCAAAGGAAGACGTGGCAGCCCTGGAGAAGCCAGCAGAGTCCCCAGAGTACAGTCTGAAGTGGACCTGGGGACTGAACACTTGTTTGATGGGAAGTAGCATATGCAGACCCCAGGGACACGTTTGAGGAATTTCCAGTGTCTTTGTGCAGTGTCAGTAGCACTGAGAGTGACCAATAATGGCTAAAACCACATAGTGAAAAACGTCCTTGGTATTGGTTCATAAAGACTCTCGAAACTTGGCTAAACCTACTGGCTAGAAGCCTAGAATGAGAAAGGCAGAGTTGCCAGAGGTCAGGGCAGAGAGGTGGTCAGGCAGGGGAGCCTTTGGCTAGTCCAGATGTCTTGGGCTTAATCCTCAGTTGGGAGCCATGGAAGTGTGCCAAGCTGAGAAGGAAAGCATGAACTTGGGGTGGAACACAGACCAGAGAGGGAAGGCCATGTGGCCTGGGGCCTACACCAGGCCTGAGACAGGGCAAGTCATGAGAGGCAGTCAGAACGTGGGACTTGGGAGTGACTGGCTTATCAGGGGTAAAAAAGAAGAGGAGCAGGTGGCAGGGCCAATTGGGGAGCTATTTTCAAAGTATAGTCTTCAATTGGACTTAAAGTCCAACGGAATCCTTTACAGTTTGCAAAGCCCTTTCATAGCTGGCTTCATCTGAATCCCACAGCTTGATAAAGTAAGGCGTCTCCATCGTACAGAATATGAAACTGGTTCCCAGAGAGTCGTGTGGCTCGCTCTCAATAACACAGCAAGCTGGCAGTGTCACTGAGGCTCTGAAGCAGAAGTTCTGATTAAAACAGAGCCCACTTGGGGGTGCTGGGGGGTTGGAGAGCCAGAATTGATCTGGAGGGTCATTTCCTTAGAATGAAACATATCAGAATGAAGCAGGCAAATAAAATTGCAACGATCAAAGCGGAAAGGGACCCTGAAGTCAAAGAAAGCCGAGAATCCGAGATGTCTCTGAAGAAGCCTATAGTCACCCCATCTTCTGAGAGCCAGGTATTGGTGGGTACCCATTGCGTCTGGAACATAGTCTGTTACGATAAAGATACCAAGCCCCACGAGGAGAGACACACACACTGTTTAAAGGAGTTTCCATCCTCAATCCTAGGGTGTCTAGAATGTCAGAACATGCTTGAAGGTCACTTTATAGAGCAGTGGTCCCCAAGCTTTGTGGCACCAGGCACTGGTGCTCCTATGAAAATCCAATGTCTGAGGATCTGAGGTGGAGCTGAGGCGATGATGCTGGCACTGGGGAGCAGCTGTAAATGCAGATGGAGCTTCACTTCCCTGCCTCCTGCTATGTGGCCTGGTTCCTAACGGGCCACGGACCGGTACCGGGGTTGGAGACCCCTGTTATAGATGATGAACCTAAAGCCCAAGGTGGTAAAGGATGAAAATTAAGAGAAACAAAGGGCAATTAGAATCAGTAGTGCACACACACATATGCGTGATGAGTCCCCACTGAGAAGAGTCAGGAGAACCTCTAACAGCAGTTATAGCAGCAGAGTAGAAATCGCAGGGTTTGGTCTCTGAGTGTTTGTCTGTAGGCACCACAGGCCCACATCAACCCGAAGTGCTGGGGTTCCAGACTCAGCCCAGGTTACCCCTTTATTTACTCTCCACCCCATATCCTCAGCAGGGTTTGGAAGGAACAGTGCCTGAGGTTGCTGGGCCTCACTGTTATTCACACTGACAGTTCTCTAGGACCAGAAGTGCCCTGCTGCTGTCTTTATACCTTGCTCTAAAAGCTGGTGTCCCTTTGTGGGTAAACCATGCACCTGTTATATTCCACGAATACGTCCTAATATCCATGTGTGCAGTGCTGGGATCTCAGATCCTACCCTCACAGAGCAGCCAGGCTGGTGGGGAAGGTACCCTCACAGTAACAGGGCTGGTGGGGGTTCTGGGTGCCCAGAGGAGGGAGGGACTGAACCTACCTGAAGAAGCAGGCAGAACTTTCCAGGGGAGTTTGGGGAACAGTTGGGTGGCTCCTGGTGCTGGGAACGCACAGGGAGGACCAGTGGGAGAAAGGGTTGCAGACCCCAACCAGAAGATTGCGAGAAAAGGTGAAGCCATTGCCTGCTCCATATTGCCTTCATTCAGTGCTCGAAGCAAAGGACAGAATTCTGTGCTTTTCAGATTTGAATATCTCACCTTTAAACCTGTTACAACATCCTTCTTCCTTTGTTCTGCCCTGCAGAACCAATTACCCTAAAGTTCCAGGAAAAGCAAGACAAACTGGAGCTGACAAAGCCTGTAAAAGCAACAGTCACACCTGGAGCTGCATTATCCCTGGAACTACAGAAATTCACAGAATGCTTAGAGACTCCAGAAACCAGGAGTCCGTAACAAACTTAGAGCCCTTGAGTCTCCTCAGCTCACAAAGCCCTCTCAAGCACCCCAACCCACCCTTCACACTGGTTCTCTGTTGAATATGGTTACTCTTGGACTTGATCTTGGACTCTTTGAAAGCAAACTATGATCTGTTGTTTGGATTAACCAGAAGAAATACGCCCGCCCTGGGATGGAGTCAAACAAAAGAAAAATAAAGTTGAGACTATGACATAGGTCCACCAATAAGTAGCTTTTGACCCCCTGCTGTGTGCCCAGGACCTGACATCACAAATGGATTGAATTCCAGCTTCGATGCTTAGTGGTTACATATATTGGGTAAGACTGTTTGCCTTCTCCCCCCGCCCCACACACATACATACTTTGAACTTTAGTATCCTCACCTAAGGTGTACCTGGATGGAGAATGAGTGAAAGGTGGTGTCCAGAGATGTAGGTGGAGAAAAGACACAAAGATGAGCCCTGAATGCCAAGATAAGGCACTGCAGCTTTATCTGGTAGGACCTTATCCCAACTCCCTTAAAATGTAAGTTCCATGAGAACAAGGATCTTTTCTGCATTTTTTTTTCTACTTGTATCACCAGCACTTAGAATGGTGCCTAAAATATAATAAGCTCTCAGAAACGTTTGTTGAATAATCGGATGGATGGGTGGATTATAAGCTGCTGGAAGGTTTGAGGCAAGGAAGTGGAGTGACCAGATTCATAGTGAAAGATCATTCTAGGAATAGCTATTGTAAGATGTATTTAGAAGAGGTAAGGCTGGAGGCAAAGAGCCTAGTTAAGAGGTTCTTGGAATATTTCTTGGCCAGGCTGAAAAGTAGGCATACAAGGAATAAGAATGGAATTCTGGCATGAGAATGGACCATGGTTGTGTATTGTTTCCCTCAGAATGGATGATGGCCTCCCTTCCAGAGCCAGATGCTGGTGATTTTTCAGCACTTGGAAAAGGGATCGTCTCTTCCCTGGGGCATTATTTGTAGGTAAATCCAGTGGTTCTCCATTCAATACTGGTGATAGATCATCTTGTACTCAGGGTAGATGTTTATGCATGCAAGTTCACACATTTCACAGAAAGATGAACATCTACCTTGTGCTGATAATGAAGCAGACAGGCCAGGCACTGCCACTGCCTCTGTGGAGCTCATGGTCTACACAAGTACACAGACAAAGAAGAAAGAAACACAAAATTATCACTTAAAATGTCAAGTGCCAGGAAGAAAAAAAGATGGAATACTGTGATAAAGTATAAGGAACCAGGGGAGGAACCTGGTTTGGACTAGGAAGACAGAAAGCCTTTTTGAGAAGAGGACATTTGTGCTGAGACCTAAAGAATTTTGAGGAGCCAGCCAGGGAACAGCAGATTCTAGTCTCTGAAATGGAGAGGTTTGGTGAGTTCAAGAACCCAGAGAGGTGGGGTGAGTGGGGTGGACTAAGGAGTGGGCTCCCGAGGGGACAGACTTTTCAGGGCCCCAGGGGCTCTGGGGAGAAGTTGAACTTTTATCCTCACTCGTGGAGGGTTATTTCTTCATGCACTTTGTAACCTTGGAGAGTGGGCTCCTATTCATCAGCATCTTGTGCCACAGAGGTTTTGTGTTGGGGACAGAAGTGTCTCTAATAGGTCTGGGGTTTGCTTCTATCAAAGAAACAAATCCTCTACCAGGGAGAAGTGGACAAGGATGGGGAGAGGGAGAGTGGTAGATTTCGGGAAGGAGAAGAGAACGAGAAAAAGGGTAGAACTGGGCCAGGAATAGGTCAGGAATGAGTTGTCATGAAAATGGAGAGCTGAGTCTTCCTTGTGTGTCTTGTTTTGTTCACTATAGGGGCCTTGGTCGCAAGACAGGAAACAATGGGGTACCGAGGTACCTCCTGATTGGCCCTGAGGCTCGTGCACTTGGCATTTCATTCCTTGATCAATGGCTTCCAACCCGGCTGTCCCCTGCTTCCCCACAAGTACTGGGTTGAGAAAGGAGTGTTGCTTAATGGCTGATTAGCTTGGAGTCTCAAGCTCTAGAACCACTTGCTTAAGACAGACTATTCTCTGGAGGGCTTGTGGGCACCTCCGTTAGAGTCTAGGGTGCCCAGTAGTGACTGTTGTTCCAGGGTGGCTCAGGCACGGGAGGCCCACGGGGCTCTCCTCCAGACCTGCCGCGTCCCAGCAGCTCCCACGGGCATCATCGGGTCCTGACTGGCTCTGGACAGACGCGCGCACGCCCAGGGGCGCGCGTGGGCGGGCTTCCTCCAGAGCGGGTTTCCGCACGTGACCTCCGGCTGTTGCGGTGAAGCACAGGGGTTCCCAGGCCTCCTAAGGAACTGGTTGTAAGCTGATCCGTTAGCTTCCTCTGCCTCCGTCGCTGCCCGCTGAGTCCGTTGGTGGTCGCGTGCACGGTTCCTCTGCGTGTCGTCGAGTCATTGGGCTCACGGTGGGGCGTGGCACCAGCGCAGCAGTTCGTCCTCGGGAAAGTGAGTTCGCCAGTCGGTGTCCCGGAACATGTAGTAAGTCGGACAGTCAGCCCTTTGCTGCACTCAGCAAAAGTCCAGGGCGACGTTCAGTTTTCAAGGAAGTAGCCAGATGGAGACGGGTCCAGAAAGGTCCAAGCTGGAACTCTTGGAACCTGAACCTCAATGGAGGAGGCGACTCGGGGAAGGGAAATGAGCAGTTAGAGGGAGGGGGAAGAGGTTGCAGTGGATACAACCCATAAACGTGGCGCAGCCTGGAGAAGGGCCGAGCGCAGAATCATACGGCTGAAGGATCGTCACGTCCCAGGCAGTAAAACCTTCTCGCGTTACACAGGAGGGAAATCACAGGGGGACAGCGCTCATGGTTAGCCCATGTTTGCCAGGTGGCTGCTCCACTTCCAGTGACATCCGCATTACAGGGGAGTAGAAGAAACGGAAGACAGTGACAAGGAGAAAGTAGTGGTGCCAGTATCAGAAAAGCAGAATTCCCAGCACACAGCCTCATCCATTTGGTCCTTTAAATAGACAAGTCTCAACATATTTGCCTAATAAGTCTTGCGGAGTCCAAGGTCCCCAAATCATACACGTGGGGAAAGAGAAGGATGCAGTCCCACAGATAGGTTTACAATTTAGGAAAACAGAGTTGTCACTTACAATGTCATTACTAGAGCAAGAAATTATCAAGTAACACAACCGGTCGCAATTCCGTTTTATTTGAATACCATTCTCATAAGACGTGTATTTCTAACATCTTTGGAGTCTCTTAAGGCCATGTTGTTTAAGCTGGTTTTTTTGTTTGTTAGTTTTGTTTGTTTTAGGGAGAATTTGTATTAATAGAGAGTGGAACAAGTCAGTCATGAATATTCATTAAAAAACTATTGCAGAGGAGAAGATAAATTATATTCTTATAAACATTCTCAGTTTTGCACAATATCAAATCAGTTCCTTGAGCTCTTTTAAAACACAGAACAATATATTCTGATTTATAGCTGCAGGGGAAGAGAACATCTTCAGTACTTCCTGAGAGTTGTTTATTATAAAAAAATTTTTAGATTAGGCTGGGGAATTTTATTAGCTAGTGTTATATACCAAAGTTGGAGGAGGGGGAAAACCTTCAGAACTCAATTGTGATGGCGAAAGACAAAAAATAGCGTAAAGGCTGAGTAGGCTTTTATTTGCTGATAACGATTTAACAGCATTTATCTAGTACTTGGCTCAGTGGCCATGACTGTCACATGGCCACCCTTAAATATAAAAAGGCAGAGAAATAGAGGGTTACTTTTTCAAAACCTGGGGATTTGACTACCCAAACAAATTTGAAATAATGAGGAGACACAGGAGGGTGGATATCATGTAGGCAACACGGGGTCAGTCTGAGACATTGTCATAAAACGGATTGACAGACAGGAGTGCTGAAGGGAGTCGGAGGAAGGAGGCTTTCTAACTTGTACCAGTGGGAAGTTCCATTTGACCTGGACTTGGATAGAGTGATAAGATTCGAATGTTGGCAGAGGAGAGAGAGGCAGAAGGATGCCATGAAAAGAAGAGTGGCCCAAGTAAACGTGCAGAGGTAGGAATATATGGAGTGTGCGTGAGAAGAGTATCTTTTTCTCTGTTGCGTGCAAATAATTGCAGAGGTGTACGGAAGAGGGTGGTGGAAGTAGGGCAAGTGTGGGCAAAATCACGGAAAGCTTTGAATGCAAGGAGGGAATTTGGAATTTATCCTGTCATAGAAATGTCTTATCACTCAACTATCTCTTAGATCTATCCCATCTTCTCCATCCACTGTGCCATCTGAGACCACATCATCTTCTGAACTCTTGCTTCCTCCTCAGTGAAGACTCAGAAGGACCCGTGTAATGCCTAAACTTGCTCCCCATGGTTTCATGCCTTCCCATGATTCCTCTGACTTTCCATCAATGTGGAAGAGAGCCCAAGCTCCTCAGTCTGGCATTTGAAGCCCTTTAAAGGAGGAAGGGGCTGATTGAAGACTATAGGAGAGAGAAGGAAGCAGACATGGTATCGGGGCTCCACGGAGAGTCATGAGGATGCTCCTCTGTTCTTGAAGCTCCTACTTCAGAAGATAACAAACTTTAAGGGCGATGGAAAAGACAATAGCCCCCAGTTAGCAGGGAGTTTATTTCTATCCCCACCCCATGTCTCTTACTGCTGCCCCTGTCCTTATTTGTTCCAGATCCTTCCCTCTAGGACATACAGATCTGAGGTCAGAGTTGGCAGCAGCATAGGTCCTGGCCCTCTCCTGTCCTTGACATCCTATCGGTGCCAATGGTATTACCAGTGTTATGGCTGGGTAAGTGGAATGGGAGGCAGGGTGGAAGGTACCTGAGGAAGCCAAGAATGGGCTGTGGGGGTGTGAGTAGGGGCGGAGGATGGGCAAGGCCTGCAGTAAGGTAAAACGGTGAGAACCTAAGGAATTAGGTACTTGATAAATAATAAGTAATGGACAAGTTCCAGGCGTATATTCTGTGACTGGCATTGTTATCCACCATGCATCCCGTTTAAATCTACCCAACAGCCACCTTAGGAATTATTATTCAAATTTCACAGAAGAGAAAGGCAGGCTTTGGGAGATGAAGCACCTTGCCCAAATTCACTTGAAATTCTGCTAGTGAAGTACCCAACTGTTCTGACTCCTAGCTCCATTTTAATGCTATACCCCTGCCACCCTAGAACTTAAATGATAAATGTGTCCACATCTGCTTCCTCAATATCTTGTATGTGTGGTGTTGTTAAGTAACATGTGAGAAAACATAAACAGCATGGCGGCCCAGAACCAAGTGTGTCAAGATCCATGGATGAGATGTCTTAGAGTACCAGACTTTACGTGTGGAAAGCTGAGGTCCAGGCCAAATGCTGTTACTCCTTTCTCTATAACATCAGACAGGACCCTTAATCTCTCTGAACCTCAGCTTCCCCATCTATCTAGGAGAGTAGTAATAAAACCATTATAAGAATGACTTAAGCTGATTTCTGTGAAGGTGTTTGGAAATCTGTAAACACTTACACAGGTGGTATATTACTAGAAGTGGCCTCAGGAACCATGAAGTTCACCAGTACATTCGTTTCATACTTGGGAGAGTTGTCACCTAGGAAATGGAGAAGGAAGAGGAAGGAGTAATTGTTCAGTAAGCACCAATAGCTAAGTTACAACCTGCAACTATTATCACAGGGCGCCATGCGCTCTGGAGTTAATATCTTTGATTCTCACCACACTGCGGCTTTGGTATTTATTATACTCTTCTGATTGAGAAACGGAGATTCAGAGATGATGTAACATGGCCAATACCACCAGATGCAGTTACCACCAACAACAAGGACAACAGAAAACTCAGCAGACTGGATTCGGTTGGTGCAGTTTAGGAGTCCCGAAGACCACCCTCATGTTCCACGATTTACAAAAAAAGACTCATAGAACTCAGAACTGCTATATTCATAGTTGTGGTTCATTATAGCAAAAGAATAGAGATCAAAATCAGCAGAAGGAAGTGACACATAAGGGAGGGTCTAGGAGAGACCAGGCCCGAGCTTCCAGTTGTCTCCCAGAGGAGTTGTATGGACAGTGCCTGCTTCTCCCAGCAACGATATGTGGCAACACTCACAATATTACCAGTCAGGGAAACTCTCCAAGCCTTGGTGTCCAGGATTTTTATTGGGAATCTGGACCTGTAGCATGGCTGGCCACCCCCATGGCTGACCTTAGTCAACAGCCCTTTCAGGGGTCAAGCTGATACTGTGTGGCCCCAGGTCTCAGGTAAACCAAAACACTCTTATCAGGCAGGACATTCCAAGGGCTTAAAAGTTCCCTACCAGGAGATGGGAAGTGGCCAGATCTTTCTAGGGTAAAGTTAATCCTTTAATGCACCGTTGGGATACTGGGGGACACAAGGCAAGTCTGTTTCTCATCTTGAATCCTCTCTCACAGGGTTGCTTTCTCATGTTTTGATGGAAGTCACGAAGATACCTGTGGAAGAGGGCCTGTGCACTACAGTTCCCTGCAAATTAGAATTTTCCAAAGACTCCCCAAGTCATTCCATGATCACAGGCTACTGGTTCAATAAAAATATCAGCTTCCCTGTAGTCACAAACCAACCCAGTGTTACCAAAGATAACAACACAGATGGAAGATTCCACATTATTTGGAATCTTGAAGAACAAGACTGTACCCTGCTGATCCACAATGTACTCAAAAAGGACAACATGACATACTTATCCTATGCAGATCCAGGAAAACAAAAGAGTGCTTTACTGAAGAATATCACACTCTCCATGTCAGGTGACATTCAATCTCATGCGGTGGGTGGTTTGGAAAGAAGGAACTCCAGAAGGGATTCTGATCATTGTATATTTTTACCCCACTGGGCATTGGGCTTTACAAAGCTTAGTGATTCCACTTTTACAACAATAGTACAAAGAGATGGGTACAATTGATGACTTTATTTTCTGCCTAGAAATGGTAAAAAGAGAGGAAATGACGTGCCTAGCAGCAGCATCAAGCCAGGAAGAGGTGGAGGCGTAAATGATCCCAGATCAGCTGGGAAGGAATGGAGCCAATGGGGAGAGTTGGATTGGGAGGGAGGAGGCAGAATAAGAGCTGGCCCTAGGAAATGTAGTCTAAGGGACAGAAAAGGGATCAGAGGCCACGTATGTCCTTAGGAAAGTCACTCACCAGGGTTCAGGTTTGTTCAAGTTCTGCCACCTTAAGACCTCTTCAGTTGGCTCCCCTAGATAATGGGGTATGCCCCTTCCATTCAGAGAAGAGAAATGTACTTATGAAGAGCCATCCAACAATAGCAATCCAGAGTCCGTGTGGTCAGATGAGTAGAGAAGGTACCAAATGAGTTAATGAGTGGGAACGCACTTCATAACCTGGAAACATGGTCCATCAGTGAAGTGTCCATGAGGGTTCCTGGTCCCCAAATTTGGGTCCAATGCATCTCCCTCCAGATCTGACCCAGAAACCAGAGCTCTACATCCCAGAGCACCTTGTGGCCGGGAAGCCTGTGACCTTGACCTGTACCATCAGAGGCCCCTGCATAGAAACCAAAGTCCTCTTCCTGTCCTGGAAAGGGCCTACCATGTCCTTCAACACAGATGGTTCCAGCAACTCCTCCTCTTCCTCAGTGCTGCACTTCACCCCAAAGCCTGAGGACCGTGACACCACCCTCCAGTGCCGTTTGAACTCCCTACCTAGCTTGACCAGAAGTAACAACAGCTTCCTTGTGGTCTGTGAGTGCTGGTGGGCAAGGGGAGATCTGGAGTGTGGGAGAAGTGATAAGCCCAAGAGAAAGACCTGAGTCCTTGTAGGAAGGTGGGAGGTCGTCTGTGGAGCAGCTACATGTTACCTGGCTTCTGGGGCTGAAGGGTCAGCTGATCCCAAGTCTGAGACAGATCAGGAGAGAGAGTAAAGGGGAACTGCTCTGAACTCAAGCCCCTCTGAGCTTTCAGAAAATCTTTTTGAAGCTCCCTGTGACTCATGAACAAAGAGAAGGCTGGGTACTGGAGGAAGCGTGGAACCGAAGTCAGGATGCCTTGCTGACTCCTAACCCTCCCTCTCCACAGCACCTCCCATTCTATTCTATTCCTCTTGTTCCTTTGGGAAAATTCTACAGTGCAACTGTTCCTTCTATGGAATCCCCACTCCCACTGTGCAGTGGTTGATGAAAGGCGTTCCTGTGAGTGTGAACAACATGGATAACATCCTCCAGGTGACTTCCATGATAAGGGCCCCCTGGAACAATAGCACCATCAGCCTCTTGGGGAAGCCAGAAATAGTCATGAACCTCCGCTGTGAAGGGAAGAACCAATATGGAATCTATGCCTCAAGCATCTTCCTGATACCAGGTAAGTATACAGAGGGTCTCGTGACTGGGATAGAATGACAACACCTAGGGACCAAGATGAGGATGAGCACAGGGACAAAAGGGTAGTAGCTCAGACTTCACAGCCTTAGGAGAAAAAACATTCTCACTGCCTCTGATTTCAGATAAGAGTTCAGTTTCCAAAATGTTCGTGAAAGGTCTGGTTCAGGGCGTTGTGTATGGATTCGCTGCATCATCACTCTTCTTCTTCTTCCTTGTCCTCTTTGCGTGAGTATCAAGTTAAAGTTCATTAGCATGCCTGTTTCAAAACCTACTACATTTATTTATGTTCTTTCTGTCTTTCCTTAAAATTCTTCCATTTTATTCTGCTTTTTCTACTCTCTTACATCATTAAATTGCAGCTATTCTTCTTTTCCAATATTTGATTTTTAAGGCTATAAATTTCCCTCTAAGCATAACTTTAGCTGCATTTCACAAAATTTTAATATAAAATATTATTTAAAGCGTTTCTAATTTCCATTATGATTTTTTGATCCATGGGCTTTTTTAAAGGCATCCATGTTTTCTAATAACTCATTTTTCAATTTCTAGCTTAAATCCAGTAAGTTCAGAAAATATACTACGTATGATTTCAATTTCATATTTTCTTTGTGGCATAATTTTTGTTTAGTGTTTTTTGTTTGTTTGTTTGTTTTTTTAGGTGAGGCAACCCTCGGTTGACCTCACAGATTGCAACGACCTTGTCAGCTTACAATCCCTATTTATTTTTTTAATTTTTACGCCTACAGCACCTGGTCTTCCTAGGTGGTCTCCCATCCAAGTATTAACCAGGCCCGACCCTGCTTAGCTTCTGAGATCAGACGGGATCAGGCTTGTTCAGGGTGGCATGGCCATAGACTTGTTTAGTTTTTATAAATATTCTGTGTGGGCTTGAAAATAGTGTGTATTCTACACACATTGAATTCAGTGTTCCACATGTATATAGCCTTTAAATCAAGTTTATTAATCATGTCGTTTAAATCTTCTCTAGCGGTACTGTTACTTCTGCTTGGTGCCTTTCTCTACACTTAATCTCCCATCCCTGTCCCCTTCTTTTACCTGGCTCATGTTAACTCATCATGTGGGACTCCAGCTCACAGCTCTTTCATCATGTGCTCCAGGAAACCTCCCCTCGTGCCTGGGTTGGGTGTCTTTGCAGGGCACCCATAACCATCTAGGTCTGGGGTATTAGCACTAATGCTTTCACTCTGATGTGACTAAGCATGGGTATCCTTTTGTTTTCTGTTATTTATATATATTTTTGGCCTCTTTATTTTGTGTTTTAGTCTTTTATCAATTCTGAGAAATTCTCCACCATTGTTTCTTCAGATATTACCTCTGCCCTTCTCTTTCACTGTGAGGTTTTCATTAACTACTTGTAAAACTTTCTTTCAATTCTTTTCTCTCTTACCCTGTAGTCCTATATTTTCCAGGGATATAGACAAGTAAACAAGTGCTAGGTTAGAGGTCTGTACAAGAAAGATACAAAGGGAACCCAACCCTTTCAGTATCTCCATCATTTGGTAGGGGTACTGGTATTGTCTAGAAACTCTTCATTTTATCCCTGGTCAGTCTTCCCCGACACGATACTCTGTCAGTATTATAAATGTTTCTCTCCTTCCCACAGCTCTCTCACGTCCTCCCCCTCTCACTCTTAGCAATAAGGTTTACCTACCTCACAGGAAAAAGCAACTCCTGACACCTACGAAGTTATCGCCATTGGTGCTAATGATTCACTCCTGGCCTTTTTCAAAGAAAGAGGCATCCGTTTTCCTGTGTGAGGTTAGCCCCACCTCCTGTGCTTGGGAATGCATCTCCTCCACACTCCATGAATCATCCCTTCTGTCTCTTAAATTTTCAATCATTCTTTCTTTACTGGCTCTTTCTCAGAAGGATATAAAAATGCCCAAATCTCTCCCGCCTGAGTCCCACAAACTCCCTCTATGTACCATCCCATATTTTATTTTGAGAGACTAGCTTACACCCACTTCCTGATTCTCATCACCTTTACATTCTTCAATCTACTGCAATCTGCTCTCCAGGACCATGCCACCAAAATGGCACTTTCTAAAGCAACCAGTTACCTTTATTCTCAAAAGCCAATGGCAGATGTTCTGTGTTTCTCTTGTTCATCTTGAAGTGGCATTTATGATTCAGAGGGGTGGGATGAGGCCCTCCTGCCAAGTGTCTCCTTTTCACAGTGAAGGAGTATAGCAAGGCCACCTGCTAAAAGGGATTGTGTAGGAGCAGGGATGAGGGGTAGGGAATTTAAAAAGAGAGTGATGATGGTGCTGCAAGTGGTTGGAATGGCCACTGAGAATAATGAACAGGATCTGGACAAGCATGAGGAAAACAATTGGTAAGCAGCAGCAAAGGTCCAGTGGTGGCTGTTAATGGCACTGAATGTCATTTGTGTGCGATGCCTCCTTCTAGCAGTGGTCATTGGAAGAGAAAGAGTAGGTAACGGCATTGATTTAGGTTGGGATCTGTGCAGAGTGCCATGAAAGGGCGATGATGTGGGAGACAAGGGAGGCATGGAGGCTGAAGGGAGAGAGCACTTTGAATGGGTAGCCATTTGTATGCAGTGGGGTGGGAAAGGAAGGAAGAGACACCAAGATAGTTCCTAGAGAGTGTGGTGTCTTGGAACCAAAGTTTCCACCTGCAAGATCAAAGAACAGGAACACAGAATTGGAATGAGAGCACCAGAAAGCCGGATAGAATAGAAGAACTAGGCAGATCATGAGGTATTGGGATTTAAATTTTCAGAGGTGGAGAAGTTTGGGGGGATAATGGACCCTTGGTAGTTAAGGGAGACAAGTTGCACTAGTTAGGACTCTTTCATTTGTGGCTGCAAGAGCTGGACTCCACAAGTTCAAAGAAAAAGAGAACGGTTTTGGTCACCTGTTGCTTTGTCACTACTCCCTAAACTTAGTGACTTTAAGCAATGATCATTTCAGTATAGCTCACAGTTCATGGATGAAGAGTTTGGGTCAGGTCCAGCTGGATGATTCCTCTGCTTCCTGTGGTATCCATTGACGTCACTTGATAGTATTTGGCTCACAGCTGGGCTGAGATGGAGAGTCCCAGTGCCTTTGATCACAGGCATTTTGATGGGGACAGCCACAGGCTAGGCTCAGCTGGTTCCCTCTCTCTTTCCTTGTAGCCTCTCATCTCTATGAGGCAGAAGTGGCCAGTCCTCTTTAAGGCTAGGCCAGGAATTGACAGAGCATCACTTCTTCCATTTTCTGTTAGAGCAAGTCACAGGCTAGCTGAGGTTTAAGGGGAGAGGAAACAGGCCCTACCTCTCCACGGGAGGAGTGCCAAAACTTCGTGGCCATCTTTAATCGGCCACAGGAGTATATCAACCAAGTGTTAAGTCTCAGACTCAAACAACAGATTTATCTTCTCACAATTCTGGAGGCTGGAAGTCCAAAGTCACAGTTGCTGCCCCTTCACACAGTGATGCCTCTGTGACACATGTCTCTGGTGTCTCTTTTCTTACAAGGAGATCAGTCATATTGGATTAACAGCCTCTGTTTAACTTAATCACCTCTTTGAAGGGCCCCGTCTGCAAGTACAGTCAACCCCAGAACCACGCGGGTTTGAACTGTGCGGGTTCACTTGTAGGGGATTTTTTATTGACCTGCGCAGTACAAACCCGCATTGCTTAAGGGTGAACCGTACAGTCACATGGTTCAGGCCTATCCATATGACCTCATTTAACCTTAATTACCTCTTCAAAGCCCTTATCTCCAAATGCTGTCACATTCAGAGGTATTGGGTGTTGGAACTTCAACTCGAGAATTTCAGGGAAAGGGCACAGTTCAGCCTATAACAGGGAGTGTCTGTGACTGGATCCAGGCACATGAACAGTGTCTTGTCTGTCCCCATCCTCAGCTTTGCCTCTTCCATGTTGACTTGACCTCTGACGGTTCTCTCCACCCAGCGGGCCTGATGGCCTGCAGCCCCAAGTTCACAGCCTCCTGTCTTAGCAACTCTAACTGAAAGAAAACTTGTCTTGCTCTTGGTAACGTACCAATCACAGAGATAACTCGATTGTTCCTGCTTGAGTCACAAGCCCAGTCTGGACCAAGGGCAACCCTGAGTCTGCCCTGTCCATTCCCATCAAAACCACAAGAAAAGCTCCTGTCCATGCTTCCTCTTCGCCCCTTCCACCTCCTGACTGACCCTGGTGCTTCCCTGTGTGGCCCTGTGCGGCTGCCCTCTCCTGGAAACTTTGAGTGACAAGCTACCTTTTCAATGGCAGTTGTCTTCTGATCTGTTGGCTTCACCAGAGCCAAATACAAACAAAATCCCAGGTACAGTTTAAAATAGCTCGGGAAGAGCCGGACTGGGCAAAGCAAGGGGACCAGGCAGCAGGCCTGGAAGTGCCAGGTCAGGAGAGAAGGGGGACCTGCCACGTGATCAGTAGTAGGCCTGCACAACAGAATGCTGCCCAGACAAGTTCTCCGTGCACTGCTATGCACAAATGTGCCAGAAATATTAAGAGAAAGAAGCAAGGTGTATATATATATAAAGATTAGTCCAGAAATAAAAAGTTGTATGCTTATCGAGATAAGCACAGTCATGACGGGCCGCAGGGCTGGAGGGCTGGGGCTTCGTCCTAGAGCGCTGGGGAGCCATGGGACAGTGGTGAGCTGGGGAAGAGGCTGGGAACAGGGTCCATGCCCCGGGAATAGGTATTCATGCCCCCATTCGACTGATGGAGGGGAGGGCTGGTCACCGCCCATGCGTGGGAGGAGACTTGGTCTCCTGGGCTCCAGCCCCTTCTGAGCGTCCAGCTGAGCACAGGCTCTTTGCCTTAGAAGGAAAGTGCTTAAATGGTGGAAGAAGAATCAAACCCGCAAGGACGAAGAGGCCCTGATCCTCAAGAGACCAGAGCAGCTGAAGGAGCAGGAAACGTTCAAGGACACCGAAATGGGTACACCAGTCTAAGTTGAAGGTCAGATCCGGGGCGGCACACACGTGCTGCACTGCTGAGGCCACCAGGGGGCACTCGTGAGAAACATACTCCCGGAGGCCCCCTGGACCCTCCAACTCAAACCCTCAGGGCCAGAGCCCAGAGCGCATGCGCTGCGGGCAAACTCCCCGGGCACAGAGAACCCGGGCTGGGCCCGTCTGCCTCTGCGCGGGTCTTCAGGCTGAGCTCCCCTTCCAGCCCCAGGCCCAGCCCCTGCCCTGCCAGGAGGGGGCGGTAAGTAGCAGGAAGGGGCCCTGGCAGTCTGTTCAGCCTGCTGTCACAAAGCACCACAGACGCGGCGGCTTAAACAGCAGGAATGTACTTTCTCACGGTTCTGGAGACTGACAGTCTTGAGGTCAAGGTGTGGTCGGCAGGGCTGGATGCTCCTGAGACCTCTCTCCTTGACTTGTAGGCGACCGTCTTCTCCCCATGTCCTCATGTGGTCCTCCCTCTGTGTGTGCCTGTGTTCTCATCTCCCCTTCTTACAAGGACACCAGTCCTACTGAATCAGGGCCCACCCTAGTGACCTCATTTTACCTTAATTATCTCTTCCAAGGCCTGTCTCAAAAATGCAGTCACATTCTGAGGTCCTGGGAGTTAGAGCTTCAGTATATGAGTGGGGGGTGGGGACACAATTCAGCCCATAATAGAGGGTGCAGGAGCTGGTTGGACCCTGCATTTGTGGGAGACCCGGAGAGGGGAAGGGGCTTGCCACAGGGAGAGGAACTGCAGCATCTGCTTCTCCCACAGTCTAGGGCTCGAGAGAAAAGACCGTGGACACGCAAACCACAGGATGGATGATGACAAACGTGTGGCTCGTGGGCGTGGCAACCCACCAGCCCAGTCAGACCTGCGCAGACACGCGGGCTCCCTCTCTCCTCCTCCCCCCGCCCCCGTCCAGGCCTCCATGCGACCTGCGTGCTGTCGGCCTACCCCAGGGCCACAGCTGCTGCCTGTCCTCAGGCACACATGACACACAGAGGGCCCTGGAGGGAGGCGGCTCCAGGAAGTCCACTGCTGCCGCCAGAGGCCACGGGGCCACTGCGAGCCCGGAGCGACAGCGACCCTCCCATAGCCTCAGCATCCCGCAGGGGACGGAAGGGGCTGAGGCACTGAAGAAATCCCACAGGCCTCTCTTCGCGGGGCCACCGAGAATCCCGAGGCCCTGTTCTCCGCACCTGGCTTTCCAAACCGGGAAACTGAGGCTCGCAGCACCTCAGGCCACGCAGCAAGACCACCCCGCTCAGGACTCCCAACCCCAGGTCCTTGGTCCCTGTCCTTGGTCATCAGCTCCCGACCTGAACAGACTCTAGTGTTGCGGATGCAAACTCGGAAGTGCCCCGGGCCAGGAGGGTAACGCAGCGAGCGCAGCCGCCCCGCCTGCAGGGGGCGCCAGGCAGCAGTGAGCTCCGCTCCCGGCCTTTCCCTCCACCTCCCAGCGGGCCCCCCCCCCCGCCCCACCGCGTCTCTGCTGCCAGATCTTCTCACTGACCCCACCCCACCCCCCGGAGAGTCCAGAGCTTCAGATTTCAGGGTGAACTACCTGGATTTGAACATGTCACTGATCGAAACCATGTTTTTAGAAAGCAGGACAGGTCCAAGGAAAGCCTCTCAGTTGCAGACCTGATCAGAAGCTCAGATACGGAAGGGACACCTCCCCTCGAAGCCACGTCCTGCCAAGGAGAGGTGTCTGTGTCCCGAATGCGACCCCTTTGCCAAGTGGAAATGGAATCCCCAGAATCCAGGCGGAGGCTTGGGGGGGGGGGGTATAGAAGTTTCCTGGGTGGAGAAGGGATGTTCCAGGTGACTCAGGGGCCACAAACACCCTGCCCCGGCCACGCTTACGTTCTGAAAGTGGGGAGAGCGTGTGTGTGTGTGTGTGTGTGTGGCGGGGGTGGGGGGATGATTAAAAATAAGTGAACACATGAAATAAGGAAATGGTAAAAGCGCCGGAGAAAACGAGACAGGTGCGACAGAGATGTTGGGGGGGGGGTGTTACTCGGCAGAGCGCCCGCTACACAGTCTCCCTAAAGGATGAGAAAGGGTCTGTGCCGAGCTGCTGGGAAGAGCCTGCCAGCAGAGGGGACAGCAAGTGCCAAGGCCCCAAGGCTCGATCGGGCCCGGACAGGACAGCGGCTGGGGCCGAGTGGGCGCTGTGGGGCGGTGGCCTGGGCTAGCTCCTGTGTCCAGGGGGTGTTGACCTAAGGTGGAGGCAAAGGCGGAGGCCCAGAGACCAGAGCATGAGACGCTGGCAGCTCGGAGCAGCTCAGAGCAGGGAGAGGACGGAGGCAGAGCCAGCAGCTCCTGCAGACAGACTGGGTGTGGGGGACGGATGTGCTTTTGAGGTAAAGCAGCCCCAGTGGGGCGACCTCGAGAATCCCTCCTCCGGCCGCCCCAGACGTGGAGCAGGTTCAGAAACTGCTGTCCCCTTGCCTCAGAGGTATCTGCGGAGGACGGGACAGAGATGCCTCACCTGCTGGGCCAGGAGGGAAGAACGAACCACAGGAGACCCGGGTGCTGGGTGGAGCCAGCACCTGCCCCCAGATCGCTCATTCTCCTCAATAACCTTGAGTTGACGCCACCTAGCAAGGGAGGGACATGGAGGTTCTGGGAAGAGAAGTGACTTGTCGAAGGTCACACAGCCAGGTTCGGGACGTAAGGGGGGTCGTCCGTCCAGACCCTGGATTACCGTCTCCCCGCTCCCAGCCCCGACGTCATGGCCCCGCCCCCGTGCCTCTCCATTGCCCCCTTATCCTGAGGACGAGTCGGGGTAGGAGGAAGAAGGAAATGTCATCCCCAAAGTCAGTGTCATTCATGAAAGTAGAGAAGCTGAGCACGTCCCACAGGAGGAGGCGCTGGGGACCCGGATTCCTGGGTCTGAGGGCGGAGGGGCTGGGTGACAAGACCCCTCGGTCTGAGGGAACAGGGACTGGGGGCCTGGACTCCTGGTCTGAGGGCGCAGGAGCTGGGGACCCGGATTCCTGGGTCTGAGGGCGGAGACGCTGGGTGACAAGACTCCCGGCTCTGAGGAAGGGTGACATTGGGACCCGAAGCAGGAGGCAGCTGGGCTCCAGGAGAGTCCGGGACCGCGGGTTCCGGGGGTCGAGGGGCAGGAGGCGGGACGCCGCGGGCGGGAGGGTTGGGGGCCGGGCCGCAGTAACAAAGGCCTCCCCCTCCCACGAGCAGCCCCCGAGGCCCCGCCTCCCCGGCCCCCCGCCTCCCCTGATTGGTCGGCCTTCCTGCCCGTCAGCACCGCCCCCCTCCCCGGGTCTGCAGCAGCTCCGGCCGCCTCGTCGCGCCCCCCCAGCCCCCTCCCCCCGCCCCCGCCGCCCCCCGGGCCGGTGCAGCCGCAGGCGGGGTCCCCCTCCCCCTCCCCCTTTCCCCCCAAGCCGCGCGCGCCCCGGACCGGCCCCCCCTTTCCCCTCCCCCTCCGCGCCGCCGCTGCCGCGATGCCCCCCCCCGCGCCCGGGGCCCGGCTCCGGCTCCTCGCCGCCGCCGCCCTGGCCGGCCTGGCCGTCATCAGCCGAGGTACCGCAGCGCCGGGGGCGGGGGCTCGGCCGGGACGCGGGGTCCTGGGCGCGGACGGAGGGCTGGGGCCTGCGTGCGCGGGCGGGGCGGCTGAGGCCCCCGGACTCGGAGGTCCGGGCCCGGGGCGGAGGTCTGCAGCCCCGGCTGAGAAGGGGGTGCTCGCACGTCTGGACCCGTGCCCGGGGGACCCGGGGGGGGGGCGGTGGTCAGCGCCCCGGGGCGCGAGCCTGGGCCTAGGGGCGGGGGTCTGCTGCTCCCGCCGGCCCGAGGGTCGCGGACATCTGGCCAGGCCTGGGATCGGAGTGTGGGCTCCGGATCAGGGCCGGGGTTCCGACGCTAAAGTGAGGATCCCCGGGCCCGGTCTCTGAACTGAGTTGGGGTGTGGCGAGAGAGGGACTGCCCCGTGGGGGGTCTGCCCCTCTACGTCCCCGCGGGGGGGCGGGGGTCCTGGCCAGAGGGCTGGGACAGGCGTCAGCAAGCAAAGATGGGGGTCGTAGGAGGAGGGGCGGGGGTGTCACAGACCTCCGTCCAGGGGGGCCAGGGAAGGAGGGGCAGGGGTCTGGTGTCCTCTGAACAAGGCCGAAATTCCCCAGCTGGGTCATCTAGGTTGGGGGCAAGTGTTGGTACTGGAGGGGCTGTAGTTATAGGGAGGCAGGAGGGTCCAGGAAGTTGGGGTCCTGGGCCGCGGACTCAGATGTGGGGAGCTCTGGCAGAATACCTGTGCCCCCGGGACTGGATGGAGGAATGGACAGATCGAGAAGGGAGGGAAGGGTTAACACAGGGTCAAAGGGTTAATCTCAGCCCTCCCAGTGGGAGAGGGGCTGGGGGCTGGAGAATGGAAAGTGGGGGGCTCGGGGCAAACCACACATTCTCTAGAGAGAGGATGTGTAGCTGAGCCTTGCGTCTCCCAGCCGGGGCTGCAGCCCTGACGTCCAGGGATGTCACCTTCGGAGGGGAGGACAGGGAGAGGAGAGCCACCCCGAGAGCAGGGCTAAGTCACGGCTTCTGGAGGATTTCCCCAGGCCCCGCCTCAAATCGGGGGTCACAGAGTCAGGGACAGGCGGTCAGGGCAAGCTGGAGCCACCAACAGTCTGGGTGAGGCGGCTGCTCCGGGCCCCGCGCCAACACACGCCAGGTCACGCACGGCTACGTCGACAGTGGCACCGGCCAGCCCCGTGGGAGCAGGCCCGGCCACCGAGTGGGACCCCCAGTCTGAGCTTTCCTCTGCGTGACCCGTGTGACTCGCCGTCTGACTTTCTGGCTGCCTGCCCGCATCTCTCTGTCTCCATCACGTGTCTCTTTGGGTCTCTCCAGGAGTCTCAGCCATTTCCGGAGGCTCCTTGGCTGCAGGCCACAGTCCCTGTGTCTCTGTCTCTGGGTCTCTGTCTCTCCATCCCTGGGGGGCTCAGCACAGTCTCACATCTGTCCCTCTCTGCCATTGTCACGCCACGTGTGCCCCCCTCCGTCGCTGGCTTCCTCCCACGAGCAGTGGTCCTCTTACTCTTCTGGGAATTCACAGCCCATCTCGGTCACTGACACCTCATTTTTCTCCTTGTCCTTCCCTTGTCTCTGGCCTTCTGCTTTCTCCCTCTCCTCCTTTACTCCCTCCCCTCCCCCTCCGCCTCCCCTTGGCCCCCCTCTCTCCCTTTACTCTCGTGATAACTCCCCACTTGTCAGAACCCCAGAAATCATTGGCGTTGCCCCTCCTGGGCTGGGAGCTTAGCGGAGGCAGGAGGGGGCCCGGGGCCCAGGTCACGTGCCTTCCCACCTGCGGGCCTTGGCTTCCTCATCTGAGAACTGAGGACAGGAGGGCTTGGGGCAGGGTGAGCTGACACAGACCAGGTGGCAGGAAGGTGGCCCCACCAGCCCAGCCCCCCACCCACCGACAGTTGGGGCTCCATGAGGAAACGCCAGTGGAAGGTAACACAGAATCGCGGCTCCCGCTTTCTTTGCCGCTCATTTGGTGTTTTCCAAATTGCAAGGGGGATGCGTGCAGGTTACCGTGTAAGAGCAGATCCCGCCACACCCCGGCCCCCCCCCGCCCCCCACCACTGTCCCCAGAGAGCCAGGTCAACAGGCTGGGTACATCTCCCTGCCCTGCAGCCTCTTGTCACTGAGATGAAGTCAGACACGCAGATTTTGTGTCTGCGAGGGGTTGGTTTGTTTGTCGATGTCTCTTCCAAGATACAAACAAAATAGACCCATTTCTCTGCAATTGACCTTTCTCTACCTTTCTGGCACCTGTCAATATTGTTCTACCTTTATTTTTTTCTAAATTATTTATACCAACACATGTACACACACACACTCACACACACACACACTCACGAGGCAGCTGCAGCAGGGGAGGGCAGTCTCTGTGCTCACTGGCCGGCAGCATGGCCGTGTCAGACCACGGTGGGCAGGGCGAGTGTCCACCAGGCTGGACTGTGGCCTCTGCCTTCTCGTTCATGCAACACACGTTGACTGAGCCACGGTCTCTGTTCAGCACTGGGGTCCACACACATGCAGCAAGCGGCCCCTGGACCTCCAAGGTCAGTGGGGAGGAAGAAGAGTCTGGGTTTCCCCAGTGCCAGTGAGCCCAGGCCCTGCCCCTTCTACCCCCGTTTCCCTGCCAGAACCACACACTCCCTCCTGATGTGTCCCCACGTTCCCCAGGTCCAGCCACGTTTCTGCCAACAGCTCACACACACCCCTGGGCCTCTCACTCACCATCTGTGGGTTCCGGCCTGCGGAATCCAAGCACCCCCCCCCGTGAGGGGGTCCCAGCTTCGCCTGAGTTCTTTCAGGGGGGCAGAAGGTTCTAATCTCCAACTCAAGATCACTCAGTTGTCAGGAAGCCCCATCTCTCCAAAGAAGTTAATCCGCCCACTTGTGACCTTCATCCTTCGATTTATCGAACAGGCATGAGGGCCATTAGTCTGGACTGGCAGCAAGCCATGGGGTCTCTCAGTCACGGGGGAACCCCCAAACAGCCTGGCACCTGCCAATCATCCCACCGTGCAGCTGTGGGCAGGCACCTAACCAGCAGGCATTGTGTTAGGCTCCTTACTTGAATGACCTGTTTTCATCCTCCCCGCACCCCACCCCCGACTCCAGGAGGCGGGCACAGTGAGCATCCCCATCCACAGGTGGAGACTGAGTCCCAGGGAGCTGAAGTGCCTTGGGCAACTCGGAGGCAGAGCTGGGATGTGAAGCCAGGAAGCCCAGCTTCCCGGCCTGTTCCTGGAGGCGCCTGTGTAGGTCAGCATGTGAGCTGCTGACTCAGGTGCTGGGTACAGAGTAACTTACAGCCCAGAGTCACCCCGGCCTTCCTGGACCCCAACCCTAGGGAACTGAGCCCGAACCAAATAGCAACAGACCTTTCTTTAAAAAGAAGGTGCCGTTTGGAGTAGTCAGCGTTTATGGGGCCCTTTCTGCGTGCTCAGTGCTGAGCTAAACATTTCACTAGTTTGTTGTCTTGGAGTCTCCCACAAAAACCCTTGGAGGGAAGAACTATTATTTTTCTGCCTTTCATAGATGGAGAAGCCAAGGCTCAGACTGGCCAGGAGGTCACCCAGCCAGGAAGTGGGGAGAGGGCACACATTGGATCCCCCAGCCTGGCTTCTCAGGACTTTATCCGGCCTTGGAGGCCATCTGTCCCCTCTACAAACACTTCCCTGCTCTGAGCTAAGCCCTGTTCTGGGGGGATACAGCCAAGATTCGAGCCCTCGGGGAACTCCTAGACGGGTGGGAGAGGCACCCGTGGACACTGTCCCAGCTGAGTCAGAGGGCACCGATTAGGAATAGCAGAGACTCTGCCTCGGACAGTCAGGGAGGTCCTCCTGGAGGAAGGGGCATTTGAGTTTGGGTCTTAAAGACTGAGTAGGCGTTCAAACTTTGGAGAAGCCTGTTGTAGGCATTTATTTATCCTCATTTATTCGACAAATGTTTCCCAAGGCCTTCTGGGCCCAGGCCTTATGCTGGGAGATGCTGGGGACACAGATTTGGGTCAGACCCTTTGAGAAACTTCTGGTCCGACGGGGGAGGCAGACAAGACGGGCGCCGCAGCTCGCTCTGAGCTCTCATGGGGGTGGCCCGGTCATTGTGGGAACGCGGACGGAGCCTGAGGAGCTGGGCCGGGAGGATCCCCCCCCCCCCCAGACTGAGTCAGTTTTCCAAGCAGAAGCCATCAGAGTGGCCCCCGGAGCACTTGCTTGTCTATTTATACACGAAACCGCTTTCGAGACCTCCTGGGGGCGGGGCCTCGAGCCCAGCCACGCCCCCCGGACCCCTGGACGTGGGTCCGACCCAGGCCTCGCCCCGAGGGGCTCCCGTCTGCGGAGAGAAGCAGACGCGGTCACAACCCAGGACGGTCAGGGCCCAAACAGAGGGACAGAGCGGGCGGTGGAGTGGCTCACCCAAGCCCCAGCGCCGTTTACCGAAGCCCAGAGAGAGGCAGGGACCCGCCCCAGGTCACGCGGCACACGGGGCCTCCTGACCCTGGAGTCCGCGAATGGTGCGAGACAGATGTGCAGAGACACATGACACCCACATGTGGAGACGCACAGACCAGGAGCCGGAGACGGACTCCTCCATTCCACGTCTCCAGGGTCGCCCGCACCAGGCCCCAGGGCGTGCTGGGGACACAGCGCTGGTCCCCACCGGCCCTGCCCCGGGCAAGCAGGCGGGGAGGCAGAGGGCCCCGGCGCCGCGGGAGCAGGGCGGGAGCTTGGGGGCTCGCGTGGGCTGTGTCTCCCAGGAGAGGCACCGCTCTGGGAGCTGGGTCCCTGGAGCTGGGCCCCGTGCACACGAGAGGGGACGAGGCAGAAGAGTGACAGCAGGGCCCCCAGAGCCAGGTGACTGGGCAGCTCTGAGGGCTGGGAAGACCCCGCTGGCAAGGGCTGTGTCTGTCTGTCTGTCTGTCTTTCCGTCTGCTGGGACACCTGGTTAGGGTCCTGCCTGCTGGTGTGGGGTGCAGTCCTCACTGCCCCGCCCTGGCTGTGGTGGCCCCCGGCTGTGGTGGCTCCCGCTGGGTTCCCTGAAGCTTGGGTGGCACCTTGGACAGCTCCTTGAAGCTTAGGTGGCTCCGTAGCCCCTCTTTAACCTGTAACATTAGCTGTCATTGGGGGGGTGGTGACTGTGCCCCCGGGGGGTCATCTGGCAATGGCTGGAGGCATTTTGGGTTGTCACCACTGTGGGGTGGGAGGAGCTGCTGGCAGTTAGTGGGTCCAGGCCAGGGAGGGGGGCTGTCCTATGTCCTGCACTGCACGGGAGGCCCTGGCGACCAACGTCAGTGGTGGCGAGCTGGGATGTTTGCGCCCTGGAGCGTGACAAATCCTGAGGGGTGTGCGTGCGTGTGTGGGTGTGGACATGGCCATGCGTGGCTGATCGTAGGGGACGGCGTGGTGGCGTGTGCCGGTGCTGGGCCCGGGGAGGCCCCTGCGTGTGTCAGAGGCTGTGACGATGTAGCCGTGCCATTGCGCAGTCTCAAGCTTCGTGCACGTCTTTGCAGAGTGGGGGGTGGAGGACAAACATGGCCCTTGTGGCCGATCAGGCCAGTGGGTGTGTGTGCACACGCGAGTGCATGTGAGAGACGGCCCCCCGGGTCGGGCTGTGACCGTGTGTCGACTTTGCGCCTGTCGGGGGGGCACTGTTGGTGTCAGGCTAATTGCGTACGTGGGGTGACTCAGTGAGCAGTGGCCGCTTGGCCTGGAGCTGTCCCTCTGTGCCCGAGTGTGACAACAGGGAGCTCCCAGGAGACAGTCGTCTCGTCCACCTGGCCTTCTGCCAGGCGTGCGTCCTGGGCTGTGCACGTCGCCCAGGCTGTGTGTGGCGGCCTGGCCCTCTGAGCAGGTCTCAGGTATTCGTGTGGCTCAGGCTGGCACTGTTTCCTGGCCTGGCCCTGGCTCTGCGTGTCCTCCCTGGGCCCTGATGGCTGTGTGTGTGTGTGCGTGTGCGTGTGTGTGTGCACGTGTGTGTGTGCGCATGTGCGCGTGTGTGTGTGCGTGTGTGTGTGTGTGTGTGCCTGTGTCCATCCCTGGCCGTCCCCTGCTGTCACCGGGCTGCGTGTGGCAGTGTCCTCTCCACACAGCTGGCGAGGGCAAACCCCTTCTCTCCATCCTAGGAGCGATGGGGTGACCCAGGGTGAGGGGCTGCTGGGTCTGTCCCAGCCCCGTCCTGAGGGGCTGCTGATGGAGAGGGCCCCAGGAAGTCATTGGGGCGGCATGGGCAATTAATTCATCCGGTTAATTAGCTCCTCATCCTGGGGCAGGGCAGGGCCCTCGCTCCCCACGCGTCCAAGGTCATGCGGCCTCCTCCTCTCCCCAGCCTGGTGCCGGCTCTATCCGGGGCCTCTGCTTGCCCAGCCCCCACTCCCTGGCTTCAGTCCAGTCTGCTGGCCACCGTCCACAGAGAGATGAATGGGGGGGTGGGGCCCGCGGGGCAGTGGGGCCTGTGAGCCACACGGAAGTGTGCAGGCAGGCGTGGGCCGGCGCCCACAAGCGTGTGTCCATGTGGACGTTGGTCTGCAGAGGTCTGTGTGTGTCCGCGCACCGTGCCTAAGCATGTGTTTGTGCACCTGTGGTAGATGTATGTCTGGCGTGTACATGCACGCATGCGTGTTTCTGCGTGTCTGTGTGCGCGTACGTGGGTGTTGAGTGCCTCCACGCAGCTGGCTCTGTGTGTGTCTGCATGTGTCGGTCGCACGCCCGCGTATCTGTGCGTATTTGTGTGTATCCGTGTCCTCATGCGTCTGTGAATACGTGTGCCCATGCCCACCTGTAAGGTGTACGCATGCACCTGTGCGTGTTTGTTGCATACACGCGTGCGTGTCCGTGTAGGTGTTCTTGACCTGCATGTGTGCCTGCACCCTGTGGACGTGTGTGTCTGCGTGCACGGGCGTGTGTGTGTGCGCGCGTGTACCTGAGGGTTGGTGTGCGTGTCTGACGCGTGCATGTGTCCGTCTGCATCAGTGCGGGCCTCTGGGAAGGTACAAGCTGCCCGTGTCAGCTCTGAGTGTCTGCCGTGTGTGTCTGGCGACATCGACGAATGTGTGTGCAGCCGAGTGTGTGGCGTGTCTGTGCCCGCTGAGCCGTCCCCCCCTCCCTCCTGTCCTCAGGGCTGCTGTCCCAAAGCCTGGAGTTCAGCTCCCCCGCTGACAACTACACGGTGTGTGAAGGTGATAACGCCACCCTCAGGTATGGGGGCTCAGAAGGTCTGCCACGTTGGCAGAGAGGCCGTGAGGGGCACAGATGCTGGGCCTCAGCCTCCCCATCTGTCAGATGGGCGGAGCAGCGGTCAGCACCGTGTGGGGTGGTTGAGAGGATTCCGGGGTCTGTACACACCACACCTGGAGAGCACGGCCCTCCGGCCGCTCAGTGAAGCGGAGCTGGGACTGTGTCCCCAGCCTCTGCCTCTGCCCACTGAGGGTCCCTGTCCCCTTCCTCTGGGTCCCTGTCCCTCATCTTTCTGCATCTCTGTGCCCCTGTTCTGGAGGGTCTGTCCTCCTCTTTGTGGGGTCTCTGGCACATGACAATCACCGCATGAGTGTCAGCTACCGTTGCATGCGCACTTAGGCCCACGACGTTCCCTCTCAAGGACCCGTTTACCCACCTGTAAAGTGGGCACAGTTACCTCTGCCTCACAGGGCGGCAGTGGGCCCTCCTCCGCCCCCTCTAAGCCCCCACGATGGGACGACTGGGGCCAGGCGAGGGTGGGGGACAGAAGGAGCGCCCTCCCCTGGTCCTTCCCGGCAGCTGCTTCATCGACGAGCACGTGACCCGCGTGGCCTGGCTGAACCGCTCCAACATCCTGTACGCGGGCAACGACCGCTGGACCAGCGACCCGCGGGTGCGGCTGCTCATCAACACGCCCGAGGAGTTCTCCATCCTCATCACCCAGGTGGGGCTGGGCGACGAGGGCCTCTACACCTGCTCCTTCCAGACCCGCCACCAGCCCTATACCACTCAGGTCTACCTCATCGTGCACGGTGAGGGCCCGCAGGGGGCGGCGCGACCCCAGGGTACAGCTTCGCGGGAGCCGGACACAGCCCCGCCCTCACGGACTTCAGCCAGCGGGAGGGACAGTCGCACAGAGAGGGACCCTTCAGTGTGGCAGCTTCTGGGACAGGAGAGCCAAAGGAGAAAGCGGAGGCCACATTCACTGGCGCGGCCCTGTTTATTGAGCACCTACTACGCGCAGGCCCTGCTCCAGGCCCTGGCAGTGGAGAAGGGGCAGAGCGGCTGTCCCAGACCCAGCGTCTGAGCCGAGACCTTCGGCCAGGCACAGAGCTGGGGCTGAAGAGGGAACAGCTCGGCTCGTGCCGGGGTTGGGGGAGGAAGTGAGTCAGGGGCACAGAGGCGAGTCCCACGTGGCCGGAAGTGCTAGAATTCGGGAAGAGAGGTGGGGGTGGAGTGGGGGAGCGCTTGGAGAGACGGGGACCCGGAACAGGGACCGTGACGAGCCCGATTCAAGACGGATGGTCTCAGACCCCTCGCGAGCATCAAGTCCAAGGCGTCGTCCACGGAAAGGGGCACCTTAACTTCATGCTCCACCAGAAAAGAAAGTCCTGTCGATCCAACTCCCGCGGCCCCATCAGAGAAACGCTCAGATGGGGTTAAAAATAATAATAATAAAACGCCCACATGTGTTAGAATCGATTTCTACAGCCACATCTACGCCGGAAGGTGGTGGCGAGGGTTTAAGGAGTTCATTTTTGTAAAACGCTGAGCATAGGGTCTACCACGCAGTAAGCACCGTATGAGTGTTCATTAAATAAGTTAATGTTTAAAAGAAATAAGGATAAATAAATACAAATAGAGCTGGGGAGGGAGAAATTCAGAACAGAAGACAGAGGAACCACCTTAGAGACTGAGAGAATGAGGGCAGGGGACCAGCAGCGAGGCATGCAGCCAGACACAGAGGCAAGGGAGAGACAGAAACCTCGCGGACAGTGGACCCCTGGGCCTGTGGGCAGCGGCGCTGGGGACGAGGACCCCTGGGTCTGAGGGAGGAGGGGCTGGGGGCGGGGACCCCTGGGTCCTGAGGCCCGGAACCGGCCCCTCGCTGACCTCTCCCCACCCCCTGCAGTCCCCGCCCGCATCGTGAACATCTCCGCGCCTGTAACGGTGAACGAAGGGGGTAATGTGAACCTGCTCTGTCTGGCCGTGGGGCGGCCGGAGCCCACGGTCACCTGGAGGCAGCTTCGAGGTGAGGACCCAACCCCTGACCCGAGGCGCCTTCCCCCACTCCACAGCCTGGGCCGGTCGGTTCCGCATATCCCTAGCTAGATTCCCAGAGGCCCCCTTCTCTCCCCTCCGGATCCCCCGAACCCTTGCAACGGTTTGGTTCCCCCTCCCGCCTCGACCCTGCTTCTTTCCCCGTTGGACCCCAGATCCTTGGAGCCTTCACCACTTGCCATGGCGGCCGCAGGGACTTCCTCCAACCCACTCGCCAGACCCCAGCTTGCCCCCACGCTGTCCCTACCCCCAGTACCCCCAAACCTTGCCCACCAGCCACAGGATTCTCTTGGACTCCCATCCCTGCCTGAGCCAGGTCACAGCCCGTGGTCCCCATGTCCGTGTCCCCTGGTCACTTCACCCCTCTCTGCCAGCTGCTCCGGCCCAGCGGCTCTCAGGGCTGTCTGACCCCAGAGCGGTGGCATCACCTGGGGATGTGCCAGAAACGCGCACTCCTGGGCCTGTCCCGGACCTGGCAAGCAGAAATCACCCGCCCTGCCCTGTAGCCCTTCAGGCGATTCTGGTGGTGGAGCTGAGACCCGCCACTGTAGGATACCCCGCCCCCACACCAGACAGCGCCCAGGTGCCTGGACGTGACCTCCCAGATCCCAGCGTCCCTGCCTGGATCTCCACCACCATTCCCCAGATCCCTACATCCTCCTTCACTGGGCCTTTGGAGACCAATGGTCACTGGATCCCCTGAGACCCCAAGTTAGGTCTCAGACCCTGGACCCTCCCCCTCTGGGTCATCTGAGCCCCACAACCCTGGTCTTGAGAGCCTGGCTCCCCCAGAGTCCCTAAGTCCCAGAGGGTCTTCTCAGCCCAGTGATTTGTCATAAGACTCCAGGTCTTGGGATTGCTGATCCCAATCACTGGATCCAGATTATCTGGACCCCAAGAGCTAGATCCCAGAATTCTGGATGCTCCCCCATTGGATCTGTCCTCCCTGGATCTTTCTGAGCCCCGAAATACTGGGAGCCTCCCCACTGGGTCATCTGATGTGAGTCATGGGCTCTCAGACCCTTGGATCTTCTGTACCCCACAGTCTAGGACCTTCTGCACTCCCAGACCCTCACTCCCTGCCCCCACCCCCAGCAGGCGATCCCAGCGCCGCCCCCCGCCCCACGCCCCTCCTGTCTCCCACCGACCCGGCCCCCAGGCCCTGCTGCGCCCACCCCGCTGATGTGTGCCCGTGTTGTCCCGTGTTGTCCCGTGTTAAGTGTCTGTGTCTGGCCCCGCCTCCTCCCCTCCCCACCCCCCACAGACGGCTTCACCTCCGAGGGCGAGATCCTGGAGATTTCCGACATCCAGCGGGGCCAAGCTGGGGAGTACGAGTGCGTGACTCACAACGGGGTCAACTCGGCGCCGGACAGCCGCCGCGTGCTGGTCACAGTCAACTGTGAGCCCCCTGGCGCTGGGCGCGGAAGGGGGGCGGGCCTGGGTCCCCGAGGAAGAGGGGCCTGGTGAGGAGAGGCCTGGGGACCTGGGCTCCCGGGACGGAGGGAGGAGGGGCTGGGGGGCAGGGCCCCTTCGTTTGTGCCTGGCTGGGAGAATCCGCTGACCCTCGGGCCTCGCCAGATCCTCCGACCATCACCGACGTGACCAGCGCGCGCACCGCCCTGGGGCGCGCCGCCCTCCTGCGCTGCGAGGCCATGGCGGTGCCCCCCGCGGACTTCCAGTGGTACAAGGATGACAGGCTGTGAGGACAGCTGCGGGGCGCTGGGCCGCGGGCGGAGGGAGCCCCTCGCGACCTTGGCCTGCGCGGGGGGCGGTGCATGCGGGAGGTAGCGGAGTCCCCGGAGCCGAGGACGGACGATGGGATCCGCTGGGCCCCGGCAGGGCTGCGTGGACGCCTCGGTGCTGAGCGCCGGAGCCCCGTCGCCCCGGGCAAGCTCGGGGTCGATGCCGAGGGTCCGGCAGGGAGCTTTGGGAGACCACTGGGGCTGGGGTGCAGCAGGGCCTGGGAGACCACGGGGGCGCGCGGCGGGAGAGGCGAGGTGCCGGGGAGGGGCGTCGGTGGGAGCGGCCTGAGGTGTCTGGAGTCCCCGGCGAGCCAGGAGGGCGGGGGAAGTGGAGGTCGGGGCTCCGCGCCCCGAGGGGGTCCCGCCCCGGTCCCTCCCTGACCCGGGTCCCCGGCAGGCTGAGCAGCGGCACGGCCGAGGGCCTGAAGGTGCAGACGGAGCGCACCCGCTCGATGCTTCTCTTCGCCAACGTGAGCACCCGGCATTACGGCAACTACACGTGTCGCGCCGCCAACCGGCTGGGAGTGTCCAGCGCCTCCATGCGGCTCCTGCGTGCGTCCGAGCGCGGGCCGGCGGGGCGGGGGCGGGGCGGGGGCGGGGCCGCGACCGAGGGGCGGGCCCGCGACCGAGGGGGCGGGGCCTGGGAGGACTGCGGGGGCTCCAGGACACCCCCGAGACTCACCCCGAGCTTAGGAAAGATGGGAAGGAGGAGCATGCCGAGGCTTTAGGAGCTGCAGCGAGAAAACGATCCCTCCGGGGATCGGCGACTCGCCGAGCGCCCAGGGGGCCGGGCGTTGGGCTCTGGGGACGCTGCGGCGCCCACCAGGCAGGTCCCGGGGCTCGCAGAGCATTCGGGCTCGTAGCAGTAGAAAAGCAATAAGCAAGTAGACGCCTGAGTAACGCGAAAAGCAAATGCGCACACATAAATAAGCGAACAAATTAATTTCGGATATCGATACGGGCTATGGAGGAAATGAGCAATAGCGTTGGGGACGGTAACACCAGGTAAACTCATCAGGGAGAGCTTCCTGGAGGGGGTGACACTTGAACTGAGCCCTGAGTGGTAAGCGGCCAGCCCTGCCCGGACCTCCTGGAGGAGACGGGCGAGAGATCGGCCCCTCCCGTGACCCTCTCTCTCTCTCTGTCCAGGCCCAGGATCCCTGGAGAACTCGGCGCCGAGGCCCCCAGGGCCGCTGACCCTCCTCTCCGCCCTGGGCTGGCTGTGGTGGCGGATGTAGACAGAGCCCCGCGCAGCTCGCCTCCCCCTGCGGGGGCCTGAGGCCAAGAGTGAGCGAAAAAGGGGGGAAGCAAACGGCGTGGGTCTCCAAGGGGTGGGAGAGCTCTCGGCCCCCGAGGAAGAAGAGAGGAGGAGGAAGAGGAGAAAGAAAGATCTTTAGAGAACCCATCACTGTGAGGGATAATGCAAAATTATGCATCTTTCTACAGCCATTCTCGCCACCATTCACGTTTCCGATTGTGACCCCTCCATACACACCCCACACCCCTCTCTTAGCTCAGGCTGTCAATTGGATCGCATGTGTGTAGTGGGTGTGTGTGTGCGCGTGAGCCTGCACGTGTGTGTATGTGTGGGGGGTGGCTGGGTGGGGTGGGGAAGGGGGCTCGGCAATCTCCCCCCACACACACACACCTCCACATCCACTGTTCCCGCCCGTGCTGCCCACCCCCACCCCCAGCAGGAGGTAGGTAGGGCGGCTTCCTGGGAGATGCGGTGAGGGCCGGTTTCCCAGTATATGCACGCACACCGCCCCTTCCCTTCCCGGCTGAAAGGTGTCTCCTAGGCAGGTGGGGATGGGGATGGGTTGTCGCGCTCACCTGCAAGCTGTCATTCAGCCTCTGTGAGCAGGTGGGGTATCTCCCCCTGGGCCGTAGGCCCCCCTGCTGTCAACCACCACTGCCTGTAGCCAGAGGCGTCATCACTGGCTGAGCGGCCTGAGACCTTCCCACTTGCCCTGCGCCCCCCACCCCCACCCCCCTCCCTGGACTTTCTGGCCCCCTCCTGGGCCAATCGGTGCTTCCATCAACTGTCAGGCTGGTACCTGTGGTCACCTGTCTGTCTCAGTGCTTTGCCCTGCCCCATCCCAACTCTCCCCGGCCACCTGCAGCTCCAACCAGCTGCCCTCAGTGCCCCTGAAGCCAGCCCTTGCCTGTGGGCTTGCTGGTCTACCCCTCCCTGGCCTCTCCACCAACCGTATCCCCCAAAGGCTGACCCGACCTCCCTCACACACACTCAGATAGACACACACACACACACACCAGCGACTGACCAGCAATAGCCCCTGGCTCCAGCTGTCCCATAGCCCATGACTAGCTGCCATGCCCCAAGGGTGGGCCACTGTTGTTCGGGGTGCAGCGCTCTGCTCTGACTGTAGGACTACCCCACCCTGGCACACCAGATCACGCGAAGTGGGGGACAGAGGCCTCACTGACATCCCGAGCCCAGACCAAGTTGCCGAGTCACCAACTCCGACTCCCAGGAGACCCTCCATAAACACCCACCCCAAACCACCCCACCCAGCACTTGTGGGGGCGGGAAGAAGGCAGAGCAGAGGCAGGGGGGCAAGGCGCAGTGACTGTACCTCAGACAGGGGCGTGGGCCCCATCTCACATTGTCTTCCATTTCCAGGGTCGAGGGGACAGGATGGGGAGGGGGAGGGATGTAAGGGAGGGGCGGGGGGAGGGGCCCTGGGGGCCGTGTGTTCCGATTCATGGGGAGTGTTGAGACCGCCACACCAATAAACGCCTTTTTCCAAAGTCTCTGCCTGCCGGTGTCCATGTCATTCAGGATTTGGGTGCATGGAGGTCGTCGGTGGTGCCTCCCCAGCACCATTCCTACCAGCTCTTTTCAGTAGATTTGGGCTTGACCCATTACAGAGGTGGCCTCTGATTGGCTTACGCCACTGGGTATAGGCCATTTCTCGCCAGGGCTGGGTCAGAGGTGGGCACACGATCCAGTCAGCCTAACGAGCGAGTGAGTACCGGGGTTGCATGGGGTTAGCAAGGAGAGATATTCTTCCGCTGGATAACGTGATTAGCAAGGAAAGATATTCTTCCGCTGAATAACGTGACTCAATGACGTGAGGTCCAGGCCGTCCTCACAGGGAAAGATCTTGGGTCTGGGAGGACAGCATTGGTGGGGGAGACGGAACGTGGAGCCTGAGGATGACAGAAACGCTACGAAATGCAGAGTGAAAGGTCTAGAGAAACAAAGTCCACGATGACACCATTTAAGCTGCCGAACCCAAACTCGCCTGATGCCCACCTTCATCGACATAAGCAAGAAAGTTCCCTGCGTGTTTAAGCCGATTCGTGTTAGGTGTTACATCTCTGACGATCAAAAAGGAAATGAAAACTCTAATTCATATAGAAGAGATATAGAGGGTCCAGGTAGCCAGGACCCCAACCCTCAACTTCTCAAATGATCCCAGAGCTCTGCTTCCCAAAGGCCTCTTTGGCCTCAGTCTTTAACCAGAATGCCTCACACCTTTTCCTCCCCTGAGATAGATGCTGGTTGCCTGTGCTTTAGCTATTTCTTTCCTCTTCCTTCTCCGTTGTCAGACCCATCTCCCATGATACTGTCTGAGGTATTTGGTTTCTCAGACTCCCTTGCAGTGATACAGCCAGTTTGAGGTCAATGAGACATAAGGAAAGTTTCTGGTAGGCTTCCGGGAAAGTTTTTTTCCCCACTCATGAGGTTGGTCAAGGGGAGAGTGTGAAAAGAGAACCCTGTTCCCTCCTTCTTGGCTTCAGGTACAGTTGTGTGAAGAGGTGGTGCCCGGAGCTGCAGCAGCCATTTTTTTTATGTGAGACAACATGCCAACCCACTGAGGATGGTACAGCAGAAGGGTGCAGTGAGCCCAGGTCCTCAGTGGGGGACACAAAGTTGCTGACCCAGCCTTGAAACCACCCGCCTTCATATTCCTTGCCACCATTTACTCTGTTATTTGCAGCCAAAAGAATCTTCATTGATGTACCCCCTAAATTTCCACGGAGAAACTCAGCTGAAAAAAAGAGGAAGACATCATGCTGGAGAGAGCAGCAGCAAGCCTGGCCCTTCCCTGGCACCAATATTTATTGGTTGCCTGCTGTGTGCTAAGCTCTGTGTTACATTCTGGAGACAATGACATGGTCTCTGCCTGCATGAAGCTCTAAGCTCTTGGCTTAGAGAGGAAGTCAAAGGCTAAACAAGTAATGATTTATTTACAGATGAGAAGCAGAAGGTTCAGGGTCTCTAGGACTTAACCCATGGCCAAGCCAGGGGTTGGAGGAGGGTCTTCTAAGATGGTGACAGTCACTTTTACATTTGGAAAACGAACAACACAGGGGAAAGAGCTGTGCTCCAGGCAAAGGAAACTCTAGAGGCAAAGGCCTGAAGGAAAAATAAAGTGCAGCACAGAGAAAGCCTTTGCTTCTGGAGTGGGGTGCGGGGAGTCCGAAAGACTGATGGAGGCTGGAGCACTAGGCTCAAAGGTCATTATGAGTTTGGCCGGTATCTGAATGGCAATGGGCAGCCATAGAAGAGTTTAAAGAGAAGAGGGACATGTGATCTGATCTGTTTTATGATGATGCTGGACACTGGTCGGGTGCAGCCTGAAGGAAGCAGAAGCGGACGTAGGAGGCCTTTTCGGAGATGATGAGGGCCCAAGCCCCACCTGTCTGCTGCCAGGCCTGCATATCTCGCCTGCTGGGTGGTTTGCAAACCACACTGTGAGGTCCACTGTGTCTCCAGCCCAGGAGTCCCATATCCTTATGCAAATACAGGAGAAGTCTTCCAAAGTGAGAGAGTAAGACAGGAAGTCCCACTTTTGGGGTCCAACCTTCAGTCACAGCAGGACAGGATGCTGCTGGGGTGAAACAGGCAGTCCCACTCAGAAATTCCCATGCAGAGCAGGCCACTAGCCTCGGTCACACCTGGGTGGCTGATCGAACAGTTTTCGGGCCCCCACCTGGAGAGACGACTGGACTGGGGCTGGTGGCCTGGAAGAGAGAGGAGGGGTGAGGGACAACCTCAGCGGTCACCCTGGACGTGACCATGACTCGCTCTTTTCTAGCGTGCTAGCTCATTATTCAAAAATTAGCTGGGACCCCTCCATTTGCAAGGAATAAAAAACATGTCTAGCCACCCTTGGGAGAGGTAAGACATGAAACAACCCAACTTTATGGGGAAGAAGGAATTGCATCCCATTTCAGAGAGAAAATGGAAGTTTTGCCCATTTTATGGGAAATAAATAAAGGAGGTCCCACCTTACTCTCCTCTGGGGAAAAATTGTAACCTCATTTTTCTTTTAAAATCCATAAACGTTGTATGGGAAGCTCTGTCCGACTTTTATATATTTAAAAAGGATAAAATTTTACCAGCTTCGTAAAACAACAAGTAAAGCTGGAGAAAGAGAATTCAGACTGTGGTGTCCCTAATTAAACAACAAAAACAGGGCATCACTGGGGCTCCCACACTCACTTGGTGGGCCCTGGTTGGGTTAGGGTCCCCCGGCGGGACTTTGAGGGGCAGAGGCTGTGTGGCCTGCACTGGAGCCACACTCTGCGACTTCTTTCCTGGTGGGGGGACCGCAGGGAAAAAGGTGGGGAGATGCTTCTTTTTCTTGAGAGTCTCTCCTGAAAAAGAGAGAGGAAGAAAAACAGAAGCACGTGACACACAGACCCAACCAATGGCGAGGGAAGCTGGGCTGAGGCGGAGCTTCAGTATGATTGGCTGATATGGAGGTAGGAAGGCGGGATGAATGACCTGAAACTGCGCTGATTGGCTCAGCCGGGTCTCCAATGGCATTTTATCTAAGGATCCTAACTGCTGGCCCTTCACTCACCCCGAAACCTGCGCAGGCAACAGATGCACAGAAGGATAAGTGCTGCCAGTAGTGCCAAGCCCAGTAGGGAGCCCAGGACGATGCCAGCGATGGCTCCGGGGCCCAGAGTGGGGCCTAGAAGAGACAAAAAGAAGGCTAAGGGGAGCAGGAGGCGGGGTGAGTCCTGCCTCCCAAGCCCCCCGCCCCAACCCTCTCAGAAACCAGGAATCCGGGACCCAGCATTCTCAATTCATGTAACGTTTACTGAGGGACTGGGATGGGCCTGGCGTTCTACCAGGTGATGAAGATCCATCGGCGAGCAAATCAAGATAATGACTCTCGTGGGGATTAATTTTAGGAGAGAAATCAGAACTGAATGAGCAAATAAATATCTTAATTACAGATTGTGCGAAGAAGAAAAATAAACATGTTATGATGGAAATAATGGCAGAGGAGGTGACATTTAGAAAGGGTGATAAGGGAAGGCCCCCAAGGAAGTAACATATTAGCGGAGACCCAGAGGATAAGGAGCTAGGCGTGCTTTAAACAGGGCGAAGGATGTTTCAAGCCGAGGGAATAGAAAACGCAAAGATTTGGAGGTAGGAAAGAGTCTCCTGTGTTCAGCGAAGGCCAGTGTGGGTGGAAGACACGAAATGAAAGAGGAAGAGGAAGAGGATGGCGTTGGAGGGCTTAATGGGGACCTGAGCCTGGGGATCTTGTAGGGATGTATGAAAAGCTTTTGAGAAGGTCAGCAGTGACATGATCCGATCTGTATGACTCTGTCTCCTACATATGGAGAGCAAGTTGTAGGAGGGCACGAGGGGGCATCACGAGACTTGGCTGCTGTAGTCAAGTCAGGAGGGGATCGTGGTGTCTGACCCAGGCGTCTGAGTGGAGATGGAAAGAAATGGATGGATTGGGAAAGCATTTTGGAAGGACAGTTGACAGGACCCACTGCTACTGGGGATGTCAGAGGTGACTTGAGCATGTGGGTGTGCCATCATCCTGGATTGGGAAGACTGGGAGTTGTCAGTGGGGGAGGGGGGGTGGAAAAGAGGGGGGACACAGTTTGGGGCAAAAACATCGAGAGATCTGTTTTGGACATTTGAAGTTTGAGATGCCAAATAGACATCCAAAAGGAAGAAGCCAGGTTAGGGAGGTGGCTTTTCAAATGTGAAGTTCAGAAGAAAAGTCTGGGCTTGGGATCAGACATTCGAGAGTCATATGAGTAATAATTAAATTCAAGGCAGAGAGAATGGACAGAGTCACACTGGGGAGACACACAGGTAGCGAAGAGGTCTGAACACCTAGACGTCCAATACTTAGAAGGTGGAGATTGTGATGAGTTGACCTGTGTGTCCCACCAGAAAGCTATACTGACACTCTAACCCCAGCGCTTGTCCATGTGAACTTTTTAGAAATAGCATTTTTTCAGATTATCTTGACTTGATTATCTGACACCTGCAGAGACTCTATTCCCAAATGAGGTTACCTTCGCAGGTCCTGGGGATCAGGATGACAATATGCCTTTTTTGGGGAGATGCAATTCAACCAGTCGAGTCAAGGTGAGATCATTAGGGTCCACCCTAACCAGTATGACTGGTGTCCTTACAAGTATAAGCCAGAGACACACACAGGGAGGAGGAGGCCATGGCAGAGATTGGACTGACAAGGCTGCAAGCCAAGGAACACCAAGAATGGACAGCCATCATCCGCAGCTGGAGGAGGCGAGCAAGAATTCTACCCATAGTCTCAGAGGGGACACAGCCCCGCTGACACCTTCGTTTTGGACTTCTGACCTCCAACAGCTGTGAGAGAACTCAGTTCTGTTGTTTCAGCCCCCCAGTTCGTGGTCCTACATTCCAGCAGCCCCAGGAAAGTAACACAGGTGAGAGGAAGGGTCCACGGAAACAGGCTGAGGGAGGCAGCCCAGGGGGAGGCTCCGACGGCCCCAACTCACCGGCTTCGTACACCTGGCTTGCTGAGGGGGTCCCCGGCTGACGCCCCAGAGTGGGCAGGACGCGCAAGGCCCACGTCCTGGGGTTCCAAGGAGGGAGGGGCACCACAGCGGAGCGCTCCTGAGGCCCCAGGACGAGCAGGGAGACCCAGTCCCGGTAGGTGTTGGCTCTGCCCTGCTCAGGCCCCTCCGGCCGGGCCTGGATCTCGAAACTGCTGATCAGGGCCCCGCGCTCCACATCCCAAGTCAGGACTGCTGCATCCTGGGCTCTCTGCAACCTCCACGAGGAGATGGAGGGTCCTGGGGAGATCAAGGTGGGTGGGCGGGATTTGTGGGTCCTGGAGGGGAGAAGGAAGGGGGCTGCTGCGGGCCTGGACTCATAGGTCCCTGGGGAAGAGGGTCTAGAGACCCAGATTTCTGGGTCTACAAGGGGAAGGGGCTGGGGACCTGGACTCCTGGGTCTGAAGGGGGAGGGCCTGGGGATCTGGACTCCTCGGTTCTGGGAAGAACAAGAACTCACCAGTGAGAGTGATATGGTCGCCCCCAGCACCCAGCACCCCACTGCACAACACGGAGTAATTTCCCAGGTCCCAGTCCAGGCTGAAGTTGCTGATGAGGAGTGTGTGTCCATCCTGGCTGAGCTGCAGCCGGCCCCCACCTCCGGTGACCAGGGGCCGCCCTTCGCGGGCCCAGGACGCTCTGGATGGTGGCCGACAGCCAGAGACCTCTAGCGCCACTTCTGCCTCCCCTAACTGTGTGTCCTCCACCATCGGATGCAGTAGCACCTCTCGAGGGGCCTCTGCAGGTGCAAGAAAACCAGTCAAGGGGATTGGGACCTTGTCCTGGAGGCACAGAAGTCCCGCGCCCTTGGGCGCATCGAGCAGCGATGAAGGCTCGACGCCTCAGCCACGTGAGGAAGCGCGGCCCTCCGCTCCCTGCGCGTCACCGGTCGCCTTTCCTTAACGAGGACTCACTAAGCACATGCCAGAGGCCAGATCCTGGGCTGGGACACTCGCGTGATTCTCAGAGACTTTGTGCTGTGAACGCGTGAGAAGGTGTCAGCCCTTTTTCTGGACCCAGGAAAGAAATTTTGTCCCTGCCCCGCCTGACATATAGGCAAACCCTGGGTCCTTCTGTAGAGCTAAAGACCAAAAAATAATAATAATAAAATAATAATAATAATAATAATAATAATAAATAAATCCTTTTTCCTGGAGTTGGGAAGTCTCCCTTTCTCATGTCCGAAAGGAGGGAAGAAATACCCCATCCGCCTCTGGAAATAGGAAAGAAGTCTCAGTTGCTCTCACCTGGGGTAACAGTGCAGGTGCGCGTGGTCACCAGGTGGCGAGCGAGGCACGTGACGGGGACGCCGCTGAGCCGGGGGTGGGCGGGGACAACCGCCAGGAGCACAGAGTGCGTCGGACCTGCGCGGACGCCTTCGGGGAGACCCTGGAACAGCAGGGAGGCGGCAGGGGACCCGCCAGGCCACCAGCAGCGGAAGCGGAGGCTGCGGTCCCCGGGGCCCCCTTCAACTGAGCACTGTGGGGACCCTGGGGGCAGATCTGTGGCGAAGACAGAGAGCGAGAGGTCAGCTTCACCCCCATCTCCCCTCTGGCCGGGTCTCACCGCGCATTCACCCCACCCCTTTCTCACTTAGCCCCGCCCCTTCTCCGGGTGTCCCGGCGCTGGGTCGCTTCCACTCTTTCTCGCGGGTATCCCCTCCTCTTTTATAAGGAAACTCCGCCTTCCCTGCGTTCCTCCGTGCCGGCCCCGCCCCTCCGCGGTGGCCCCTCCCACCCCACCTGCCGGCCCCGCCCCTCACTGCCGGCCCCGCCCACCCACGTGCATCTCCGCGCCTCCTTGCCGGCCCCGCCCCTATGCCGTGGCCCTTCCCACTTGCATGCCGTCACCGCCCCTTTCTGTCTGCCCCGCCCCTCTGCGGTGGCCCCGCCCACCCCACATGCCGTCTCCGCCCCTCCTTGCTGACCCCGCCCCTGCGGTGGCCCCTCCTACCTGCATGCCGTCACCGCCCCTTCCTGCCGGCCCCGCCCCGCAGTGGCCCCGCCCACTCGCATGCCGGCCCCGCCCCTCCGCCGTGGTGGGTCCTACCCCGGCACCCGCCCCGGCACCCGCCCCGGCCGCGCTCACCCGCCACCGTGAGGTTGAGCAGCGAGCGGCGGCGGCGGCCGGTGCGCGGGTTGGCCGCGAGGCAGGCGTAGGCGCCGGCGTGGCCCGGCGCGACCGCGGGCAGCAGCAGGCGCGGGCCCGCGGGCACCGCGGCCTCGGCGGGGTCCGCCAGGCTCCACGCGAAGTCGGCGCGCGGCCGCGAGGCGGCGGCGCAGCGCAGAGTCACGTTGCTGCCCGCGGTGACATAGCGGGCGGGGGCGGCGTCGCGGTCAGAGGAGATCGTGATGACCGGAGGGTCCGGGCCGTCTGGGTGGAGGGAGGGGTTCGGGACGGTGAGAGTCGAGGCCGCCCGGGACGAGCCCTTCAGCCCCCTCCTCCCCAGGGCCTCGGAAGCCGGCGCGCCCGGGTCGTCGCCCCGCGCCCGGGCAGCGCCCAACTCACAGAAGACACTGACGTCAGCCGCGGCCTCCGTGTGCCCAAAGGGGCTGCGGACGCGACAGGTGTACTGGGCGTGGTCGCTGCGCACAGGACGCGCGATCAGCAGCTGGTCGCCCTGCGCTCGGATGCGGGGCGGCTCTGCTGCCTCGGGGTCCGCCGCCTCCAGGGCGCGTCCGTCGCGACTCCAGCTCAGCTCTCCGCGCCCCGGCGCCCACCCCAAGCAGCGCAGCCGGAGCTCGGCAGCCCCCTCCTCTGTCTCCGGAGCTTCGGGCTGCACCGACAGCTGCGGCAGCGGCTCTGGGAGAGGGGGACGTGCTCAGGACTCAGGGCTTCCTCGTCCCTTAGGCGCAGGACTCCAAGCCCCAGCCCCTCCTCGCCCTCCCCGCGTCTGCCGCGTCCAGCCGCAGCCTCCTCCTGGTGTCAGCGGCGCTTGTCGCGCGGACCCAAGCGTATGAGCCTCCAGCTCTCTCCGGAGTGCAAGCCCCCGGGAGTCTCGATCCCCAGGTCCAGCTTCCCTCAGGAGCCCTATCTTGGCCCCCAGACCCTTTTCTCCTCCCTCCCCTCTCTCCGCCTCCAGCCCAGAAGTCCTCTCTGCCCTGCGCACGGACCCCATCCTCCGGGGAGGAAACGTCCCCGGAACAGCGCGACCTGCCCACAGGTCTGGCAGAGCAGCCCCCGCCGCCTGCGTTCTGGACCCCGGGGCCCCCTTACCGTATACGCCCACCGTGAACTCCCGAATCTGCCGGGAGACCCCGGCCCGGATGACCTCGGCCGTGTAGACCCCAGCGTCTTCCAGCCGGGCAGACGCGAGCTCCAGGCCCCCTCCGGCCTGGTCGAATCGCAGGCGGCCTCTGTGAGCGGGGTCCAGGCTGATCAGAGGGGCCTCGGGCCCCAGGCCCCCCGCTGCCAGCACTTTGGAGCCGCGGCGCCAGACCACCAGAGGGGCAGGGGGCCCAGGGCTGGGGACTGGAACCAGGGGGAGCTGGAGGGTAGTCCCCACCAGCACCGCGAGAGGGCCCCCAGCCTGCTGGGGGAAGCTGGGCCCTGGGAGGGCTTCCGCGGGGACTTTGGGGTCGGGTCCATGGGCGGAGAATTTAAAGTCTGGATCCCCGGGGGGAAACTGTGTCCCTGGGTCCCCCACGGACACCTTACTACCAGGGACTTGAGCAGAAACGTCCGAAGCTGGGGTTTTAACAGAGAAGCGGGGTTCTGTGTCCTGGGCAGGAACTGGAGAAACCGAGATATTGGGGAACACTTGGGGACCCAGGCTCCCAGAGGAGGCGGGGTCCGGGCCCAACTGTCCCTCTCCTGCAGAGGCACCTGCCCAGAGGGACCCAGTCCCGTCTTGCAAATCCATGGCCTCGGGAAACCATTCGGAATGGGGGGTTCCAGCTGTGGGTTTTGAACCTGGAGATTGATCTGGAAATTTCAAGCTCAGGGGGCTGGTGGAGGGTTCAGTTGTGCCCTGGCCCTGGGAAGGGCTTCCTGAGTCAGAGGTGAAATTGGTTCGCTGAACTCCGGGAGAGGCTCTGAGGGTGGCGACCCCTCCTCCGGAGGCTGCAGAGGAGAGGAGGGATGTTGGGGGGCTGCTGACCAAGGGACCGGTGGAGAAGCGGCTGGGGGGAGGTCTTACCCAGGAGCAGGAAGAGCGGCAGAGCCCGTGCGGGGTCCATGGTGCTGGCCCCGAGGACACTGCAGTGACACTCAGCCTGCACCTGGCCGTCCAAGGACGAGTCCGACAGGACTGGTAGCTTCCTGGGCGGGGAGGGAGCCAGACCCAGTGGGAGGCACTGGGACCCTCCACCCATCAGGCTGGCAGTTGAGCGGCCCACCCCACCCCACTGGTACTCACCAGCTGGTCCCATCTGAGGGGTGGCCCAGCCCGACCCCTGCCCTCCCCACCCCTGGGGGGGAAGATGTTGAGCACTGAGTCCCAGCTGGAAAGATGGGAGAAAAGCCAGGAAGACTCCCTGGAGGAGGGTGTGGTGACCTTTCAGAGAGCCCCCCCTCCCATGGCCTTAGTCTGAGCGTAGGCTTCCTCCTCCCCTGGCTCAGCTCCGGGCCTCAGGTCCACCCTGTCCCACCTGCAGCCTTAGATACCCAGGTCTGACCTGCTCTTCCTCTGGTCCAAACCCCTTCACGGCTCCCTGTGCCCTCGGGACTAAGTTTCAAGTGGCTTTCTCCTACCCGGTCATATCTCCTGAGACCCAGAGCTGCACCTCTGTGTCCCCCAGAGCCTCCATGCCCTGTGTCCCACTAAACTCAGTGCCTTTCCTCTGACCCTCCCCTCCCTCTGGGTTCTCCATCTCAAGGATGGTTCTACCATCTACAGAGGGGCTGGAAGCCTCCTCTCCCCTCCCCACCCTCACTGCTGTCAGTCTCTGAACCCCAACCCTCCTCCCCCCTGCAGCCCTCTGCCCCCTGCACCCCCGCCCCCTGTGTCCTTCTGCCCCCTGCATCTCTCTGCACCCTGCATCTCTCTGCCCTCCCCCCTCCAGCCTTACTCTTCAAACATCCTGCCATTCTTAGGCCCCATCTCTCCCCTCCCAAATTTGCAGGTGCAGTTTCTTCAGCCTGGAATGCTCTCCCTCGCTCCCCGCCCCCTTCCAGGTGACCTCTACAACTTGTTCTTCAAGTCTCTTACTAAGAACAAAAATAATAATTACCACTTATAGTGTGCCGGGAACCGTGCAAAAAAATGCTCCCCAGGTATGATTGGGCTGAACCTTTCCAAACACCCTGTGAGCTGGGTGTTTATAAACCAGGGGACCATGGCTCAGAGGGGTCAGGGGAACTGCTGGAGGTCGCACGGCGAGGAGAAGCAGGGCCTCAGCCCGGGGTGCTCGGGCTGCTCACTCCCGAGAGCTTCTGCCACCCGTGCTGACCTCGGCGCCTCTGCTCTGCTCCCAGTGCCTCGAGCTTACCTGGGCACGGTTCTCACCCTGCTGGCGATAATGGCCACAGTACATAGTGAGAACGTGCTGTTTTTCTGTGTCAGGTGTGGTTCTGAGGACGCCACACTAACCCTTCGAAAGCCCATGCAGCAGGTTGTGTAGCTGCCAATTCGACCGTCCTCTCATGAAGGAGCGGGGGCTCTGTCCCCAACCCCTGCACCCGGGGACGCTCCATGACCGCGAAACCGAGAGAATATCGTGGAAGTGACCCCCCCCCCCCCCCCCCCCGCATCTCTGCATCCGGGCCTCGAGAGACCGGCACATTCCGCACCCTCCGGGGCCCCAGCCACCACGCTGTGGGGAAGGTCAAGCAGCACCGTCGAGTGGAGGCATGGCCCCTGGTCAGAGGCCAGCTGGAACCAACAGCTCCAGCCGGCCTGCAGGCCACGTGACCGAGCGTCTGGGACGTCACCCGTCTGGCCCCACCTGAGGGATGCTGCGTGAAGGAGAGGCAAGCTGCCCCCGCCGAGCCCTGCCCACACTGCAGATTTATGAGCCAAATAAATGGCTGTTGGTTTAGGTCCCCACGCTGTGGGGGGCCATTTGGCCCAAGCCAGTTGTTGTTGTTCTTTAAGAAGGAACTCGTTTTGGTAGAACAAGCTAAATCTTGAGAACACGGGCGCGGACTGAGGGGGAGGTTACAGGATGTGCTGACTTGGTGTATACATTTGTAGCTAACAAACATCCCTGTTCCTGTTCTAACAGTGTATATAAGCATGTGAGAAAATAAACTCAGGGTCGAGTCTCCGAGCTCGTCCCTCTTGACCCCATCTGTGTGTTTCCCTTCTTCTTCTTTTCTTTTCCCGTCCTTCGTTACAGGAGGCCCTGATTTCACTGTTGGCAGGCTCCAAAACCACACGACGGATGACCAGAGTGCAGGCATAGTCACTAATGTCACCTGACGAAGGAGAAGCCCAGGCTCACAGCAGGGCATTGTCAAAGGTCTCTGGACGCACAGACTGGCCAGGCTGGGATCTGCACGTGGGCCTTGGGTTCCAGGCCCCGGGCCCTCAGCCAGCCCGATAACTGTCCCTGCTGCGGGCAGCCACACGAGGGAACAAGCCCAGGGACGTGAACTCACTCACCCCAGATCCTGTGGCTTGTGACAGTGAGGGTCTGAAATCACCGAGTTTGACTCCGGGCCCCCAGCTCTTCATCCCCATACTGGGTTTGTCTCTCTCTCCAACCAGAATCAGAGCTTCTGGGTTCCTGTCCCAAGTCTCGGCAGGAGCCCAGCACCTGGAGTCCCCAGCAAACGCTTTGCAAACGAAAGCCCTTCTCCCATACCTCACTGATATTTGTCTTTCAGATTCACCTTCGATGCCACCCTGGGGAATCTCTCTGACCCCACAGGGCGGGTCAGACGCCCGCTGTAGGTTCCCAAACTCCCAGCCCATTTCCTCTTACAGCACACAGCGCCCCAACTCATGCCCACATCCATCCCCCCTTCGACATAGAAGCTTCTCAAGCGCAGGGCTTGGAAATAACTCACCTGGATCCCGGCATCACCCAGCACAGGGCCTGGCCCACAGGAAACTTAAGTGAATGTTTGTTGAATGAATCAAAGAATGGTGTTCATGGAATGAGGTAAGACAGACAGACGTCGAGAGTCAAAGTTTTATTGCCGAGTTTCCTGGAGGGGCTCAGATCCTCCCAATCTCCCGCAGCTTGGCCACCAGGTCCTCCGGGGTCTCCACCTTGACGCCAGCCGTGCGCTGGGGCGGGTCCTCCACGCTAACCACAGAGAGCTTGGAGGTCAGGTCCACGCCCAGGTCCCCGGCCTTGAGCACCTCGATCTTCTTCTTCTTGGCTTTCTACACACAGGAAGCCCCCGCTCACAGGGCTGCTGAGGCCCCAGCCCACCCTCCTGCAGCCCGCAGCCAGGAGCACCACCTGCAAGACCAGGCCCATTGGCCGAACCCTTCTGAGTTCATGTCCACTGGCCAGGACACGGGGACCTCTGACCAGGCCACACTGGGTGTGGGTAATCCCCATTGGCTGGGATTTCCTGGGAAGCTCTCCCATGTGGGAGTGCTGTATTCAGCCAGCTTGGGAAGCTGGGCATTGGCTGGAATGACCAGCAAACTCATCTTTCTGGCAGTAATAACTCACTCCACTTTGGGCCAAGCTGACCACACGGAACACTCCCTATTGGCTGAGCTGACACACGGAACTCTCCCTATTGGCTGAGCTGACACACGGAATCCACCCTGTTGGCTGAGATGCCACACTGAACTCTGCCTATTGGCTGATATGACTCAATAAATCCTTATTTGGCTAGGATTACACAATGAACTGTTCCTGTTGGTTGAACTGACCCTTTTTACTGTCCAGTGAAGCCTTTCTATTGGCTGAGATAAATGGCAAACCTATCCTGATGGCCAAAACAGCCGCCGCGAACTATCATTATTGGTAGAAATCACCCAGTGAACCCTCTGTTAGCCAAAATGACCAGTGATCCCTTCCTTAAGGCCAGATGTCCCTTGGATCCTGTCTCCTCCCATCTGACCACCAGGAAGGGGCTGGGCCTGCGACACTCACTTGCCCCCAGGCCCTCGGCGACGCCCCCCAGGCCTTCAGCGACGCCCCCCGCAGGCCCTTGGTGCCCCCCAGACCCTCGGCCCCCGTCTTCCGAGCCCTCACCATGATGTTGGGCAGCGTGGCATATCGGGGCTCGTTGAGCCGCAGGTCGGTGGTCACCACAGCGGGCAGCTTCAGACACAGGGTCTCCAGGCCTCCATCAATCTCCCGCTCCACTTTCAACTTGTCCCCTTCCAGCATTAACTGGGAGGCGAAGGTGCCCTGGGTGGGGACAGCGTGGGGGGAGTGGGCAGGTTAATTCAGAGCGGGCCACCGCCAAGCACACGCTCGGAGGAGCGGATGAAAGAGAGAGCGTCCGGCGAGGTGCTGTGCAGACACCGGGTTCAAGATGGGAGGAAGCCGCAGCAAGAGACCTCGAAAACCGAGGGGAGGGCGTCTTCTCTCAGCGGAGGCCAAGGCGTAGGGCCCGCATCCCGAGCCCACCTCCTGGGTCTCCCCTCCCTGTCGTTGTGAGCGCGTACTGAATACCCGGCGCTGTTCTGAGCAATCTCAATGCATCAGGGCATGCGATGCTCAAAGGGCCACCAGGAACAGCTGCCCTACTCTACCCATGAGCAAAGCTGAGGCACACAGAGGCGCAAAGACACCCCCACTGCCACCCATGGCCGGCACCTCTGCAAGCTAGCCGCCTGGTTCTAGGCTCCACGCCATGCTGTCACCTACCCACCATTCTGTCCCCAGGAGCACCTTTCAAGGCTGACAACAGCCTCATGCTTCACCCTCATCCTCACAGCGTCCCCAGGGGCCTCATCTCCTTGGCTCAGTGCCCGCCCTCTGGCCAAGGCCTCTCGCCCCTTGGTCCTGAATTACCATTTCCTGACGTGGCTACGCCCTCTTGGTCCAACCAACCCACTCTCTCGTTCACTTAGCTGCTGGACAAGTCTGCTGAGTCTTGGCCGGGACGTCTCACGAGTCCCAGTCTCCTCCGAATGCCCCGTGAGCTCTAGGGATACCCCGTGACGTGACCATGACCGACGAGGCCCTGGGTTTGGGGGCACTATTCTGGTGGGGAAGGCCACCCGTAACCAAGGGGAACGCACGGGTGCCGCTGGCCACGTGTGGCCTCTGGGCACATGGAAGGCGGCTCATAAGATCCAGAATTTTTCATTTTATCTCATTATTTAAATTTCAAAACTGGTGAGAGACATGGTCAGGACAGTGGGGATGGCTCCACGGCGTGCACTCCTGTACCAAAGGTCACCAAACCGTACGCCTTGTGTGCGCGCAGTTTCCCGCAGGTCAGTTCTATCTCAATGAAGCTGTTTAAAAAGCAATGGTCCTCGATGCAGTTACTGGAAAACGTGTAAGCCTGTTTCGAACTACTTAAGTGTGTGAATCTACCTCTTCGACTGTGAATTTTAGGAATCTGAGTTAAATATTCCTGATGGAAATTTGGCATCTGAGTTGAGATACACCGTTGACACAAAATACACACTGGATTTCAAAAATTTCATGCAAAAAGAATGTAAAATAACTCAATTTTTATATTGATTTATATATTGAAATATTTTAGACATATTGGGTTAAGTAGTATATTATTAAATTTAATTTTATCTGTTTCTTTGTACTTTTTTTAAGTCTTAATTTAAAATTTCGCGTCACGTGTGTGGCTTGCATTTCTACTGGACTGGTATGGCCGGGACTGGGGAAACTGGGGTTTGGAGGGGGCATGGGTGTTCCATGGAAGGGAGGTGAAGAAGGCCTCCCTGGAGGGGTGATACCCGAGGGGTCTCTATCGGAAGGAGGGGGGTGAAGACCCTGAGCAACCTGCGGGAACCTTCTTCCAGGCTGCGGGAACAACATGTGAAAGGCCCCGGGGCAGGGGTGAGCTTGGTAGGTTGGCGGGGTAGTGAGCACGGGAAGGGCTGGAGGAAGCCAGGGTCCCAGCTGGCGGCCCCCCCCCCCGCATGCTGAAGCAGCCTCCTGCTTTAAGCCTGCCTCCTTGCAGAAGGGCGGGGACAGGAGGGGACGCGCTCCAAGCTCCCGGCCTCGGCCTCAGCCGGGGCTCCCCACTCCAGCCTCACCTGTGGCCAGTCCAGAAATCCGGCTGTCATCTGCCCTGTCTGGTTACAGTCATCGTCGATGGCCTGAGTGGGGACAGAGAGAAGACCATGACGATGCAGCTTTTCACGCACCGTGGGGGCCTCTGTCTGGAACAGGGGTTCGCAAACGTTCCCTATCACGGCCCCAGATAGTAAACATCACCCGGCCCCTGACAGAGCAACCCACTCTGCCCGGTGCTCCAGCAGCCGCAGACGACACACGTCCACGTGAACAAACTGGGGTGGTGTGCTGTTCCAATAAAACTTTATCTACAGAATCAGCGGTGGCCACAGCCAGTCTCCTAACCCCTAGTCTAGAAGGATCCCATGCTTCACAGGAGCCCAGGGACGGGTAGTCTCTCGTCTGGGGCACACAAGAGCACCTGGTACCCCCAGGGACAAATCTTTGCCCCATTTAAATATTCTAAGTGAATACACAGGGTTTGGGCCAATGGAAATGTTCTGTCCCCCAGCCCAGTGACTGGTTCAGGGACGGGCACACGACTCCAGCTGGACCAATGAGGAGGCAGCCCTGGGGGTTTGCCCGGGCCCCCCAGAAAGGCTCTTTTCTGTCCACTGGGGCCTCTGGGCTGCTGGGATATGAGCCTGGAGATGCAGAGTGAAGTCACGACAGAGGAGCAAGTGGCACAGCACACGTGACCCTGGACCAAGCTACGTCTGCGGCCCGCGTCGCGTGCGCTAATAAGTTTGGGTTTTGGCTTGAGCCGTGATCCGGCCTCTCAGGACGAAGCTCCCTGACCGCCCAGCCCTGGGCCGGGGCCTGACAGCCGGGATGGGCGGGACGTCAGAAGCCGAACCCATCGGCAGATGCGGGGGACTCCAGCAGCCGCGCCAGCAGCCCCCGTGTCCTGGGAAGCTGGCGTGGACCCGGCCCTCTCGGCCACCCTTGGGTGAGGCCTCTGCCTCCCTTCCCCGTGCTGTGCTCCTGCCACCTGCCGCCAGCTCTACTCCCACTGCCTGGCTCAGGCAGGGCAGCCAGTGACCTACAGCACCCGTCAGCCTCCCCCCTCCCCAGGGGTGGGGCCGGCCCTCTGGAACCCCACCTGTCCCCACAGGGCCCCAGCTCTGCGTCTGAGCCCCCGAGCCATCTCCAGGCCTTCTGACCTTCCTCAGCCTCCATCCCCGCCTCTCGGTTTCCCCTCCGACTCCTGCCCGTCTCCGGCTCTTCCGATGGCCCGCCTGTGCCCCTCCCTTGGGGGGGCCATGAGGTCTGTCCGCCAAGGAAGGCTGGCCCTGGTCTGCACAGGGCCAGGTGGGCAGGAACGCACGCCCACCTTGGCCGGGAGCCGGGAGCCAGGGAAGGCTCTAGTCCAGACCTCACCCCAGTGCACTGTCGGCCCCCAGCCTCCTCCCCAGACTGCCGGCTCCAGCCTCTCCCCTCCCAGGCACGGGGTTTCTGCCCCCACAGCACTCTCGCCCCTCCCCCACTCACAGACCTCCCGGGTCCCCGTGCCTCCCACAAGCCCCGGGTCTCTGCACAAGCCCAGGCCTCGATCCCGAACCCGCACGGTGTCCCCCGTGCCCTCTCGCCTGTTCTTCCAGACACTGGCAGCGGCCCTGCCCAGCCCTAGCCCCACCAGCCAGCTGCCCCTCCGCTCTGTCCCCCTGTGCTGTCGCCTGGGCCCGGCCTCCTTCTCCCCCACATGAACCCTCCTCGGGGCCGCTGCGGATTCACCATCACCCGGCAGGGCCACCAGTGACCTGCCGTCCTGCTCCAACTCTCGAGCAGGGTGACAGCAGGGTTGCAAGCTGCTCGGTCAGCCGGGGACATCCGAGGCCTGGGCAAGGGCCCCTGCAGTCTCGCTCCACGGCCCTGCACCCCTGAGCGGACAGAGCGGAGCAGGGGAGGGCCGGGCGCACCCACCTGCTTGCCCAGCAGCACCAGGTCCACCTTCTCCTTTTCCGCCAGCTTGGCTAGGACCCGGGCCACCTGCAGGGGACCCAGGCGGTCTGCCTCTGCAGCCGGCACCTCCACGTGGATGCCCCGGTCTGCGCCCATGGCCAGGGCTGTGCGGATGGTCTCCTGACGGGGAGAGAAGCAGCTTCACTTGGCTTCTGGCCCCAGGGGGACCCAGGAGCTGGCCCCAGCCTCCTCCTCCTCCGCCAGACCCAGGAGCTGGGCCCTGAGCCCCTCAGGGCCGGGAGTCCGGGCCCCGGCAGCCCCGCGGGGTCCTGGCACCTGGCACTGGGTGGGCCCGCAGCTGACAGCGACGATCTCCTTCACCAGCTTCTTCTCCTTGAGCCGCACGGCCTCCTCCACGGCGATCTCGCAGAAGGGGTTCATGGAGTGCTTCACGCCGTCGGTGACCACGCCTGTCTTGTCAGGCTTCACGCGGATCTGCCCGGCCGGGAGACAAAGGACAGGGTCAGGGGAGGCGAGGGAAGGGCCACAGCACCCGCCCTGCATAGGCGGGAAGGGGCGACGGGGCCCGGAGGGGGGCAGGGCCTTGTGCAGGGACAGAGCTGGTTGGTGTCACGGGCACCACGGCGGGTGCAAGGTCGCTTCCTCCCCCGGCATCCGGACGCTCCCCCTGCCCCAGCACTGCGCCTTGGGCCTGCAAGGCTGTTTCTCAAAGTCCTGTCACAAGCCACGGTGAGCAGCACATTTATTCCATGATGTCCCCAAGGGTATCGTACGCAGAACACATCTACGCGGAGATACAAACACCAGTGCGACGTGGGGCCGGCCGTACGCTCCCTGCCCCTGCACGGCCCGCGCTAGGCCCTGGCGTTTTTCTGCTGTGCCTCCCTGCAGCCCTCCACACGGACCTCACGACCACGGCCACCACCTGCTCTGGGAAACACCAGCAGCGAAGGCCTCCCTCTGCGACCCAGGCAACGGCGGGGGGCCAGCCAAGCTCCCCTCCCATGCTGCGTCTTCCCTGAGCTCCCACCGCGTCCTGGCCCTGAGCTGGACAAGGCCGCTCTGGACTCTTGGTGGAGAAAATCTGGAAAAACAGAAGGAGTGGATGCGAGTCGCTGACATAAGGGGGGCAGGGGCTGGGACGCCCAGGACAGCGGGGGTGAAGAGGGCATGGGTCGGAGGTCTTGGCAGGTGCAGCGGGCAGAACCTGGCGCTGGAGGGGGCACGGCAGGGAGGCGCCGGCTTCGGCTCTGCGCTGGAGACGCCCGTGTGACCTGGCCCGGCCCCTCTCTCCTCCTCTGCGCTGTCAGCAAAGACTCGGCCAGAGCAGACCTGGGTAGCCACAGGGCCAGCTGCGGACACTGCGACACTCACTCTATTTCCCAGAATGCTTCTCTCTGGGGCTGGTGCGTGTGGCTGTCCCTCCCACCAGCCCGACAGGATAGAGACGGGGTCTGGGGTTCAAACTGGGGTTCCCACTCAGGCCGAGCCTTCTGGACCAATACAAAGAAGTAGGACGAGGGGGAGAAAGAGAAAAAAGACAACTATCATTTTCTGTCATTATCATTATCTCATTTTAAAAGTCATATTAACTCCAAAAAATAAGGCTCACATTTCAGAATTGGTAAATTTACTCTCCAGAAACACAAAAACCACATGCTGAATCCACGTTTTTACACAAGAACCTGTGCTGGGCGCATTACATACTCCCCAGAATCCCCCAGACGCACCCCTGGCTCCGTCCCTTGCCTCCCTCCACCTTCTCGAAAGCACCCTATTTAACATGCACCCCTCCCAACGCTTCCCCACATCTATTTAATCCTTCCTGTAACAAGGACCACTGCTGACTAAAGACACACATTGTACTCAAAATTTACAATCCATCTTCTCCCGCCAGGATGTCACCTCCCCAAGGACATGGATTTATTTCTAGTTTGTCTGTGACTGTATCCCCAGGGCCTCGCATGGTGTCTGGTACATAGTAGGTGCACAGTAAATACTTGTTGGTCGAATGGATGAGAACTTGCTCACGTTAGAACCTGCGCCTGTCCATCCAAACGCTTAATCAATAGCACGGCAACAAAAACGTAAAAGCCCTCTGTCTCATGACAAAGTTAAATCTGAGAGAGGAGTTTCCCTTTTAAGTAAGAAAGCGGCCCCCCACCACTGTGCCGGTGAGCCGGGGGGCTGGCGGAGGGCCCCAAGCCTGACCCTTCTCTGGCAGGACGGGGGGGCCCCAGAGCCCTGACTCTGAGGAGGAAGGGACAAGAAGCATCTGGCGCCAAGGACACCTGCCCGCTCACCTGCTCCCACAGACCGTTTGAACCTGAATTGATTTCTGGCTTCAAAAACCCTGTTTAATTAAATTACAAAAGTCAGGAAACAACGGTGAGTCTAAAACAATCAGTACCAGCCTCTCTCTCTTTTTGTTTAATAATGATGTTTTATAAATCGAAGAATATGATTCAGCAGGAGACACCCAGGCTTCCTCTCAAGGGGCAAGTACTGGCCCTCAGCAGAACCAGCCTGAGCCAGGCGGGCGACGCTCCAGGGTTTTGTGCATTATGTGCGGTGCCGCCCTCCAGGCTTTCTGTCACGCGCGTCACCGGGGCTGTGCTGGGCTGAGGCAGGGCACTGGGTGACCAGGACACAGAGCGACGGGACAGCCAAGGCCACATGGGCGACAGAGGCCAGCAAGCGATGACGCTGACAGGGCGCCAGGTGGCCGTCAGCACTGAGACCGCTCAAGACACCTCGTGTGCGGCACAGAAGACACATCCCCAAGGTGACACCTGTGACCCGAGTGACCACGAGGTGCCAGCCACGCCACAAGCAGGAGGGGCGCGGGGGGGGGGGGGGGGCAAGGCCACGGGTTCCCGGAACTGGCAGGAGGCAGGGCTGGCCAGGCCGCGGCCGAGATGCAAACCCGCTTTCTGGGCCCCACAGACCCATCCCTTGGAGGCTCCTCCTTAGCAAAGTGAAGGTCACACCATGACACACGGCTGCTCCGGCCTCTCCTGGGCCTCAGGAGAAGCCCTGGACGCTAAGCTTCACCGGCCTCATGGAAAATGTGTCCTTGGCCGGAACTGGGTACACTGGGATGCCAAGTGCCTATTAATACCCTGGACACGCACACGCACAGACGGCCAGATACCCAGACACACCCAGACACGGACACGCACACACACAGACACCCAGACAGACACACACATACAAACACACCCACAGACACACAGACACCCAGACACACACACACACAAACACACCCAGAGACATGGACACACACGCACACAGACACCCAGACACACACACACATACACACACACACACACACACAGACATAGACACACACGTACACACAAACACACCCAGACACGGACACGCACACATACAGACGCCGAGACACACAAACACACTCAGACACGGACATGCACACACACAGACACACACACAGACACAAACACACCCACAGACACAGACACACACACTTAGACACACACACACACACAAACACACCCAGACACGGACACGCACACACATTCAGAGACAGACACACACACGGACACCCAGACACACACACACACACACTTAGACACACACATACACACAAACACACCCAGACACGGACACGCACACAAATACACACACAGACACACACGCACTGAACGGAGCATCTGTCTGATACGTTTTGAATGACTAAACTCGCACTACTATCACGACCCCTAGTAGCGACACCCACGTGGCCGGGCGACTCCGCCGAGGTCACGCGGCAGGAAGCAGACCCGGCGGCGGGGCTGGAGTCCACGCTCTGAGCCAGACTGGCCACGTGTCTGCTGAGGCTGCAGTGACCACCCCAGGCAGACTGCCCCCCGCCACCCGAGGGCTCAAATTCCGGAAGGGGAGACGGCGACCAGAGCGAGGAAGCAGTAAGTCACAGCGAGGGTCACAATCTGACAACAGTGTGGGGGAATCCGGCGGGGAGGACGACGGGGACTGTGGGGCCGCGGCTTTAAGCCGGTGACCAGGGAAGACCTCACAGAGGTGACGTCTGAGCAAAGGCTGGAAGGAGGTGCGGGAGGGATGCTGAGGACATGGAGCTGGGTCAGAGCCAGAATTCCCTGAAAAGGAGCTGCCAGCCAGTTGGGGTGCGTGTGTGTATCTGTGGATGACATCTGGGTAAACAGAGGATCCCAACCAGGGGAGGCAGAGCTGGGAAAGGCGAGCCCAGGGGGCCGGAGGGGCACCCAGACATACCGAGGTAACCTGAGGGATGGAGGGCTTCCTGGAGGAGGTGATGCGGGAGAATCACTACACTTTGACACAATGACGGGTCGGAGTTAGGGGGGGATAAGAAGCAGACGTAGGAGGGTGACGCGGGGAGGGTGCCCAGGCAGAAGGCACAGCAAGAACCAGGTCCCACGGCAGGAAGTAGCCTGGTCTGCCGGGAAGGTCCAAGTAGCTGGAAGCACAAAGGATGAGGATCAAGGGAACGCAGATGGCTGACCGGGGCACCAGGGCCGGGTCACCAAGGGTCTCAAATGCCAGGCTGGGGGTAAGGCTTTGTCCCGAGGGGCTGGGGAGCCACACAGGCCTCTGAGCAGGACAGGGGCAGGGCCAGCTCCAGGGAGACCCCTGACACTGGAACAGTTCAGGCAGGTGTGGGGAGACTGGGGGCTGGGGAAGTGGGGCGAGGGTCCAGCTGGGGGGACACGGGCCTGAACTGCTGCGGGCGTGACAGAGACGAGGAAACAGGGCAGAGGCGGAGGGGGCAGGAGGGCCGGGCTGAGGGCAGGTGCGGGAAGGAGGGGTGCTCGGGGTCGGGCCCGGTGATTAGGTAGGTGGCCGCGTTCAAATCACCAATTTGTTCAGAAAGGGCCATCGACAGATGCGTCCAGCGACCGGGTGCAGTGCAGGCGGCCCGGAGCGCTGAGGGAGGGGCAAGCAGCACACACACACCGGGAAGGGACAGGGGCTGCCACAAGCACACATTCGCTCTTCCTCTCGTGGGGCACACACGCCGGAGGCACCCGCGTGCCCGGCCCTGTGTTGGGCAACGCTGGGACGCAGGGCTGAGTCACACACGGGCCTGCCTGGTGGGGGAGAGGGACACGACCCCAGACATCTCGGGCCAGGGGCCAGGGCTGGGGTCGGACCAGGCCCGAGAGAGACCCAGGGGCTACAGAGCCCAAAGGAAAAGAGGCGGGAACTGGCAGCATAGGGTCCCCGGACCCCAAGGGGAGCGTATCCCAAGAGGCCTGGCGGCAACACCCCTGCCGTGTGTGGCCAGAGACTGATGAGACCGAGAGGGGCGCAGACGGAGTGGGCCTCAGTTTCCTCACCTGCCCAACAGGATAATAACATCAAAAGGATTCAGAGAGGGCCAGAGGGGCTCATCTCAGCCGAGGACGTGGAATGCTGCCCGGTGAAAGGTTAAGTCCCCACTAATGTGAGCGATTATAATCCCTGGAGATTCCATGCCAGGGCCTGGCTCCTGGGCCCTCCTCGCCGCCATACACCCCGACCTGGCAGGAGCCCCAAGTTTCACCCACCCGGAGCCCTCCGACATGCCAGGCCCTGTGCTGGGCAATGCTGGGGACACAGTCCAGAGCAGACAGACATGGACGGGCACTCAGCACCTTGTCTGATTCAGGCCAAGTATTGAGAGAAAACGACCTATGGGGCTGTGTCTGATTTGCCTCTGTCCACACCAGCTTCTCCTTAAGGACAAGCCCCCCAGGAGCCGATGCTCCCAGCCGCCTCGTGGAGGATGTGAGCCATTCTGCCAACTCTTCGGACAGACTTCCCTCTCTACCAAACACTTCTCCCTCCCTTCCTAGCTCCAGCCTCCTCACTCACCCTGTAGCTATGTCAGGTGAAAGATAGGGTCTGGATTCCCTCAGCGCCCTGTCTGACCTTCGTGATAGCAGGTTTCTTGAACTGTCATAGTCGACTGAGTTTGCCATGCAGCCCAGTGAGTGACAGTGTGGCTTGTGTGCAAAGCACTCCTTGGGATGAAGAATCAGACAAACCTGGCTAGGAACCCCGGCTCTGCCCCTTCCCGGCTCAGCGACCTTCCTGTGCCTCAGTTTCTCCGTGTGTTAAACGGGGATCATGACTCCTCCAGCAGGTAAGTAAGAAACACAGAAAGTAGCTCGTCCTGCACGCAGTTATTAAGGCAGTGACTCCAGAACCGGGGTCACGGGGTCATAACCCCCGAGAGGCCGGGTTCAGTGAGCAGCGATCGGATGTCTGAACCTCAGTCCTCGTTCTTTGCCCTCAGCTGTGACTTTGACGTTTGGGGGAAAGAGCAGCAGAGATCAGAGGTTATGAGAAGATCTCCACCCCCATACGGTACACGCTCGTGACCCCGGAAGCACACGGTCGCGGGGCACAGGGAGGTGGGAGAGGGGGACCCAGTCACCTTCACGGCGAAGTCGATGACCCTCTTGACAGCCACGAGCGCGCGCAGCTCCGCCATCTTCCTGCCGCGGCCACCTGCGGGGTCCGGACACCGGGTCCCTGCTCTCCGGCCACCGGGTCCAGCCGCCCCGCCCCTTCCCTCTTCCGCGCCTGCGCTCCGGATCGCCAGCCAATCAACGGCCGCGGGGCCTGCCTCCGCCCGAGAGGGGGCCAATCGGAAGGCAGGACGGAGGGGGCGTGGCATACGCTTCGGGGGAGGCGGGACCCGGAGAGGAGGCGCCGCGGGCTCCGAGGAGGGGGCGTGGCCGGGAACTAGGGGAAAGGTCGTCCCGGGAGGGAGGCGCCCTCCGCCTTGGGGGCCTCCTCTCGGTCGTGCCAAACTTTTCCCAGCGTCCTCGGATCTCCCCCTTTCCCGAGTTCTCCGCCTCCTCCAAGCCAGTCCAAGCCGCGGCGCCCGTGCCCCCGCGCCTCCGAGTCCTCCCGTGTCCGTCTCCCCATTTTCTCCATGCCCGTGTCCCGACATCCTCTCCATGCGCCCCGGTCCCCCCTCCCGATCCCAATCCCCCGTGTCCCTGGTCCACTCCGCGTTCGCGTCTCCATGCCCCTGTCCCCCAGGTGTCCACGTTCCCTCCAGGTACGCGGAGCCTCCGGGGACCCCCGTGTCCGCGTCCCCACGTGCCCCAGGAAGGCAGGCGGAGCCGCGGCTGGAAGCTGTTCCTTTATTCTGCCCCAGGCAGGCTGCGGTCACAAGCACACGGGGAAGCCGCTGATGGCATCCGTGCTCTGCAGGATCATGTCCGCCATCAGAAAGCAGAAGCCTGCAAGGAGGGCGGCGGGGGCCAGGTGGGAGACAGTGGGTCTTGGGGCGCTTGGCCGGAACGGCCCCTGGGGTTTGAAGTGTGTTGGGGAGTCCCTGGGAGGTCAAAGCAGGGGCTCCCGGGAGGGCAGCTGGGGAGTCTCTGCGGGGGGGAGGGGCCCCCTGGCAGTCTCCTTCACCCTCTTCCGGCTGTCCAAGTTACCCGCGAGAATAGAGAATGGTAAAGCCAGCCACCCCGAAAAATAGGACCAGGAGAAGAAGACGTCGTTTTTCCACGCATTCTTCACCGTGTAGCCTGTCAAGGCGATGAGCAGCAGCAGGCCTGGGCCGCAGTCACCAGCCAGGTGAGCGGGACCCGGGGAACCGCATCCAGGCCCCGCCCCCTGGGGGCCCCCGGGCGCGGGCAGGCCACGCCCCCCGCCTCCACCTGCGCCCCGACCCGCCCCTCCCGCGGGGCTCCAGCCCCTCCCCTCGGCTGACTTCCTGGGGCCTCAAGTGGCGACCCCTGGGCCCCTGAGGCCTGCACCCGCCAGGCGCTCCCCGAGCCTGGGGGCGCGCTGCCGTCTCACCGCAGAGGAAGAAGACAACGCTCGTCGTCTGGCCGCGCGAGTCGCTGTCGTGGCACAGGATCCGCAGCCCCATCACCAAGCCCACGAGGCTGGAGCCCGCCGCCAGCACCATGCACGCGCCTGTCGCCGCCAGCACAGCTGGGGAGAGCCGGCCGCCTCAGCCCCGCGCCGGCGCCCCCGCCCCCGGCCCCGGCCCCGGCCCCGCCCGCGCGTGCGGGGCTGGGAGCAGAGTCGGGGTGTCAACGGGGACTTGGAGGTGGTCAGAAGGGGTGGCTGTGCTCGTGGTGGCCTCGCTCACGGGAGGGCCGCTGGACCTGAGACTGGGGGGCGGGGGCGCTGCAGGACGTGCCCCGGGGTGTCCGGCCAGGGAGCCAGCTGCGCCCCGCGCTGGGGCTGGCCGTGCGGCGGGGGTGGGGGCGGGGGCGGGGCGGGCCTCACTCTGGCAGGGGATGTTGGGGCAGACGCCGCCTTTACACTCCTGCCACAGGCCACTGTGGCCCCCGGGGAAGCGGATCCAGTAGTTGCTGGCAGTGGAGAGAATCGTGAGGATATTGGCCAGGAAACCCAGCAGGACGCCCCCGCTCTGAAGGCTCCGCTTCACCCCCATGCCAGGGAGGCTGCTGCGGGGGGCGGGGGAGGGGAGCGGAGGAGGGGTGCGGGACACACAGGCTGTATTGGCCAACATCCCTCCCGCCCCCCAAGCCCCTTTCCCCGTTCCTTCAGGTCCCCAAGACCCATGTCGCTCCTCGTCCCAGCGCCCGTGCCTGAGGCCCTGCTTCTGAAGACCTGGCGATGCCCCTCTCTCAGTTCCTCCCAGGCTGCGGGCCCCTCCGCCAGCCCCCCGCCTGGGGACTTTGAGACCCTCCCTCCCCGGAGTCGCTGCTTAGGGGCCCCTCAGTCTTCCAGAGACCCGCATCCCCCAGCGGAATGCCCCTGAGGCCTGTCCAGCCCACTCGCCCACCACACACACCCACCTCAGTGACTCACACCCGGCTCCCAGGGCTTCCTAGGTGCAGAGCCCAGAGGGTGGGGGAAGGGAGACCCAGTGTCTGTGAGGCAACAAGAGTTCCAGAACCCTCTCCCAGTGGCCCCTTAAAGAGATAAACCCTCCCCGCCCCCCCCCACACACACAGGCAGCTCTCCTAGCAAAGTGACAGCTCAGTCAGATGGCAGGTCTGAGGGAGGCCCGAGGGCCATGACAACTTCTAGAAACTTCTCTTCCCTTGACCCTGTAAGCGCTCCTGGTCCCCAACTCTGGCTGTGCCTCCCGGGCCCCCTACAGGCCCCCACTCCCTCTACTTCTCAGCCCCAGTCTTCCTAGCAGCTCCATCCGGCACCTTCTACCAGGTGCTTCCTCAGCCTCACAGGCCAGCGGCCATGATGCTGGGATAGCTCCCGATGCTCCGTCTCCAGCCGAGGTGTCCCACCCAAGCCTCAGCCTGCGGGGCACGTCTGCTCCTGGCCGTCTCCCAGAGTCCCCGGCACCCAGCCACCTCGCACATGAGCTCAGCACTGCCCCCCGGGCACCAGCCCTGCCCCTTCCTGCCCCTCACCCCAAGAAGACCCTGGATCCCCGAGTCCAGTTCCTCCCGTCTCTCTGACTCCGTCACACCTTCCCGCCTCACGCTCGGGTCCCAGCCAGGACTTGTCCTGCCTCGCGTCCCACCTGTTGCGTTGCCAAGCTGCTCTCCCCCTTTGGTCCTCCCCCAAATGACCAGAGGGCTCTACTCACACCCTGGCTCCCCAGTCCACTCAGGGAAGAGTCAGCTGTGATGTGAGAGGTCCTGGCTCCTACCTGCCTCTCCATCCCCGTTTGCCACCAGCCTCACATCCTACATCCCAGCCACGAAGCACCTTGACTCATCCAGGGAACACTTCTGGCCTTTACCTGCCTCCGCCTGGGGGCCCCTTTCCCTGCATTACTTTTCCTTGGCCCCGCGGAAGTCTCTACACATCCTCTCCCCGGGAAGCTCACCTCCATCCCCGCAACACCGGTGGCCTTTGTCCCGCGCCCTCCCTGGGCTCTTCCTGCCATCCCACCTATGCTGGCGGCCTTCCCCCACCCGCCTCTCAGCCCCCGTTGGCGGGCCCTGGGTCTGACTCGTGTCCGTGTCCCCAGATGCCCCGCAGACAAGACGAACTCAGGAAAAGCCGGCAGCAGGACCAAATGAATCAATGAAATGCGTGCGGGGGGCTGGAGTGAAGGCGAGGTGACGAAGTCAGAGGGCGAGGTGACGAAGTCAGAGGGACGCTGGAGGAACGCTGGAGCAAGGCAGAGAGGATGAGAAGAAAGGACAAAGGAGGGAGACGGAAACGGGGAGCGAGGCAAGGCCAGAGAACGGGAGAGGGCGCGGGGCAGTGCCGCGTCCACACTGGGCCCCTCGCCGGGCGGGAGCCCCCCAAACAGCAGGTGTGGGGGCTGACTCTTCTGGGTACCCAGTGTTGCCCACCCCGGAGCTGGCGTGCCGGCGGCTTGTGTTGCGATTGAATGAATCAGAACAACCAGATTCTAGTCGATTTTTGTTGGAGGAATGAAGAAACTAATGAAGAGGCTGAGGAAGGGCAGGGGACGTGGGCCGGGCGTCAGGTGGTTCTCGATGGCGCCTTCGGAGGAGAAGGGGGCCTCAGACCCTTTCTGCTCTCCTCACCTGCGTCTCACAGGCTGTCGTAGGCAGGCCGGGGGCCTGCGCAGTGAGCGCCCAGACTCAGGCCACCTGCAGTGACAGGGACGAGTGAGCACTTGCCCTTCCTGTGTCCTCCCAGAGCCCGGCCGGCCCTCCCAAGCCCCTGGGGCGTCAGTCACCTGCACTGAGCAAGAGGGGGACCGAAAGCCAGCCCAGGTAGAAGGACCAGGAGAAGAAGGACTGGATCTGGGGGTGAGAAGGTTGGCTCCACCGCTCGCTGGTGTAGACCACCATGGCCACTGTCAAGGAGAGGGCTAGGGGCAAAGACAAGAGGGCCTGCTCAGCCCCTGCGAGGTCGCTCACGGCTCCCGGGGCCCACGGGCAGTCCGGACAGCTCACCTGCAGCGAAGGCTACGATGGACGAGACCAGGGGCCCGCGGCCGGGGGCAGACAGCGAGGGCACGCAGGACAGGACCAGCAGGCCCACGGACACCAGGCCGCACAGGGCAGCCAGGATGCTGAAGGTCTGTGTCACTTGGATGTAGCCTGCTCCGAGTGAGACAAGACCTCTGAGGGCCTGGCCCCTCGGGCAGTGCCCCCATGGGAGAGCCCCTCCCGCTTACCTGCTGGGTGCTCATCTCCCTTCGTTGGCCAGATGCCGGAGTGACAGGAGAACTTGGGCCCCACGGCCATGAACCAATAATTCGTGCTCAGCGCAACCACGACGGACATGAGGCCCAGGGAGCCAGCCAGCAGTGCCAGGGACCGACAGGGCTCCATGGGGCGCGGGGGAGCACTGGGCTTCGGGGGCCTGGGAGACGAAGATGCTGGCGATCCAGACTCCTGGGTCTCCGAGGGAGGAGGAGGAGGCTGTGCTCCTGGATTCCTGGGTCCCCTGAGCTCGAGCAAAGGCAGCTGGCAGGCGGTAGAGGCGGCGTAATGGCCCGCACTGCCGAAGGCAAGGCCGCTTCTGTCTCCCCCGGCTCAGTTCCCGGCAACCCACCCTTGTCACACACACCCTCCCTTCCTGGCTCGCACTGATAAAGTCTCCCCTCCCCGAGGTCCCAGTTCCCCTCACACTGTGTGGTGGCAAAGGGTGAGACATCATCAGTGGTTTGGCCTCTGTCTCGGCTTCTGCACCTCCCGCCCTCGGAGCCATCCACACCAGAGGGGGCTTCCCGGAAGAGGCGAGAGAGAAGCTTTGGGGCTCAGAGGTGGAGCTGGCACATGAGGCCAGGGTGTGAGTTAAATGGGAGGGGAGGATGTGGCCAGAGGGGACAGTTGGGGGACGCGTCATGTTTTCCTGTGGGTTTTGCAACCTTCCGTTCTGGGGGAGCGGGCACTCTCGGGTCCTCTCAAAAGGAGTGGGCTGGAGGCCAGGACGCCCGGGACAGAAGGAGGAAGGGGCGGCCAGGCGGGCAAGGGGCTCAGATCCCGAATCCCTGCTTGGAGCTCATGCTCAGAGCAGGCAAAAATGTTGAATCGCAGTTCTGAAAATCTGTGGCAGGTAAGACATGCCCACATTCTCATGTGATCAGTGAGTGCAGAGACAGCTCCGCTTCGAGGGGCTGGCTTCCTTCACAGGACCATGGTGCCTGGCGGGGGGCCCAGAGACGTCAGCGCAGGACCCCCCAGCCCTCGGAGCACGGGCCTCCTCCCCGCACACAGACATCAGGTCCTGGGCGGCACCTCACCTGTGAACAGGTATAAGGTGAAGGGGCCGCAGCTCAAGCAGAAGGCCCACGCAAAGTTGACCTCTGTGAAGCTGGCATGTCCCCAGAGAGGACCTCGTGAAGACAAACTGAGCCGGCAGTCCCAGGATAGCTGGAAAAGAGGGGAAACAGTGACCCAGGAGGCCGGTGGCTTCCTTTGTGGGAGACTCCGGTTTGCAGGCCCCTAGCCCTCTCCCGGCCCCTCACCAGTGAGGTAACTGGCCACTCCTGAGAACGTGATCATGAGGACAGGCTCGCAGAGGTGGATCCAGGTCGTGAGCAGTAGGGACACGGTGGCTTGTAGACATGGCTCTGGCGAGAAGCAGCCGGACAGACTTCGGGAAGTCTGGGCCGTGGGCGTGTGGTGAGGGAAAGGCCAGAGCACAGAGCCCATCTGCCATCTTGACCCCGTCCCATGCCCTACCCCATCCTTAACCCCATCCCTATCCTCCAGCCCAACCCCATTCTCAACCCACCTCTCAACCCAACCCCATCCGTAATCCCAGCTCCACCTCAATCCCTAAAACCAACTCTAAATTGAAAACGATCTCCAACCCCAAACCCACCCCAGTCTCTAATTTAACCCTGTCCTTATCCTCCAGCCTAACCCCATTCTTATTCGCAAACCCAACCCCAAACTCAACTCCACCCCCACCCCAAAGCCAAGCCCATCCTCATCCTGGCTCTTAACCCTATCTTCATTCCCAGCCACACACCTGGATCATGTTTCCAATGCCAGCTCCAGCCGAGTCCCGCAGCTGCTTCCTGACTCACACTTCTCCCCAACCTCTCGAATTCCTGCCTCAACCCTGTCCCATTTCATCTTCACCCCACTTCCAGGTTCAAGGCTGTAACCCTGTTTCTCATCTTCCTACATCTTACCACAACCACCACTGACCGAAGAAAGGTTCGCCTGCCTCGCTTCTGTGAGGGAACCTCTAAGCCCGTGGAATGTCCTGCCCGATAAGTGTCACTGTTTACCTGGAGTCCTCGGGCCACACCAGATAGTTTATACTATCAACATGGTTTGGGGGTGGGGGGAACGTTGAGGTGTACTATATCAGCTTGACCCCTGGAGAGGCTGGAGACTGAATAACTCAGGTCAGCCACGTGGGTGCTCCATGCCTACAAAACTGACCTCCAATAAAAACTCTGGACACCAGGGTTTGGGTGAGCTGCTCTGGTGGGCAGTAGTCCGTGCGAGTTGTCACACGTCGTTGTTGGGAGAAGTAAGTGCTGTTCCGAGACTCCCCTGGGAGGGACAGTGGAAGTTGGCACCTGGTCTCCCCCGGAAGCCACCCACCGAGGCTCATCCCTTTGCTGATTTTCCACGGCGTCCTTTTGCTGTAATGTAAGAGTTCACAGTTTTCGTGAACTCTCCGAGTCCTTCTAGCAACTCATTGAACCCGAGGGTGGTCTTGGGGACCCCTGCAGTGAGGGAGAGGGACTAAGCCAGAGAGTTAGTGGGGGCCAGGACACGTGGCATTTTGGATGACCCTGATGGACGTCAGCTTTTCGCCTGAGATGGGAGCCCCTGCAGGCCTTAGAGCAGGAGTGACATGATTTTAATAAAAGTCTCTCTAGAGGCTGCTTGGAGAATGAACTTCAGGGGTCAGGGGGAGCGTTAGGGAGAGGCAGAGCTGGCTAGGAAGATGTGGCTGTAAACCAGATGCCGCTGTGACAGATGACGCTGGCTTGACTCAGGGCGACAACTGGCTGAGCAAGACGGAGTCCAGTTCTGAACGCATTTTCAGATGCAGGATGTGACTGAAACGAAGCTGAGGAGGACCCCGACATCTGCAGCTTGAGCGGCTGGATAAAAATGGAGGCGTTGTTTACTCAGATGTGGGGAGGTCATGGGAGGAGCAGAGGTGCGAGGACTGAAAATCCTTTTTGAGTGCACACGCTGAGTAAGAAGTTGGAGGGCTGAGTCTGGAGTTATAACGGTATTATCACCGCTAGAGTAAGCCCTGTAAATACGATTACTGGAATGAGCCTCACTCAGTATTTCCACTTAAAGGAGCCTCGGTGAAGTATTATTAGAGAAGGCCTCAATTGTCACTGTTAATACAAGAAACCTCTATAAATATAGTATTACTGTTATTTGAGAGGCCCCAATAAACATTATTTATAGGGAATAAGCCTCTACTAATATAACAATTACTAGCATAGCCAGTAAAAAAAATTCTCATCATTAGAATCGGCCTTGCTAAACAGTCTTATTGTTTGATGATTGGCATCAGTGAATCTCATGGTGGTCAGCATCGGTTTGTTGAACGACCTAAGGCACGAGCGGATGAAAAGGTCAAGGCCATGAGCGGTGTGTGAAGATGCAGTCGTAAGGGGTGAAGGGCCCTGACTTCTGCCATTTCTAGTGGGAGGAGCCCATCCAGGAGGGGAGAGGAGGTGGCTAGAGATGGGGCGAGGCTGGTGGGCTGGGAAGCTGTTTCTTCACAGACCCTTTCATGTATCTGATTACCATACCATAATATTGTGATTCATAATAAGAATTTCCTAAGTGACAAGCACCGTAAGAGTGTCTTTTGATATGCTGATGAGATGACTTTTGGACCCCACCTAAGGATGGGGGTGGGGGGTGGTTTCCAGTGGAGCGGACCATGTGATTAGAGGGTTGGAACTTCCAGTCTCATCCGCTGACCTCCAGGGGGGAGGGGAGAGGAGCTGGAGGCCAAGTTCAATCAGCAGGGGTCAAGGATTTAATCGATCTCGCTGACGTGATGAAGCCTCCGTAAAATCCCAAAGGAAGGGGTTCGGAGAGCTTCTGGGTAGGAGATCCAGGGAGAGGGCGCCCCTGGAGAGGGCGCAGAGGCCCCACACCTGGCCCCGAGCAGCTCTTCCGTCGGTTGCTGCTGAGTTATACCCTTTCGTAACACACTGGTGGGCTTGCGAGTACCGTGTTCCTCCGAGTTCTGTGAGCCGCTCTAGCAAATTAATGGAACCCGAGGAGGAGGTGGTAGGAGCGTCTGATGCACAGCTGGTCGGTCAGAAGCACAGGCGACAACCTGGACTAGGAGCTGGCATGGGAAGCAGGGGGCGGTCTTGTGGGACCCGGCCCTTCCCCTGTGGGATCTGAGGCTATCGCCGGGTAGGTAATGTCAGAAGTGAGTTCATCCTGGGTGGCATGGGGGAGGGCGGAGAATACACATCCGAACTGGTGTCAGAATTGGACTCACACAGCAGTTTCCTAGACATCGAATTGTCCCCTGGGTGGGGCCGTGTGATTGATCTCGGTCCCCACGCCTACAGAAACAGCAGGCGGGGCTGCCATAACACCCCCACCCCATCCGCCACACGCACCCCAGCTCCTCAGGGCCACAGAGTAGTACTTCCACATCAGTTTTATTAGACTCCAAAAAAAAAAAAAAATCCTTCTAATGGATATTCCGTTTCTCAAACAACCCCCCCTGGTGAAGGGAGGGCCTTGGGCCTTCTCAGCTCCCTCCCACCAGGCCCGGTTCTTCTTCCTCTCCTGGTGGGACTCAGGAGTCAGGGCCCCCAACCCGGAGTCCAGGCCTGAGCCCCCTCACGCCCCCAGGAACCAGGATTTCAGGCCCCAGACCCTCCCTTCCTCTTCAGCGACCTCGTTTTAACCTCCAGTTGAAGCTGGTGGATACAGTTGGGCTCAGCGGGACGTGGACAGGCGCCGACATTCGTGCATCCGGTAGGCACACATGTAGAAGATTCCTGTGTGGGGAAAGGTCTCAGGGGACACCCCCAAACCCCCTTCCTCCCCAGGCATCCTGAGGGCCTGGAGTCTGCCATCCGGCTTAGTGCTGGGGGCCCGTGTGGGACACCTCGCCGTCTCACCCTCTGGAGTGCTGCCCGCTCTGCCCCAGACACTACCCTTTTCATCCCCAAACCCCCGTACCTGCAAAGAAGGTCATGAGCAGGGCCACCCAGCCCAGGATATAAGACCAGGAAAAGCGCCAGTCCCCGAAGCGGCGACCCAGGAAGCTGACGGTGACTCCAGTGTAAATGGCCAGGGCCAGCAGGACAAAAAAGGCTGGGGAGAAGAGGGTGTGGGTGGGAAGAGGGATGGGTTGGGTGCAAGATCGAGGAATGGAGTGTGGTGGGGTGCGTGGGGTGGGGATAAAGGTGAGGACGGGTTGAGTCGAAAGTGGAAGCAAAGACGGACAGGGAGTGGGAATGGGGTGAGTGTGGGACAGGGGTGTGCTGTGTCATAAAGACTCTGACTGGTCTTCGTCTCTGGTGCTTGGAAGGATGACTCTAAATCCTGGGAATTTCTCGACTTATCAGAGTGTCTTTGCTATTCCTGAGCCTCCGGGATCACACATGTTTGTCGAGCTGAGATGACTCAGAATGGAAGCTGGTCATCGGAAAGACCAACCAGCAAAACAGAGAGTTGAGGCGCCAGCGGCTCTGGGCAGGGGGAGTGGGGCTGGACATTGAGTTCCATCGCTGTGGCCATGGAGTCGATCGCGAAACTCCAATAAAAACGCCGGATGCTGAAGCATCTGGCGCGTCCTGATTGGTCAACGTGTTGGGTGTGCTGGGAGGATGATGACAGCCCCCCAGCCTTCTCCCTCTGCATCTGTTTATGTGGTTGGTCTTGAGTTGACCCTTTACGACAAAACTGTAAGTATAAGCAGAGTGCTTTCCTGAGTTCTGTGAGTCGTCCCAGCAAATTTTCGAAAGCGCGTGGGTCCTGGGAACCCTCGAATTTGTAGCCAGTTGGTCAAACGTGCAGGTGACGTGGGGGACCCTCCTCGCAGCTGAAGCAGACACAGTCCTGTTGAGAACCGTGCCCTGAAACCTGTGGCATCTGACGTAACCCCGTGAGGTTCCAACTGCGGTGCTGTAGTAGGTGGAGTTAGAAATTGGAGCTGATGCTGGGCGGGTCGGTCGGGATCAGGGTAGGGGCGGAGTTGAGAATGAGAGGGGCGGCAATGACCGAGAGGTGTTGCAGGTGGGCACGGACTGGGGTTGCAGACAGGCAGGGAGAGGGGCGGGCTAGGGGCCGGGGCGTCCACTCACTGGAGGCGAAGAACATGATGCCAGCAGAGAAGGGGCGGGAGAGGCGGGTGAAGGTGGGCTGCTGAGCGAAGGCCAGGATGCCCACGATGATGCCGGACGTGGCGCACAGGGAGGACAGGATCATGAAGGCACGGGTGGCATTCCAGTAGGCTGCGGGAGCAGCCCACGGTCACGCCCGTGCCTCCCCATCCTCAGCGGTGAGCACTGCTACCTCTAAGGGTGGGAATGCCTTGCCCTCTCCCTACAACCCTGACCTAGCTCCAGCCTCACCTCTCTGCAATGCCCTCCTCTTCCCCTGGCAAACCCCATTCACCTCCCAAAGCCCAGCTCCCAAAGCCCCTCCTCTAAAAAGCATCCCTCCCTCCCTCGGTCATCATCTTCACCCCTCCCTCTGGGTTGTGACTCCGTCTGTCTCCCCCTTCGGCCTGGTGGCTCCCCAGGGACTAAGCTGATTCTCCCAGCATGGGTTTGGTTAGCATACGGCCCTGCAGAAATGTTCGTTGGTTGGATGGATGGATGAATGAATGCATGCTGATTGTCCATATTTTCCTGCTAATCATTCCTTATCCTCTCTCCTTACTCTGTTTTATTTCCTTCTCACCACTCACCTATACCCGAAAATGCCTGTTCATGTGTTTTTAACTTGTTTACGATGTCTGTCTCTCTACTGAACTTGTCCCCTCCGTGAGGACAAATGTCTCGTTTTTTCATTCGCTGCTATATCCCCAGCGCATAATAGCTGCTCAATAAATATGGTGAATGAACGGATTGGATGTCAAGCACTGGGAGTTCTCTTTCCATAAAATATATATTGTGTACTGTATTATATCTCTATGTATCTCTAGTATACTATATAATATATATTATATACACGCTATTCATATACAATGCAGGTACATATGTTACATGATATATATTACATAACTATATAGTATATGTATATATTATATAATATATATTATAGACATACTACACATATATAACATATATATAATTTAGATTGCAAGAGCTCTATACTGTAAATACTATCCTTATCCCCATTTTTACAGTATATATTGTAATACATACATACATACATACATGAATACATGCACACATGCACACACACACACATATATATTACATGGCCTGGCACAAGTATTAAATAATACCTCATTCGGTATTTAGCAAATTAAGGATCCATCTTGCTTCTGCATCCCCCAGTACCTAATGCAGCTCTTGCCACACAAACTGCCGTTCCAGCACCCCCAGCCCCACCTGCAGTCCTGACCTCTGCTTTGTGCTAGGCGATGTCACCTCTCCCTACCTCACCCCTCTGCCAGGCCCATCCTGTAACTGGACTAGGAAGACATAATCGAAGTCCCAGCTCTGCCCCTTCCATGCTAAGTGATCTTGGGTTGGTCCCTTTCCCGCTCTGAGCCACAGGGTTCCCCATCCCCAGAGCAGGTGGCCCTTCGGCTATGAGGCTTTGCCCTGCAGGGCTTGACCCCGGCACAGCTACAACCCTGCCGTGGGGCCTCACCGATGCTCTCTGTCTGCAGGTAGCACTTATTGCCCAGGCAATAGCGCCACAAGCCCTGGTGGGCGAAGGACCCCGACAGCCGGTATTGCATCCAGTGGTCTGTCGCTGTGGCCACCACCAGGAGGATGGTCCCCACCCAGGCACAGAAGAGGCCGCCACCCATGAAGCTGTACATGGTGATCTGTGGGGAGGGACGGAGACGGGGTCAGGAGCTGGACTCCTGGGACCTGGGGGAGGAGGGGCTGAGGTCTTGGACCCTTAGGTCCTGGAAGAGAACAGGGCCGGGGGTCTTAAACCAGGAGTTGGGCTGGGTGCTAGGACACCAAGCCTTTGGGGAAGATGGGAGCTGGGGACCTGGGCCTCCAGGTCCTAAGTGGGGAGGGGGCTGGCGTCCGGGACCCTGGCAGGTCCATGGAAGAGGACAGAGCTGGAGGACTTGGCACCTAGGCCTTGAGGTAGAAAGGGGCCGCCGGTGCCATGCTTGGTCCCTACCTGAGTGGCCGAGCCCGTCCCGAGCCCTCCGTCCGCCTCGGCCCCTCTGTGCAGACTGTGCCGAGCCAGGTCGCTGGCCTCCCTGCTCCCCAGGCCGCTCAAATCCCTTAAGCCCCCCACACAATGGCCCCACAGCCCAGCAGCTTCCAGCGGGCAGAAGTGCAGCGGTGGCAACCATGGCCCCGAATGGAATTCGCTGAGGCAGGAATCCGGGCGCCCCCTCCCGCAGCCCCCGGCCCCGCGGGCCTCTCTCTGCGACGCTCCCAACCACGGTCCCCCCCTCCTCCCCCGCTCACAGGCCTTACCCGCGGTGCCCGCCCGGCAGGCCCGAGCTGCGTAAGCACACACACAGACAGAAGACATGAGGATGGTCTACCATTTATTGTTCAAACGGGGCCCTCCACCCCCAAAGGCAGGAAACAGGGTGATGCCTGGACTTCCCAGATCTGAGGGCTCTTCTCGGGAGGGGTCACAGGCGTATCCTAGTTGGGGCTGGGAGAAAAAGGAGGCTGAGAACCAGACTGGGCTGGCTGGGGTGGACTGGGTTTGGGGCGGAGCTTGGAGGCCTGAGGGAGTTGGGGAGCGAAGATGAAGAAGGCGAGAATGAGCGGGGTTCGGGTGCAGGTGCGGGGAGAGGCGGGCGTGGATGGGGTCAAAACATGGCACTGGGCGTGGGGTGGGCTGAGGGCTGCACCGGCAGGCGTGAATAGCTTTGGGGTTAAGAACGGGGCCGGAGGAGGCCTTGGGGTTGAGAGTGAGCTGAGGGCCATAGTGTTGGAATCGGGGCGAGGCGCCAGGTGTGAGGTGCAAGGCCTTCTCCGGCTTGGAACCCTAAGCCAGGTTCCCGAGCTCACGCTCCAGCCTCCCTCCGAAGGCCATGGGTTTGGGGTAAAGGGCTGCAAGCAAGATGCTTCTTGGGGTGTCTCCCACAAGGCCGAGGTCACTCTGGGCTCCAGGAAAACCCTCCTGGCGACCCCGAGAGGCCCCCTCCAGACCCTGAGCTGGGCTGTCGGGGTCCTAGTACTCGGTGTCCCAGTCCTCGGAGGCCGCTGGTGGCTCTGGGCCTCGCACTTCCTTCTTCCCGTCCTGGGTGGGCGGTGATGGCAGCGTCACCGACGGGGTCCTGGGGCCGGCCCCAGAGCCCGCTGTCCAGCCCTTCTCTGGCTTCTCGGCCCTCCCAGGCCCCCATCGCCGCTGGCCCCGGCGTGGCCTGCGCCAGACGTCCCAGCCCCCACGGCCCGTCGATGGCCTCCTGCCGGCGCCGGGTTGGGTGCTGCATGCCTCAGGGCTGCAGGGGCAGGCGGGCAGGGACTGCTGAAGGGTGTAGGCCCCCAGCAGGGCGCTGTGCAGGAGGTAGGAGAGGGCGTCAAGACGGATGGGGACAGTGACAGAGGCCAGGCTCTCGGGGAGTCCCAGGTGGGCTGGATCTGGGGTGCCCAAGAGAGAAGGCGGCAGGGCTGGGAAAGGTGCAGGGGGCCACCATTCCGTCCCGGGTGACGGCAGGGACGGGCTTTTCCTAGAACGACAGGAGGGACAAGGCCGAGGGGCTCACCGTCTGCACGGGTCTTTCCCAGTGGGGTCTTTGTGCTTCTCCCGGGGCCCACCTCTCTCCATCCTGGGTTCTTCCTCCATCTCTCCCGCCCTCACCCGCTCCTGCTCACCCCTCTCTCCTCCCACACCCCTCCCCGCTTCTCCCCATCTCTTTACAGAGAAACAGGCAGCCGTGCCCACACCTCAGCCTCAGGCAGAGCTGGGCTCCAGGCCGCCTCGCCTGCTCGCCACGTGTCTTCCCCACGCTGCACCCTGATTTTACACACCAAAAGATGGCTTTTGGTGGCGTCAAAGGTGCCTATTAAAAGGCCGGGTCTGGGAAATGTTCAAGAAATGTAGACAATTATTACCGTTATTTCCCCAGCCCTACGGCTGTTCCTGGTTCTTCCATTTCTGAAATTTCTCTGTTCCACGAACAGCATGTTCCAGCTCTCCCTCTGGTCCTAAGCATTGCGCTTACCTCTCTGTCACCAAGATCCCCTAAGGCTCCTTTCTTTGGGATGATACCTGAGACTGTTTTTCTCTGCTACTCGCTGGCTGCGTTCACCTCTCTCTGACTTCCTCCGTCCCCTGCTCTCTGTGAGTCTCTGTCCTGCCCGCAGGAAGTCTCGAGTCTCTCACCCCTCAGGTGCGATCTCTTCCTTTTGCTGTTCCATCTTCACACGGGTCTCTCAAGTCTCTTCCAGTACCTTCCACTCGATTTCTCCAGGGCCCAGGGAGGCGGGAGGGGGGACGGTGCTCCAGGAAGAAAGTGGGCGGGGCTGGTCAGAAACGGGGCGTGGCCTGCGGGACGTCAGGAGCCGTGGGAAAGAGTGCAGGGCCGGTTCGCAGGGGCTGGCTTTTCAACCGCCCCCGCCCAACTCAGTACACAAACGCATCTTCCCGAGACCCGCGAGGCCCGCCCCCGGCCCCTCCGCCTCCGGCTCCTGCGCCCCCAGACCCAGACCCAGGGGTCCAGGCTGGGCGCTGGGGCTGTGGCCCTGGGCAAACTAGATTCAACTCCTTACGCCCACGAAACTTGCGGCGCGAGAGAGAGACAAGACACTAACAGTACATTTTCTGTGAGCACAGTGAAGATGCGAAGTCAGGGATACCAAGGCAGAGGGGACAGTTATTTTCGACAGGTCGGTTGCAGAAGGCGCCAGAAGCACCTGCGACTCGAGCTTTTCCAGGGCAGGGAACCGCAAAAGCGAAGGTTTGAGGGTGGGATCATCGCAGCGTTTGAGGGACTGGGCAGAAAGGAGGAGGAGTGGGTAGGTCTATTTTTTAAAAAATAAATGGTTTATTTGGGAATACTTTTCCATTCATAGAAAAGTTACAAAGATGATAGAGAGTTCCCATACACGTCTCACCCAGCTTCCTTAATGCTATCTTCTTACGCTGCTGGGGAGCATTCGCCACAAGTAAGAAACCAGCATAACAATTAACTGCACTCCAGACTTTACCTGGATTTTACCAGTTTTTACACCCATGTCTTTGTCACTGCTGTTGTTCCAGAATCCTAGGAAGACACCGTTCAGTCACGGTTCCTTTGTCTCCTCCCGCCTGGGGCAGTTTCTGTCTTTCCTTATTTTTCACAACTTTGTCCTTTTTTGAGGAATACGAACTAGTCAGGTGTTTTATGAAATAGAGGCCTACTTCAAAGAATAGTTCTAGCTCATTTAATCCTCATTTCAGAAAGGAACAAACTGTGCCTCAGAGAGGTCAAGCGCGTTGCCTACGGGCACAGAGCTAGTAAGGGCACATGGGATCTGAACTCTGGACAACCTGGCCCCAGAATCAGGTTGTGATATCAACGGAGACACAAGTGAAGAAGCCAGATTGCAGAGGGCCTTGAAGGCTGCAGTAAACGCTTCTGGCATTTTTTTAAAAAAAAACTTCTTGAACATTAAGATGACTCGAACCTTTGAAAGCAGAGGTGTGACTTAATCGGATTTACGTTTTTAGAAAAGCACTGTGTCTGCAGTTTGGAGAATGGGACGCATGGGAGCCCAGGGAGGAAGCTGCTATGGGCCAGGCGAGGGGGGGCAGCCGCACCAGGGAAGGCGGGAGTAGTGGGCATGGCAATGAACTTGAGAAGTACAGTTGACCCTTGAATGACATGGGTTTGAATTGTGAGGGTCTACTTATACACGGATTTTTACCCCTAATAAATACAGTCAGTGCTATAAATGATTTTCTCTTCCTGACGATTTGCTTAATATTTTGGAGGAAGAACTATCAAGGCTTCCTGTGAGACTGCTGGGGTGGGTTGGGGGCGGGGGGCGGTGGGTAACGGGGAATCGACAATGCATCGTTTTCAACCCGAGCAATCCCTTGAGCACGAAATCCCAGATACTAGCCTCCACTTTCTGACTTCTGTAGCATCCAGGCCATTTGCTGAATGACACTGGAGACACCAAAATCATGACGCCCTCGACCTTGAGGGGTGGGGCGCACACACGGAGGTGGACAGTAACGGTCCAGGGTGACCAGGGCCAGGACACGGCGAGGAGCAGGAGCAGTAAGGGCCCCGCGGAGAAAACACTGCTGCCTGCAGGCAAAGGGGTGGAGGGCGCGGTCAAGGAGGTGTCTTTAGAGGAGGTGGCAGTAGGAGCAAAGGCCAGTTGGCTGGAATCCGAAGATTTTTTATGGAGGAGGCAGAGTTTCCTCTCCTGGCGACTGTGGTTAGGATTCGGGTCTCCAGATTTACACTCTAGGTTTGTCTGTCTGGTTACGTCGAATCCCACAGAGGCAGCGTAGGTCTACACAGGGCTTGGAAATGGAGGGTTCAAATCCCCGCTCCGCTGTTTCTCAGCGCGTGGCCTAGAGCAAGCTGCTTAGGCTTTTCGAGTCTCCGTTTCTGAGAGACAGCGTTTATTGCTCAATTCCAGCACGATGGGATTGCTCCTGGTTTTGTTCTGTTATTGTTTCTTTCATTTGTGCGATCACTGTCCAACCTCTCCACTTACCACGTACCTGGCCCTTTAAGGCGCCCCTCCCACGCCAGGAGTGCGGAGGCGGGATCTTGCGTCTCTAAGGCAACGCTTTTCCGCACGGGAGCCCCGCTCCCTCCTTGCTACGTAGGGCAGCGCGTGACGTCACGCTCGGCTCCGATTGGCGGGCGCGCTGGAGTCCCCGCCCCGGACCCACCCTCGCTCTTTGATTGGCTGCGCTCCGGAGCGCGCGGCTGTAACTGACGTTGTTCGCTCGGGCCTGCAGCGGCGTCGGCGGGCTGCGGTCCAGCTGGGTGGCCTCCGGGGAGACCCGGCCCAGGCCCGGAGATCCGAGCGACGCTTGGCGAGGACAGGGGGCCCTGGGCGAAGGGGGCAGGTTCCCCCAGGGGTCTCCTTGGCCCACCGAGGGGCCCCACTGGCCCGTCCCCGCCTTGGGCGCCAGCCCTTCTTCTGAGTGTCGCGCACAGACGTCGGACAGTCAGAAATGCGAGGTCGAGCCTCAGGGCCTCCCCAGCCCAGGACTCACGGAGGCCCCGGGGGCCCTTCTCTCTCCCTCGAGCCTACCCGCTCATTCGACCCTTCCCACTTGGGGGGTCCTTTCCCAATGCAGGGTGGGCATCGGGGCCTCCGGGTCTTGGGGCTCCGCTCACTGCCGCCCCGACCGACGGCTGCGTCCTGCCTCCTCCGCCCCCCGCCGCCCAGGGCCGGGAGGTCCTCCTCGGCCACCTGCCTTGAAGAATCTCCCCGCCGTGGGGGCGCTCCCCTCCCTGCTCTCCCGCCAGCCTCCTCCAGGCCCAGGGGTCACCTTCAGACTTTGACCCAGGAGCGCTTTCTTCCTAACCGCCCCCGGTTTCTAGCCCAGTCCCCGCAGAGGGCCCAGGGAGTCCCGCGGACGCCAAGGAGGGGTCTCCGTCCCACAGGGTCAGGATTCCCATGCCTCCTGTTCTTCATGCCTTCCTCCCACAGCTTCTAGAGCCTTCAGGGTGGAGACCCGGGCCTCCCCACCCTCAGGAGTCCAGCCTTCCCTCTTCTGAGCCTCTTCCCCTTTTCTCCGGGCCCACCATTCCCTTGGGGAACCCCGCTATTGCCTCAGGAGACCCCAGGACCCAGGGGAGGTGGCGTCTGTGTTGCCCCCTTCCCCAGTTCTTAGGGGCCACCCCCTCACTGCCATTCTCTCCCTCTGCCCTTTTTCAGGTGTTTGACACTTTTGAAATTCGAGGGAGGTCATCTGTAAGCCACCCCCACACTTGCAAGTACCGCCCCCCGCCCAAGGATCTTCCTGCAAGCCCCTCCCCGGGCTGGTTTTCTGCCCCTCAGGCATCTGAGGTCTCCCCAAGGCCTCCCTCCTCACACTCAAGATAAACTAAGGTGTCCTTCCAGGTAAAGGTAAAGGGAGCCATCCCTTCCCTGTGAACCCTGCTCCGCCTCCTTAGCACCCCCACCCCACCGGGCAAGGGACTAATCCGGGAGGACCCTTGGACCCCTCCCTCCTTTGGAGTTGCCCCTCCCCCGTTAACGTGCGCTCAGGACCTTTTTTTTTTTCTTTCACTGTCATCTTTTCCAGTCGCCTGCCTTGGGGGGTGGGGGGGAGGTCCCCACACATTCTGAGAACTCCCACACACCACCTCACCAAATGACTGTCCCCTTGGCCTCAGCAAAAATTACCTTTCGGTTCCAGAGAGGGATCCTTGGCCACACTGGGCCTAGGGAGTTTCCCCACCCGGAGCCTTCTTCCTCTTAACTGCTGGCCTCCTGCTCCTGGGTGACCCAGCTTCCTCTAGATCGCAAGGTTCACTTTGTAGTTATCTCTCCAGGATTCTCCCCATTCTTCCCGCTGACAGCTTTGCCCCTTCTGCCACAGGCACGACCCTAAGATCCCCTCTTTCCTCAGTTTCCCCGTCATCGCTGGCACCCCTGGGTCCCCTTCAGCACCTAGGCCATTGGGGTTTGGCTCTCCTGCGCTCTCTCCCCCCTTCTGCACATTTATCCTCACAAACACCTCCCCCAGAACCAGCTTCACCTCACCCCAAGAATCTTCTCCCTACTCCCATCACACTCGGAAGCCCCTGACGCATTCGCCTGACTTCGGGATTCCTGATCCTCTCCTGACTCCTTCCCAGGGCTGAGGCTCTCGATCGGGCATGCTCAGCCCATAGTCAGCGGTCACTGCTCAGGCGCGAGGCCACCCAGATCCTTGGAGCTGGTTTTGCCACCACCTAGGAAATAACTGGGTGCTTGGCAATGGGAATGAGTGAGAGGGGTCAGATTTGTGGACTGAGGTCTAGGCTGGGATGAGTCCCCCTAGGTTTTCGCGGCTGCCATGAGTGATGTTTAGACTGCTTAAAAGTCAGGATTTGCTAGAAGCATCTGCTAAAGTGGGAGTCTAGAGACCAAAGGGTTCCCCAAAGGGGGATCCTTAGACCAAGGGTCCCCAAGCCCTGGGCTGGGAACTGGTACTGGACTGTGGCCTGTTAGGCCCTGGGCTGCACAGTAGGGGGTGAGCGGCAGGTGAATGAGCAAAGCCTCACCTGTATTCGCATCCATTCCCCAGCGCCAGCATCACCGCCTCAGCTCCGCCTCAGATCATCAGGCGTTAGATTCTCATAGGAGCGCCCGTCCCTGGCGTCACAAGATTGGGGACCGCTGACTTTGACACCTTCACTTGCATTGTCTCATTTGAATTCCCATCTTTTAAAAAGTGCTCAGTATACTTTATGTTCATATTATTTCTCTATTAACACAGGAAAATTTACTTCATTTGGTGTACAGTTCCAAGTTTTGACAAATGCGTAGAGCCACGTAACCATCATCAATCACAAGATACAGAATATTCTGTCATCTTCCAAATTCTCTGTGCTGGCCCTTTGTCATAATAACCTTTAAAAAAGAAAAAGAAAAAGAAACCCAGCCTCTTCCTCGAGGACAATTTGGCCTTAACCTAGCCAAACTGAAAAGTCACAGCCCCTCAGATCCGAGAACGCTGTTGGCGAGGGGCCACCGATGGGTAAAGCAGTCACCCTGCGATTCACCCCAGATCATGTCATGTTGAGGAACACACAACAGAACCAGTAAGGACTGAAACTTCATTTTGACCTTTTTCTTCTTCCACACACTGTATTATTCCAGGACCGACAGAGATGACGCCACCGCCGATGATGATATACTAGTAGAAACAAAATAATAATACATGTTTTCGAAGACGAACAAGAGAGCAGTGAGGTGAGAACCAGTGTTGGGACACTTACCAGGGTTAGCTAGAGACCGTTTCAGCCAACACAAGGTGAGAGCTGTGGCCAGTTAGGTCAAGAGTCACTTGTCCCCATACTTGTCTCTCCTATGAGCCCCAGTGCTTTGGGAAACTAGAGCCTGAAGTGGGAACAGAGAAGAAGGTGTGTCAGGGACAACTGATCTCCCTGTCTCTCCACGGATGAAGAGGGGAGGCGATGGGATTGAAACCAAGTTTATGAACAAGATTTAGGACAAGACTGAGTTTTAACAATCAGAAGTGACTGGAAAGTTACACCACGTCCCAGACACCGTCGAGGCTGAGGAAAGAGTTTCAACACAGCATGACTGAGTCACCGGTCAGAAACACGGAACCGTTTGGTTTTTATTTCCCGGAGTTTACCTGCTTACAGAGAGGATTTGGCGATGCCGACGATCCAAGCCGGGCCTTCTCACTCCAGGCCTGGTAGCATTTGTCGTTGCCGTTTGTTCCTTTTTGTTTTGTTCTGTTTTTCAGCTACACGACATTGCCTTCCCCTCTTCCCCCTGGAGAGTGCTGGATAAATCATCCCAATCACCCCCTCCAAGCCCTGGGTCATGATTACAGAAGCCGGGACCTTAACACACACATTCTGAAGCTGCCCACACCTCGTCAAAGCTGTTGCCCTAGCAACACAACCTTGTAATCTGGCAGTTTCCCAGGTCATGAAAAGGGGGGGGCGGGGGGAGGTAGTGCTCCCGCAGCGGGCTCTGGGGGGGTCAGGCTAGGAAACAGACACCCTTCTAGCATCCCGCCCCCTACTCTAAGTTTATGAAAGAGAATTGGTGACAGCCAGGGCGCATCTATTTTAGGACCTGTTTGGTTTGGATTTCACTTCTCTATTTTACTGGGCGACCTTGGGCAAGACCCTGTCCCATCTGTAAAAATAAGTGGGCGCCCTGAGCGATGGTACACAGCAGCCTGTGATTCTGGTCCTCTGTCCCCTGGCCCCAGAGGCCACTCCAGTCCTTGCCACTAACTCAGTTCTTCATTTTCTGCAGTAGCCGGATGTGCTGGCACATTCGGAAGCAAAGCAGGTCGGGCCGGGCCTCCTTACCATATCGTCCACCACCCCGGTAACTACAGACGAGTGGAGACCTGCCTGGTCTTTTGTCTAAAGTTCCCTTCACTTTTTTTGCAAGTATCAGTGATAACGTAAGCATCAGACAACGGGGCCTGTGGAAAGTGCTCAATGTATGTTAGCATTAGAGACATTTTTATAAATAAATATCTCCGGGATTTGAGAGGGTTTAGCTGAAGTGGCCAGTATCTCCAAACAGGCTGTGTTTTCCTTTCGCTTAGGACACCGTGGCTCAGGACATCTGTCACACACACTCCTCTGCTCACGCTTGGGAAAGGTTAACTTGTCCACTCACGGCTTTTTCGCTCTGTCTAAATCGTCACCTTTTGAAAGTGGACGCCTTCCCTTCTAAATGTTTCTCTGCCCTTCAGCAGCTTTTTAAATTTTATTTATTTATGTTCCCTCTAGTGAAAAATAAAGTGAGATGTTTATTATCAGATGACATGATTTTTTTTAATGTAGGAAATCCAAAATAATTTACAGATGAATTATTTAAATAGGCAGATTTCACAAGATTGATAGATACAGGGTCGCTGTGCAAAATTTAAGTGGTATATTTCTATATACCAGAATCACTCAGGAAATGAAATTGAAATACGTCATTTTTAATAGAACCATAAAATATCAACTACTTAAAGTGAAATCTAACAAAAATATACATATGTTCTACACAGTAGATTATGAAGCATTATAGACAGAAAAAATGTAAAAGAACGCAATTAAATGAGAGGAAAGACCATACAAAACATTGACTGGATTCTATAAAGATGTCAATTGTTCCCAAATTAAATAGCATCTTTTTTTTTTAATTTTTACTTTACAATTACAGTTGGCATACGATATTATATTCGTTTCAAGTGCATGACAGTGATTAGACATTTATGTAACTTACAAAGTGATTCCCCCCCAATAACCCTAGTCCCCACCTGCCACCACACATAGTTATTTCAATATCATTGACTAGATTCCCTATGCTGTACTTGACCTCCCATGACTGTTTTTATAACTGGTAGTTTGTACTTCTTAATCTCTTCCCCTTTTTCGCCCAGCCCCCAGCCTCCTCCCATCTCCATCCTGTCGACCCAGACACAAAGCTGGGTCCTTTGTGTCTCAGCTTCTCCACGGCCTGAGCCAAGTGCCCTGGGCTCCAGATCCTTTCTTAACTGGACAGGTCTCTCCTGTGTGGCTTCAGATAAATTAATTCACCTCTCTGAGCCTCAGAAATCTTCCTCGTGAAGATATGCTTTATCGTATACCACAGTTATCGTCAAAGGAGGCAGCTATAAACAATTGACTCAATATGATATGTAGGAGGTGCTTGAAAAATGTGAATTCCTCGCTCCGCCTTCTCTTTCTCTCATGACACTGCCACTCGTGTGCAGTGTGTGACCTGAGGAGGCCCTGTTTGACCTGTACTTCTTTCAGCTCTGCTTATAACCTCTTCTGCTTTATTTGTATTTCTTTTCCCCCAGCTCTTTCTGTCTTCCTTTCGTGTCATTTATTGTGTTTTTTGTTGTTGTTGTTTTTTGTTTTTTGTTTTTAATGCCAAGGTTAGCATCTTTGCTGGGCTCCCCAGTTTTCTACGTGACTGCCAGGAACCGCGTCCTAGGAGGACCGTCCGTAAAGCAATTAGAACTATGAGCTCTGGGGAAGGACGAAGGGAAGGGGCATGCCTCGCCGTGACAAATGGACCCCTCTTCCTCTGGTCGCCATCTAGTTGGTTCGGGGCACGTGGTCAGTTTGCTCTTCATTCCATTTCGCCACTGTTCCCACTCCCATGTCCTCGAGTGTTTGCTCTTCCCTACATTTGTGGGTCCATGATGTAGTCACCCCAAACGTCCTTGCCCTGGACGCCTCCGCACTGGGAACCTTCCGGCTAGTCACACAGCTGGTCACATTGGCCTTGGCTGCTCTTGACCTCTCTTCTGAACCTCTGCTTCTGTTTCCTCTTCCATAAAATTAAGCGGGTGACTTGACTCTAGATTAAGATCCTCAAACTTTTCCTGTAAAAGGAACTTGTGCTACATGTCTTAGGCTTTGCAGGCTGTCAGCTCAGCTCTGCATGAAATCAGCTGTAGATGGCAACACATAAAATAACGTCTGTGTCTGAGCTCCGAAGGAACTTTATTAATGGACACCGACATTTGAATTTCATATATCCACGCATCACAAAACAGTCTCCTTTTCTTGATTTTATTTTCCGCCCAACCATTTAAAAAATACATATAAAAAAACTTCTTGATTCATAGCTCGTATAAAAATGGGTACGGGGCCAGGCCGACCCTGTGAGGTGAGCTTGCTGACCTCACAAAGACAAAGATGATTATTTAATCAACTTTAAAGCCCCCGACCTTTGCTAAACATGAGACTGAGTTATCAGCTGGGTCGTGCCTAGGTGTGCCCGAGGAAAAGTTTACCTTTCTGTTTGCAGAGAAAGGCCGTTCAAAGGCTGGGTCTGAGACGGGCTGACCCACCCTTAGAGGAAGAGATGGGGAGAGGGGGAGAGGGAGAGGCTTCGCCCTCTTTTCTGTGTCTCTCGAGGGCCCTGTTTGGCTCTGTACCTGGATGTTATCCTACAGCCCCATGGACCCTCAGTGGAACCTGATTTCTGCGTATTCTGAGCCAGCGTCCTTGGACTCCTGGGTCTCCCACGGTCTGAGGCCTGGGAAGTTGAGGGCCGCGTAATGGAGCTCCTCTTGCTTGTTCCCCCATTCTGGGGCTTGATGGGATGACCTGGGTCCCGGACTGCCATGGGACGCGTGATGTCGCTCCTGGTCATCCTTGGGTTGCAGGGAGTTGATGTCTGTGGGTGGGGTCCGGGACGGACTCTCCCGTTTGGCCTTCCAACTCCAAGCCTAAGGGAAAAAGTCATTCATTAATTCATTCATCCAACCAATCTCAGAGTGCCTACTGCGTGCCAGGCACTGGTGAAGGAATGGGGTTCCATCGCGGAGAAGAAGGAAGTCTCTTTTCTTGCTGAGCTTTACGTTTCATCCTGGGGCAGAAACAATAAGCAAACATCTGCTGTGGCCCCCGAGCAAACCCAAACCGACAGGGGAAGACGCCTTTGGCCTCTGCAGGGGTGCTCCGTCACCACAAAGACCTGGCCCCCGGGCGGCTACTAATCTGTTCCCCGACGCTACAGTTCTGTCATTTCGAGGGTGTTATACACACGGAATCATACATGTAGCTTTTTTCACTTTTTTTTTTTGTCCCTAAGCTCTATGTAACTGGTTGCGCGCATCAGTTATTTGCTCCTTTTGAGAGAGTCAATGGACCTCTGTGGGTTTTCAATGGATATCACGTACAGAGAAACGGGCTGGGGGTGTGGAGAGCAGAGAGGACCCACAAAAGCAGACGCTGGTGTGCAGGCGGGAGGGATCGTGCGGGGACTAGGGGCGGGGGGACGAGTGGTGGGACAGGTTTTGAAGGGGGCTTCCTGACGTTGGTTGTGGAGTGACAGGAGAGAGGGACAGAAGATGACTCTGAAGACTCAGGCTTCGAGCAGCTGGGCAAACGGGGTGCAACTTGCTGAGATGGGGGAGAACAGAGGAGACGCAGAAGCCGTGTATTACCCGTACGTTTGCTTTTGGACAGGCTAAGTTTGAGATGCTTGCTAGACATCCACAAGGAGATGCAGCCTACACAGTCGGGTATAAGTCTGAAGTTCATGGGCGAGTCTGGGAGATGTGAATTTTGGAGACGTCAGAGTATAGATGTTCTTGCCTGGAAAATATCCAGCATTTTCCGACGCTCACAAGGTGTCAGGTAATATTCTAAACGTTTGACAGGTATGATCTAAGCATATCGAATATCTGGGTTGGTCCTTGGCGACGGGCACTATTTTCCTCATTTTACAGTTCAGGCAGTTGACACACAGATAAGTGAAGCGACTTGCCCAAGAACGCAGGGGGGCAGGAGCAGGATGGAACCCAGCAGCCCCGCTCTGAAGCACCAGGACGTCCTGCCTTGCCGTGACGTTAACAACTGTTACATCACGAATTATAATTAATAAACGTCACTGGTGGTGGTGACGATGGAATCACTGCAACGTGCTGAGCAAGGACGCTGTCCTACTCCCCAGACCAGCTCTCGAAGGAAACGGAGGGAGGAATGAGGGACAAAGACTTGGCTAAGGTCCCACACACAGTCAGTGCCAGAATCACGATTTGAATCCAACACTCGGCTTTTTCCCTCAGGCAAAGGGTGGGGGCAGGGCGGGAGTGGATGGGCCACTCACCAGGTGACGGGTGCCAGGTACCACGTTGACGTAATCCAGGATTGTGCTCCTCCTTGTGGGCCTGGGCCTCTGAGCCTCCGCCTGGGTCCGAGTCTCCTCCTGGGTCTGCTGCTTCCTCAGAGTCTTCATGCTGTGGAAACAACCTGGCTCGCTGTGTACCCTAGCACCTCCGCTGTCCCCAGACCCCACACCCACCTCTCCTGCTCCTAACTCACATGACCAGGACAAGGCAGACGCAGAAGCAGAGGGCGGAGACGCCAGCGCCCAGAATCGCTCCGTGAGAAAACCCCCCTGAGATGGCCGCCTTCTTATCTGCAGGAGGAACGAACGGTTGGACATCTCTGAGTGTCTCCCACCAGCGCGGGTCCTCCCGCCCGCCGGGCGCCGGGCAGGCAGGCCTCCAGCTCCCCTCCCCAGATCTCTCACCTGAAACCCCTTTCTGTCTCTGTCTTTAAACTCTGCTGCACCCCAGGCCCAGATGCCGAGCCTTCTGCATCGCGTTGTCCCCTCTGCACCATGTCCCGCTCCCCAGCTCCTGCTTCACCCATGGGACCCTCAGCCCGGCCCACTCAGCCCCACCTCCCGGGGACGCCCACCAGGCCCCCAGACCTGGCAGCAGCAGGACAGCGGTGCTCGGGGCCCCGTGGACATTCCGGGCCTCACAGCTGAGCCTGAGGTCAGAGCAGAACTCCCCTCTGAGGCTCAGGGAGCTGTTGGTCCAGGGCCCGGCAGAGCTGGAGGTGACGGCGAGGGAGGTGTTGCTGTGGTTCCCCTCCAGCAGCTGCTCCCCCAGCCACCAGCGCAGGGAGGGGGCCGGCCGGGCGTGGGAGGAACAGCTACAGTGCAGCCCCTCGTCCCCCCAGGAGCAGGAGGGTCCCAGCAGCTGCGGGGGGTCTGTGGGGGCGGGGAGAAGGGTCAGCAGCGCCTCTCCCCTCTCCACCCCCCAGGGGGCCTCTCTCTGGTGCTTCCCCCCCTCCCTGCTCATAGACCAGCTCTCCTGCCCCCAGGGACCCCCAACCCCCCACTCACAGACCACCGAGAGGCTCAGGGAGATGTTCTGGGAGCCCAGCGGGTTCTGAGCCTGGCAGGTGACTTCTCCTTCATGCTCCCTTTGTATCTGAGGCAGCTCCAGGACCCCCGGGTCTGAGGGCTGGGAGGGGTGCAGAGCCCGTCCCCCTCGGACCCAGCTCAGCGAGGCGGGGGGGTTGCTGTGGGCGACACAGAGCAGATGCAGGTCTTGGCCCTCCAGGACCAGGAGGGGCGTGCCGTTGCCGAAGTTTTCCGTGACTGTCGGATGGAAGAGGCGGGACAGGTGCACGGCTCAGGGCGCGGGGACCCTTGTGCATGCCCACGTTCCTGCAGCCCAGGCCCCCAGGGCGGCACTGAGCACCCTGGCTCCTCCATCTCCCTTTCCTACCTGTCCTGTTCGCTTGGGAGACCACCACCCTCAGGCGCTCCGGAGCATCTGCAACAGAGACAGAGCACCAGTCGGACGCGGGCCAGGGGCTCCGCGCTGGGCGCAGGGTACCTGGAGACAAACGACAGCGGCGGAGGGGTGGGGACCGAGTCACCTGCTGAGCTGATTCACCACTGAGTGACACAAACCACCCAAGGGACTAATGGGTAAGAAGGGCAGGTCCCTGTGGTACGGGTGATTTTTGATGAGAAAGACAAATTGGTCGCAGTCCCCAGTTCCTGGTACCAAGCTCCGGAAGCCCTGGGATTTCTACGGGATGAGGGCGTCAAAGGTGTCTTGCTATTCACAATGAACCCCTTTTCGCGTCCCCTCAGTTGATCCCATCGAGGTGACTTTTGGAAAGCACCTAGGGATGGGGGCTGGCTTCTAGGGGAGCCCCATGCCAGTGGAGGGTTGGGACTTTCGGTCTTATCTCCCAACTCCCAAAGGAGAAGGAGCTGGAGGCCAAGTTCAATCACCAGGGGTCAAAGATTTCATCGATCATGCCAACATGATGAAGCCTCCATCAAACCCCAAAAGACAGGGTTTGGAGAGCTTCTAGGTCGGAGATCCAGGGAGAGGGCGCGGACACCCCACGCCCTGCCCAGCGCCTGGCCCCGGGTATCTCCTCTATCGGCTGCTGAGGTATACCCTTTCGTAACACACCAGTGGTCTGGTGAGCACCACGTTTCTCTGAGTTCTGCCCTGTGTAGCAGCCTGGTCAAGCCGGGAGGCGGGCCTGAGAAAGTCTCCCCGCAGCCTCTGACCTGTGGTCCGAGGCACAGGGGACAACCTGGATTTGCTATTGCTGTCTGCAAGGGAGCAGCCTTGTGAGACTGAGCTTTTAACCTGAGGGCTCTGATACTATCTCCAGGAAGATAGTGTCAGAATCGATTTGCAGGACACCGGGCTGGTGTCAGAGAATTGCTTGGTGATGGGGAGAAAAATCCCCGCGTAAGAATTGGAATCGGAATCATCAGTGCGGTAGGCCGGTGGCTCCGGGTCCCTTTGAGCTCTGGGACCCCACCTGCAGCCCCTGCCCCCTCGCCCTCTCCCCTCCTGGCCTCTGGGCCCTGTGGGTTACACTCACACTGCACAGAGAGGTCCAGGGTGCGGTTTAGGAAGCCAAGCCTGTTCTCCGCTAGGCAGGTGTAGCGCCCCGCGTCCTCAGGCTTCACCTGTGGCAGCACCAGCTCCAGGCCTCCAGAGCCCGAGGGCCGGGACCAGGAGACAACTCTGTCATCCAGGGCCCAGCTCAGGGTGGCGGGGGGTCTGCTGTCGGCAGCACAGAGCAAGAGCAGGAACTGGCCCTTCTGGGCTTCCAGACGTGGCCTGTCTCCCTGCGGCTCCAGGGCTGCAGAGACAGGAGGAGAGAGAGACAGGGGAAGATTCTGAGAGCTGAATGCCATTCCCCCAGCTCCCAATGCCTTTTCATCATCTCACCCCATCCCCTGGCCAGCCCCGGTTACCCTCAGGCCCTTGGTACCTGATCCCTCGGCTTTGGAAATGCTGATGCTCAGGCCTTTAGGGGCATCTGCAATGAGATTGCATGCTGGTGCTGCGAAGGAACGTTTGACTCCCAACAGCCAGAGAGAACCCCCTTGGGGAACAGAAAGCGTGACTATCCTCGGGGAAAACAAGTGTCAAAGATACACTTATGGAGAAAGGATCAAATGGCGTTCACTTTCCCTCCCATCGTGGGACTGCGCCCCTTCCTGTCTGTGGACCCCCCGAGAGCTGCCCACCGCTAGCCCCATCTCCCTAACCACACCCACCGGGGGCTGTCGCTCACCCTGATGTCCCCCACCAAACTCACAGGCCACACTGAGCCGGATGGTGTTTTTGGCGCTCACATGCTTTCTGGAGAAGTGCACTCGGCAGGTGAGCTCAGTGCCATGGTCCTCGGGTCTCGGCGTGAGGGTGAGCATGGAGACGTGGGAGGCCATCGGTCTGGTCTCTTGGGAGGAGGGGGCAGCCCCCATCCAGGAGAAAGTGGGGGCCGGACATCGCTCAGAGTCTGAGTCGAACACACAGATGGCTGTCACCTGGTGCCCAGGCTCTAGGACCTCTGGGACGTAGACATCTGGCTTCCGTGTCAGGGCTGCACAAGAGAGGGTACAGTCCTGGTCTGAGAAGGGGTACTGCAGGAGGTGTCCCCCGAGATCTGTTTCCTGCAGGGGGTAGCAGGCAGGAGGGGAGGTCCCACCCCATTCCAAGTCAAGCCAGTTCCATACCTATCACATTCAGAGAGAACGTGACATCCTTGAAGGTATATCGCACATAAGCGCCTCTCTCGATCCGAAAGAAATACGTTGCGCTGTCACTCATCTGTGGGTCTCTGATTAGCAAAGAGCAGTCCCAGTTTTGGGGACTGCCCACAAGCTCGAATCGGCCCCGGGCATCTGTTTGCACATTTTGAGACTGGTTGTTTGTGGCCACCGGAAGATCAGTGGTTGTGGACCAGTAGCTATGTTGGAACCAGTAGCCGTAAGCTGGGGTATCATCAGTCCACTGTTCGCGTGGGTAGGAGAGGGAGCAGGGCACGAGCACACACAGGCCCTCCTGCACCGTCACCGTTCTCTTGGAGATTCTCATGGAGAATCTCCAGTCCTGAGCCGGCGACCCTGCAAGAGAACAGAGACAAGCTGCCACCCAGCCCCAGCCACGACCCGGGCCCCTCCAGCCCTCGGCCCACTCACCGCCCCCCAGCATGGCGAAGAGAATCAGCCAGAGCATATCGGCACAGGCACAGAGGGAATGAGACAGGCTCACTCCTCTGAGGGACGCTGCGTCTGGCACTGGCTGGGGCAGAAGGGGAAGCCAGGGGAGGGCGGGCGGACGGAAGCCGAGCCCAGGAGACTGATGCGTGAAAGAGCTTCTGCTCTGAGGCCCACGGGAATGTCCCTTTCTGCCCGCTCCCCACCTCCACTTCGCCCACTTGGACTCTCAGTCTTTCCTGGGCCTTGTCTGGCCTTGGGCTCCCCCACCTGGGCCTTCCAGAGTCTCCTCGGGGGAGGGAGTGGAAGGCATGAGTCTAGCCTGTCTAGCCCGTCTAGCCTGGGGGCCCAGTTGTGGGAGGGTGGAAGGGGGGGCTCTCCGCCTGGGCCCCGGGTGGGGGTGGGTCGTTGCAGAAGCAGAAGTGAAAGTCCACAGTGAGCCCTTCCTACAGGGGCCCCTGGAGCTGCAGGTGAGGGAAGGTGAGGGTAGGTCTGGGGGTAGGGGGTGCGGGGCTGGTCTTGCCAGATAGAACGCAGGACGCCACTAAACCTGACATTCAGATAAACAACAAATCATTTTTTCAGTATAAGTATGTCCCAAATATGGCATGAGACATATTCATACTAAAATGATATGTTGTTTGTATTTGAAATTCGAATTTAACTGGACACCTTGCGCTTTTACTTGCCGAATCTGATGGCTGTAGGGCAGCCTCGGCACCACCCCCTCCTCTCCCTGTGTAGGCTCCCCTGTTCCCTCGGTGGTCCCTTGGGGACACCCGCCCCCAGGACCTGAGTTGACTTCCCCATCCCCCCTTCTTCTTCTGTTGTACAATCGGACACACTTTCTTGTAATGTCCCTTGTGATCGGAACACCTGCACCCACAGGGAACGCTGAGGGTGGCAGTTGCAGGAGACATACAGGACCTGGGGGGTGCGCCATGAGTGAGATACCCTCCTCCAGCTGTCGTCCCCCCCACCCAGCCTCTCCTCTTGAAATGACTCTGTCCTGGTCATGCAGAGACACTGCTAGTCCATTGCACCTCACGGCCCGGGACCTCGTGTGTGGCAGGCGCTATGCTGCATCTGGGGGACACACAGGTCCGTGAGGCGGTGTCTGACCTCAGGGGGGCCCAGTCCGGTGAAGGAACCCCGTTAGAGACAGAGGCGCTCATCCTCGTCACCCACCCATGCTGGGACAGACACCTACGACAGACCTGGGCACGAAGGGGTCACTCCTTCCCGGCGGAGTCGGGAGAGGCGACCTGGAGGAGGTGACATCTAGCTGCCCCTGTCCTTGCTCTCGCATTCCCCGTATTACTTTGCTCTGGCTGTCGTAATAAAATGGCAGACCACACAGCTTAAACAACAGAAAAGCATAGCCTCACAGCCCTGGGGGGCGGTGGTGGAAGGCCAAGATGGAGACGTCGGCAGGGCTGGTTTCTCCTGAGGTCTCGCTCCTCAACTTGCTGGTGGCCGTCTTCTCCCTGCGTCCTCACACGGTCTTCCCACTGGGTGTGTCTGTGCCCTGATTTCTTCTCATGAGGACACCGGTCCTGTTACGTCTGGGCTCAACCTATGACCTCATTTTAACAGAGTCACCTCCTTAAAGGCCCACCTCCAAGTGCAGCCACATTCCGAGGTACTGGGCAGTGAGGACTTGGGCGTATGAAGTCTTCAGCGGGCAAGACATAAGTCAGTTCATAGCATCCAGCTTCCTCTTCCCTCTGACCCCCAGGTCCTCGAAGCCCAACCTGGGCTTTCTGGGGGAGGGTTCCCCTCTCCTAGGGAGAGTGAGAGAGGGAAGGCAGAGTACCCGGTCCTGCCGGGGTAGGGGGTGCCTACCCTGAAGGAGCTGAGAGCGGAGCCTCCCACCCCGCAGCTTAGGCCCAGCCCCTCCTCAGCCTTTGAGCCTTTCTGTGCCTTTGTGGGACCACCTGGGGCAGGAACCTCTCAGTCCTTCCCTGGGTTCTCCACGCCACCGTTTGATGCTGCCACTTCAGCCGGAAGAGGGAGAAAGATGCTGGTCCATGGCTCCCTGGTTCCTCCAGCCCGACCTGGAGTCCTCAAAACCCCACCTCAGCGTGTGGGCTACCCTCAGGGTTGGGTCTCCCATTGAACCTCAGAGCTCATCCTTCAGGTATGGGGCTGAGGGGGCCTCGGGGACCAGGGAAGGACAGCTTGGCAGCTCTATGTCTGGAACCGCATTGGCAGGGAGAGGTAGGAAGAGAGTGGGGTCAGCGACCCCACCTGTAGAACGACCCTTCCCACTTCCGGAGGCAGCTGCCGGGAGCTTCCTGGAGGTGGTGCTGAGATGGTCAGCCCCCATCTCCCTGTTCCTCAAAACCCCGAGGGCTCGCTCTCCTCTTTACAGAAGTTCTTCAAGGACCGGTCTTTACCGAATTGTCCATCTTCCCAGCCTCCTCCAGTCTCGCCTCCCTTCTCAAACTCTTCCTGTCAAGATCACCAAAGACTCATATAACCAAAACTCACTTCCCAACCAAAGTCTCAGCAGCATCAGAAGCGCCCGGCCACTGTTTCCTTCCTGAAGCACGACCATCTGTCTCCCATGTCACCTGGAGCTGCCATCTTGGTCAAGTCGGGGACCACTGTAACCCACACGATCGACACGAAGGTACATCTTCCTCTCCCAGTTCCTTCCCATAACTTTCCGTGCTGCAGATCTGGATACTGCCTCCATTCCTCCAGCATCCACTGGTCCCTGCGAAGCCCTGGGACTCCTTCTCCGGGGACCATTTCCCAGGTTCTAGACCCGTTTGCAAATGCTGCTCTTCCGAAGAGGCTGCATCCATTCTCACTGCACCTGCAAATTAACCTTGCCCGTTTTACCACACGTCAATAGAACCGAGTCTTGGCCAGGAGGAACATATAAGCACAAACCCCATCGCCACGACCACCCCACTACGTCCTGCAAACCCACACTCTCCCCCAATTTGAAATGCTTCAATATCTTCTCGCTCTCACAGAATCTTTCTGAAATGACTTCCACCTGGATACACTCATCATGTGATGTCCACATAAGAAAACACGTTACCATGGTGGCTGAGTCCCTTCTGACTGCTATCACAGAATGCCACCATAGACCAGGCGACTGAAACGGCAAACATTCACCTATCACAGTCCTGGAGGCTGGAAGTCCAAGATCAAAACATCAGCGGACTCCGGGTTGGGTCTCCCATTGAACCTCAGAGCTCATCCTTCAGGTATGGGGCTGAGGGAGTCTCGGGGATCAGAGAAGGACAGCTTGGCAGCTCTATGTCCGGAACCGCATTGGCCCAATTCCTGCTTCTTAGATACTGTCTTCTCACGTGTCCTCACGTGGTGGAAGCGCCCTAACCCCATTCGCAAGGACTCCACCCTCATGAACTCATCACCTACCAAAAGCCCCACCTCTGAAGACCAAAACATTGAGGGCTAGGTTTCAGCATATGCTTTTTGGGGGAGACACAGTCTGTGACACATGGGGTTATTCAGGTCGCACCCTTGCTCTGTCTACATTGGGGTCATGGAATGCCGCAGGAGCTCCGAGCTGGGCCTTCAGCTTTTTCTCTTCCTGTCAAGAGAGCATATTACGAGGCAAGGAGGTGAGCGAAATATTACAGTGACATAACCTGGATTTGTTCTCATTTCCAATGAGTGAAAAATTTTGTAAGTTCAGTACTTTACCATCGGTTATAACTGCTACTCGCTGGCGTGTGTGTTGACACCCAGGGTGAAATATTCCTTTTCCAAAAGCAGATACCAGTCTCTTTGTGATATAGCCTGAGGCTGTCTGTGTTCTGGTCCCTGCTGACTTCCCCAGCCTCCTGTATTTTTTTCTCCATTACTTTTTAGGTTTTGCTTTTAAGGAGGAGTAAATCAGCTCCTGCTGACACTCACAGCCAGGCCCTGGTGTTCTCCTAGTGAACATAAACAATGTCACAGGGATGTCCCACCAGACAAGGCCACTGTGACCATGGCGGAATGACACCACTCGGGTCATGTCTCAGCACAGACCCAAACAGGAACACTGTCTAAGCCACAAAGTGACTGGATACACCCTTGCCCCGAGCAAGGCCAATGACTGATGATTACTGAGCAGCTCCAGCTTCAGCCTCTGCTGCAGAATGAAGGTTGGGCCCCACCCCACATGCCTATGTTGAAGCCCTACCCCCCATGTGATGATATTTGCTGGTGGGGACCTTTGGAGGTGATTAGGTCACGAGGTGGAGCCCTCGTGAAAGGGCTGAGTGCCCTTACGAAAGAGACCCCAGAGAGAGCGCCTCCACCCCTTCCGCCACGTGTGGGTGGGCACAGCGAGAAGATGCTGCCTGTGGACCCGGCAGTGGGCCCTTCTCAGACACCTCGATCTTGGACTTCTCAGCTTCGGAACTGTGAGTGACACATTTCTTCTGTTACTATAAGCCACCCAGTCTAAAGCACTTTGTTACATCAACAAGAATAGACCAAGAGACGCCCCTGGGAACTCAGAGACATCTCTTGGTGAGACTGGCACATGTTCGTCTAACTGAAACCCCAGTGAAGACATGGAGCATTTCCGTCACCCTAGAAAACCCACATCACTCCCAGTGTCACTCTCAGCATGCCATGCGTGTGTGAGAACCTCTGCCCCATGGCCCGAGGGGCAGCCCGAAGAAGAGAGACCCCACCTCCTCAGCTGCATCCACCCGGAGTTTAGCTTCTTCAGCACAGAGCTGGCAAGGATGAGAAATGCTGGCAGCCTGCCTGTCACGGGAAGATGCCATAGCCCCCGGCGTGGGGCTTGGGGAGGGGGGAGCCTTGGGTTCTTGGCACCACTCACCTGGAATGGAGTTTCCATCATGGTGACCCGGAATAGGGATGGGAGGGTGCGGATGGCACTTTCGATGACACGGGCTCTCATCATTCCTCCTGAGTTTTAACAAATTTTCTTAAGTATTTGTTTCATCATTTGATGCTTGGCCCTTAGGGCAATTTTCAGAGAACTTAAATGGTTGGTTTTAAAAAAGGCAATTTTCACCAGCAATGCTTGTTTGACTGGAGAGTGAGTCCATGGAGCATCTCACATTACTGTCTCAGAAGTGGAACCAGCAGCCTCCTCCTTCTTCATTTTTTTTTTAAGGGAAAATTTAAAAACTGGATATTTATTTGAAACAATATAGTACAGTAGATATTTCGAACATTTTCACTATTTCCAATTGAGATTATTTTTTATTATTATAAATTAATTAGTTTTTTTAGTTTTTAATTATCTTTTTTTAAAATTAAACAATTTTAATTATTCTTAAAGCCACAACTGGAAATGATCGAAATATGTATCAACTGGTGAATGCATAACCAAAATATGGCATATATCCATACAATGGAATCATATTGAGAACAAAATTATTTTTAATTTGTACGATCAAATGTATTAATTTAAAAATAACTGACATGTGCTTCAATATGGATGAACCTCAAAAACCTCACGGTTAGTGAAAAATAACAGACACAAGAGACCTTATATTATATGATTTTATATGTGTATATGAAATAGTCACAAAAACAAATCATTAGAAATTGAAAGCAGACCAATGATTTTTTGAAGCTCTGAAGAGAGTGTGTGTTTACTGCAAACGGGTTCAAGTTTCCTTTCCAGGCTAATCTAAATGTGTGACGGTGTTTGCACAGCTGTAAAAATGGACTAAAAAGTCGCTTACGATGAATTAATTTTGTGTTATGTTAAGTTATACCTTGACAAAGGAGTTTTTAAAAGTCTGCTGGGGAATTCTGTTTCTGAGCAAGAGAGATTAACAGAGTCCAGAATTATTATTCTCCTGTAAACAACTAAAACACTGAACAAAATACAGGAAACCTATATTTTTATATGTGGAACACAGACAGGGAATAACCATGATCCTTAAGAAAAGGAAAACCATGAGCTAAGACTTATAATCACTCAGGTTTTCTTCTAGGAGGTAGTTTGCAACGGCACATACATACAATAAAAGGACTGAAATTGCATCGAGTTGAAGAGCCAGACATTGGACATTGAGGAGACTGCCATGGCTAAATTATGTACCTCAGAGTTTTAGACAGGAAAGAGCATTGCAGAGAAAGATTTCAAAGATTGCATCAAAGGCCCCTTGATTTGTTGGCAAAACACCAGTCAGCACATACACAGAGTGAAACTCCATGAGGCCACAAGAACAATTTTTAAGGAGAGAACAAATAGAGCTATTAGACGGAAAATTTTCCTCCAGCCAAAGTGAAGATACCTTTCCAAATAGATAGGACATTCAGTCAAGTCTCCAAAAAGGCCATGGAATTCAAGTGAGAGAAAATTAGCCCTAGAGTAAAGGCAACACCAAACCTATCTTAAGAGAGAGGCTAAAAATTAAAGAGTCTTAAAAACAATGGCCCAACACGTAGTAACTTAATTGCCTTCAAGAAAAAGGACCAATGGTTTTTAGAGAAACACAACAAAGCCAATTAGTCAGCCTCATAAAATTGACAATGTCCATCACTCAGTGAAAAATTACTAGACATGTAAAGAAATACTTGTGACGCTTAATAAGAGAAGAATAGTTTGATCGAATCGTGTGCAGACATGACAAAGGAGATGGACTTATCAGACAAAGTTATATAAAAAGTTCTTACAAATATGTTCCATATACTCAAGGTTGTAAAGGAAAGTATTACCATAATAAGATTAAATAAGAAGGAACTGTAGCTTCTAGAGAAGAAAATACATTAACTGAAATGCATATTTTACTGAATGAACTTAACAGTAGATTGAGCATTGTAGAAAAGTAGAAAAAACTAAACCCAGCCAGAGAAAAAGACAAACTACAGAGAAAGATAAAAATTACAGTAGAATTCTCATTAAAAACTATGAATGCCAAAACAAGTTGAAGAACTGAAAGGGAAACAATGTTTTCCCAGAATTCCTCATTTGATAAAAATATCTTTCCAAAGCTAATATAAAGGACACTTTTTCAGACAAACATCAGCTGGGAAAATTCATCACCAGATATCTGCACCACAAGAGATATACAAAAAGATCTTCAGACAAAACGGAAACGATAGGGAGGGGGAAATGGAAGAAGGAAGTTAAAAGCTGCAAACTTCCAGCTCTAAGATACACAAGTTTTGGGATGTGCAACTCCACAAAGCGACAACCACAGCCGACCCTGTTATGCCATCTTCAGGGAAGTTGTTAAGCAAGTAAGTCCTGAGTTCTCATCACAAAGAGAAATATTTCTCCTTTTTCTTTTCTTGCCTTTTATTGCATCAATGCGAGAAGTTAAGTGTTAGCTGAACCTACTGTGGTAATCATTTCACAATATATGTAAATCAAACCATCACGCTGTATGCCTTAAATGTATACACTGATGTATGTCAAGAGATTTTCAATAAAACTGGAAATAAGTTAAATGATACTCCAGAGAAACTCGAATGTATACAAAGAAATTGAGAGCAATCGAACAGGTTAATATGTGGATAAATGTCAGTTGCTTTTCCTAATCAAAAATCATACTTTAAAATCAACTGTTTTAAAAAAATAACATTATGAGATTAATAACAATATATTATGGGGTTGGATTATGGGTTTATCAAAACCACACCAAGGTAAGCACACAGAAACAAAATATTACATAGAGTATAATTCAAGTTAATAATTAAAAATGTTTCTCTCCTCGCTTGCCTTCCAGCCACCGAGGTACGACTATCCAGGAGCGTCGTAGGGACCAGAGGGGACAGTCATCTCTGGATGGGGTGCAAGGCCGAGTCATCGGGCACCTCCTTGCTCCACAGAGCCGTGTGGGCCGTGTGGGGTGGGTCTGGGTTGGCAGTGGTCGGACGGATCCCCATCCACCAGCGCGGGCTCTGGAGCCCAGACCTCAGGCCACCTCGAAGAAGGGGCTCAGTCACGCCTCTCAGCCTTGTCCACATGGGAGCCTCTGAACCGATGGGAGAAACAAGTTCTAAAATGAGAGAGCAGCTCTGTGGAGGATTTGCGCTGGAGAGGACAACAAGGGTACAGCCACCAAGGTGGCTCCAAACCCAGGACACATCGAGAAACCTGCTCACCTGGTGTAGTAGATCCAGGTGAGGCCATAGGTGAGAAGGAAGCCAGCCCCCATGAGGGCCCCCCTCAGCAGGGTGAGGACCAGGGGCCAGGAGCCCTGCTGCTCCCCGCAGCTCTGGGGGTAGGAGTAAGAAACACCTGGAGGAGAGGGGAGGTGGAGGTGTGAGTTTCCTTAGGTCCACACCTTAGTTCTGCTCATGGCCCCACCTGAGAACACAGGTGTCCCGCTCAGACTCACCCCCCACGACTAGCTTCAGGGAGACGTGGAAGGACACCTGGGGGTGCTGAGCTCGGCAGGTGAATTCTCCGCCATCTCCTAAGACCACGCGGCGCAGCGGCAGGACCCCAGGATGCAAGGGATTGGACGGGTTCAGCGTCAGGCTCCCCCGGGACCAGCTCAGCCTGGCAGGGACCTTACTGTTGGTTTCACACACCAGGCGTAGGGACTGGCCCTCCTGGACTGGCAGGGAGGTGGCGTTGGCCAGATCCTCTGGGACTGCGGAAACAGAGAGCCAAAGGGCAGGGCTGAGAGGCCCTTCCATCCACGGTCCTCCCTCAGACACAGGAAGGGAAAATAGTAAGACAAGGATTGCAAGCGAAGGCCAGTAAGCGTGAAGATCCCTAACATGAGGAGGAGAGAGGACAGGCAACCTGAGGGTCCCAGGACAAAAGAGAGGACGGTTGAGGAAGAATTGTTATATCGGGGCCTAGGGGAGACCACCCAGGAGGCGGACCACACACAGGTGCGATCCCTGGAGGCTTGCACACAGGTGAGGCTCTCAGCTGCCTGCCGAAGCGTGAGGGAGCCACGGTGCGCTCTGAACCAACGTGAGGGCCTGCTCTAGGGTATGCAGAGGTTGATCGGGGGCCTCAGCTGCGGCAGGCTGGAGGAGGAGGGGCCCCACCTGTGCTATTTCCCCAGAAGACGCGGACTGTCAGTTTCGGTGGAGCACCTGGAACAGGATTAAGGAACCGGCCACCTGCAGGATAACCACGAGCATGGTGCTGGGATCTGGAGCCCGCTCCACCTTCACCCCAGCCATGCCTCAGAGAACAGTCCCCAGGGACCCCGCCCAGGTCCTGCCTATCAAGCCGACGCCCACCATCCTCAGAGACGCAGTGTCCTGGCTGGGCACTCACGGGACACGTTAAGCCGGATGGTCCTCTCTGTGCTCACGCCACCATGGAAGGTCACCCGACAGGTGAGGCTGGTGCCGTGGTGCTGCGGCCCAGGGGTGAGGGTGACCACGGAGGAGTGGGGCGTCCTGAGACCCAGGGGGGTGAGGTTGACGCCGATCCAGGAGATGGTGGGGGGTGTCCCCCTCTCACAGGCCCATGGCACTGTGCACGTAATGTTCCTGGGGTGGCCAGATTTTAGGGTCCCCTGGATGTTGATGACAGGTGTCTGTGACAGAGCTGGGGAGGAGAGAGACAGAGACCCACACGCTGGAGGTTGGGTGTGAGTGTGCCCCCAAGATCTGCCTCTGTCTCAGGCCAGCCCCAGCATCCTGTACCCCTGGGGGGATGCATCCCAGCCCTGCCCCGGGGCCCTCAGGACCCACCCATGTGGCCTCTCCGTGACCCACGCCTTACCCATCACACGCACAGCGAGTGGTTTTTCTTTGTAACTGTGTCTCACAGCGTACCCTCTCTCCACCCTAAAGAAGTAGGTCCCCGCGTCCCTTCTCTGCGCGTCTCTGATGTCCAGGGAGCAGTCGGAGGCCCTGGGGTCCCCGAGGAGATGGAATCGGCCCTGGGTCTCCTCCTGCACGGCTCGACGTGGGTTGTTCGTGGCCACGGGAGCATCCTGGCGTTCCCTCGCCCCAGCCCGGAACCAGTATCCATGAACTGGGGGAGCATCAGTCCAGGAGTTCCCAGGGTAGAAGAAGGCACAGGGCACAGAGACGCACAGGCCCTCCTGCACCGTCACGGACTCCTGCACTGCCAGCTGGAACCTGTCATACTGATCCAGGGACCCTGTGGGGAAAGGAAAGTCAGCAGACCCCCCAGGTGGTCCCCTCGGCCACTCACCTGCCCAAAGCAGGGGCAGCAGCAGCGGCAGCATCTCTGACTGGAAGCTTCTGGGCTCCGTGTGAGAAAAGAGAAGAAAGGTATTGGGGGTGGGGGAGACCTCGGAAGCTGGGGCGGGGCACAAGGCGCCTCATTCAGGGAAGAGGAACCTCAGAGAAGAGCTTAGCTCCCTTCTGCACAGAGCGTGGACACCTCATGCCCCAGGGACCCGAGATCCTCCCAGAGAGGAGCAGACAGGGAGCAGACCCTGGACCCTTCCCTTCCCCAAGGGGCTTCCCCACAGCCGGGACCAAGGCAGCTGAGGACATCTGAGATGAGACATGTGAGTCTCCAGCAACACTGACTCCTGGTCCATTGCCTTATCATCTGTTATCTATCTATCTACCTACCTATCTATCTATCTATCTATCTATCTATCTATCTATCCATCCATCCATCATCTCTTTATCATCTATCTACCTCTCTCTCTCTCTCTCTCTCTCTCTCTCTCTCTCTCTCTCTCTCTCTCTATTTATTGTTGATGAAACCACACCTATAACCTCTTGGAAAGTTCTTTATGACTATTATATGATAAGGAAACATTCCATCTGGGTTTACGAATGGTTTTCACGATTTTGTGGCACATCAAGAAGCGGACCGTTGCCGAGGGGGCCCCCTACTGGCAGAATCTCGTCAGTACACTGGGTTTTCCTTACACGCTGAGACGTCCGCGAGTTATGCATGCTTAACCCTGGCCCAAGATTTGAGTGACCAGTTTGTCTAGGAATTTACCCATTTAGTACAGATTTTAAATTTATGGGCATAAAAGATTTCCATAAAGTGTATTCCTTTCTGTGTAATTCCTGCCACATCAAGCGAAGTCTTCTTTATGTTCCTGGATGCTGTCCATTCTTGCCTTCTATATTTATTTCCAGAGTAATCTCACATGAGGTTTGTCAGTTTTATTGTATCAAAGAACTAACAGTTTTTAATGTTACTCCACTCTATTGAATATGTTTCCTATTATATGTGCTCTTGGCATTTGGTGATTCCTTCTAATTCCTGTTAGTTTATTTTATTGTTCTTTTTCTGAGTTCTTGAAATAAAACCTTGGCTTATCGAAATTTAGACTTTATTCATCTCTCATACATACAACTGAAGTATGTATTTCCTCTAATAACCACTTTAGTTTTACACTAAACGTTTTAGAGTTCAGCTTGTTATTATCACTCGATTTTAAATAACTTTAAATTTACATTATAATTATTTAATCTATGACTTATTTGTAAGGGATCTTCTAAATTTCCATGATAATAGTTACATATATAGTTATCTGGAGAGATATTTTTGATCATATAATATATTGTATACTCGTAAATGGAACAATATATATTAATCTAATATAGGTTATGTTTTCATTGTTGATTTCTAGCCTAACAAACTTGGAGTCAGAGAACACATTCTGTGTGATTTCCATCTGTTGACATGTGTTGACATTTACTTCACAACCCAGTGTATGATAAAATATTTTGAACGCTCCATGTGTGTGCTCAGAGCTTGTATCCCATCATCATTGGGAGAAGTTTTCTATCTGTGGCTGTAGGTCAAGTTTCTTAATCCTGTTGCTTACATGTAGCATATAACACATCCTTAGTGATTTTCTTGTCTTTGTGTTTCATCAGTTATTGTAAAATATATATTAAAATTCCCTCTATGAGTGTGAATTAAACTAGTTTTTTTTTTTTTTTTTTTTTTTTTTTTGCCAGTTTTTGCCTTATATTGTCACACGCATGACTATTTCAAGTGTTATATCTTTCTGGTAGATTGAACCTTTAATCATTATGAAGCACTTCCATCTATCTCCATTAATTCTCTTTATTGTAAAGTATATATTTTCTGATATTAATACACTTGTGATGGCCAGTTTAATGTTTCATCGTGACTAGGCTTAATACCCAGAACCGTCAATCAAACAATTGATTTTTCAGGTTTTACACAGATTTCTTATAAACAGTATATAGCTGTGCTTTTCTGACTATATTTGTATGTTATCGGGAGCATTAAGTCCATTTGTCCTTAATGAGATTTTTAAAAATGTATTTGGGTCGAAATACAGAATCTTATATTTGTACTCTATGTGTTCTATTCTCTTTTTCCCCTCTTAATATCTCATTTCTTGTTTTCTCTGGTTTGACTGAATAATGTTTACAGAACCTTTGATACTTCCTCTAGTTTGCAGATGATAAACTTGGTATTCTTTTAGAAAGTTTCCTTAAGGTTACAACAACAGAATTCAACACCTAAAGCTTCTCACACCATTTCATTTTCTCCTGAATAATATACTTTATAAAATACAAATTCTATTTATACTTTCCTGAATTATGTTACTCTAGTGTAGTATTTCAATATTATATGTTTGACTCCTCTGCACATCATTATTTTTCACAGTAAACACTTGTTTTCCTTTAGCTCACATATTTCCCACATTCTTTTTTTTTGTTTGTTTCTATTTTGTCTTTGTTTTTGTTTTTGTTTGATTTTGCATCTCAGAGCTTCTATCTGGCTTCACTTTCCTAATACCCAAATCATATCCTTTAGAATTTACTGAGAAGTCTTTTGGTGACGAATACTAACATTTTTGTGTGTGTGTCTTAAATATCTTTATTTCACTTTCGGTCTCAAAACATAAGTAAGTAGGACTTCTAATATTTATTTTTCTTAAAACATCAAAGATAGCTTTCCACTGTATTTGAGCTTCCACTATTGCCCCTGAAAAAAAAAATCAACTGCGATCTTTTTTATGTATTCTGTCTCCGACACCGCCCCGCAGCTGCTCTTAAGAATTTCCCTTACTCCTTGGTCTTTGTTTGTGTGGTTTCTTTGTTTGTTTGTTTTTTGTTTTGTTTTGTTTTGTTTTGTTTTTTTCGGTTTCACTGAAGGAGTAGAGGCTGGAAATCTAAGAGGAAGCTTCTGGGATAGGCATGGTGTATGAGTGGCTGGTAAGAAATGAGGTTGGCATGGATAAGGGAATAAACTTTATTTGGGGGATCCAGGAAGACTTTTGAGCAGGTCGTGACACAGACATCTGAGACTGTGGCCTCTGGGATTGGCCCCTCCAAGCCTTAGGGGAAATTGCCAGCAGAAGCTTTCTGTAACGACAGCTAACAAAGTCCTGACTCGAGCATGTGTTCAGAGTTCTCGAAAGCTTCGTGTCAGGACTTCTGTTATCTGTTTCACGTGTGCCGTTTTATTAATCTTTCACAATAATCTGGTTAGATAGGGATGATGTTCTGCTTCGCAGAACAGTGAGGCAAGGCATGGAGAAGCAAAGCGACTCACAGAGAAGTGGTATAGGTGGGCTTGAACTTGGTTCTTCTGGACACAAGTCCTGTGGTCTTCCACATGTACTAGAGGTTTCATACTATTGCCAGGAAGGCCATCAACTTTTTGAAAACCAGACACTAAGGCCTTGGGAGGAACCAAGCCTGCCAGCCTTCAGAATGATGAGAAAATGGTTTCTCACTTGTGTGCTTTGATCTCTGCGTACTCGGTGTTGGCGCCTTCCTGTTGCTGAGGCTTCGGCTTGTGATATCTGAGGACAGCGTAGAGTGCCTCTTGTCCCTCTTCTGAGATGGAGCTAGTGCCATCGTGGCGACGGTGACCTGAAAGGCTGTCTGCCCAGAACTGGTGCCGATGCGCCTGAGTGGAAAGAGATAGGATTCAAAGCAGGTCAAACGGGCCTGGGGTGGGGGTGGGGGCAGGGGGGTGGAGCAAACAAGGACCGGAATGGGATTGTGACTGACGCAACTTTTATCATTTGCCTGTTTGCTTATTTTAAAATGTTTAGTCATTAAGACTGGCGAGTCATTAGAGAGTGTTCATATTAATCACGTTATTTCTTTTAAGAAATGATGGGAGAGGATGCTATGACCACAGTCATCTTCCAAACGGTCAAACTAAGGCTAAGAGAGATAATCATTGCCCCAGAGGCACACATTGTATAGATACGCCCTTGAGCTAGGACTCAAAACCAGTCTTTCTAACTAGATAGTGTCTTTCTTTGTTCAGTCCGTGTGGTGGGTGCTGTCTGTGGAATGATGAAGAAAGCAGACACGGCCCCTGATACCATGCAGCTTAGGGTTTTCCAGGAGAGGCATTTACTAAACAAATGTAAAACAAAATTATTTCAAATTCTAAATGAAATATAAAACAAGGACAGGGGTGGCATACTGTAGAAGGCAGAGGTGGAGATCAGATCTTGTACCCATGATGACAACCAGATATCTATCTCATCTGCTTCCTGCCCACCACACCCCCGGGCTCCAAAATATGAATAGAAACCCTTAAACAGTAGCTCAGAGAGGCCAAGACCGATAGTCCTCGGAGAAGACTAGACTGTGGGCAGTGATCACACAATGGAGTATGCAGATGTCATGTTACACAGTTGTGCACATGTCATTTATACAATGCTATTAACCAATGATACCTCAATAAATATAATTTTTAAAAAGAGAAAAAGAGAATGAAAATAAAAATTCATCAAACGGTATACCTGAGATATTTGCATTTTGTCGTATGTAGACAAAATATATATATCCTGGAGGAGAGGAAAAGTCTGACATGTGGGGCATAAACATCCCCAACAAACCAGCTGGACTACATGCATATTCTATCAGAAACAGATGCATCAGAGCAGCTGAATCTACAGTTTAGAGTAACCAATTACAGAACTCCAGGGAGTGTTGCCTGTTAATAGAAAAATGCCTAAGGGCTCTTATTGAGGGTGCATCTAAAAGGAATAATGCTGAATAGGAGCTATGTCCTGTCACTCACCCTGGAGCCTGAGCCCACAACGTCATCCAGGCAGTGCACTGGCTGGGCTGCTTTCTTCCTGTGGGTCTTCACTCTGAGGAACCGCTCTGGGATTTTCAGCCTGGTTATTTGGTGCACGGAGTAGGTAGACCATCAGACCACCCCTACTCCCTATGCAGAGCACACAGCGAGGAGGGTGGAGGTGGGTCCAGTCTCCCGGTGCTCCTGTAACCCAAGAAAGACCTGGACCAGGAGTAGCTGGGAAGAGCCCCTCTATTGGCCCAGTTGGTTATGGGCTGAATCATGCCAGCCTCCTTTCCCTGGCTCCTGGCTTTCTGACCTGCCCAGGGTCCTCCAGCTCAGGTTTTCTGAGATTCTGTGGCCTTAAGCCTTTCCCATCCTAGGCATCTCTTCCCATCCCTGGAGCCCACACTCACCTGCAGATGAGATAAAGGCAGAGAGAAAGCAGGGCCATGATGCCAGCTCCCTTGATCACTCCCGTGACTGTCCTGGCCCTGGGCTCTGGTTTACCTGTAGGTAATTTGAATTTTGTGTAAATTCCAACTCCAATCCATGGCGTCCTCCCAACTGGCCACTTCTGTCTCCGCGTGTGTCCACTCCCCATCCAGGACATGTCGCTCAGCATTCTGTTGCCTTGTAGACCCGGGACCAGCCCCTTCCCCAGCATGCTCCCCTTCACTGGTCTCAGGGCTGAGGATCTTGCACCCCCAGCCACTCCAGTCCGGGCCTTAGGGTGTCTCTCCTCTGAGCTTCTTCTCTCTGGAGCTGTATAGCTTGAATTGTATGCCCCACAAATTCATGCATTGCAGTCCTAACCCTCCAGGATCCCCCACCATGCCCCCACCCCGTACCTCGGAGCGTGACTTTATTTGGAGATCAGGGTCTTTAGGGAGGTAATAGTTAAAATGAGGTCACGAGGGGGAGCCCTTAATCCAATATGACCTTCGACCTCATCAAGAAGGGGAATTCGCACACAAGACACACACACACGGAGAACACCATGCGAACACGAAGGCAGAGATTGGGGCGATGCTTCTACAAACTAAGGGGTGCCAAAGAAGGCCATGACACCCTAGAAGCTGGGGGACAGACCAGTAACACACTCACAGCCTCGGAAGGAACCAGCCCTGCTGGCACCTTGATCTCGGACTCTCAGCCTCCAGACCATGAACCTCCGGGGTTAGGCCCCCAGGTAGGGGCATCTGTCCCTACAGTCCTAAGAAACTGCTACAACGGCCCAGGCTTCCCGCCCACTGCAGACCCCCGACCTGAAGCAGCAGGACAGTGGCGCTCGGCCCCGTGGGCATTCTGGGCCTTGCGTATGAGTCTGAGGCCTGAGCTGAGCCTCCTGCGGAGGCTCCGGGAGCTGCTGGTGCAGGGCCCACTGAGCTGGACGTGGCTGTGGGTGTGATTTCCCCCCAGCAGACACCCAGCCGCCAGCGCAGGGAGGGGGCCGGCCGGGCATGGGAGGAGCAGCTGCAGTGCAGCCCCTCGTCCTCCCAGGGGCAGGAGGGTCCCAGCAGCCGTGGGGGAAATCTTTGGGGACAGAGGAGAAGGGTCATTGGCGCCTCTCTCCTCTCCCAGCATCCAGGTATCCTGGCCCAGAGGCCCCTACACTCACAGACCACGGAGAGTCTGAGAGAGACATTTCGGGAGCCCAGCGGGTGCTGGATCCAGCAGGTGAATTCTCCTTCCTCTGCAGTCCCCACTTGAGGCAGCTCCAGGACCCCAGTGCTGGAGATGGGTGTGGCATTTGGGGCTGGGGGCCCCCAGAACCAGCTCAGGTCTGCGGGGGCGTTGCTGTCAGCACCACAGAGCAGCAGCAGAGCCTCGCCCTGCGGGATGGGAAGGGACGAGGTGCTTTGCAGAATCTTGAGGGCTTTGGGGAGAAGGAAGTGCAGAGAGAGAGAGAGAGAGAGAGAGAGAGAGAGAGAGAGAGATGAGGTGGGCAGAACTGGAGTCTCGCTCCTCCTCTGATGTCCACACTAGCTCTGAGGTGGGGACCGGCAGAGTCCCGGCCTTGGGCCTTCTGAAGAGGCCCAGACTTCCCTAGAGCTGCCCAGGCTGCTCTGCAAATGGGGGTCAGAGAGCTGTGGACAGGGATATGGCAAACGAATGCAGTTACTGGCCAGAGAGGAGTCCAGGGGAGCAGGAGGAGGTAAAACATCAGAGACAGGGGGAAGGGAGAGGGGTGTGAGCTGCCTTTGGAACTGGCCACAGAAAACTATGGGTGAGCGAAAGAGTAAGCTGAGGGAGTTGAGCTTTGGGGGTACTTACCACTGTGTTTTCCGCCCCCGTCCCATCTGACCTCAGTAGCTGGCCTCTTGTACATACCCCACTTGGTGCCTGGCCAGTTGGAGCTCTGAGACCCAACTAGACCCCGAGTGTCCCTCCCAGCCCTCTGGAGAAGAGGTCTTTTCCCACCTGTGCTATTTCCTTGGAAGACGCTGATGGCCACATCCCGTGGAGCATCTGTGACAGAAGGATGTAGCAGCTTCAACATCTGTGGCAATGGATGGGTGGGCACTGGGCCTCCCCCCCACTCCCACCCCCAGGGCCATGGAAAAGTGGCTCCCTTCCTGGCAGACTACCAGAACCTCTACTTCAAGCCCTGGACCAGCTCTGCCCTAGCCCTACCCCTCAAGGACCCGAGCATCCTGGCCCGGGCACTCACAGGTGACATTAAGCTGGACGGTTCTCTCCACAGTCACACCAGCTGCAGGAAAATGCACCTGACAGTGACGCTGGTGCCATGGTCCTGGGGCCATGGGGTGAGGTTGATCCCCAAGGAGAGGTGGGTCCTGGGGCCCAGAGAGGACAGGGCAGCCGATGTCCAGAAGGTGGGGGGCATGCCCCTCTCACAGGCCCAAGGCACAGAGCAGGTCACGTTGCTGGGGTGGCCGGACTCCAGGGTCCCCGGGATGCGAATGTGAGGTGTGTAGGTCAGGGCTGGTGAGGAGAGGAAGGAAGTTAGGGCCTCTTGGAGTGTTCGGCCGGCCCTAGGTTTCTGTCATGGCTGTTTCCATCCCAGCTCCAAGAGGAACAGAGCCTTCGTTTTTCTGGTTCTGGCACCCCATACCCTGGGGCCTCCCCTTGAGCCCCTACCACACCTGTCACCTTCAGAGAGAGAATCTTATTTTGATATGAGTAGCTCATGGTGGCCTTTTCCATGCGAAAGAAGTACATCCCACTGTCCCTCCTGTTGACATCTATGATGGTCAAGGAGCAGTCGATGGGCTGGGGGTCTCTGGGGAGGAAGAACCGGCCACGGACCCTCTCCTGCAGCTTCTGTTTTGGTTTGTTTGTAGCCACTAGAAGATCATCATTCATATCTACCCCTTTCTGGAACCAAAACAGGTAGAGGGGTCCATAGGAAGTACTCGGGTAGAAAAATTTGCATGGCACGAGGACACACAGGCCCTCCTGCACTGTCGCAGACTCCCGTAGATCCAGTTGGTCCCACCAATGCTGAGTCAGGAGCCCTGGGGAGAGAGGGAAACTCAGACAGGAGCTCCTGGGCCTCCCCCGAGTGGGGTCCCCATCCCCTCGGCCCGCTCACCTCGCCACAGCACAGGCAGCAACAGCAGCAGCCTCAGCAACATTCCTCCACCGTGCCCTGGTACAGCCCGCCTTCTGGGGTCCCTCAGAGAGAAGGGGAAGCTGCAGATAAGCGAGGGCAGAGGAGACAGGCAGGAAGCCTGCGGTGAGAACACAAGATCACAAGCCCAAAAGAGGGGACTTTGACGCATGAAAACTCAGCTGTGATTGACTCTTCAAGATCGCCCAATCCCCTTTCTGCATGTGGCGAACGAACTCTGAGGCTCAGAGGAGATGAGGGCTTCACCCAAGTAAGACAGCAAGGGAGGACAAGGGCCTTCACGTCCTGCCTCCTGGCTCGTGCACAGCCATCTGCACCAGAAGTCCCAGCTGGCCAGCCCCCTGTCGGTCACGGCCTTGGGACCCAAGAGGAAGTGGCCTGATAGGGATGGATTTTAGGACAGCCCGTAGAGGCACCAGAAGCAGAAAAGGGTCCAGAGGAGGTATGAGAAACATCACACACCTTCGTTTCATTCATTTTCATTTATTCATTCACTTGTTCACTCACTCATTCGTTTGCAAACTAACATAAAAAAAGATTTGGATCAGTCCCATGCTCCACTAGTTCAAGCAGTGGGGGAAGACGGGCAACCCAACCTCCCCCGCATGGTGATGATGGAGGGGAAGACTTGTGATGGAAGATACTTTGAGGAAGTGAAACTTGAAGGGAGGTGTGGTGGGTGGGGGAGGGGGGCATCTAGAGTGGTCCCCAGAGTAACAGGGGTCATTACCAAGGGCAGGGCTGAGCTGGGAAGAAGACAGGTGAGCTGGCCCACGGCATTCTTTCCTGGGATGCTTGGCTACTTGTCACATCCAGAGGCAGTGTCATACATTAGGAGCTACATTTCACGTAATACCTCACGGTCCTAAAGTATTCTCCCTTTCCTGCACCTTGAAGAGTCTGATGCTCAGAGAGTTCTCTCTTCCAGGTTTTGATAGGGTTCATGAACAGAAGGGGATTTTGGCGTCTGCTGGCTACCTCTGGGATCTGAAGGTGGGTGTCGAGTGGGCAAAAGTCAGTTCAGAATGGGACAGGATGCACAGGGCCTTCCTTTGCTGTCACTGAGGTGACAGATGTGCCCGCACCATCCTCCAGGGGCCCGTGTGGCCAACAGAGTCTGTGACTACAGTTTTTCCTCTGACCTCTGTTGCTCTTGTGGTTGAGGCCACAGCAGCAGCAGCAGCATCTCTGGGCTGCAAAGGACTATCTAGATTCACTTGACACCATCTGATTAGCCTCTCCCAGTCTGGAGGTGGGGGGCGGAGGCGGCTGCTGGGTGGTAGGGGGAACTGGGTACTCTCTCCGTGCCGCAGGAATACCCCTCTCCACTGCAGGGGAAGTGAAAGCTGCACTCTCCTCCCCCTGGAACACAGCGGGGTGGACCCTCCCTTCCTCCTGCATCCTGAAACCCCGCAGGTCACCTCTGAAGACCACCGCCTAGTTCCCTCAAGAGACACGTGTAGTCTGAGGGTCTGTTTCCCCCAGATGGGTTTCTGGGAGCCCCTCTCACATGGACAGAGGAGTGGGACTCCAAGACTCTCCTGGCATGGCATCCTCTCCACGCAGGACCCACCAGGAGTTGGGGCGCCCCAGAGGCCTGAGGAAGCACTGGGGGGCAGGGCGTCTCTCCAATTCATCTGCAGGGAGAGACTCGGTGGGCGGAGGCTGGGACTGAGCCTGGAAGCCTCACCCCAGCGCCAGATGGTGGAGCAGTCGGGGCTCAGGGAGAGACAGCTTGTGACTGAGTCTCGGCCCCTCCTCGCCGTTCCGGGGAGCCCGGCACATAGATGTGCGAAACACCCCTCCGCAGTTCCTCTCCGCCGCGGAGTTACCACCGAATGAATGTCCCTCTCCCTATTCAGGCCCCTCTTGCGCTCTCTAGGTCTCCCACTGGCAGGGACCTCTCTCTGAGGTCACCTCTGCGGTTTCCCGTCTCGGCAGGGTCCCTCGTGGGCCCGAGCACGTGGGATGCCTTCCACGCTTCCGAGATGACACCTCCGTCGGCCTCCCGATAGTTCACCCCTTCGTTATCCGATGGACCCTGAGCCCTATGTCAATGAGGGGGGAACTTCTGAGGATATTTCCTTTCCTGAGCGACAGGAAACCAAGGGGGTGTGAGCAGTCCCCGCGGACGGGGTGTCAGGCCGTGTTTCCTAGGGCGGCGCGGCGCCCGCCCGAGAAGGACAGACTAGGCTTGGAGGCCCTTACCCTGCACATCCCCGTCCCCAAGCCCCCACCCCAATCCTCCCACCAGGGTTTGCCCGCGAGCTGGGGCCGCTCTCTGCAGCCAAGACGCAGTCTGGCCTCGGCGACCCCAAAAGACGGAGCCGGCGCTGTCCGTGGTGCTGAAGCCAGGGCTGCGCCCGAGGGCCCGGCGCCACCCGGACGGAGTCTGGGCCTGCGGCCAGGCGAGCAGCTGTGTCCGAGGTGGCGGCCAGCCCGGGGGCGGGAAGGTCAGCTCGGCGCCGCCGCCCCGGTCTGGGGCCCGGGCGTCCCCGGCACCTGTTCCCCCCCTCTCCCCCGCTGCATCCCGCGCGCCCCGCCCGAAGCAAAGCCAGCGCGGCCCATCTCCAGACTTCTTGTTATGTGACCAAAATAAAGGCCTGTTTGCTAGAGTTCCCGAAAGCCAGGCTTTTTGGAACGTAGAGCCAAACGCGTTTCGACTTAATAGAACATGCGAGCGGTGAAGATCCCCAGTTCCGCCCGAGGTCACCCCGATGTTTTCCAAATGTCCCTGCTCCCGTGACCCTCCCAACTGCACGTGAGATTCACACAGGCTTTTTTCTCTTCTGCTAACTCGAAGTTAGGGAAATGATAGTACATCTGTTCTATACATCGATGTGATTGTAAACGACTTTTCCTATTTTTTTTTTAATTACCTGTGATCCCTCGTTGTAAATTATCTATTCAAAGCATTTACACAGAGGGATGTCGGAATTTCCCCCATCAACTTCTCTAAAGATGTTAATCGCATCCCGATTACACCTTAGAGAATAATACATTTTTACCAATGAAACGCACATCCCGAAATGTCAAAGTTTAGGTTTTACTATTTTTGACCTTTATGTAAATGGTATCATATAGTTTGCATTTTTTTTTCTGGCTACTTTTCTTATTAACTAAAAAATTTTTTTTTATTGCAATGTGTGTAACATGCAAAAGATACAAATGGCTAAGTGTGCAGATCAGTGATTTGTCACAAAGCAAATACAGTCAGCTCACGAGAGTGTAGTCAGCTCCCAAAATGCCTCCACAGTCTACACCCCCCCCCACCACCACCACCACGGCAGAAGCTCCTGTCTCCTCACATTTTCCCCATACTTGCTGTCATCCGCCTTCTTCATTATCTGATCTGTTGAGTGCAAAGTGGTATCTCATTTCTGTTTAATCTGATGTTTTTTCAACTGCCAGTGAATTCAGGCCCCCAGATCTTTTAGGAAAGACAGGCCATTCTCAGATGCTTTTGAAAGCATTTTCCAAGAAATTCTGCTTAGCTCTGGCCCAGGGGGGACACATAGCCCCTGTTGGGAAGCAAGAGGCAGTGAACGTGTTGTTACTTTGCAAAAGTAAGAGTGTGGTAAAGAGGCTATGGAGAAGGCACTTGCCCAGGGTCACAGTTTGTTAGCAGCCTGCTTATACTTGAGCCCTCGCTGCCAATGACCCTTGCAGTGAGCTGGGCCTCCAAGGGGCTCACTGGCAGACATGAGAAGGCCAGCACATCTGGTTGGAGACCCGAGGTGTATGAGACACATCTGATCCTTCCATCGCTCCACCCAAGTCACCCTCTGGACTGCACACTGCCTCCCCGGAGTTGGACAGAGGGGGTTCCAGAGCCACAATTCAACATGGTCCCTTCTCATCCCAGAGGCCCAGGGGCTCCTTCCTGAGGTCTCAGCTCCTTCCTGCCATCTTAATCTGAAATCAGACTTCTGGACTGGAGCAGACACCTCCCCTTCCCTCATCTTTTTGCCTGGGCTGGTCGTGGCGGTCCTTTTATACTCATCGAAAATGGAGAGAACTGAGGCTCAGAGAGGTGATCACACAGCTAATAAGTGACAGAGTCAGAATTCAGACCCACAGCTGTCTGAAGTCTCCCGAAACTGACCTCTTTCCACCAGTTTAAGGCTGCCATTTTTAGGGGGACACACAGGGTTGTGATCAGAGAGACACACAAAGGGGACATTTGGAGGGTGGTCATTAATGTTTTATTATCTTATCTGTTTTGTGCTTATATGACCTCTTGGAAAGCCATTTGGCCCTATCTATCACAACTGGTCATGCATGTGCCCTCTGACTGAGGAATTCAAAATCATAGATATTTGGGCCTCCTTACAAAATAAGTGAACGTTATTCATCTCACTAGTGTTTATAAGTAGGAAAAGATATTTTTTCCATTGGTACATGATTATTTAAAGACATTACAATACAGTGGACTGTTTTTGCAGTTGTAAAAAACAAAGGATGAAGTTCTTTATCTACTAACACAGCAAGATTCCCAAGAATTATTGTTAATTTGAAAAAGATGCAGGACAGCGTATATATGACACTTTGTGTGTAAAAAAAAAGTTCACACAAAATCTGTATTTATATCTACATGCAGAAATAAATGCACAGATATCCTTATGTATGCCTGAGGTGACACATCATATACAGTTTATGAAAGATGCCTCTCAAGAGGGAATCTGGGGGGTGGGGAGCAGAGGTGGAAGAGGTACATTCCACTACATGCTCTTTTTTTTTTTTTTTTTTAAGTGAGGTAGCCCTTGGTTGACCTCACAGATTGCAAGGACCTTTTCAGCTTCCAATCCCTTATTTTTAAGGCCTACAGCACCTGATCTTCCTAGGTAGTCTCCTATCCAGGTACTAACCAGGCCTGACCCTGCTTAGCTTTGGAGATCAGATGGGATCGGGCTTGTTCAGGGTGGTGTGGCCATAGATTCTACATGCTCTTTTGAACCCTTTGCATGAGACCAAACAAACTGCCTGGGGGAAATACTTAAATTAAAAATACTGAAAGCAAGAGAGGTGAGGCTAGGTGAAGAATGCAGAGGGGTCTTCAAAGGCAACACCCGATGCCAATTTGGCTCTTGGGGAGGGAACTGAGAAGTTTAAGAAGTCAGCTGCCAAAACAGAAGGTCCCTCCAAGTGGTCCAGGGAAGTGACAATGAAGTCTCCATGAGATATGGCAAGAAAGTCTTTGTTATGGTGCTGAGAGTAGGGGCTATAATGGGGACAGAGAACCTAGAGGGCATTCAGTACTAAGATTTTACATCCAAATCTCAGCCCTCCTATCCTTCAAGCTCTGAGACCTGCCCTCTGTTCTGAGGTCTTGCAGACACCCCTCTTCCCTCCATGACAAAGGAGAAGTTCTCTCCTACCTGTGTTATTTCCAAGGAAGACACTGATGGTCAGGTTCTGTGCAGCATCTAAATTCAGAAGACAAGAGGTTCTTCTTAAGTTCTGAAGTTAGCTTCGGTTTTAGCATCTTCTTGGTCCCCTCCCCTGCCCAGAATCCAGGACCCAGCTACAAGTATCTCAGGCCCGAACTCTCTCCCGACAGCCACTGCCCACAACAACCCAGAAATCCTGGCCCAGCACTCACGTGAGACATTGAGCTGGATGGTTATTTCTGTGGTCACAAGGAACCCCAGTAAGGTTACCTGGCAGGTGACATTGGTGCCGTGGTGCCAGGCCTGTGAAATGATGGCGACCTATGACAAGGGACCTGTTTCAGGGCTCAAGGAGATAAGGGTGTCTCATATCCAGGAGAAGATAAGAGTCTCCCTCCAATTACAGGGTAAGTATACCCTGCCAGCTTTCTTCAGTTGGCCCCTTCCAGGAACCAGAAGATGTAGAGTGGGCCTGAGTGATTCCATCCATTAGGAGGCAGGAGCAAGTGCAAGGCACCGGGACACACAAGCCATGTGACAAGCCATGCACATAACAGACCCTGGTATTTGCAGCTCACACCCTGCATGCTCCTCCAGGGGCACTATGGAGAGACCAACATTTACCTCTGTGACATTTAGGTCCAGCTGCCTGCCACCGTCCTCTGCCGCAGCCCACTCACATCCCCACTGGAAGAACAGCAGTAGTAGCGGGTGACACCCCTGACACCGGAAAGCCTATTCAGAGCACCTAACATCATCTGACTGGTCCTCCTTGGCAGACATCTGGCATCAATGTCTGTGTTTTGCCTCAGACCTTTTTCTTTGAAAGGAACACCCAAACCACTAAAAGGTCAGAAAAAATTAAGCCCAGTTTACCACGCGGACACTTCAAAAGGGAGCTGTTCTTTTCACTTCCCCACGCACGTAGACCCCACCTCCTGCCCCTAGAGACCTTTCTTCTCCTTTCCCCCAGGAATTCAGGTGATTCTCCCACCATGCAGGGCCAATCCTCCCATCTCATGCTCATCTTCAGTCCAGGTCTGGGCACATAGGAGCCTTGTTAAGCACTGGCCGAGTTCCTAAACTCCTTTGAGAGGGGAAGGCCAAGGTCAGAGTCTGGGACTGTGCCTGGGAACTGTGCATGCAGCTTCTGGCTTGGGTGGGATGTTTGTTCATTTCCTGGTGCCTATTTGGATGCAAGGAGGAGCCCGGCTCAGCTCGCAGAGCCTCCTCGGGTTTCCCCTTAAGCTCTAACTTTGTAGTGTGGTTTTTCTGTCCCTGAGGGGATGAGACAGCTGTGCCATTTGCTACTCTCATTACCCTGAACCAGTCCTCTGCCTCCCCCTCAGATCTCTCCTTTCTCAGGTTTTGAAGCTGTGGAGGCTCTTGCAGCAGATCCTGAAGATTCAGCCCTTTTCCCACTTCATCCAGCCCCTGGCCTCTGGAGACCCCATCTCCTCAGACTGTGACCTCTCCCTTCTTCATCTCCCCCACCCCCAGACACAGTGCCTGGCCTGCTGACCTGCCCCACTGAAAACCATCTGGCTTGTGGTTACATGAAGTCACAAGTTCCCTTCCGATTATTTGAGTTTCCGGGCCGGAGAATGTGCTATGACTCAGAAACAGCCAGGTGGAAGAGATGCATAGGGCAAGGTATGGGGAAAGGAAGGGTGCAGGGCTTCCCAGCTCTTTCCCAACGAGCTCACCATCCTCCCAGGTCTCTACGTGTTCACCAACCCGGGCGATGCCCGAAGCCTGTCCTTCTGGATTTTTATGGAAACTTCATTACTACATAGGAGTGATTCATTATATCATTGGCCTACGGCAACTGATTCCACCGGCCCCTCTCCTCCCCAGAGGTGGGGGAGGGGTGCTGTGGGACTGAAAGTTCCAACCCTCTAATCACAGGGATGGTTCTCCAGGCAACCAGCCTCCACCCTTACCTGCGATCCCAAAGTCGCTCATTAACATAACAAAAGACACTTTACAGTCCTTATCACTTAGGAAATTCCAAAGGTTTAGGAAGCTCTGTGTGGGAAACGGGGATAAAGAACAAATGTTTCACACTCTATTTCTTATTTTAAATCACAATATCACAAATACCTACCGCACTCGGTCTCTCTGCGGGATGATGAAGATGTCTTACAACACAATGTGCATACTATGCAAAGAAATAACAGGCAAAATTGAAAAAATTCTCAAGAGATGCAAGATTTCATGAGATCAATGATGAAAGGAATGTTTGCAAAATGTGCCAAAACCGTGGATCTGGCAGGATCCAGAAGAGTTAAACCTGTTACTACTCTTAAGTACATCAACAAGAGTGATGGCGGGATGATTCAAAACGGAACAATTCGAACATCAAAGGATTACCAAAGGTTCTTGGGGAAAATGTTGAAATCCTCAAACACTTTCGCAAACAATGATCTTAAGCAATGTTTCCTTGAGCACATTGCAGGAACCCAATAAATATTTGTCGAATAGACAAATATATATATATATATATATATATATATATATATATATATATACATATATTAAATTTCTCATGTAAAAGCTCGTTATTATGTAATAGTACTTTTAAACATTTTGCACGTGATGATTTAATTATTCAACCCTCACAACCTTATGAAACGGGAAATTGAAGTAGAGAGAGTTTAACTAACTTGTTCAAACTTGAACATCTGGCTTCAAATCCAGGCAGTCATCGCCAGAATCTTTCCGCGGCTTTCTCTCCCTTGTTCTTCTCTCACCTGGAGAATAATAGCTCCACACCATCAGACCCGAAGGGCCAGCGCCTGTGTCTGCTCCTTGCGGTTGACAGCGACCCCCCTGCTAGGCTGAGCTGGAGCCTGGAGGGCCAACCCCCGAGCCCCTCCCAGTCTTCAGAGCCTGGCGTCCTGGAGCCGCCCCCAGTACTGTCTAGTTCGTTTGCGGAGCTCAACACCCTTCGGGTTCCCCCACGTCTCATTCATTGGAGTGTGAGTCGTTGAAAGGAAGAGGGGGCAGGAGACCTGGATTCTGAGGGTGGAGCTTAAATCAGGGTGAACATACAGGGAAAATGTATTTTTTTAAGAATATGCAATGCCAGTTTCTCCTAGAGCTATATATACGCAGGCGTTTAATAGGTCCCCTGCCAACGTGGGACCACCCCAAGACTTTACTCTGAGATCGTAAACGCAATCCCGGCTGTACGGAATGGAAGTGATTCCAACATGGCTGCCTCCAGGGTCATAAGCCTTATAGGGGCGGCCATGTTGTTGTTCGCCTGACAGTCCCTGAAAAACAGTGAGCCGCGGAGGAGAGAGTCCCCGTGCTACGCCATGATAACTATTGGCACGCTGCGGCCTCGACGGTGCTAGTACGCATGCGCACGCTGCCACCCAACCCGAAAGCGACCGTCACGCCTACGTTGTCAGCTGGTCCTTACCCGCCTGTCGCACGCCGGATGTCCAGGTGGTTTGCAGTGTTAGCAGCGGGGATCCTGCGGGGGTAGCGATGGGGGTGAGGTCTGCGGGGTGATCGTAGTGACGGGGGGCCAAGCGGGGTTTTCCCATGGAAGCTGGAAGACTGGCTCGTTAGTTTTCAGTCTTTCCGTCGTTTCCCGGCGCGTGTCGGTGTTTTCGTCGCCTACATTCCAAGTGAACTTTAAGATCGGGTTTTATATCGTCGGCGTGTGAAACTCGCTCATTTAGAGACAGTGAAAGTGCGTCCTGAGGTGCGTGGTTCTGGGGGACATTTGGGGGACGTGATCCGCTGCTTCGGGGGGCCTTAGGAGGCAGCGATCGATGGGGAGCAGGGACTTAGGGGATCGGAGGACCTCGAGGGCCGGCGGCAGTGACTGGGGGCTTAGGGAATGGGTAGAGTAGAGCGCTAAGGGCAGTGCATGAAAACCCATCGGCTAGAAGCCGGAGGTCAGTGATGGGGGCCGGGGAGGGTGCCCGCGTCGCTTTCTGGGTAGCGAGGGTTGGGGTCCCTCAAAGGCGGATGGTCAGGTCAGTGCCGGCCGCTCCTTGGGTGTCTGCGGGCGTGGGAAGGGTCGGTGGTTGGCAGTGGAGCGTATTGGTGATGGTTTCCTATTGGGGTGTGTTATTTGGAACCCCAGTTGCTGGTGACTATTTTGGGTCCCGTGGAAATCACTTCCTGGGACATTTATTGGCAGTCAGGGTAGTAATGGTTTCAGGAGCCTGGCCGTGTCCGTGTGTGGGAGGCATTGCATGGCCCTCTGACAGTCGCCTGGTTCACTCACTGGGGATTTCTGGAGGTCAGCGCTTTCAGCGACTGCATTTGGTGGGTGGGTGGGTGGGGGTGGGGATAACTCGTTGTGGACAGGGCCAGACATGGTAAGTGACTGTGGCCCCGGTGCCGTCTGCAGATTTTTCAGGCGGAGGCGAGGTCGTGTACAGTGAGTTTACATTTTATCTTTGTCAGAAAAGGCTGGGGTGCCTCCGGCATTATGCATGGCCACTGAAATGTTCAGAAGCTTGGATCAGACATACCAGACATGGCCGTTTCAGAGCCTCAGCTCGCCGATGGCCGCAGAAATTGGAAATGGTGTTTCTGGAAGCTGACGGGATAGTGTGTGCAGTTTAGAATGAGACGGACATGAGGCTGATTCCCTTTGCAGGCAGATTGACCTTAAGGCAAATGATGTAACAGCACTCGGCCTCATTTTCCTCATCCACAAAATGGGTATAATAATGGTTGTACCCTTTAGCTGACAGTGTTCTGTGAAAATTAAACAGGACACCTGACTTGGAGCTTGCTGGTTTTTATCCACGTTTACCTTGTGCCAGGCAGGCGCTGGAGGCTAATAAGCCTCGTGTCATGTAAGTTTCCCAGTGTCTGTGGTCAATGCTTCCTCTTCGCGTTTGAAGCTACAACTAAAGTAGTAGCTTCGTATTCCCCCAGTTAAGGTGGCAGAGATGCCATTAAACCTTCGTTAAGTTTAATCCAAAGTCACGGTCCTTTCTTTTTCACCGATTAATAACTAGAGTTGGGTTTTACTAAACTTTGCTTATGTCACAGTATCTAGCCCAGTGACCTTCACCTAAGGGCCCTCGGAAATATTCGTGTGGAGCAAATATCGATTGAGTGACCCTGTGGTCACTGTCTTTCCAGGGCTTCTTGGTGTCTCTGCAGAGCCCCCGGGTCGGCTGCGCCTTTGAGGGTTCAACCCAGCTCCCCGCAGTGGCCCTGATCGGCCCTGATTAGAGCCTCCACGTGCCCGCGCAGCTTTGGGCTCCTGGGAAAAGCAGAGTTGTCTGCAAGAGAGACCAAGAGTTGAAGCCCGGAGGGGACATGCTTGCTGATGTGAACTTGCCCCACAGACTTTGGGTCCCGGGTCCAGAGGAGCAGGCTGGACTATGTGAGGTAAGCAGAGTGGCCCCAGAGAGAGTCGTTGAACTTCTGGGCGGACCCAGGAAGCAGCCGGTTCCACACTCCTGTGCCACACTCCTGTGCCCTAGACAGTCTGGCTCCTCCCACTGAGAGCAGACCACAGGAGGCTGATGTCACCTCACACTCACTGGCCTTCTGTGTTATAGAGAAAACAGACTGGTCAATGAAGACCTTTGGAGAAGAGGGTCAACCCTGGGACAAAGGAGAAGAAAAGGTGACCCCTGGTCTGGGTGGAAACCCTAGCCACAGACAGGAAGATGACAGCGCCTCCTGCTCAGTGCAGGCCAAGATCCATCACCCACCACTGGGCCTTTGCATGTTCTCAGCTGCTTCCCACCCGACTCCTGCTTACCTGCTCTGCGGGGTTAGCTCATTTCTACCCCATCCTAGTAGTTTATTGAGTGATAGGATACTAGAGCAAGAGCTGGTGCTTAAAGACCATGTGTTATTTCCTGTTTTAAAAGACGAATCGAAATGCCAGAGAACAGTGTTTTCAAATTGCCCTCAGATATTAATATTTGATATTTGGGAACGAGAAAGCAGGATTCTTGGGGACACTCAAGATTTCTTGAAAGTCTAAGTTATTCTGTGTATTTCGTAACACTTTGTGTGTTTTAAAGTAATAACGAGTGGCCATAATAATAAACAACAGTGCATCATTGTCCTGTGATAGGTTTATATTCAAATTACAGAGATGTTCTATTTTTTAAAAACAATATAATAAATGCATAGCTTTTTATAATTGTGAACCAATATATTGCGAGATTACATACTTGAATAGTGTTTGAAAATCATCTCAACCTGACAAACATTTTTTAATAGAAAATATTCAAAAGAAACATCAACACTATTACATTAAAATATATGTATATATTAAAAACGAGTCTCTCCGTATATCTTCCCTACTCACAGTGATGGCTAATTCACACTGAGCTGAGTATGTTGTTACAGGGACCAGTGTCATTTGAGGATGTGACCATAGACTTTAGCAGGGAGGAGTGGCAGCAGCTGGACCCTGCCCAAAGACACCTGTACCAGGACGTGATACTGGAGATTTGTAGCCACCTGTTCTCCGTGGGTGAGCACACCTGCCCTAGGAATCTGGATCAGCCTTTTTGAAGACTGTCCTGCCTTGTGGGATGCAGTGGGCCATCTCTAGTTTGTAACTGGTTTCTCTTTGGTTCGTTGTAAATCGTTCATTCCTTTTGGGCATCTCTGAGTATTACTTAGTTCTAAGTGAAAGAAGCAAAGCTTCATTGAATGGCCTCTGAAGCTCAAGACCACGTCCAACTCTGATATCCTTTCTCATTAACAGGGTATCGCATTCCCAACCCAGAGATCATTTTCAAGATGGAAAAGGAGGCCAAACTCCCACATCGGAGGCGTCAAGGTGAGGGCCTGTTACCATGGCAGACGTAGATATCATTGGAGACCATCATTCAACCTTCCATCCTGATCCATTCCCACAGTGATGGGCACTTAGGTTGCCTCCTGCTTGCAGTGTCCATAACTGATGCCATTATACAGTATCTTATAAATGTCCATCAGGGGCCTGGACATTTCTCAGAGGTGAGTGCTCTAGAGTGGGATTGCCTGATCATTGGATAGCAGTATACTCAGTCGGACTAAAAACTACATTGCTCTTCAGGTAAGCTTCACAGTCTTCACTTCCCCGTGCTATGCGCAAGGGTTTGCATTTGCAGACTTTGCTTGCCAACACTTAGCCTTTACCAGACTTCTCATTTACAGCCCGTGTTATGAGTAAAAGGACTATTTCATGTTTTTGGTTTTTTTTTAAGGTGAGGCAATCCTTGGTTGACCTCAGAGATTGCAAGGACCTTGTCAGCTTACAATCCCTTATTTTTTTTAGTTTTTATGCCTACAGCACCAGGTCTTCCTACGTGGTCTCCCATTCAAGTACTAACCAGGCCCAACCCTGCTTAGCTTCCGAGATCAGACGGGATTGGGCTTGTTCAGGGTGGGATAGCCACAGACTCATGTTTTAATTTCATTTTTTTAATAACTAAACAGTTACAGAATCTCATCATATCTGTTATCTGACATGGTTTTCTATGTGTACATTGCCTTTGTTTTATTATTTTATACCTTTGTGTCCATGGAGTTTTCTTAAGGCCTTTGGTCCTTTTTATTTGCTCCCTGAATTCGTTGATTTTTCTTTTCTGTGTCAGATCTTCTTACTTCTTTTACTATATAAGAGTGAAAAATGAAACAAACAAACAAACAAATAACCCAATTAAAAAATAGGTAAAGGAATTGAATAGCTACTTCTCCAAAGATGATAGAAATGGCCAGCAATCATATAAGATGCTCATCATCACTAAGAAAATGCAAGTCAAAACCACAGCGTGATATCACCTCACAACCCATTAGAATAGCTGCTGTTAAAACTCAGAAAATAATGAGTGTTGATGAGGATGTGGAGAATTTGGAACCTTTGTGTGCTGTTGGTGGGAATGTAAAATGATGTGGCCAGTGTGGAAAATGTGATGGGGATTCCTCAAAAAATTAAACATAGAAATACCATATGATCCAGTTCTGTTTCTGGTATATATCTAAGAGAACTGAAAGTAGAGATCTTTTCATACCCATGCTCATAGAAGCACTGCTCACAATAGCCAAGAAGTGAAAGCAACCCAGTTGTCCATGGATGGACAAATGGGTAAATAAAATGTATATACATATATCAGCCTGAAAAAGAAAGGAAATTCTGACATGTTATAACATAGATGATCCTTGAGGACATTATGATAAGTGAAATAAGCCAGTCACAAAAAGACAAACACTGTGTGATTCCACTTCTATTATCATGGGTAGTCATAGAGAAACAGGAAGTAGAAGGGTGATTGCCAGAGACTGAGGAGAGAGGAGAAGGGGGAGCTGTGTTTAATGGGTATAGAGTTCCAGTTTTGCAGGATGAAAGGTTCTGGAGATTGGCCGCACGACAGTGTCAATGTACTTAACCTACTGAACTGTAGACTTAGAAATGGTTAAGATGGTAAGTTTTTTTGCCCCGCTTTAATTCCCCCTCCCCTGCACTTCCACCTGTGAACCATGGATGTTGGCGTTTCCCCTTAAGAACCTGATCTCTGAAGGCGGGGCGTCTCCTCCCACATGCTCACGCATGTGCACCTGCACGTGCACCCGGGACCTGGCGCCCCCTGGGCCTGGTGCACCTGGGTCCTGGCACACCCTGGGTATAGTCTGTGGCTCTACCTAGGCACGGACCCAAGACCTTCTGCATGTAAAGCAGACATGCTAACCACTACACTATGGAGCCACCCCCAGATGGTAAATTTTATATTGTGTTTTAACCACAATAAAAAAAAAGTTAATAATAAAGAATATTTTCATTTAAAAAAAAAAGCAAAAGATTGAGGATTTTTAACAGAAGAGGGGTCTGTCTGGAATACAGTTTATTTAAGTGACTGAAATACAAAAGAAACAATATATGATAGTCATATCATGTTCAGTATTTAAATCTCTGGTGGGACAAAGTAGTAGTAAAATTTAGCCACTCTGTTTTTGTTTGTTTTGAGAGTCTGCTTTGTCTTGTGTTCTATACTAGTAAATTGGATGATCAGTGACTCCCATTCTTGGCAAAAAAAAAAAAAAAAAAAAAAATGTAGCATAAAGCTGAAAGTTATAACAGAGACAAATATAATAATTTTTAGAATAATTTCTGTAAACAGTTCTTAAGAGCAGGTCTGCAGGAAGCCTTACTTTGTGTATTCACTCCACTGTTTTTCCTTTGTCATTGCTGCACCATCTTTTATGATATTGTTGATCCACATGACTGACTGTGTATTGCATCCTCAGCCAGGTTCTACTGGGCAGAAAAGGCAGGTGGAGAGTATTGAGAAGCCATAGTTTACCACCCTGGCCCAGAAGCAGTATATAATGTTGTATGCACATTCCATCAGCAAAAATGGCCTCACTTTCACATCTCGTTGCAAAGGAAATTGTGACCATTACGTAGTTTCGCAGCCATGTACCTGGCCACAGTTAACTTCTGGGGAAGAAAAGTGAAATGTTCTAAGGGACAGCTTGCTTGCTCAGTCTTCCGGTGTACTTTTCTTGGGTCATGCATGTATTGCTAGGCTCCAGAAAACAAATTTCAGCTTTATGGAGAGTTGAGTTTTGGTATAGGTACTCTTTCACTGCTTGGCTCTGTTAAGATTGACACTTAAACAGTTTTTTAGAGGACATACAGGACTGATGGATTTGGTATTATTTCTAAGAAGTAGAAGGAAGCTGGGAGACTAGTTACAATTTAGATCTGAAAGCTAATGAAGATGGCCTTCAAAGTAAAACAGCCAGATATTTTTACCAGTAAAAATTGGTTTGTTCGGGAATAGCAAAGAATTGCTATTCAGAACAAGCCTGCTATGGCAGAAACTATAGGCAAGTCCAGCAAACAAAGGAGAGGAATCTTAATAAGGAAAAAGGAGGAAGTTAGGAGAGGGTACTTTGATCAAAGGTCCATTGGAGGAAAGCAAGAGTTCATGGTGGTGATGGCTTCTCATGAGCTGAGTTGAGTGGGTTCCCATTGGCTGGGCTTGTTGCTAGGCAAAAAGAGAACCAACCTTCCTCCTGCTGGGGTAGTGAAGTAGATATACTTCTTGTCAGGAATGCAAAGTACGTTCCTTTCTGTTGGAGTCTGTAATTGATGCTTCTTCCTGTTGGGGTGTGTAATAGATGTCGGGTTGTAGTGTGTGAGAGTGCCTCTTTCTGGCCTCCCTACTCCATTTTAAATGAGGTTTCCTTTGTTCAGTTTCACAAAGACCTATACTGAACTCCTCCAAGGCTTGGCTATTGACAGATGTTGTCGTATAACACCCTTGTCTATTTTATCTTTTACCCTGTAGTCATCCCACTAGGTCTGGGTATCTAGACCGCCTACATAAGTGGAGCCAAGTTACCTTCATTCAAATGTGATTTTCTCCATGGATGAGCAAAGTGGTTTGGGCTGATTATTCAGCCATTCTGTGCCTCTTTTTCTTCATATATAAAACAAGGATAATGAGTGCAGTTACCTCATAGGTTGTGAGGGTTAAATGAGTTCATGCGTGCATCACATATAATATTGCCTGGCAAATGCTAAGTGCTATATAGATAGATAAGTGCCTGACATTTATTAAGGGCTGTGTGACTGTTTCCCCTCACTGCCACCACCACCACTGTAATATACGCAACTATTTCCTGTGTCAATCTCAGTCAGCTCCGTATGATTTGTCCTCTATCCTCTTCTAACCATTCATCATGTCTGTTTCATCTTCTTCTCCTTTTAGAAGAGGAGTCTGGGCTTGAAACCCAACAACAAGAAATTTCTGAAAAAATTGCATTTCATAATGACATGACGGGCAAAATCACAAGAGATGGTTCTTGGTGTTCCATTTTAGAAGAACTATGGAAAGATGCTGACTGTACAGAGAGAGATCAGCACAATCAAAATAAACCTTCATGTCAAAGGGCTTTCCTCAATAAGAAAAAATTGAATACAGAGAAAGATCATGAGTATAAGGACCCTGGGGAAATTGTTCATATGAAGCCCTACCTCGTTTCTTCACAAAAAAGTCCTCATAAATATTGTTCATTTGCAAAAAGTTTGAAGCCTAACTTAGAAGTAAATCATCAAAATCAAAGCTATACCACAAAACACCCTGATGAGATTGTTGAATCTGGTCAGCTATTCATCCATATTTCTTCCAATGCTAGCTGCAAGAATATTCATACAGGAGAGAACTTCTATGAAGGTAATCAATGTACAAAAGTCTTCAGCCATAAACAGTCACTCGCACAACATCAAACTCATACTCAGGAGAAACCAGATAAATGTACTGAGTGTGGGAGGGACTTCACCCAGAAATCATACCTCCTTAGGCAACAGAGATTCCATAGTGTAGAAAACTTCCAGGAATGCAGCAAATGCAGAAAAGCCTCCACCCCACCACCAAAACTCAATTTACATCTGACAGATCATACAGGTAACATACCTTATATATGTAAGGAATGTGGAAAAGTCTTCATTCAGAGGTCACAATTGCTTACACACCAGAAAACGCACACTAGAAAGAAGCTCCATAAATGCCATGAATGTGGAAAAGCCTTTTTCCAGATGCTTTCTCTCTTCAGGCATCAAAGAACTCATACTGGAGAAAAACTCTATAAATGCGGTGAATGCGGGAAAGGCTTCTCCCAGAATTCAACCCTCATTATACATCAGAAAATTCACACTGGTGAGCGACAGTACGTATGCAGCGAATGTGGAAAGGCCTTCACCCAAAAGTCAACGCTCAGCTTGCACCAGAGAATCCACTCAGGGGAGAAGTCTTATGTGTGTATTAAATGTGGGCAGGCCTTCATCCAGAAGGCACACCTGATTGTGCATCAAAGAAGTCACACAGGAGAGAAGCCTTATCATTGCCGCAACTGTGGAAAATCCTTCATTTCCAAATCACAACTCGATATACATCATCGAATTCATACTGGAGAGAAACCTTATGAATGTAGTGACTGTGGAAAAACCTTCACCCAAAAGTCACACCTCAACATACACCAGAAAATTCATACTGGAGAAAGACACCACATATGCCATAAATGTGGGAAAGCCTTCAACCAGAAGTCAATACTCAGCATGCATCAGAGAATTCACACTGGAGAGAAGCCTTACCAATGCAGTGACTGTGGGAAAGCCTTCACTTCCAAGTCCCAATTCAAAGAGCATCAGCGGATTCATACTGGAGAGAAACCCTATGTATGCACTGAATGTGGGAAGGCTTTCAACGGTAGGTCAAATTTCCACAAACATCAGATGACTCACACTAGAGAGAGAACTTTTGCCTGTTACACATGTGGGAATGCCTTCATCCAGAAATCAGAGTTGATGATACATCAGAGAACTCATATTGGAGGGAAATTTTATGAATGCTGTGACTGTGGGAAATCCTTCAGTAAGAAACCACAACTCAAAGTGCATCAACGAATTCACACAGGAGAGAGACCCTATGTTTGTTCTAAATGTGGGAAGGCCTTCAACAACAGATCAAATTTTAATAAACACCAAACAACTCATACCAAAGACAAACCTTAAAAAAGCAGTTATTCTCAGAAAGGCTTTACCTAGAAATCAATACTTAGTAATGTATTTACGTTTACATAAATCAGAGTCTCTGAATTTCTTTAAAAAGTCTCATAAGTTATTTAATTGTATGTTAAAATTTCATGCTTCAGAAAAACTGTAGGGAAGTATTGCATATTCCAAAGTTACACACTTTGTGTGAGGGAAATTACTCAGAAAAGAAACAAGAATGGAACTGTCCATATTTGTACTACTTTCATTAAGGATTATAAAATTCATCTGGGCAAGAAACCCTGGCAAAAGTATTGAGAAAAGTGTTTCTATAGAAAGTGGTTCAAGACAGATTGTTACCAGGTTTATGGAAAGTTTATAGGAAATTATATTAATAACCCTGTTTAATGTGGAATATCAATATTTTTAAAGTGCCAGCAAACTGAATGACTGCAAAATGTTATGTATATTTATATATGTATGTATGTATATATTAATCTGACAATATATATTTATATATATATAATATATATTATATATATTAATATATATTGTCAGATTAATATATATTAATATATATTAACATATATATTTATATATATATGTATACACATACATATACACACACACGCAAACCCTCAGTTCTGTAGTGTTTGCCACAGTATCCACTGCATAATAGGAGGCATGGATAGATTACTTTTTAAAAGAATAATCTAATTGTATTTATCAAATTTATTCCCTATTGATATTTATATCCTGAGGATGCAGTCAATAATTAATCATTTATGTATATAGACACATGAATGTATGTTTTTGGTAAATGCATAAATGTGACTCGATCGTATATACTATATTGGTCTTCATAGTATAGTTTTTCTTTTTGTTCATGATTAGCTTAGCTCTACCCTCCCTTTTTCTTTCCACCTCCACCATCTATGGTGAGCCTCTCCATAAATAATCAGTGTCAACCTTTTAGTTAGTATGGATTCTTTCATATTTTTGTGCAGGCTCCTAATCATATACACCAAGAGTCAGCAGACTGTGGTCCTTGGCCAAATCTGGTCAGCCACCTGTTTCATTTTGTTTTTAATAAAGTTTTATTGGAACATTTATATTCATTTGTTTATGTATTGTCTGTGGCTGGTTTGGGGCGCCAATGGCAGAATCGAGTGAATGTGGCAAAGACCATGTGGCCTGCAAGCGAAAACTACTCTCTGGCTGTTTACAGAAGAAGGTTGCCAATACCTGTTATCCACACATACTCTTTACTATGCTCATAATCATACACCTGGGTAAAAACTCCTTCCTTTTTGTTTTGTAAACATCAAATCATTGTACATGTGTGTGCATCTTGTTCTTCTCATGCTATGATACAGATGTTCAATGGCTGCATGGTATTATGTGCACATGCTGCAATTTATTCAGCCATCCTCTCATGTTTTTTATTCTTTTCCCCACTTTTTTTTTTTTTTTTTTTTTTTTTTGCTACAAGAAGCGGACTAACATAATCTTTAAGTGGACAGGACAAGGAGCCAGTTTCCTGTATTTGAGTCTATATCATTTGGGCAAGTTATTTAACTCATCTGTCCTGGTTTTCAAAAGGAAGATTATAATAATGCCTACTCCCATTAATTTGCATGAGAAGTAAAAGTATGTTAAGCACTTGGAACAGTGTGAAGAGAACCAGTGCTTGATGGATATGAGTGGGACTCTGAATGAATGGAAATGAAAGGGTGGGGATTAGGGTCAGCAGAGAAGAAACAAGTAAAATAAACCCTCCTTTAATAAGAAACCAGGTGAGAGGGCTGCCCTGCAACCCTAGTCTCAAGGATTCCAATCCAGCCTCCAGATACCCATCAGCTCAGCACTGGGCACTCTTGAGGCTGGCAAGTTGATGTCCACGATGAGGCTGGTGTAGAGGGGCTGCAGCCCCTTAGAGAGCAGGGGCTCCACTATCACCATTACCATCACGACCGTCATCTTCATCATCACCACTGTCACCAGCAGCGTCTTAATTATAAGTGTCATTACCAGAATCATCACCTTCAAAACCATCATCGCCATGATTATCATCATAATCACCCATCATCATCACATCACTTATTGAGCACCTACTATGTGCCAGATATTGGCCTCACTGCTTTACATTCATTAAATTAATTTTTCCCACAACCCAGCGATGGAAGTGTTATTATCATCCCTGTCTCTTGAATGAGAAAACCATGGCACAGAGGATAAGATGTTCTCAAACTTATACATAGTTACTCTGAGTAACAGTTTGGATGGATGGATGGATGGATGGATGGATGGATGGATGGATGGATGGATAAGTGACTGGTCCAACATTAGACCACACAAAAGGGCAAGGCCAAGATTCAAATAAGCATCTAACTGACCCCAAACTCCTTTAGTTTACCCCTTAGCTTTATTGCCCCCAGTCACAGACAGGCCCAGACTCAGTGAGACTGGGCCTATCCTTCAGAGTCATTCAAGCTGACCCTAGATCAGCCAGTCTAGCACATGCCTAGAGCCCTTGGCTCTAATTTTCTCCAAGTTCAGTTCTTGACTCATAAATTCAGCCCTCCGGATACTCTCTGGCCAGAGACTCTCAGTTCAGAGAGTGATAACTTCAGCCAAGACTGTCCGAGGCCATGCTCAGAGCTCTCTGCCCTCTTGCCCTTGCTCTTCCCTGTTGCTGCCACACCTGGTTCACCACATAGACAGTGTAGTGCAGTTGCCGGCGCTGCAGGAAGGGATGCAGATGAAAGAGCAGGTGTTGCAGAGTTGGGCTTGTCCAGAGCAGGGCGCCACTGCTGCCATGTGGTGCTGTGTCCAGCGGTCAGGTGTCTGAGATTGGCTTCCCAGCTCCACAGTGGCTTCTTTTCCACTACCTGTTCCATTGTCAGCTTCTTTGGGATCATTACATTCAAGGGGCCACCCAAGAGCAGTAGAGGCCAGAGACGATCCAGGGCCTACCTCAGAAACCCCACGACCCAGCTGTACTGGGTCGAATCATGACCCCCTCCCATTTGTGTCCACCCAGCACTTCAGAATGTGACCTTATTTGAAAACAAGGTCTTTGCAGACATAATAAGTTACGATGCAGTCCTACTAGATTAGGGTAGGCCTAAAACCAATGACTTCTGTTCTAATAAGAAGGCCATGTGGTGCCCCAGAGAGAAAGCACCCACACAGGCATAAAGTGAAGTGATATGCCAACAAGCCAAAAACGCTGAGGGTTGCTGGCAACCACCAGAAGCCAGGAGACAGACATAGGGTGGTTTCTCCCTCAGAACGTCCAGGAAGGACCAACTCTGCCCACACCTTGATTTTGGGCTTCTGGCCTCCAGATCTGTGAAAGGATTTCTATTGTCTTAAACCACCCAACTTGTGGGTACTTTATCAAGGCAGCTCTGGAAACTCATACACCAGCACAAAGGGCTCCGAGCAGCCCCAGGTGACTCAAAAATGCTGTCCTCCTGATTCTGCCTGCATCTCTCCTCTGGCTCCCATGTTTGTTCCCCCCACCCCCACCTCCTGGCGCTTTTCTTCTGATGGACCCCAAGTCCTACCTCTGCCCTCTGAGCACCAGTCCTAACCTGCCTCCCACATGTCTCCTCCTGGATGGTTCTCAGGCCACCCACTCTCCCTACATCTCGGAATACCCTCCTGCTCAGTTCCCTCTGTCACTGAGGGCTCTGCTGTCCCCGCTCACCTCTGGCTGTGCCTCCTCTCCTTCTGCGGCAGACTGTATTTTTTGCAAAGATGCCCGAAGTGTCTCTTATCCAACAAGCCCTTCTTACAAGGTGACTATGACACTCCTCCTGTGGAGAGGTGAGCCTGTGTTCCTGCCCCGTAAAATCAGGTAGACCTTTATGGCTGTTTCAGTGAACAGAGTGTAGCAGAAGTGACACTAAATGGCTCTTGAGGCTCCATCAGAAAAGGCATTTCGGCTTCTACCTTAAAGCCATCAGCTGCCACGTAAGCTCTAGGCCACCATGCTGTAAGGAAGCCCAAACTAGTCCACTGCAGAGACATCATGGAGAGGCTTTGAGGTCACAGGAGATTGAGGTGCCTGGCCACCTCCTGCCACATCTCATTGCAACTGCTTGAAAAACCTGGACCACTGCCCAGTGAGCCCTTCCTCGAATTCCTGACCCACATAAACTCTGAGAGTTAACAACTGTTTAAAGACACTCAATTTAGGGGTGATGCGTAATGATGCAATAATAGGTAATGGGCACTCTCTCCATCACCCCCAGCTTGCTGCCTCCTGCTTCAATTCTGGCCCCTCCATGGGGCTTCCCACCATCTCTTCAAAGCTGAGGGGCTGGATGTATTGGAGGCCCCTACAAGCTTACTGATGCAGGGCGAGGTGACAGGGCAGCTGGGCAGATCCACAGGCTGGATCAGGCTGGAGAACATGGCCTGCTGGGGATCCCTGGGGAGGAGACCTTGGCCGCAGAGAACAGCTCATCTCCTACCTCCAGCTTGTCTTGTATGAGTAAGTGCAAGGATGTGAAGCCATGGTGGTAATAGTTTTGGTAGAGGAATAACCCCACAAGAAGTTGTACCCCCATAAATAATAACAGGAGCCCCTTCTGTTGTTCCATTCTGGGAGAAAAACCAGAAGGTTATTCCTCCCATTTTGCAAGCCTCTCACTTTTGCCCCACCGGGGCTTTGTCCGTCTTCCGAACCCACCCTTCCATGACCGGCTTTGCACACACACACAGGGGAGAGCGGAGTGATTGACGCCGGAGCTCACATTTCCAGACTGCCTCCTCCTTGTGCTGGGACAGGAAGGGCTGCTGCTATCAAAAACGTGGTTTGTCCCCTGAAGAGCCAGTAAAAACATGACCCCTCTGACTCCACAGGAAACGTGACAGAGGCATTTTAGTGTCTGAGGGTTTTGTAGATTTCACAAATGATTTTTTTTCTTATTCCTCATTTTGTAATTGATATTGTAATGATAAGGATTATGATGTAAGACAGAGCTACTGTATTTCGGGCTCTTGGTGAAAATTTTGAACAATGATCTTTCTAAAAAAGAATCTGGCAGCATAATCATGTCACCAGGTGTGGAAGCATAAGGATGTATTTTTGTTAACTCCTCAAACAAACAAAAAACACAATAGACTACTTCACAACTGTTGAACCAAGTACAATAAAATCAACATAATTTTTTTTGTTTCCCAAAGTTACATAAGATGTCAAGAAAAAAAATTCTGATTAAACTAGCAGCAAATCTCACGCGTGTTATGAGACTCAAGGCAGTAGAATGTACACCCACGTTTTCCAAGTGATGTGGTAGTTTCATTTCATGTTTTCATTTGTAGAAAGCAAGCTGCCTGACTGCCATGGATGTGCTTATCCATCCTGTAGGAGTCCACCTGGTCCAGGAGGTCCCGGCGGGTCTCCCTTCCTCCCTGGCAGGTCCCTAACACGTGACTACCACACCCCCCGCTCTGTTTTCTGAGTCAGGCTGAGGGAATCAGTGATCGTCAGAGGGTGGGATGCCTAGCGCTCTCTCTGCCCAGGTTTATCAGGTCCCACTTTTCAATGAAAAGGGAGAGGCTGAGGCAGAGGGGAACTTTGGCTGACATAAGTCACATACTATGTTCCCTCCAAGGCCTACACTATCCAGGAAAGACACTGCAGACAGGGAAGACATGGAAACCAAACCATCCAAAAGCCCCTCCTCCCACCTAAGCTCCAACATTAGAAATCTGTTTCTTCTTTCATAATGAAACCAACTTTTTCTATCAGGAGGTCTTTCTGGCTGGATCTGTTAGGCTCAGAAATACTTGGCCCAGATCAAGTTGTGCTTTCGCTCAAAGGTGATCCCTAAACTTCCGGACTTCGAGGTCAGAAATGTCTTTTGAGGCAGAGAACCTGTTTTATCTAATGAGGCAGAAGGCTTCCAGGTATGGTACGTACACAACACACCCTGCACCATGCTGTGTATTTCTCTTCCACCCGCTTGGCTCATGTTGAGATGTTCCAGATTCAGAATGGTCAAAGCATTAGAGCTTAGTAAAGCTGGTTTGTGTGTGTGTGTGTGTGTGTGTGTGTGTGTGTGTGTGTGTGTGTGTTTTAATTGGAATGTTTTCAAGGACAAATTGTTCAAGTTACACTAAATAAAATATCCAAGTAAAAATTAACAATCTGTGTTAGACTTGGTGTGCATTACTCTCTACAGTAATTAAAACTTATTTAACTGAATCATGTCATGAAATATTTATTAACAGCCGATCCTCATCTCATGTCACCCTAAAAAACGTATGTGTATGTTTTCCACCTTTGTATAACAAGAAAAACCTAATTTTAAAAAACTTTAGGTATCAAGTTAATATGAGTGAGGTGGTGATAACTACCTACCTACACACACACACACACACACACACACACACACACTCAGAACTCCTATGTCCTGGCTAGTTTCAAGATTTATGAAAATTGTTTTAATAATTTCCTGTCATAAACAGAAGCTAATGGGAAAATTCATGTGTTGGATCAGAGGTACACATATTAAACCTCACAGTTAAGGGCCTTGTCCTGGGGGCGGGGGCACAGGGTGACTCTGCTATTTGCTGACACTTGTGGCCCAGAGCAGGGTTGTCCAATGTAATGCAAATCACAGATATAATTTAAAATGTTCTCATGTACACTTTCAATATTTAAAATGGTAAATTTTATGTTATATATATTTTACAACAATAAAAATTAAATAAAAATATTAAAATATATTTTAAATGAGTATAATTACAGACATACACCTTCTACTCTGTGCTTTAGTGTCATATAGTGCCCCCAAAATAAAATGTTCTATTAGCCACATTTACAAAGTAAAAAATTAACCTAATATATCAAAAATATTACTTCAAATGTAATTAAGCTCAAATGTATTAAGTATTTTACATTCTTCTTTCATATCCAGTCTTCTAATCTGGTATGTATTCTGGATTTATGGCACAGCTCAGATCAGCACAGCACAGATGCTTGTTAGCCAGGTGTGGCCAGTGGCACCAAACTGAGCAGGTACATCCAGGACATCTGTACAGACTGTGTGTCTGGCAAAAACCTGTGTTCTCAAACCACTGGGTACAGGGTTCCATTTCTATTAGTTCAAGCTTGTTGGCGGTCTTGTTCAAATTTGCCATACCTTTACTTTTTTTTGGGGGGGGGGTATCTATTTGATTAATTATTGAGACATGTATCAAAATATCGCAGTGCTTCTGGGATGTGTCTGTTTCTTGTCATCCCATTAACCTTAGTTTTATTTCTTTTGAGACTATGTTGTTAGGTGCATCCAAGTTTAGAATTATTTGGTCATCCTGGTTATCCCTTTCTTATCTGTGATGACACTCTTCATTATTGACAGTGCTTTTTGACTCAAAATCTGCTTTGTTTGGTGGTTAATGTAAAATGTTTGCAGTGCCCATGAGAAACCTCCACCCAAAGGGCCAGCTGGTTGAGGAACATGGCCACTAAGGACGAGGGGAACGGGTTGAGGTCTCAGTAATGCCCATGACTGCTGCCCCAAGTAGGACAAGACACTGCGTACCCTCCACGCCCTACACACTTTACAGCATTAAGTGCCAAGCACTAACCTTAACGCTTTACATACATTAAGTCATTGAGTTCTCCCAACAATTGCTATTACCATCCCCACTGACCTTGACGAGGACACAGAAAGGTTTAAGCCACTTAATCAAGGTCACACAACTAGCAAGTGGTGCTTAGTCACCTGGGCAGGCCAGCTTTCACATCCTCTTTTCTTCACCGATACCCGGCTCAAAGTTAACCTTTTGACCAAGTTCTCACTCAAAAGTATGCAAGTGGTGTTGAGATCTGCTTAAATATTTAGCTAAAGAAACTTTCAAAGTGCGAAACTAAAACCAACACAGAAATAAGTGAATTTGTAAACTAGATTTGGGGGAGAAAACCAAAGTACAGCAGAATACCACGCAGGCCAGGCTTCCTCAGCCTTGGCACTATTGTTTGGGGCTGAATAACTTTGTTATAACAGGCCACGATGGGGGGTGGGTGCTTGGGGCCATATCTGGCCTCCATCTACCACATACCAGCCTCAGCCTTCCCCTTATCACCCAGCTGTTGTAAGCAAAAATGTCCCCAGACATTGCTAAATGTTCTCTGGGGAACAAAATCACCCCCAGCTGGGAAGTGACTTAGACTATGTATAGGTTGACTGATGTTTTGAAATACTCATATCACTGCTTGCTTTAAAAGAAAATTTATGGCTAGCCCAGAAAAGGAAGCCAGCTGTGATTGTGAGAATTAAATGAGAAGAAAATAATGAAAGTTTACTGTTTGGTCCATAAATCATTTATCTTCACAAATACTCTGCCAAGTAGGTACTATTATCATCATGCCCCATTTTACAGAAGAATTTATGATGGTGCGTGGCCAGTGCAGGGTACAGTGTCTGGCACATGCTGTCGGCCCCACACCCTGCCATGTCCCGGTTAGCAGCCCCTGACATCTGGTACCTCGCTTTATCATCCTTATCTCCAGACTAGGCCTAAAAAACCTGTGTCTCACAGAGCAGGGCCTGGCGCAAAGGAAGCCTCAGGAAATGGTTAACAAATGAATGAGCCTGAAGATCAGAGTTTAACCTTTGCAACAGATTCAGACACTCGAATGCCCCCACCCCTGTCACCCTCCACTCTCAATCAAGGGAAGGGCCTCACATAGGTAGGTACAAGAGGAACTTAAGATATATACACCACGAAGAAGGGGCAGTTTAGGGGCTGGGAGGCTGTGTGCCGTGCCCAGCAAGTGGTAAATCCTGCCATGTCCAGCGCAGCCCTGGAAAATAAACTCAAGTGGGAATGGTGGGAGATGAAGAAAAGAAAGAAGGCAGAAAGCAGGGATTGGGAGGTCCAATGTCCACTGGATGGTGAACAATGGCCCAGTTTTCTTTTTTCAAGCTACTTTTCTATAGGAACATACAATTGCTGCCCGCATAAGCAGTTTCTTTAAAGCATAGTAACCTTGTTTCTTCTGTTTCTCCAAGACCACTTTTGCTCATGGCCTTCAGCTTATTTATCTGCCTGTGGCTATATTTGTACTATCATATTCTCAGGAAGAATTTGCAGAGGGGAGAGAACCCTTGGTTGCCCTCACAGTTTGCAAGGACCTTGTCAGCTTACAAACCGCTCTCCACATTTCCTCCTTTCAATTTGGAACTGCAATGAATGCAGACCAATTTGAGACTGTATTCATTGTCACTGGATGATTCAGCAGCTGACTGAAAAAGCACAGAAGAACACAATAAGTAAGCATACAATTCCAGCTAAAATCCTAAAGGTATATTTAAGCATATTCAAAGGATTAAATCCTTGCAAGCTATCTAATAAATCTTTAGCTAAATCTCTTGGACTAATAATAGTATCCTTTGCATTCTGTATATCCAAAATCTCCTAATGTAAATTATGCAAATCTAGACTTAAATGACTGATACCAAACACCTTGTAAACGCAATTGTACCTGTTGCCAATTCCACTTAGATTGATTATAGATTACATTAGTTACACACACTCCTTCTAAGCAGCATGACAGCACAAACTTGCTCTTTTTTCCAGAGCTTCTACTTCATTTCCTATCTGCACTACAACAGAGTCTAAGGCATTCAGCTTAACCTCTGTTTTAAATCAATATCTTGTGTCTTCATAGCCATAGAAATATTATGAGACAACTCATTAACGAATTAGCATTTTGCATGCTTTGCGATAAGGCCACTGCTGCAGTTACTGCAATAGCTATTAAGGACACAAAAGCTACTAGTCCTGCAATAACAAGTCCTATAATTCTCTTATCTCTATTCAAAGCAGATTTCATTTCTAACAGAGTTTGCACCCCACTATCATCATACCAAGGTTCTCCTAATTTAGTTGGTAACATGATAAAACTTGGTTGATTTAAAACCAGTAGATCTGACCCCTTATTATGGGAACCCACACAATTAGTTAAACTACAATTGGTACAAGATACATTAAGAACTCCATTTGAAGCATCTGTTTGCAATTGTCCAACTGGAAAAACATAGAGGGCAGCAACACAGGATCGAACCTCATAGCTATGCTTAATATTCAAATCTGCAGTAGATGAATCAGATAGTTTAACAAAGTCCAAAGCAGCAAAGGCTTGCCACAAGTCCTTTTGAATGTGTCCTTTCGGGGTGGTCATCAAAGAGGCTATGTACCCTCTAGGTGTCATCCAGTTTTTATGAGCAACAAGGCAATGAGACCAATCATGTGTTTAATATCCCCCCATGTGGGATTACCTGCGGTCTGAGTTCCCCTGGATTGTGGAACAACTAGCTGAGGAGTGATCTTCAGATGCTTCAGAGGAGAGATGAGCTTCTCCGGGTTTGATCCATCCGCCATCTTCACAATGCCTGACCAGCCTCTCAGGCAGCCAACAAGATCCATCTGCACCTTCAGGAAAAACAAACACACCCCCGGTCCCATACTAAAATGGGATCAGGGCCGTGCCATTCATTAGTTAATGGATCCCTCCAATGAACCACTGCTCGTGGAATCCCCAAAGGAGACCAGAAACATTCTGCAGCTGTTCGACCATCATCATCTGTGTTCCAAATCTTAAAGTAAAAAGTATCTGGTTTAAGATAGTCTGAGGAGTCACGGGGCTGACTCCCCCTTTTTGTTTTTGTATCTGAACCTTGAGGGTATGGTGGGTGTGTTCCACAATGCCTTGTCCTTGAGGATTAGAGGGTATACCTGTTACCTGTGCAACCTGAAATTGTTTATAAAATTGTTGAAATGTTTTACTAGTATATCCAGGCCTGTTGTCAGTCTTGATTTGCCTGGGAAGGCCAAGGACTGCAAAAGTTTACAAACAATGACTAATGACATGTTCAGTACTTTCACCTGAATGAGCGGTGACACATATAAAGCCAGAACTGGTATCTACCATGGCGTATACATATGAAGTATTTGAAAAGACCCAACATGAGTAACATCCAACTGCCAGGTATGATTAGGTTAACAGTCCTCGTGGATTAACTCTATAATGAGGAACAGGCACATGGTTTTGGCTTTGACAACATTGCTTAACAATTTGACAAGCACTTTCACTGTCTGAATAAATATTTACAGGTTGTTGTGGAAACAACTCTAAAGCCCAAACTAAAGCCAATAACTCAGTTCTCTGAGCCGAAGTCATGTTAGTGTGCTTTGAATAAGTCAGTAGGGGTATGTATAGCAGCAACTCCATTATTGGAACCATCCATAAAGACAGTAATAGCTTTAGAAATAGGTACTTGAAAAATCGCCTTTGGAAAAATAACAGGTGTTTGTATTAGAAACTGTATTAGCTTACCAGGTAAAGACAATCAATGGTTGCATTATATTGAGCTAAAGATAATGACATGAATCAAAATATTGATTTAACCATGCTTGCTGCTTCTGATTATAAGGAATAATTATATTAGGATCTCTTCCTAAGAGCTGTCGCATCCAAGTTCGACCCTTACCTATAAGAACAGAAACTAACTCAAAATAAAGGTTAAGAGCTTTTGAAGCAGAATTATGCAAATGTAACCATTCTATTGGCCCTGGCTTCTGCCATATAATTCCAGTTGGAAGAGGTTTAGTTGGGCAATATCAAAGGTAAAGAGGAGTCTACGTAATAGACCTGTGTATTTTCCATGACCTCATTTACTAATTATAAAGCCTGCTCAGCAGCAAGAGTTAATTCTCTTGAAGAGGGATCAGAATCTCCTCTCAAAATATCAAATAAATCTGTAGCTGTCCTGTAGTGATTCCTAATTGTGACCTAAGCCAATTAACATCTCCAAGTAATTTCTGAAAATCGTTAAGTGTATTTAGTGAGTCAAATTGAATTTGAACCTTTTGTGGTTTAATTGTTCACTACAAAATTGTAGTTCCTAAATATGGAAAAGGTGCAGACCTCTGAACTTTCTTTGGTGCATTGCAAAGACCATAACCGGCCCCCTGGAGATGGGATTGCAGATTGGAACCCTCTCTGGGGCCGCTGCTCCACACTGGGGTGGAAGGACCACCGATAGGTTGGTAGTAAGGGCCCCCATTATTTGACGGGGCTGGAACCGTCCCGGTGGTCCATTTCCCTGCAGCAAATTTCCTTGAGTGTCACGACATGATTTACATTTATTAGCCCAATGCTTTCCTTGCTGACATCTATGGGGTCTAAGTGCTGTTTGGCAGGATTTATTGGCATTCTCATAAGCAAGCTGTTTTACTATTATCCTTCCTGTCTCAGCATCAGACACTGTTCTAGATACTGCCTGTAAGAGATGGGAAACAAAGTCCTGCTAAAACTCGTCGGGCCCTTGTCCAACGCCACTGAGTTCCTCAGACTTGGTCCCTAATGTAGGCAAACTGCGCCGAGTCTTCATAGCACAAATGTTAATTTGTTGATATGCCTGTGACTGAAATATCATTTGTTGCATCAAATCTAGATACTGTCCCTCTCCAGTCAACATTTCTACTGTAATAGGAATAGCATTAGCTGCGTTACGTCTGGCTTGCTGTTCACTGAGATTACGCCATTCGCTTTTCCATAATAGAGAATCTCCCCCGATAAGCAAGCCCTAACAATCATTTTCCAGTCACAGGGAAGCAGAGTTTCGTACTGCAGTCCTTCAAGCAATGCCAAAGTAAAAGGAGCAGTAGGACCATAGACTGCACAAGACTGTTTTAAATCCTTCCGCGTCTTAAAAGGAACCGCTGAATGCTCCGGATAATCTGCCCCTGATCGTTAAGTCTTGCTGTTGCGGGGAAAACATGGGAACCTCCCGTATCTTCTCCTCTTTCTCTAGCTTCCTGGATTCCTTTTTGTACACGGGAGTACTGCATTCCGGAATGATTGCAGCGACAGCAGCCGAACAGGAGCGGAGCATTCTGGGATGCGGGGCGGGGCGCGTGACGTCACCGCGAGGCTCGCTGGGAGTTGTAGGCCGAGCTCTTCCGAAGGCAGTCCGCTTTCCGGGGGAACCGCCGCACGGGCTCCTGGGAGCCGGGGGCGCGTAGACTTCTGGGAGTCGTAGTCTTCACCGGCTTCCGCGTTTCTCGTAGCCCGGACCTTCCAGCGCGCGTTCTGCTCAGGTGAGTGTCTTCTCCCGCCGCAGGCCGATCCCGTGGCTTTTGTCGCGCTGACGTGTGGTATTCGATAGTCTCCATATTCCTCCCCCACGCATTCCGGTAGGCATCCCCGGAGAGACGGCGCTCCCCTCTGTGATCCCCCAACGCCCGTCTCCCCGCGGCCCTCCTGTCGAGCGCGTCCTAAGCACAGTGTCGCTGCTGACCCGCTTTGGACTCTCCGGCCCGGTCCAACTCCTCGTTCTTCCTCTCCACGCTGGGTGCGATGCAAACGCACCGTCCTCTGTCTTGGTTACAACCGAGAGTGGTCAAGCCTGGCCTGGGGGGCGGTCCAGGCGGCTGTGGGACCTCAGGCGAGGCGCCAGACCCAGCCCAGGGTTCAGCAAAGACTTCCCGAGCAGATGACCTCAGCTCTACAAGCCCAAACGAAATTCCAGATTCTCTGCCTTAAACCTACCTCTCTCGCAGTATTTCACCATTCTCCCCTACCCCCCACCTTTTCCCCACTAAGTGGTCCCACTGTCCTTCCAGTTGTTCAAGCCAAAACCTTGTAGTTGTCCCCAGTCCTGTTTCTCTCATCCACTGCCGTCCCCCACGAAGTCTCATGTGAGTCCCATCTGCTCCGTTTACAAAGGGATCCAGAATCAGACCCCTTCTCTCTACTTTCACTGCCTCCCCTCTACTCCCAGCCACCTTATTGCTCACCTGGCTCACTGAAAGAGCCTCCTCGCTGGTGGCCCTTGTCACTCTCCACCCTCTATTCACACACAAGTCCGAGGGGTCCTGTTAAAACATAAATCAGATCCTGCCACTCGACAGCTTAAAACCCTCCGTGGGTTCTGATCTCAGAATAAAGCCCAAGCCCCTCGCCCTGCCAGCCTCCAAGCCCCCCAGGCCTTACTCCTCTTCCTCGTTCATCTGGCCTCATCGCAGCGCTAACTCCCTCACATTACGTCTCGTATTTTAAAGTATCCTGGTTATTTCTTACTTTTCCATGGGTTGGTTCTTCCACTGGAGCCGAGTGCCTGCAGCCTTTCCTGCTTTGTTCACTGCTGTGTCCCCAGTGCCTAGGATTCACTGAGTTGGTATTTGTTGAATGAATGAATGACAGCAAGCTTAAGCTTTGTTCACTGCTGTGTCCCCAGTTCCTGGGATCCGCCAGGTTGGTATTTGTGAAATGAATGAGTGAATGAATGAACGAAGGAATAAACGAATAACAGCAAGCTTAAGCTGAGACTTGAAGGTGACTGGACTGCACAGTTCTGGGGAAGAACGTTCCAGGCACTGGGTTTATTCTGGGCGCTATCCAGGCAGCCTCCCAGGAGGCAACGACCCCGCCATCCGGAATCCACGTGTAACCCGCCTCCGCTCTCCTCGTCCAGGAGAAGCCGACCCCTTCCACTCGCCTGGACCCCGCGATGCCTGCCCCGCAGTGCGCCTCCTGCCACAAGGCGCGCGCCGCACTCCGCCGCCCGCGCTCGGGCCAAGCGCTGTGCGGCGCCTGCTTCTGCGCCGCCTTCGAGGCCGAGGTGCTGCACACGGTGGTGGCGGGTCACCTGCTGCCGCCCGGAGCCGTGGTGGCCGTGGGTGCTTCGGGCGGCAAGGACTCCACGGTGCTGGCGCACGTGCTGCGCGAGCTGGCGCCGCGCCTGGGCATCTCGCTGCACCTGGTGGCCGTGGACGAGGGCATCGGCGGCTACCGGGACGCGGCGCTGGCGGCCGTGAGGCGCCAGGCGGCGCGCTGGGAGCTGCCGCTCACCGTCGTGGCCTATGCTGACCTCTTCGGGGGCTGGACGATGGACGCCGTGGCCCGCAGCACGGCCGGCTCCGGCCGCAGCCGCTCCTGCTGCACCTTCTGCGGGGTGCTGCGGCGCCGGGCGCTGGAGGAAGGGGCGCGCCTGGTGGGAGCCACGCACGTCGTGACTGGTGAGCGCATGCCGGGCAGCAGGAGCCGGGAGGGTGCTGTGGAGGAGGGGCAGACGCATGCGCAGGCGAGGGCGGGCTCTGACAGAGGCCTGGGGCGCATGCCCAAGAAGTGAAAAGGAGACCCCGAGTGTGTCCTAAGGGAAGGGTCTCCATCCGGAGAGAGGAACGTGCGCTTCCCGGGATGGTCGCGACCAACTCTTGAGTCACTGCCATCATCTTGGTACACACACGTTGGAAAACAGAGGTCGAGGGGTACGCTCTCTGGGGGTCGGGGCTGTGGTTCTCTGCATTTAAAAAAAAATGGCATCTTTTGTGTCTCTCTTCACAAAAGACGGGGCATGCAGGGCTGTCTCCCTCGGAAGCCATCTGTAGTTGAAACGCCACCGTGCCTTTTAACTCCTGTCCTCTGTCGGCCTCTCCCTGGTAACTCTCCAGCCACGGCGCGCCCTCCTGACCCACTCCCCGTGTCTCCCGCAGGCCACAACGCCGACGACATGGCGGAGACCGTGCTCATGAACTTCCTGCGGGGCGACGCGGGCCGGCTGGCCCGGGGCGGGGGCCTGGGCTCCCCGGGCGAGGGGGGCGCCCTGCCGCGCTGCCGCCCCCTGCAGCTGGCCTCGCAGAAGGAGGTGGTGCTGTACGCACACTTCCGCCGCCTCGACTACTTCTCGGAGGAGTGCGTGTACGCGCCCGAGGCCTTCCGCGGCTACGCGCGCCACCTGCTCAAGCTACTAGAGGCGGCGCGGCCGTCCGCCGTGCTGGACCTCGTGCACTCGGCCGAGCGCCTGGCGCTGGCCCCGGCCGCGCGGCCGCCGCCCCCCGGCGCCTGCTCTCGCTGCGGGGCGCTGGCCAGCCGCGCGCTCTGCCAGGCCTGCGCGCTCCTGGACGGCCTGGACCGCGGCCGGCCGCGCCTGGCCATCGGCAAGGGCCGCCGCGGGCGGGACGAGGCCGGGCCCCCCGGGGCGCCGCGCGAGGGGGAGCGGGTCCGAACCCTGGCCCCCGAGGCCGTCCCCACCTTCTAGGGACCCTTCCGGGATCCGACCTGGGAGCGCGGGCACCTGTGAATGACATTGTGAATAAACCTGAGTCATCTTCGCCTGGAGGCTTACGTGTGAGGCTGGGAGGGGGACGAACCGGTTACCTGTGACCCTGCAGATGCTGAGGATTGGGCCTCTGGGTCTCAGAGGGTGGGCCTGATTAACTGTCCACTCCCCGATGAGTGGGAACTCGGGGGCTGCTTGCCTCGTGCCTCTGCCAGGTTCTGGGCGTACTTGAACAGTGCTAGTCCGTCCTGAGCCCCTGCTGTGTGCCTGGCACGCCATGTGTGCCCGTAGTGGAATAAGAAGGCTGCATGACTTGATGGGCACACATCATTCGCCGGCGTTCGCAGTCACCACGGGGCTGCTCCAAGCGAGGGGCTTGCTGCACGAGGTACCAGTGTCATCCCACCCTACTCAGGCCTCAGTGGCGATAGCCTGTGACCTCGTGATCCGCCTGAGGTCCGGGCGGCGGATTTGCTCCCCACTCTCCACTCCTGACTCTCTCCTGGTGTCTCCGCGTGACGGGGGAGGAGCAGCCGGCTGGGCTCCACACACCTGGATTCTGGGCGCAGAGCCAGTGAGTCTGGGTCAGTGACTTAGCCCCTCTGGCCGTCAGCTTCTCCTTGGAAAATGGAATCAAAGCACAGCTGTGAGGGTTTGAGAACGTGCCCAGTAAATGACGCTGACTTGGTGGGTCACATTAAGGTGTGGGCACCAGAGGACTCAGGGTTTCAGGGATGCTGTCCTGCAGTTCCAGGCAGGTGTGAGGCCCAGAAGCTTCCGGCCTGACCCCTGAGGGCACTTGGTGTTTTCGACCCCACCTCTAAGCTTTGCTGGGATGCTCCCTCATCAGGAAGGCCCTCCTTTCTCATGTTCCTGCTCAAATCCTTCAGAACCCTTCTAGAAGCCTCCATGATTCTCCTGACCCGCTCAGTCCAGGTCCTGGGACTGTCCCAGGCAACAGCCCCTGGGTCCTGCCCTCACATGTGGCCATCCACACTCGAGTTTGTTTCCCCTAATTGAGCTTAGCTTTGAGGGCTGAGACCAGACCCGCCTCCCCACCAGATAGCAGCGTCATTCGCTCCGTATTTATCGAGCTCCTAACGTCTGCAGAGGCTTCTGCACATGTCACTCATGGAGCTTACAGTCTCGTGGGAGAGGGACAGCAGGGAAGCAAATAGTGCTATGAAGTCTACGGCCACGCCACCCTGAACACGCCCGATCCTGTCTGATCTCGGAAGCTAAGCAGAGTCGGGCCTGGTTAGTACTTGGATGGGAGACCACCTAGGAAGAGCAGGTGCTGTAGGCGTTAAAAATAATAATAATAATGCTATGAGGTCTGATGCTAAGCACTGTGAATGGGGATAAGACAGCATGAGGGTGCAGGCTATGAGTGGTGCTGCTCAGTTTGGGAGGTCAGGGCTCCTTTGAGAGGCGGCTTGCACAGGGACTAAAATAAAGCAAAGGAGGTTTTAGCCATAATGGAATATCTCATGTCAGAACAACACCTCCACTGAGACCAAGTGGGAGAAAACAGCACACACACACATGGATAGAAAACAGAATCTACTTAAAGACATTAATGAGCTATCAGGGTCCCAGCGACAGGAGCACCTCATTCCTCTGCAGGGGCCAGACGACTAAACTAAGGAAGCAATCAGAAAGCGTCAGCGAGGAGGCTGGGACCCCGAGCTGAGCTAGCAGCAGTATCAGGGGGCCAGAGACAGAAATGGCGTCTGGGGCTACTGAGGCAGGCAGGACTTGAGGGGTCGACATCCCGGAAAGAAGGGGAGGCCTGAGGCGAGGCCAGCGTCCTGCTCCCACATGAGTAGTGTCCACTGGGTCAACCAAATCTGCCGTTCAGGGTCTCGTGAGAAGGGGAGGCCCCGTGAACACCTCAGTCGGGACCCAGGTAGGATTACAGAGTAGAAGTCAGGGTCACCTGCAAGTAGACTGGCCCCCTGGAAGACCAGACCCAGCTTCAAACTCTCTCAAGCCCACACTGGATTAAGAGCTTCCTTGCTCTGCTCGCCAGGAAGCCCCTAGCCATGCGAGCCTCTTCCCTTGTAAATTGATTAAAATTAAATTTAAAATCCAGTCCTTCAGTCACACCAAATACATTCCAAGTGTTCCGTAGCCACATGTGACCAGTGGCTACTGTATTGAACAGTCAGGACCCAGAACGTGACCGTCATCACGGAAAATCCGGTTGCGCAGTGCTAGTCTAAACTGTTCTAGAAACCACTGACAAATCTTTCAGCCAGAGCCTCAGAAAATCCTACAACTTTTCATGTCAAACACCTGACATTCAATAAAAAATATTTACAAGCGTGCCAGGCGATAGGACAGGGTGAACACTGAGAGGAAAAAAGAACGGACACGATCACAGGTGTGGGAGTTTCAGGCACAGACAGGAAAATAGATGCTAAAATGGCGACTTTCACTGTCGAACTGCAATACGTTGAAAGCAAAACAAAACAAAACAGGCAAGACAGAAAAACTGGTGCCAGACTTACCCTCCTGTAAACAACTACTAACACAGACGTGACACGTGACACGTGAGACAATTTGCCTCACTCCACATGCAGTTCACACACACCCCCCACACCTGGTGACCGCCACCAGCCACAGGGCCACGTGCCCACAGAGGCAGGAGTTACACGGAGGCAACAGTTTCCCCTAGAACGTTCTTTGACTTCCTCTTTGGGCTCCCATGTTGGCGGCTGAGCGTCTCGGCTTTTCCCGTTCTCCGCCCGCTGTCTGGGTCTTCTAGTGAACCCCTTCTTTTCATTGTCCCCTCAGCGGCTGTTTCCCAGACTGCGCCCTGTGTGACGCAGCGATGACGAATGACATGAGGACTTTTCGCTGGGGGGTGTGCCCTTCCTCCGAATGGCCTCACAGCTGCCCCTGGGAGATGGAGCGCTTCCATCTGACCAAGGACCGAGGGAACTTGAAACCCAGTCCTTATGGGGTCTCATCTATTTCCAGTGGACCCTCACTCCAGGGTGCCAACCACAAGACCTTAGCGTTTCCCAGGCCCCTTCTTCCTTGCAAGCCCTCAGCTCCGCCTTTTGCTCTCTGACCCCATAAGACTCGTGTATGTTCTGCTTAGTTCCTCAGTAATCCTCCAAATTGGCCACCTGCTTGAGGAAGAAAATGGGTCCCAACACTTGGCTCATCCCTTTGGACTTCCCAATTTTTCTATCTTCACTGTGCACATTTTCTCTCCATTGACTCTAAACATTAAAAAAAAAAAAGTTATTGAGGTTTTCTAGTTTTTTCTCTTTTCCATGAGGAGGGTCTGAAATAAGATGGCCCTGTCAGATTCATGTCACCTGCACTAGAGAGGAAATTTCTGTCACACACTGAGTGCCTTTTCCCCTAAAGTTCAAGGATGCCACCCATGAGGGGCCCTCCCATAAGCCTTGTTTCCCCCGGGACCGGCTCGCCTGCCCCCAGATCAGGAGTCACGTCTCAGGGTGATTTGCTCTGTGCCCAGCCTGCTCTGGGCCTCACACATCCCATGTGCCCACAGGCCCCACACCTCATGTCGTCATCTGCGAGGGGCCCCTGATGGTCAGAGGCTAGAACTGAGAACGGCGGCCCTGGCTTCGGCCCCAGATGCGAGTGGTGTTTGCGAGTGTCTGGTGTCACTCTGAGTTCAGAAAGCTGCCAGACTTGTGTGTGGAGCTTGGCACATTCTCAGGGTTCCCGTGGGCCCTGCACTCACACCTTTAGAATGACTTCTACCTTCTGAACGGTTCCTCCAGACCCCAAAGGCCTCCTCTCCTTATGCTACCTCTTGACTCCCTCTCTTCTCACCACGATGCCATTTTCCCCTGACGTTGCCTGCCTTGTTCTGCCTGTCGTGACAACTCTCTCCATGCTGTGGTGCATTGAGGCCATGGGACCCTTTCTCCAATCTGAACGCGAGGGGCGGGCGCTGTCCGTGGTTCTGGAGCATACCTGTACTCAGCTCTGCCAAGGCCCCCAGTTCACAGGTTCTAGGTCCGGAGCCTTAGGCCAAGTCGGAGAGGCTTCGAAAAATTCGAAAAGCCTGAATTCCCCTTGGGGAGGAAACAGAAGAAGGGGCGGGAGTGCGCTGGGCTCATTTCTGCTTTTCCTTGCTCTCCTCTGCTTGCCTTGTTCTTCTTTATCTGCGGCGCCAGAAACGCGCTCACTGTTACCGAAGAGGTGGATTCCACTCAGCGTTTGCCACCGAGATGTCCCTAAAATAAGAAGTTGCCCAATGAATTGCTACGTGTCTCAGCAGAGCTACCAAGCTCATCAGGCCCTCCACGAAGAGTTAAGATCTCAGTGTGACACACACAGAGGGTAGTTTGGGGAGAATGTCAGACCAGCTGGGGACTGGGGAGGAAGTCAGGTGTAAAAGGGAAGAATGTGCAGAGATGTCGATCATGACATGAAGAAATATCGGTCGAATGTATTTACGTCCTGTAGGCGGGGAACTGTGTCAGCTGCCTGCATGCTGCATGCTCTCACTGGCGCTGGCAATGTGAGAATTCACCTGATGAAATAAGCTGTGTTTGGAGGGAGGCTACGCTGCCCACAACACTTATCAGTAAGCTCCGAGCATTTGCCTGGGCTGTGCACCGTACTCCCCACTGGAGGCGTGGAAGTGAACAAAGCCGAAGTGACGCTGACTTCAGAGCGAACTGGGACATTCTGTGGAGCCTGTTTTCTTGTCCGTCTGACATGGTGAAACATCATGGCCCCGAGGAGCCCTTGGGGCTGTTGTGAGGATGGGGAGGGCCTTCGGGGACCTGGGCTGCCCCACTTCTGCCGGGGCATTTACCCAATCCCAGCCACACCTCCCTCCCAATTTCAGGACAAGGCAGGCCTTTCCTCCAGAGGTCCTTCCCACGGGCCTGCTCTCCCCTGCTTCCCCACATCCCCTCTCTCCTCGGTGTCTGCCCTGCCCTCCTCCCCTTCAGGTCTGTCATCTCTGAACCTTGTCCAAAGGGTGCATTACCACAGTGTTTTCCATTTGGATTTCTGGCAAGGAGGCTGGGTTTTTTTTTTTTTTTCATTAACTTTTTGTCATCATCTCTTTTAATAATGTTATTCTCTCTTCACATTTTTTTTCACAAAAGATGACCTTCGGAATCTAGGACATTCCCTAGGTCGAAATATTTTTACATATATTTGTTATGAAAAATATAATTATAGTTTACATTGTGTAAACTATTTATAGCACTTATAGTATACAAATATAACATTATAATATGTATAATATATTTATATGCTACAAATGCTATAAATATATTTGATAATATATTGTAAATACATATGGTTTATTTTTGTTTCCCATCCCATCCAAGTCTTCCTGGGTTACTGCCATAGGAACATTTGGGGTCATCTTTTTTTCCTGCCTTTGTCTATAAGCACAACATCTGAGTATCTATTTTTGAACAAGATTAGTTGCCTTAGAACTTTACATAAATGGACCGCTGGAGTGACACGTGTCTCGTGTGACAGCAATAGGACTATGCCAGCTTTCCTTTGATTAATGTTGGCATAGTGTGTACTTTTGTCTCCTTTTACTTTCGAAATTCTCTGTTCTTATATTGTAGATGCATGTATTACAAAGAGCATATCCACCGAATGCTTCTGCCAGCTGACTCTGTTTTTAACGGAAGCATTTATCCGTTATATTCAATTTAAGTATCCCATCTTATATTTTATTTTCTATATGTGCCACAAATTCTACATTACTTTGTCTCTTCATTCTTCTTTTGATTTTCTAATTTTTTCACAGTGCCCTTTTAACTACTTCTGGTTGGTAAGTTTTACATTCTGATTCTATTCTCGTAGTCATTACCATAAAAATTACTGCATGCATAATTAGCCTGCCAAAGTATTTAGCAAGTGAAAACCTCTCTCTCCCCCTAGATAGTACTAGATCCTAGGAAATGTAAAATCCATTTACTTCACCACCACTTTGGACTTAGCTGTTAGAACTGTTGGGCATTTTAAAATTATCTTTTATTTTTATTCTGCAGATGATGAATTCCCCCATCTGTTTCTTCCAAAAAATTGGTACCACTTTCTCATTTTTGAGTTCTCTCTACTAAGTACAGACTATAAAGTGATATTTAAAGATAGGATTTGCTTTCTTCTGCTTTCCATGGTTGCTATTGATATTTCAATTAAACTGCTTTTCTTTCGAAGGTAATCTATCTTTTTTCTCTGGTTGCTCTGCAGATTTTCCCCTTCTCTTTAGTCTTCATTGACTCACCCTTACACTGATACAAACTCATTACGAGAGTGGTCTCCTATAAAACTTCCTGCCTCAGGCAGGGGTCCTGACTTTCATTTCCAGGCCTCAAAGAGCCACAGAACAAAAGCTCATATGATCATTATGGGCAAATGCCATTGGCAGTTTTGGTATATTGGCTTCAATATTCTGCCTAACTCTCTGGAGTCAGGCTTCCCTCCAAATTCTGGCCTAATAAGTTCCCATTTTCATTTTTTTTTTCTTTTCAGGTATCCTGTGCTTTTTAAATGAGGGATTTTATTTTTTTCTATTCACTTTTTCCCAAAGGATTTTGTTATTTTCAGCACAAGTCTTGATCAGAAGTAAATGGATTTTAAATTTCCTAGTATTTAGTACTATCTAGGGGGACAGAGTTTTCATTTGTTAAATACTTTAGTAAGTTAATTATTCATGCAGATTAACTCTCACAGTATCGTGGTACTTGTGTTCAAATAACTCTTATAGTAGCCTAAAGTTACGTCATCATGGCTCCGTCGTTCAGCTCAGTTCATCTCTTCACGCAGGCACTGTGTCATCTCACGCCATCACGAGAAGGGGCGTAAGTACAGTACAGTAGATGTTTTGAGAGAAAGAGACACCACATTCACATAAATTTTATCACAGCGTATTGTTATAATTATTCTATTTTATTATCGTTACTATTGTTAATCTGTAAATTAACCTTTATCATAGGTACATGTGTATAGGAACAATCATCATATATATAGGATTTGGTACTATCTGTGGTTTCAAGTATCCACTGGGGGACTTGGCACATATTTCCTGCAGATAAGGGGGGACAACTGCACTCACAGGTCCCAAAGGATACACGACACACCCGAGGGCCACCCAGCAAGGTTGTGGGTGGAGGGAGGATGGAGGAAGTGGGAGAGAGACAGCGACAGACAGAGATAGAGAGAGGGAGAGAACCTGGGGCTCTGCCTTTATTGGGATGGATGGCGAGGTGCCTAGGTTTTCCCAGATGGACTACCGGCAAATCATAAGCAAAAGATAGGGAATTAAAGCATGGGGAGGGGAAAGTGGTATCAGACGGTCAGTTATCTAGGTCACCCAGGACTTTCTAAAAGGGAGAACTTCACAGATGGGACAGTCTGGCTCTTCATCCAGCTGTGTAGCTGGCAATGTGCTTATTCCAGACAGATGCCTCAGAAATAGATGGTCACCTAGGCGATTGAGGGCTTAACATCAAGCACTCACAGTCGAAAAAGCTTACCCCATAACACTGCTGGTGAATTGCGACTTTTTGTTTTTGTGCTTTCTTTTTAAAAATTAAATTAGTTCAGCTCTAGAGGAGGGAGAGAATGAGCTCTTTCTTCAGTCCACCCTCTCATCCCAAATCTGTCCACAAACTACGACTGGAAGGACAGGATGGTGTAACCCAGAAGAAAGCAACGTGGCACGGCCTCCAGCAGGGGGATCTCGAATGGCAAATACCTTGGTGTGGACCAGTGTGGATGGTCGGAGGAACAAAGGCCAGGAAGAGAGGGTGAGGGAACAGATAAATGCCAGGGGAAGACGCCTGTGATATACTGTCTAAGGCCAGGGGGTTGGGAAGGGACTCGTGTAGGAGAGAGTCAGGGGCAGCTCTCACTCATCCAAATTTGCTGCAGAGACCTTAATTCAGACAGGAATGGGGGAGGCGGTGCTGTGGGAGGAGCGCTCACTCCCCACATGGTCCCGAGACCTCCCCGGGGAAGAACTATTAGTCACAACAAGACTCTGTGGTCATCACAGACCGCCCCCCCTTTAGCTTCCTCTTCCCCTCTGGAAGAAGGGCTTCCTGCTTGCTTTTTCTTTGAATGAATATTTTTTTGGTGAGCAAGCATCCAGTCGACTTTGACAGCCGTCACAAAGATCTATCCCCATGAGGCCCGTAACTGAATAGGGAAGGGACTGGAGGTCAGGGGGCAAAAAAATGTGCTGGAAGAATTGACAGGTAAAAGTGGGACAATGAGATGACCCCAGAAGGGCTATAAGATACCACGTCACAAACCGTGTGAGGCTGAGTAGCTCGTCTTTCCCAGGGAAGGCTTTGAAGAGTTCTGGTGTGGAGAATGATACCAACATGTTACCACCTTGTCCTCCATGCCTGGTCACCCCCAGGCCTCAGGGTAACTTGCAAGCAGGACCTGTCTGTTGAGAGAGAGAGAGAGAGAGAGAGAAAGAGAGAGAGAGAGAGAGAGAGAGAGAGAGAGAGAGAGAGAGAGCGAGCCGCAAGCCCTAAGCACACGCCATGCGACACGACCTGTGTGGGGTGATGTCCGCGCACTGATCCTTTAATGCTCACCATCACCTTTGAGGCAGGATGCACGATCTCTGATGCACAGAATGGCAAACAAATACACAGAGACATGAAGCGAAACGCTTGCTAAAGATGACTCGGGAAGTGCCGAAGCCTGCATTTGAGCCCAAGTCTCTTTAGCCTTGTCCCGTTTCTTCGTCAGCATTGCCAACAAGTCTCCCCCGGCCTCATCGCTTAGTCACTGACTTCCTTCCCCCAGCGGGTCATGGCTCCTCCGCCAGCCCGAAGTCCTGGGTGAGGTCTCGTTTGCTTCTCTTGATCTCTGAGTACTCAGTGGTGCTGGTGGCCTCCTGGTCCCGAGGCTCCTGTGACTGCCTCCTGAGAAAGGTGATGTTGGCGTAGTAGACATCTTGCTGCCCCCCTGGGGGAGGGGACTTCCCAGCAGGTGGCGCTTGGTCTAGGGGGCTGTCCAGACAGGGCATGTTCTTGGAACCCTTTGTGAAGGGGAGAGAGGAAGTCAGGGAAGAAATAAGGCAGGCACGCCCCAAGGGAAGGTTGGGCATCATCCATCCTCTCGTTCCACACACATATCTTATGAACTCAACCATTTGCTCATTCATTTAAAATGTCATAAGACTGCCACTGATTAGATGCTATCGAGGACTTACTGATCACAGTGAATCCTCACAGAAACCCAGTATAAGTGATACTTTTATTATCCCCCTCTGCAAATGGGGACACTGAGGTGCAGAGAGGTGAAGTGACATGCCCAGAAAGAGTAGAAAGTAATCGTTTTGGGAAGATGATTGTGGCAGCCTGTGTCTACTAAGCTCAGCGTTCAGCAGGGGTGGGCAGGAGGCTGGCCACGGGTTCTGGGAGAGAAAGGGGAAAAGCCCAAGGGACGTCAGCTCCCTGCTGTCTGCCCAGCTGACAACGGAGGAATGGATTTGGGGAAGTGGCTGAGTCTGGACTCCTCAAATGGACCCAGACACTGCTTGAGAAGACACTCACATCGTTCACCCAGGAGACTGTACCCATGACAGGGTCTTCATCGTCCTTGGCCTTTGGTCTTCCGGCTGCTTGCTTCCTGCGGGCTTTCAGTCTAAGGAGAGAAATCAGAGCGCTGCAGCCAGAATGGCTCAGGCACAGGTGGGCAGTCTGCCCCACTCCCCGGGAGGACAACTGAGGCATCTGGACCCCGGGAACAAACTCGGAGACCCTCCCAACATGTGCATGAGGACATCCAGCCGCTCTGGACGACCAGGCGCTTGGCCAGGACTGAATTTCCATTATGAAAAACCCCACTTACGCACAAAACACATACGTGAGTGATCAGAGCAGTGTTATTTGTGATAGCCAAAATGTGGAAGCAACATAAATGTCCATCAACGGATGAATGGACAAATAAATGTGCCTCATCCATACGATGAATGTTGTTCAGAAATAAAAAGGGATAAAGTACTGACACGTGTAGGAACCTTGAAAATATCCTGCTGTATGAAAGATGTCAGCCATAAAGGATCATGTTTATTATATGATTCCATTTATACGAAACGTCCAGAACGGACAAATCTAAAGAAACAGAAAGTAAATTAGCGTTTGCCTAGAGCTGGAGGAAGGATGGGGGCGGAATGACAATTAAGGGATGTGTGGTTTCTTTTTCATTTTAGGCCAACGAAGTAGTTCTAAAATTAATCGTGGTGATGAATGCAGAACTCTGTGAATGAACTAAAAGCAATGGAATTGTACACTTTAAATACAGGGGAATTATATCTCAATAAAGTTTAACCCCCACCCACCCCCAAAAAGGCCCCTCTGGATGTACTTAGCTCTGCCTTTGTGGGATTCAGTGACCTCTGTCTGCACCTGCTACCA
>CM053508.1:88116358-88239331 GCA_028627145.1 Eidolon dupreanum | reverse complement strand
GCCGTAGGTTCTGTTCACACAGGAGGTGGAGGGCTGGTGCTGGCCATCACCTGCTGTCCGGGCCCAGCCCCTCCCCAGCCTCTTCGTGACCCACTCCTTTCTCCCTAAGCCTCTGCCCCCAGCAGACCCCCGACCTGGCAGCAGCAGGACCGCTGTGCTCAGGGCCCCGTGGGCATTCCGGGCCTCACAGGTGAGTCTGAGGCTGGAGCTCAGCCCCCCGCGGAGGCTCAGGGAGCTGTTGGCCCAGGGCTCAGCTGAGGTGGAGGTGATTGCAAGGGAGGCGTTGCTGAGGTTGCCCCACACCAGTAGCTCTCCCAGCCGCCAGCGCAGGGAGGTGGCCAGCCGGGCGCGGGAGGAGCAGCTGCAGTGCAGCCCCTCGTCCCCCCAGGAGCAGGAGGGTCCCAGCAGCTGTGGGGGGCCTGTGAGGAAGGGGGAGAAGGGTCAGCGGTGCCTCTCCCATCCCCACCCCCCGGGGGGCCTCTCTGGTGCTTCCCCACCTCCCCACTCACCCTGCACATAGAGGTGCAGCGAGACATGCAGGGAGCCTTTCGGGTGCTGAGCTCGGCAGGTGACTTCGCCTTCATGCCCCGACTCCACCCGGGGCAGCTCCAGGATCCCGGGGCTTGAAGGATGGGAAGGGCTTAAGGTCCCACCCTCCGGGATCCAGCTCAGTGTGGCAGGAGGGTTGCTGTCAGCTGCACAGACCAGGCGCAGGGGGTCCCCTTCCAGGACTGAAAGAGATGAGCCGTTCCCTGCATTCTCCACTGGAGGGAGACAGAGAGACAAAGACAGATGAGAGAGAGATTGAGCGAGAGAGAGAGAGAGAGAGAGAGAGAGAGAGAGAGAGAGAGAGAGAGAGAGAGAGAGAGAGATTGGGGGACTGACAGTCTCCATCACCCCCTCTTTCAGCTTGACATCTCTGTTTACTCTCCTGGCCCACTGGCTTGGTTCTGTTGGGTTCAGAGGCTGGACCGGTATACCCCAAGGAGCTTGGCACAAAGTGTCTGGGTCTCTCAGGTTCGAGGGAGGTTCAGGGTCCCATGGGGACATGCCTGGACTGTTGGCAAAGGAAAGCAGAGACCCCCATGGCTTCGTTAAGCGGTCACTGCATGCGGCAGGAACTAGGACTAAAGCTTAGTCCTATCAATATTCCAAGAGGCAGCAGGAAAGATGGAAAGCCAGGGGCAGTGCCATGGTGAGGTGTCATGGGCTTGAACAGTGTGTACAGGTGTGGACAGGTGCACATGTTCACAAGAGGTAGGGGAGGGAGGTTGTGATTTTTATCCTTGCCCTTCTTAGAGCTCATCCCATTCAAACTCTGATTTCCCAGTCTCGCTCCACAGAGGTCCAGGGACAGGTCCCAACCCCCAAGGGACATAGTTCTTTCCTACCTGTGACATTTCTAAAGAAGATGCTGATAGTGAGGTTCTCTGGGGCATCTGGAATAGAAAGATATGACCCCACTTCAGAGGTGAGCAGCGGGTTGGAAGTGGACTCCACAGCCAAAGAGGGGTGGTAGGAGCAGGGGAGATGGGGGTGCTGACCCACTCCCCTGAGATTCAGATGCATGCACGAATCAACTCAGCCTCCCTCTCTCCATTCTCTGCACACCCACACACACACACACACACACACACACACACACACCCCTACCCCACTGCCCCCAGGGAGTACCCACCCCTCCAAACTCACAGGAGACATTGAGCCTGATGGTTCTCTCTCTGATCGCCCAATATCCTTGGTATTTCACCTGACAGGTGAGGCTGGTGCCGTGGTCCCTGGGCCTCGGGGTGAGGGTGAGCAAGGAGGAGGAGCCAAGGGTCTGGGGCTTCAGAAAGCCCAGAGCGGCACCCACCCAGGAGAAGCTGAGACTCCCCCCGTCACAGTACCCTGGCAGGCTGCAGGACAGGCGCGTCGGGCGGCCGGACTCCAGGCTCTCCGGTACGTGGAGGTCCAGGTTCTCTGTCAGGACTGAGAAGCAGACAGGGAGGTGCCTGGGCCCCAGGGGAGGGGACCAAGAGTGTGACCCTGAGAGGCACCCATGCCTCAGGGCCCGAGCTCCCTCCAGGTCCCGTGTCTCTTCCCACCATTCCAGCCCCAAGGCCTGGACAGTGGCAATTCCAGTATCCCATCTCTGTTCTCACATGGGGTCCCACATCCCAGGTCCTCTCCTGGGCCCCTGCCGTACCTGTCACCTGCAAATTCAGCAACTTATCCTTGTAATTACAGTACACATTTTCTCTCTCCACTCGGAAGTAGTAGTTTCCTGTGTCACTCTTCCTGGCATATCTGATGCTCAGAGAACAGTTGTTGGTCATGGGGTTCCCGAGGAGGTGAAATCGGCCCTCGGTCTCCACAGACACTGCTTTGTGTGGGTTGTTCGTGGCCACAACATAGTTGCTGCGTGCATAGTACCAGTACATGTAGACTTTGGCAGCGGAATTCCATGCACTCCAGGGACAGGAGAAGGAGCAGGGCACGAAGACACACAGACCCTCCTGCACTGTCACTGATTTCTGCACTCGGAGCTCGAACCCGGAATTGTCCTGAAGGGACCCTGTGGGGACACAGAGGCTCAGCTGCAGCCCCGGCCCCTCCCCCGCCTGTGCCCGTGCCTCCCCCTCACCCCACTCACCTCCCCACAGCAGGGGCAGCAGCAGCAGGGGCACCATGTCTGCGTCTCACAGGGCAGAGCCTGGGTCCAGGTCCCTGTGTCAAGGAAGGAAATGTGCAGAGTGTGTGCTGGGGCCAAGGACTCCCCGACAGGAAGCAAAGACTGAGAGAGCTGTGGCCCCGCCTGGAAGGGGAACTTGGGCTCCACAGGCCATTGGGTAGGGCATGGGGGTGTGGTATCAGGGAGCTGAGAGATCACCGTGTCCCACCCTCTCCCTACTCACCGCCAGCAGGTGGATATACTAAGGCCCCGGAGGCTGGGGAGCTTGTCCAGATTAGATTCTGGAAGCAAGTACCTTCCACATGGTATGTAAGTCCAGAAGGGGGGTCACCCAGGAGCCTAGCTTGGTTGGAAAAGAGAAACAGTGCTTGTCCTGGTAACTGGGGAACCCACAACCTGCTTACACCACTGGATGTTCTGAAAACGAATCATTATACACTTTCTTAAGACTGAGAGAATTCAGGCCCAATCCAATGGAGGGTGAAATGCAGGGAGAAAGCTCAGTAGTTCTGGGACATGAATGTTGGTCTTCGAGGATCTCAGGGTCTGTGGGACAGTGATGGAACACAGGTCCACTCAAGAAGAATGTGCAAAAGAGACTCTCGCCCCATTCTGCGGGGATCCTACACGCTGGATCTCAGTACAGAAGCAGAGGTGCCCTTATATAGCTAAGCAATCTTCGCCTTGAACCCCTCAAAGGCTCAGTCCCTTTTTCAAAGCCTGGCAAGGGCTCCAGGGATGTGAGGACATAACCTGTAACCCCAGTGCTCTCGTGTGAAAGAGACTTGAACGTTTTCCCACATTCCACAATGCTGTTAAACATTTGGACGTTCTTCGTAGCAAGTTGTGGGATTGAAAGAAAGTTTCTGAAAGGATACAAGAAAAAGAAATTTCAATCAACTGTGCTGGAGGACATTCTGAATTCTCTGTCAAGTCTCTATATTATATAAATATAATATTATTATAGCCATACATAATATTCACTATGTAATATTAATATTTATTTATATGACAATTATCCTCATAGAAAGAGGCAATCAAAAAGTATCACCCAAAACGTGGGGAACATGTGTTACGCAGGTGTACCAGACAGGTACACTGTACTACTAATAAAAATAGTCTGTAATTTTTCTGAATTGCTTTCTATTTTGGTTTTGAGCATTTTAACATTTGTGACTTGATGTGATGTGTTTTATCATTTCATAAAATTTCATATGTGTGTCATATTTCGTTTTGTTTTCCTCAAGGGAGTCATCTCAACATTTGCATAAATGTCAAGCTGCACAAAACCTGAGTCTGCCCCTGCCCCAGTATCCAGGTGAACAACAGGTAACCAGGTCCATGTCTCCCCAACCCTGACTCTCTTTACGTATTGCAAAGAAGATGGTCTTGAGCAAGCGAAGCACTAAAGAAAGCGGGATCCGCACAGTTCACTCACCTAGCGGTCTAGCAAAACTCAAGCTGAGGTTATCAACAAGACAAAAGGAACAAGTGATGAAAAGAGAATGTGAAGAAAGGGGGACCTCTAGCCCTCTTGGTGAAAGTGTAAATTGGTGCAGCCACGATGTAGTCAGTATGGCGGTTCCTAAAAATTGAGCTGCCATACAATTCAGCAATTCTACTTTTGGGTATCGATGTGGAGGAAATGAAAACACTAACAGGAAACATATCTACACCCCCATGTTCATCATGGCATTATTTACAAGAGCCAAGGTGTGGGAACAACCCTAAGTGTCCATCGATAATGAAGGGATGAAGAAAATGGGGTACATATACCATGGAATATTATTTGGCCATAAATAAGAAGGAAGTGCTGCCATTTGCAACAACATGGATGGACCACGAAGGCATTATGCCAAGTGAAATAAGTTAGAGAAAGCCAAATACCAAGTGATCTCACCTACATGTGGAAATGTTTGAAAAATCAAACTCATAGATTCAGAGAACAGACTGGTGGTTGCCAGAGGTACAGGGTGGGGTTGAGTGATACATACAAACTTCCAGTTATAGAATAACTCAATCATGGGCATGTACTGTACAGCATGGTGACTGTACTTAATAACACTAGTTAATAGTACTATTAACTAAAATAATATAGTTAATAATACTGTATTGCATATTTGAAAATTGCTATGAGAGAAATTGCTAATAGATAACATGATTAAAAGTTCTCGTTAAAAGTAAGTGACGTGTAACTGTATGGGGTGACAGACGGTAACTAGACATGTTGTGGTGGGCACATTGCAATATACACATATATTGAATCATGACGTTGGACACCGGAAATTAGCATAATGTTATATGTCAATTATATCTCAATAAAATACAAACATATGAAAAGTAAAATAAACTCAAGCTGGGAATTTAGATTAGATTATAGTGGTCCAAAACTTCTAGGCAGCATTCGTTTGTGTTACACCTACATAACACATTGCTTAGATCAAATTCCTGCTGCTGGTGCTTTTGGGAAAAAATGGTGTAGATGATAGAGTGTTTATCCTTCTTGTGACCACATCAAAGTTGTGACAGAAACACAGAGCAAACAGCAAGGAAAGTCACCCGGGTACTAGATGAACAATCCCACAACTAGAAAGGGAAATAAGAAATGAGCCTGCAATGGTAGGAGGTGGGAGGGGGCGAGGACACGAGGCTGCCGGGTCCCCAGCGGCTGAGTGGGACAGAGGCTGCAGCAGCAGCAGACGCCTCCTAAAGGGGCCGAGTCCTTAGCATGCTAAGCAAAATAAGCCAGACAGAAAAAGTTGAAAGTCACATGATATCACTTATATGTGGGATATAAACCTAAAAGCAACAAACAAACAGGACAAACAACCATAGACTCACCGACATGGACAATAGACTAGTGGTCACCAGAGAATAGGGACAGAAGTAATGGGGTAAAAGGGGTCAAATATGTAGAGACAGAAAGAAATCTAACTATGGGCAGTGAACACTCAATGCAACACACACATATATATACATATATATGCATATGTGTGTGTGTGTGTATATATATATTATTAACATATATATATATATGCCCTACTGCTATATTGTACACCTCACACTTACTGGATTTCCTTAACATGTGACCACAGCAAAAAGTTAAATTGAAAAAAATAAAAAATAATCAAAATATAGAAGTATTAACAAAAAAGTATTTTTAAAAAATAAAGGGGCCGTGTCCACAAGCATATTTTCCTGGTGACCAACCAGTGCCAGGTTGGCTGTACGGGAGGCACCAGGAACTTACAGGTGACACTAAGTGAGAGTCAGAGGTGAGGCTCTCTCCCAGGAACAAGTGCTGGCGGTGTGCATTGTTCCTCTGTTGAGTCCTCCTACCTCCCAGTGTGTGGACTCAGTGCCTCCATAGCTGAGCTGTCATCAAACCAAATAACAGAAGTTTCCCCGCCCAGAGGAGTCCCTGAAACCACATCTACCCCAGCTCGGGACCCACCCAAGCCACATCCAGGTCTGTCCTCGCTTACTCAGATGCCCCTTGCTGAGCAGCACCTAGAGTCACACTGGTGGCAACTGGTCTCAGTTTCTGGTGTGGCCTTTTGAGGCAACTATAAGCACGGCATCTGTGGACTGCTCGCTGAATCTTTCCAGGTGGCCTGGGAGGGACACATACTGGGGCTAAACTTGGACTGCAGCCGAACCCCTCTCAGGGCTGTGCCACTGGACACCTAGTACACAAAGCCACACTAATAAGACCGGGAGACTTCGGAGTTTTGCTTGGTACATAGAAACAGACACAGAAAGGCAGCCAAAATGGGAAGACAAAGAAGCAGAAACCATGTGTCAGAACAGAACAGAAATCCAGGAATAATGGAGTCAAGCAATCTATCAGATGCAGAATTCAAAACACTGGTTATAAAGATGCTCAGTGAACTAATGGATAGTGTAGGTGAATTCAGTGAGAACTTCAACAAACAGATAAAAAAAAAAACATAAAAATGGAAATGGAAGCTATAAAACGGAACCAGTCAGAAATGAAGAATATATTATCTGAAATAAAGAATATATTAGAAGGAATCAACAGAGCGTATAAAAAAGAGGATCAAGTCACCAATATAGATGATAGGAAAGTCATGAACATTCAGTCAGAATGGCAAGGGAAAAGAGAAAAAAACCCAAGAGTATAATAATTTTTAAGGAATCTCTGGGACACAATTAAATGTAAAAATATCTGTGTCATAAGGGTACCTGAAGGAAAACAAGACGTTGAAGAGCTATTTGAAGAAATAATGATGGAAAACTTCCCTCATCTGGTGAAGGAAATAGACATACAACCCTAGGAAGCTCAGCAAGTCCCAAGAGAGAGGAACCCAAAGAGGCCCACAGTAAGACACAACATAATTAAAACACCAAGGATTAAATACGAAAAGAGGATACTAAAAACAGCAAGAGAAAAGCAGTTAGTGACCTACAATGGAGCACTCATAAGACCGGCAGTTGACTTCTCAAAAGAAACTCAGCAGGACAAAAGGGTTTGCAACAAAATATTCGATGTAATGAAAACCCAGGATCTGCAAGCAAGAATACTTTATCCAGCAAAGCTATCATTTAAAGTCAAAGGACAGACAAAGAGCTTCTCAGACAAAAATAAGATAAAGGAATTTATCACCACCAAGCCAGTATTACAGGAAACGTAGGACGGACTTCTTTGAGAAGAAAAAACATAAATCAAAAACAGCAATAAACAATGGTAATAACTACATTCCTTTCAACAAGTACCTCAAATGGAAAAGAATTAAGTGCTCCAACCAAAAGATAACAGTGGTTGAATGGGTAAGTAAACAAGACTCCTACATGTGTTGCCTACAAGAGACTCATCTCAAAAAAGACACACACAAACCAAAAGGAAGGGATGGAAAAAGATAGCGCCTTGATGGACCTAGAGGGTACCACACACTACATGAAATGGGTTGGTAGAGAAAGACAAATATCTCATGATTTCACGTACATGTGGAACCTAAAGAACAAAACAAACAACAACAACAAAACGGAAACAAACGTATAGATACAGAGAATATTTTAAGGGCTACTAGATGGGAGGGATGTTTTGGGGAATGGTGAAAAAAGGCAAAGGGATTAAGAAGTACAAATGTATAGTTACAAAACAGATACAGAGATATAAAGTGTAGCATAAGGAAAATGGTTAATAATGTTGTAATAAATATGTAAGGGGGAAGAGGGTTGCTAGATTTAGCGGGGTGACCACTTCGTGAGTTATATAGATCTCTAAGCACTGTGCCTTACAACTGAAACTAATATATTATTGTATGCCAGCTATAAATAAAAATAAACCCATTGAATGGTATAATGTAAATATGAGCAACTAATTGTCTACTACATTTCAATAAAGCCAGAGGAAAAAAAGAAAAACAATTCCTGCTGCAGAAATATATAGTGTGGCTTCTATGTTTGTGACTGGCCCTTGACCGATTAAATCTCAAGAGATTGGAAAAAATGAGCACTGGGTGATTTCAAAAGCCTTCATGATAAAACTCACAGCCAACTAAGAATAAAGGATAATTCCATTGCAAGATGACAGGTGTCTTCAGCAAACATCACACCTAATTTAGTGACATCAGGTACTGGTCTAGACCGGCACTAACAGTAAGTAAAAGGGCTGAAAATTGAAAAACAAAAACAGTATTTTTTTCATAAATGATTGTATATATAGAAAAATCCAAAAGTATATACAAATACATTTGGCGGCTTCATAAGCTTCATTGCTAGAGGCAAAATCAAATTACAAAAATCACATGCATTTCTATGTCACAGTAATAAACAAAAAAGAAGATGTTATAAAAGACGACATTGACAATAGCATCAAAAATTTTGATTTTCCTGGAATATATTTAGAGAAGTATATATAAAAATATAATATGCACTTCCTCAATGGAGGAAATTAGAAATCTGTATTGAAGGGCATTAAAGATGTAAATAAATTTAAAAATATGCATTTTAATAGGTTGGAAAACACTACTGTATATATATCAAGTCTATCTTAATTAATCAGCAGAATTAAAGCAATAAATCACCCAATCTCCCAAATAATTTGTAAAACTTGATACCTCAATTGTAAAATCTTTATTGAAGTAGAAATTTCAAAGGATAGCTACCGCGATCACGAAGACGAACAATCTGTGAGGATCGGCTCTATAAGATATTGAGATATATGATAACACTACAGGAAATAAGATGGTATTGACACGGGGTAGACCACTACAATGGAATATGGCACCTAGAAATATGGTACACCTCAACCACAGGAAACATCATATGTGATAGAGGAGGTGATAAGAAAAAGTAACAAAAAGATAGACTTTTCAATAACGTGTGTGGGCCACTAAAGATCTGAACGTCGTCAAATGAAATTGCATCCCTGGCTCAGATGCTGCACAAAAATCAAGGACTATTGTTTTATGAGAGACAAACAATAGAGGTATTAAAAGATATTAGAGCACGAGATCTCCATGAACTTAAGGCATGGGAGGTGTCCTGAACAAGACATAGGATAGCACTATTTATAAAGAGAAACGCTGAAAATATTGCTTGTGTTAAAATTAAGGACACTTTATACAAGACACCATAGAGAGTTCTAAATCGTCAGCCTTCAAAGGAGAGAAGACATCTACAACACAAAGCATCATCAATGTGTCAGTCTCCAGAAGAATTTCTACCAACACTAAGAAAAAGAAAATAAAGAAATACAGTTTCGCTAGAGAAGGCGCCTCTGAAAAGATAGCATACAACAAGCCAGTAAACAAATGAAAAGCTGCTCCACATTCTTAGGCACTGGTAAGGTGCACATTAAAACCATAACAAGATCCTACTATATTCGCTCCAAGCTGGCAAATAAATATTCAAGTCTCTGAAAACACAGTGTTAGTGAAAGTGTGGAGCAGCCGTTGTTGATATTTACCCTGGTACCAGCACTTCAGAGGAAAAAAAGCATCGTCTACAAAACCGAGGTTGGCTTTATAGCACAATCTAGCAATCTCACTCCTAGACTTACGTTGCAGAACAGTGCTGTCCAATACGGTGAGCAATCACATGTGGCAGTTGACCCCTTGGCAGGTGACCAGAGGATGTGTGCTGTAAGGGGCTATAAGATGGGCTGTCAGGGTCAAACACACACCAGGATTTGAAGACCTACTGCAAGAAAAGGAATGTAAACTCTCTGTATTGGTGTCCTTGAGCCAATTAAAAGGGCTGGAGGCCATTTCTCCTGCACTGCCAATAAGAATTCAACTCAGTCATGGCACTCTACCTGGAGAGGGCAGCAGAGTCCACAGGTTAAGGGTCAAGTCCTAAACCTGACTCCCCTGCCCCCAACCCTACTTCAAATGCCAGCCACAAATCCAGGTTGTCACCTGTGTTTCTGACCAACTGGCCATACACCAAGGGTTCCCAATACGTCCTCCCATTGCATCAGTTTGTCGGAGCAGCTCACAGAACTCAGAGATGATGTGACTTACTAGGCCACTGGTTTAACTTAAAAAAGATATAACTCAGGATCACCCGGATGGAAGACACATATAGGGCGAGGTGTGGGCAGGACGTGGGACTTCCGTTGCTTCTCCAAGGTCCCCACTCTCCTAGCACCTCCACGTGTCCGCCAACCCAGAAGCTCTCTGAACCCTGCCCTTTTGGGTTTTTGTGGAGCCTTCCTTACATAGTCAGGATTTGATAATCAGTAGAGTCTACCCCAGCCCCTCCCCCCACTCCTGGTTTCCTCTGGCCTTCCTCCAGCTGACGCGACAGCGGCTCTCAGGCTGAAGTTTCCAGGTGTTCTCCAAGATGGTCCATTCCCCTAAGGCCACACCCCATCCTGTCTGCTAGGAGTGAGGAACGGATGGAGTGTGTCACAGTAGGGAAAGCTGCAACCGGAAGCCACAAGGTATAGGCAGAAGGGCAGAAAATTAATTTCCCCATAACCTGTACCACACAAGACGGGCCCAAAGGCAAAAAAGCTGGGCTGGCTTTTGTTGTCTGTGCTTTTGGTGTAAATATCCAGAACATCATTGCCAAATCCAATTTCATAAGGCTTTCCCCCATCCCCGTGTTTTCTTAAGAGAGTTTTATTGTTTTCGGTCTTTAATACATTTTGAATTGTTATATATAGAGGAAAATGATTTTGTAATGAAAACCTAGAATTGAATAAAAGAATCATAACTATGAGGATAATTTTCCAAAACATTTATTGTTTAAATGCTGTATGTTTTTGCACGTGAAATTTAAAATAGATGAACTCAAAAGAAACGGAGTGAAATAGTGTTTGCCAGGGGCTGAGGGTGGGGACACGGAGAGATGGTGGTCAAGGGTGCAAACTTCCTGTTTTGAGAGGAATAAGTTCTGGGTATCCAGTCTCATGTACAGCATGGTGACGATATTTAATAGTATTGTATTATATACTTGAATGTTGTTAAGAGTGTAGCTGTGTGATGTTATAACCATGAAGTCATAATTAGGATGGAAGTGTTAACTAACCTGATTTTAGTAATCTTTTCACAATATACATGTATAACAAATCATCACATTGTACACCTTCAGTTTCCATGTGTTATCTGTCAATATCTCAATAAATCTGGAGAAGACTCGCCTAATTACAATGTTTTGTGAAGTTTATCATATTAACGGATATAAGATTTATGACAACAATAAAACAAATGGTGAGAGGAAGGTATTTGTACCTGAAGTACTGAAATTTTTTCCGTTATTCAAGAATAGATAAAAATACGAATGGAAGAACAATTGCAATATATCAGGGATGTATATTTTAATAACTAGGCAACTACAAAAGGTAATAAAAATTGCATAAACAAAAGTGAATAGAGAAAAACGGATTAATAGAAGACATGAGATTAATCTAAAACAGGCAAAAAAGTTTTAAGTAAAAAAAAAAGAAGAAGAAGAAGAAACAGGACTGATTGACTACAACTAGAAATAGAATTAACTGACATCCAATTATATCACTATTTAGATTATCTGTAATAAGACAAAACAATCCAAATAGAAGATAGATTGCCAGACTTGATTTTCAAAAAGAACATAAGCCATTTGAGAGATATTCTTTAACCATAAGAACACAAAGTGATTGAAAACTAAATAATGGAAAGGAAATGACATGCAGACGGTAACCTAAAATACTTATAATGATATCCGTGAAAAGCATTTCTAAGGAGAAAGTTCAGTTCAGCAAGAATGTATAACAAATTTAAATTTATACACACCTAATAACAGTTTCAGAATATACAAAATACAAGTTGATGGACCTACCTCCCTCAGTTATTAGGAGAACAGGCAAAAAAGAAAATAAAATCAGTTAAGGATAGAAAAGATTTGAACACAATAAGGCGACTTGACCTAACTTAGAGATAGAGAACACTACACTCAAGACTGCAAAATAGACATTTTTTTCTCACAAAAGTAGATGGCAGGGTTAACAAAGGTAAAGCAGAAGGCAATAAAATTGAAAACAGAAAAGCAGTTTAAAAACAATGAATACATATACTTTTACTTGAAACAAATCAATCAAGGAGAAAAACGCCTAACAAGATTTACAAGATCTGGATGAGAAGATACAAATGATCGGTATGGTGAGGAAAGAGGTGACATCACTACCTACCCAATATGTAGTGAAAGGGCAATAAGGGCACCTCCGTGCACAGAAATGTAACAACTTTGATAAATGGAGCAAATTCAGGAAAACCACTAACTAAGTTCTGTTTCTTGTAAAGATAAATATAAACTTACCATATGGCCCAGTCATCCCACTCCTAGGAAGATTCGTATGTGAGTGTTTGTAGCAGCATTATTCACAGCCATCAAAAAATGAAAACAACCCAAACGTCCTTCGTGGGTAACTGGATAAAGAAACGTGCTGTTTCTATACAACGGAACACTACTTGGCAATGAAAAGAAATGAACTATGATCAATCTTAAAGGTTTGTGCGAGTGAAAGAAGTCGGTCTTAAAATGATACTCAGCAGGTGACTCCATTTATATGACATTCTCAAAGAGATGTAACTATAGTTACACAGGACAGATGGGTGGTTGACGGAGCTTAAGGCTGGTTGGAAGGTGTAACCAAGGATAGAACAAGGGAATATTTTGAACAGTGGAATTATTCTGTATTCTAATTTTGGTGGTGTTGATTAAACAAATCTATAGATTTTTAAATATTTTTCCAGCTTTATCTACATATAATAAACATATAACATTGTGTAAATTTCAGAGGCATGTGTTGATTTGATACACTTATATGCTGCAAAAATGATTGCTACCAAAGCTAACACCTCCATCATGTCACATAATTATCGTTCCTTTCTTTGTGCTGAGAACATTTAAGATCTACTCTCTTAGCAACTATTAAGTATATAATACTATATAATCTATATATTTTTAAAATTCACCCAACTGTACAACAGAAAAATACATGGTACTATATGATCATTTAAAAACAAAATTAACCGGTGGAGATATTCAATAAGATCTTTCGGATACTGGGATACACAAAGATTTCATAATTGGGACAGAAAGAGCACACCCATAAATATCTGACCCTGTGTCTCTGGTGCTCCCGTTCCTCCCTATAAAAGTGCAGATGTGGGTGCATTTCCCCTCACCTGGCATGGCGGGCTGCCTCGGCTCCTGACTCATCTCCACCTGAGCCGCCTACCCATTGCTCATCCTTCCAACCTCAGCTCTGCCCCCTTCCTACTGAAGGCGGGCCCTGCCCACCGGAGCTGGGTGCACAGTCTATGTGTTGAGCTTGGTGGTGGAAGCAGGGTGGGTACGTACAGAAACATTCATCTAGTTGCTTTGCACATATTACTCAATGTAAGTTAGACATCAAAAAACAAACGAAAACCCTTAGTTGAAACAGCTTCAACAAAAAAGGATAGAAGATTCAGATTTAATTTGCTTCTAAAACTCTCACAGACACTAAATAGTAAAATCAATATTTCTTGTATTAATTGGTGAAACTTTTATTAATTTATAAATAAACATTGGGATATTTTATAACAATCAGTACAAGGTAGGTGCCTTTAACCAGGGAAAGAAGATTCATGCTCCTGACTCTACTGTGTGTTGATGTCTACACTGATAGGGAAGTTTGGGAAACCGGACACTCAGGTGTTAACCAGGTAACTTCTGGGAAAGAGGAGGATAAGGCCTCAAGTTCATTCTCTCCCTGGGCGTGGGGCTGGAGAGAGAGAGGAGCAAGGTGGTGGTGAGGGAGGCGGGGCAGAACCAAAACAGAGAAAGATGGTAACTCGAATGGGAGAGGCACGGGCAGAAACAAGGGGCAGTTGGTGAAGGTGTGTGTTACTTGTGTTTTCCTTTCTGAATCTTATGTTTTGACATCTTACGAATCTTGATGTCCAGGGAGAGACAGCCTCCCTCCCAGGGTCTAGCCAATTCTTAGCAACAGCAAAGGGCTCACCCAGTAACAGCCTTTCAAGTGCAAACCAACCAATCCTGAGCCCATATTCCCTGGCCGCCCCCTTTACCTAACTCTCACACGCCAAGTAGGCCTAAATCACCTGAGACCAGAAACCAGACAACTAGAGACCATCCACACGGGCCAGAGCCCCCCAGAATTATTAAAACAGCTGATCCTCAACTGTTTGCCCCGCCCTACCTTGTATTTCAGATAGAAACCCCGACAGAGTCTGATTTTGGGCCTTCCCTTCACCTTCTCTGCCTCCTGACCAAAGCAGGCACTTTCCCATGGCGCTGCCTGGCCTAGCAGAGCCTGACCTCTCAGAAAATGTACGTCATAAAAATCTTCTTTCAATAACATTGACTCTCGAGTCATCACTCTGTCTCCTCCACAAATCACAATCCCATGGGTACAACTGAGACAGGGTGTGAGTCAAGAGCTCCCAGGGAGAAGCCGACATCGATGTCCCATGTCTATAGCTCTGGACTCCTCCTTGAGAAGGAGGGAGGCTCAGTCAGGATCCTGGCCTTGTCCTCTGGGCACATGCACACCTGCAGAACCAGCACAGCCTCAGCTCAGAGAATCTGCTGGCTGCTGTAACTGTAACTCCAGGCAGGCTGTAACAGCTCAGCCCCACTGGAACCCAGGGGCCAAGAGCCAGACTTCCCTGGAGAGGGAAGACCTGCTCACCTGGTGTAGTAGATCCAGGTGAGGCCGTAGGTGAGAAGGAAGCCAGCTCCCATGAGGGCCCCTCTGATCACAGTGAGGACCAGAGGCCAGGAGCCCTGCTGCTCTTCAGGCACACATCTGCAGGAAGTGGGGCTTTCTGGGGAAGAGGAGAGGTGGGTGAAGTCGTGTCCCCAGGTCCTAGTCCCTCCCGTGGCCCCAACACCTGACCAGGGTGCCCTCCCCCAGCACTTGTCCTGCAACTCACTCCGCACAGAGAGGCTGAGAGAAATGTTTTCGGAGCCCAGCGGGTGCTCAGCCCAGCAGGTGAACTCCCCTCCGTCTGCAGCCCCGACGTGGGGCAGCTCCAGGACCCCTGGTGCTGAGGGCTGGGAGGGGCTCAGGGCTTTTCCATCCTGGGACCAGCTCAGTGTGGCAGGGGGGTTGCTGTCAGCCTCGCAGACCAGGCACAGGAACTGGCCCTCTGGGACAGGCAGTGACGAGTGGCCGCTCAGGGTCTTCAGGGCTGGGTGGGAGGTACACAGCAGGTGGGTTAAGGGGCAGTGACCCTGGTGGTCAGGTCAGGCTACCAGAAGGAAGGGGGCTGAGCTGAGGTGGGACGGTTGAGAAGTCAGCAGGTAGCTTGGGTGATGTGCCAAGAACTGAGGCAGTGCGCAGGGTGAGGGGAAGTGCACCCACATCTGCAACTGGCGGGGTGGGGGGACCAGGAGCACCAAAGACCTGATGATGGTGGAGAGAAGGCAGGGTCAGAAATCTGAGTGTCTTGGGTACCACGCTGAGGGCATGGAGGTTTGCTCAGGGGATTCCTGGAAAGCAGGAGGTGGCTGTGACTAGGGGAGACACAGAGTCAGCACCGAGTCTAGAAAATCCTGCTGGGACAAAATGGGGCTGGATGGGATGGATTGGGCAGGCAGCAGGGAGATGGAGAGGAGGCTGAGGCCATGGACCAGGCTTTGGGCAAGACTGGAGCTGGGACAGGAGCCAAAGAGGAATGGAAACGTGGACTTCCCGACACTTGATGACTCATGTGGTGCAGCCAGGGAAAAAAGAAAGCACCAAGATTGATGTTCAGACCATGCCCGGCTCTAGCGGAGGGAGGGGGCTGCGCAGTTGAGAGACATCGGGGAGAGCTGGCCTCATATGCAAGTCTGTGGGAGGCATCGGGATGGGGTCAGCACAGGGACAGGATTGGTGTAAGAGACACGGGAGGGGAGAGCACACCCGCGAAAGTGCATAGGTGGAAATGGGGTCCCAGTGGAGTTATAGGGAGTGGGAACACCGACGGCTCCCGGAGGAGCTGCTCAGGTCAAGATGAAGGAGGGTGCCTATCAGGAGGGGAGGACAGACAGGAATTCCAGAAAAGCGAGCAGACCCTGGAGCCGTCAACATCGCAGACACAGAAAGTGGATGGTAGCTGCCAGGGGCTGGGTCTGGAGAGAGGGAAGGGGTGTTGCTGTCTCATGGCCTCAGAGTTTCAGTTCCACAAGATGGAAAGAACGCTGCCCGGAGCTGCACAGCTCTGCAAACGTGAGAACCCGGCCAAGCTGTCCCCTTAAAACTGGCGAAGCCAGTGAATTGTATGTATGTGTGACTTCCTACCAGGAAAAATAAACTGAAAAACTAGAGGAAAGGACAGGGAGCAGCCAGGGGCAATACTGGGTCTGTCAACGTGGGACGCTGATGAGAGGGTGCTGTGGGGTGTGTGGAGAGGGTCTCCCCGATTCTTGAGCTGGCAGATGCCCCGCTCCCCTCACAGCCCCAGAGAACAGGAAACCTTTCTCACCTGTGCAGTTGCCCTCAGAGAAGTGGATGGTCAACACTGGGGCATCTGGAAAGGAAAGACATGGTGAGGCCGGGGGCTGTGGCCCTTGGCCTCAGGAGCCCCCTAAGTGGAGGGGATGGGACTTGCTTCCCCAGTCTCCTCTGGGAAAGGGGTACCTGGTGTGGAGCCCTACTCTGGCCCCCAGGGACCAGCCATCCCTCCAGACTCACAGGAGACATTGAGCCTGATGGTTCTCTCTGTGATCACCCGATTTCCTTCGCTTTTCACCTGACAGGTGAGGTTGGTGCCGTGGTCTCTGGGCCTTGGGGTGATGGTGAGCACGGAGGTGGAGTGGAGGCTCTGGGGCTTCAGAGAGTCCAGAGCGGCCCCCACCCAGGAGAAGCTGAGGCTCTCCCCTCCGCAGTACCCTGGCAGGCTGCAGGTCAGGCGCATGGGGCGCCCGGACTCCAGGCCCTCCGGTACGTGGATGTCCGGCTTCTCTGTCAGGACTGAGGAGCAGACAGGGAGGTGCTGGGCCACAGGAGTTGGGGCCCCATGCTTCAGGGCCCGAGCTCACCCCAGTCCCGCGTCTCTTCCCACCATCCCAGCCCTAAGGCCTGGACAGTAGCTGTTCCAGTGTCCCATCCCTGTGCTGACACGGAGTCCCACATCCCAGGTCCTCTCCTGGGCCCCTGCCGTACCTGTCACCTGCAAACCCAGTATCTTATCCATGTAATTATGGTTCACATATCCTCTCTCCACTCGGAAGTAGTAGTTTCCTGTGTCACTCTTCCTGGCATCCCTGATGCCCAGAGAACAGTCGTTGGTCATGGAGTCCCCGAGGAGGCGGAATCGGCCCTCGGTCTCTACAGACACTGCTCTGTTTGGGTTGTTCGTGGCCACAAGATTGTTGCGGTGTGTGTCATACCAGTACATGTAGAGTTTGGCAGGGGGATGCCACGCACTCCAGGAATAGGAGAAGGAGCAGAGCACAGGGACACACAGACCCTCCTGCACTGTCACTGATTTCTGCACTCGGAGCTTGAACCCGGAATTGTCCTGAAAGGACCCTGTGGGGACACAGAGGCTCAGCTGCAGCTCCGGCCCCTCCCCCACCTGTGCCCGTGCCTCCTCCTCACCCCACTCACCTCTCCACAGTAGGGGCAGCAGCAGCAGGGGCACCATGTCTGCGTCTCACAGGGCAGAGCCTGGGTCTAGGTCCTTGTGTCAAGGAAGGAAATGTGCAGAGTGTGTGCTGGGGCCAAGGACTCCCCGACAGGAAGCAAAGACTGAGAGAGATGAGGCCACGTCTGGAAGAGGAACTTGGGCTCCACGGCCATGGGAGTGATTTAGGAAATAAAACACATCATGTCCCCCTCCTCCCATCTGCAAATGCATACCCTGAGCTAATGAGATTGCAAAAGGCTTGTCTAGGATCATAAGGCCCCTTTGCTGCAGCCCTTTCCTCTGTACCAGGTCTCCACAGGGAACGGAACACCACCTGGCCAGCTCCCTGGGGATCAGAGCCTCTGGGCCCTCAGAGAGGCCAAGACCAAATTCATTATCACATTATGGGGACAGCGCTGAGAGGAGTCCAGCAGAGTGTCCAGGTGGCAGAAGTCTGCCCCTCTGGTTAGAGAGAAGTTAGAGTCTCGGGGACAAACACATCAGGTGCCTTGTGATCCCCACCAGTGATGCTGGAGTCTCCTGACCTTTTGGAGTCAGGTCCCAATTCCCATCTCTCATCCCAGGTGGCCTCAGACTCTGGCCCTGGCACTGATGCCCAGAGGAGGCCTGAGAGCCAGCCGTTTGGAGTGTGGAAGTCGAGGGCATGGAGTGACCAGGTTGAAAGCCAGACTCCTACCTTTCAGCACCTCACCTATCACCTGTTCCACTTTACCAAAGCTATTTAGCCTCTCTGTGCCTCAATTTGCTCATCTAAAAAAGAGGGACCCTACTAGAAATGCTGCATGAGGATTAAAGGAGTTGATACGTGTCAAAAGCATAGGGGACAGTTCCTGGTACTGAGTAATTGCTCATTCAACTAATACTTCATGAACACCTGCTATGTGCCAGGCTTTGCTTTAGGGGCTGGAGATGTAGCAAAGGGCAAGTTCTTGGGGTGGAAAAAGTGAGTCAAAAAGTCTAGTTGGAGAGGTAGAGAAAATGGTGTAAGTGATAGAGGCTTTGTTCATCTCTCTTGCGACGACATCAAAGTTGTGACAGAAACACGGAGCAAACAGCAAGGAAAGTCACCTGCGATCCAGATGAACAGAAGCCCTACAATCGTGGAGAGAATAAGAAATCAGCCTGCAATGGGAGGAGGTGGGAGGGGGCGAGGACGTGAGGCCTGCTGACGCCTCTTAAAGGGGCCACAACTGCGAGCAGACTTGAGTGGTGATGGACTGCTTGCTCTGAGCACCAGCACTGGGTTAGCTGCTGGTCGCTGGGGAGGGCATCAGGGACTTACAGGGGAACACTGAGTTGTTGGATCTAGGGCTGGAGGTGAGGCTCTCTTCCAGGAAGAAGTGGGGTGATATCCATTGTTCCCTCCCCGCTTCCAGTGCGCAGACACAGCGTCACCTTAGCTGAGACATCATCAAACTGGGTAACAGAGTTCGCTCCACCCAGTAGATTCCCCAACTCTCCCAACTCACAGCTCCACCCAAGCCATATATAGGTATATCCTCAGTGAGTCAGGTGCTCCTTGCTGAGCAGTGCCCAGACTCACACTGGAGGCAGCTGGCCTCGGTTTCTGGTGTGGCCTTTTGAGGCAACTATAAGCACGGCATCTGTGGATTGCTTGCTGAATCTTACCAGGTGGCCCCGGAGGGACTCAAGCTGAGGCTAAACTTGAACCCCTCTCAGGACTGTGCCACTGGACACCTACCACACATAGCTGTGTTATAAAGATGCTCACTCTCACTCTCTGCCTCTGAGAGGAGACCACACTCTGTTACCCCTTTTATAATAAACTTTCTTTTTGACTCTTAAAAAAAAAAAAGGAGAAAGATGCTCAGTGAACTTAGGGGAAGTATAGATGAATTCAGTGAGAACTTTAACAAAGAAATTTAAAAAAACATAAAAATGGAAATGGAAGTTATCAAAGGGAGCCAGTCAGAAACGAAGCACACATCTGAGACGAAGAGTATAATAGATGGAATAAACAGTGGATAAAAAAGAGGATTGAACCACTGAAATAGAAGATGAGAAAGCCAAGGACACTCAATCAGAATGGCAAGAAAAAAGAAGCCAAGGCTATAATAATTTAAGGCGCCTGTGGGAAATAATTAAATGTAAAAATATCCATGTCATAGGGGTCCCTGAAGGAAAACAGGATGTTAAAGAGCTATTTGAAGAAATAATGATGAAAAATTTCCCTAACCTGATGAAGAAAATAGACGTACAACCCCAGGAAGCTCAGAGAGTCCCAAGAAAGAGGAACCCAAAGAGGCTCATACCAAGACAGATCATAATTAAAATGTCAAAGGTTAAATACAAAAAGAATCTTAAAAGTAGCAAGAGAAAAGCAGTTAGTGACCTACAAGGGAGCATCCATAAGACTGTCAGCTGATTTCTCAAAAGAAACTGCAGGACAGAAGGGCTTGCCACAAAATATTCAACATGATGAAACCCAGAATCTACAAGCGAGAATATTCTATCCAGCAAAGGTATCATTTAGAGTCGAAGGACAGATAAAGAGCTTCTCAGACAAAAATAAGCTAAAGGAATTTATCACCACCAAGCCAGTATTACAGGAAATGTAGGAGGGATTTCTTTAAGAAGAAAACACATGTACCAAAAACAGGAATAAAGGAATGTAGTAATAAATACATTCCTATCAGAAAGTACCTCAAATGGAAAAGAATTAGCGCTCCAACCAAAAGATAGAGTGGCTGAAGGATAAGCAAACAAGACCCGTATATATGCTGCCTACGGGAGACTCACCTCAGATTAGAAGACACACAGACTAAAAGAAAGGGGATGGAAAAAAATATTGCCCTGATGGACCTAGAGGGTATTGTGCTAAATCAAATGGGTCAGATAGAGAAAGACAAATATCACATGATTTCATGTACATGTGGAATCTAAAGAATAAAATAAACAACAAGAACAACAAAAGTGGAAATAAACTTACAGATACAGAGAATATTTTGAGGGCTACTAGATGGGGGGGTTGAAGGGGACAGCAAAAAAAAAGGCAAAGGAATTAAGAGGTACAAATGGATAGCTGCAGAATAGACATGGAGATGCAGAGTGTAGCATAGGGAAGATGGTTAATAATTTAATAAATATGTAAGGGGGAAGAAGGGGACTAGATTTAGTGGGGCGATTGCTTTGCGAGTTATGTGGATCCCTGATCACTATGCTGTACAGCTGAAACTAGTATATTATTGTATGGCAACTAAATAGAAAAAAAAAAAACTCATTGAATTGTACAATGTAAATACGAACAACTAATTGTCTATTATATTTCAATAAAGCCAGGAAAAAAACCTCTAGTTGGAAAATAAATAAATAAATAAATAGATTGATTGATTAATTAATTAAAAACTCTAGTCGGAGGACACATATTTAATAAGAAAATTTAAAACCATGGTCCCTTGGAGGATGACATATGTTAAGCGAAAGACTAAAAACAGGAAAACAGAAGCGGAATAGTGAGGACTGATAGAATTTTAAAAACATGGCTGGAATGAACAACCTCAGGGCCCAGTATGTAACAAGAATCTACCTGAGAACAAAGCCAACAGGGGAAGGAAGAGCTGTAGGGTTAGCAAATAAAGGAAGAGGATGTTGGGGACATTGACCAAGTTCTGGACCTCTCTGTGCCTTGAAACCAGTGTACTTGAGAACTTTGCAAGCTGAGTTGACACTTTGCTTTTGTTCTGTTTCATCTTCTCTAACCCCAGCTAGAAAGACCTTGTGTAGGTCTTATGTAATCTCTCCCCTAACAACGTGTCCACACCCAGTCACCTTCTCTGCCTCGGCCCCTGAAACTGCCAAAAACCTCCCTACGAAACATGACTTCAGTTTCAGAATTCACAACTTTTCTGCAGATTTCTGTTGGCTTTGATCTTGGGAAGCCTCTCGCCATATACTGCTGCACTACCCACCATGCAGTATCATCTCCCTCCACCGAAATCAAATCCAGGCACCATTTGTCAAAAGCACTTCCCGAGTTGTTCTCTTTACACTTGTCTACTTTACTCATTTACCATAACTGCCTCGTCCTTATAAGGATTTGGTTGGGGGCTCCCCAAATGTACTAAAGAAAAATCAACAGGCTGTAGTTTCCTCTAACTGGTCTTAGAGGAAACTCACCTTGAGAAAGGGAAAGAAACCAAAGGGCAAGGGCTCCCTCTGCCAGACTTAGAGAACTTAGAATTTTTGACATATTTCAGTCGTTAAGCTACCTATGTTCCCAAAGTGTACCTGTGCAAGGCCTAGCCTCCAATAAAAGTATACAAAAGAAAGAAAAATAAAAATGACATTGCAGGAGACCTCTGGTTTCATCTGTGACATGCAGATTTCTTGGAATACCACTCTCATTCTTACAAGAAAAAGCAGAATAAACAGAATCAATTCTTTTTCTTAGACTCATCAAAGAACTAAGATCATAGAGCAAGCCACCACCCCAAAATCTAAGAAGACTGGAAAATGCAGAATGTTAACCAAGGACTCTTCCCTTGGAGCAGAAGCTGCCGCAGCCATAAATCGATAGGGACACTTGCATGGTAAGTTTGACAATGAGGGGGAGGCTGAATGCAGATTCCCAGGAGACTGAGAAACTCCTGTGGGTCTCAATCTTTGGGGTCCCCACACTTCTATGCATCTTACCTGCAGGAATCCCACCAGGTTTGCACAGGGAAGAGCCCCTCATAACTCTGGCAGGGTTAGCGATGAGTAATTAATCACTGTGAAATTAGCATAGGACATTTCCCATAGCATAAGCCTACTCTCCAAGGAATCCCTGCACCAGAGCCGGTTCTCATCTTGAGGGAGGCATTTCTCTAAATCCAGCACAGTCTAGCCTTCCTGTCTCACCTAAGAGGGGTGGAGGGAAGCTGAGGGTCACGTGCAAGAGCCACAGCCCAAAGACACAGGCCCACTTATGTGGGTCCCAGCCTCGGTAGCGATGCTATCAGCTAGGAACACCTGGGCACCCACCTGGCCCTTATTACCAGCCCCAACAGACATTTCCCTGACCAAAGCCAGTGTTGCAGTTCCTAGGATGACTGCAGAATGCGCTTCAGCAAAAACCATCAGGAAAATCTGAGTAACAGATTTATTATTCACAAGTCCCAGAAGGCCACACAGCAAGAGAGGGAGCATGGACCTGGGGTCTGCTGGCGAGGGGGTGGGGTAGGGTTTCACAGGTCCACTCTTTATTGCTTAATTTAAAGCATAAGAGAGCGAATCAGGGTGTGGGAAGGGAGAAGTGGGATCACTCAAGTGGTCAGTCATCTAGGTTACCCCAGACTTTAAAAAAGAGAACTTTGAGGGGTGGGGGGTTAATTCTTATATGGTTGTTTTGCTAGTAGCTTTGTCTTAGGTTGGCAATGTTTACTCAAGATGGATGTCTTTTGAAATGAATGCCCCAACAATCAAAAGCTTAGTGACAGGCACTTCCACTATGCTCATTAAGATTTAATCATAACATGTGGTGGGCTAAATAGTGACCTCTAAAGATACACAGGCCCTAATCCCTGTAAATGTAACCTCACGTGGCAAAAGAAATTTTGCAGACATGATTAAGTTAAGAGCCTCAAGATGGGGAGATGATCCTGAATTATCTGGGTGAGCTCTAAAGGGCATCATGAGGGTCTTTAAAAGACAGAGGCGGAGAGAGATTTGACCACAGAAGAGGAAAAGACGACGTAATGATGGAAATAGACACTAGAGTGATATGCTCTGATGATGGAGGAAGGGCCCAGAAGCCAAGGAATATACAAGGCCACTTGAAGCTGGAAAGACATGGTAAACAGATGCTCCCCTCAGAGGCTCCAGAAGGAACCAGCCCCGCTGGCACCTGGACTTTAGCCTCATGAAACTGGTTTTGAATTTCTGGCTCTAGAAACAAATACATTTGTGTTGTTTCAGCCACTGAGTTTGTAGCCGTTGGTTATAGCAGCCATAGGAAACTAATACGTAAAGCTAGAGAATACTTCCCTTAGCCACACCTGCAAGGCTCTGGTATAATAACAGTGGATTACAGCTGAAAAGAGGGCAGGGGAGAAATTTGAAGTATGGCACCTCCGGCTACAGAAGACATTAAACACAGCCAAACTCCTAGTCACATCAACATAAAACCTTACATTAAAGGCACTATGTACCTCAGTTCCTATCCCTCCATACATCATATATAGCTATATAGCTAGCAATTAAAAAAAAAAATTCAAGGCATGCTTAAAGCTAGAACAAAGGTAGAAAAAACAACAACAATGAATTACAGGGAGGATATATGAAAACTTTCTCATTTTGCTGTGAACCTAATACTGCTCTACAAATTAAAGTATATATTTTTTAAAAAAACAACAATACTACAGTCTGAAAAAAACAAACCAAACATCAGAACCAGACTCAGACATGACACTGACGTTGGAATTACCACACCAAGAATTAAAAATCACCATGAGTACTGTGTTAAAGGTTCTAAAGGAAAAAGTAGACAACTTACAAGAACAGATGGTAATGTAGCAGAGAGACAGAAGCTCTAAGATAGACTGGGAAAAGAAATGCTAGAAATCAAAAACATTGTAACAGAAATTAAGAACTGGCCTCTCTGGTTGACAGCAAAAGTACTCCCCCCTCCTGCAATACTAAGATGAGTCCCGGAGGGAAAAGCCCCCAGCCCCTGGGGTCCTGGCTGGGGAAGTTTTGACAAATATTTTAATTAATGAACATGCCATATCTCTTATTTAGGGCTTCTTTAATTTATCTTGGCAACATCTTACAGCTTCAGTGTCAAGGTCTTGAAACCCTTTTGTTAGTTTTACTTTTAGGAATTTCTATAATTTGGGGTACTTTTTAAAAAGATATTGTATCTTTAATTTAATTTTCTGATGTTGCTAATATTTCTGTATGTTGATTTTGGATGCAGCTACTCTGTTAACTTCACAGATTAATTCCAATCGTTTGTTTTTAGACCATTTTGAATTTTCTGTGTACACTATTTTGTCACTGGAAACAAGAATGTTCTGCTTCTCCTTTTCTAATCACTATGCCTTTTATTCTTTTTCCTGCCTCACTGCATCCTCTAATAGTTTCAGTACAACGTTGAGAAGTGGTGAGAACAGACATCCTCATCTTTTTCTTGGCTTAAGAGGAAAAGCATTCAATATTTCACTCTTTAGTATAACTGGAAGCCCACCCTACACAAGTACAGTGAATCCAGTGCCACTCGCCCCCCTCACTCCAAAGTTCTAGATCTTAGTTTGTAATTAGTTTACATAAGGGTTTTTAAAGTATTTTAAATTTATTGGTTACAGTTTACCATTTGGAGATGTCTCACAATAACCCGAATGCCTAACTTCTTTTGAAAAATATTAATACTGGCATTTCCACCTGACAGAAATCAGATGGGTCTGAGAAGAAGCTTCCAGTTTTATTCTGCTGCATTCTCCCAGGAAGCATTATGGTCTCCACCCTGCGCTGAGGCCAAAGTTCAGGTACCATTTGTCAGTATATTTGCCCCGTTTTTTTTTTCCTCCCACGTCTCCTACACTCAATTTCTATACCTCTCTTTCTACTCATGGAACTGGATTTTGCATCTCCTGGGAATATCTCCACTGACCCATCAAACAAAAAGTCCTCTAGCCAGAGGTTTACCCTCTATCTTAATTTCTCAACAGTGGATCTTTCGCCACCTGAGGCCGGGAGGCAATAAAAGTCCAAGGGCGCCACCTGCTGGACAAAGTGTGCTCTGCACACTTGGCCAGTAAATATGGTGAGACCAGGGTCCACAATTTACATGCCCAATGTTCCAGCTCCCTCCAACACAATTTTGACAAATAATAAAGTAGAAAAAGAATAGAGCATGGAAAAAATTATAAATAATATTTAAATGATTAGCTGTAAGAAACTGAAATAAAAAACTGGTAGACTGTAGCAGCTTCTCACAAGGAAATTAAAGAAAACTTTCTTTTTAGATTTAAGCAATGATAAGACAACGGAATAAAAATAGGAATAGGAAATCTAGGAAAAATAATTAAAAAGCAAATAATGACATTGAAAAATTAAAATTAATTTAGAAGCATAAATTTCAATACGTGGCACACAGAAAATAAAAACTAGAGTTTTTAATAAAGCATAGAGTCTAGAGCCAGAAAAATCACATAGGATGCAGGAAAAAGAACCAAAGAGTGAACATGATGAGGGAAGGAGGAATAGCTCTGGGGGAATCAAATTATTTAGAGAAATCTTTGTTCCTTGCTAATAATGGGAAAACTTGGGATGAATGAATGATTTTTCAGGAACACATAAATTATAAAACCATTCTCAAAAAGACAGAAACATATTAAATAGATGGGTAACTATGAAATAAACTGACAGAATCATATTAAATTATTTCAAACTATCACCAAACAATAAAAATAAAAATCTTCCCAATTCTGTCTAGAGCCAGCATCACATCATATAAAAAACATAATAAAAAAATAAAAACACAAAACCTCATAAACTAAAATTCCAAATAGATTACTATCAATAGAAACATCCAGTAAGTTAAATATATACATGTGCATATACGTATACACACATATACGTATACGTTATACATATACCGTGGCCAACTGGATGTTACCTAGGAATGCAGACATGATCGAATGTTAGAATATCTTCTAAAATAATAGTTGTTCTGTACTTTAGGTAATTTTGATGTGGTTGTGAGAGGAAGGAACAACAGCATCTTCCCACTCCTCCATCTTGGCCCGGAAGTCCTCATAAATCTTTATTTAGATAGAGCACAGGAGATTGTGTATATCCCTTTGTTACAGGCTAAAAGGACACTCTTAAAATTCATTATCTTTTTCAACAAAAATCCCCCCATACAGAATTATTTTCTTAATCTATAAGTCTTTTTGCCTACCTATCAGGTCACGTAGAACTGAAAATGGGTCTAAATACTTCATTGTAAAACACTACACGGGCCACCCCATGAGTCAGTCCTTGGATCACTTCTCTTTGCCATCTTTATTTCATTCCTAAAGCAATCTCATTGAGTATTGGTAACTCCCAAATGTATAACTTCATCCCAATTCTCTCCCCAGAGCTCCATACTCATAGATTTAATTGCCTACCTGGGTATCTAACATGAGTCTTAAACTCATTATGTCCAAACCTTTCTCTAGATTTCTGCTCCAAGCTTGCTCTTTCTACAGTCTTCCACACATCTGTAGATGTTGATTCCATTTTTCAGTTGGTCAAGCCAAAGATCTCAGAATAATTTTTGTTTCCCTTCCTTATCTTACACCCTACATCTAGTCAGAAATCTTCTCAACTCTACATTCAAAATTTATCCAGAACCCGTCCTCTTCTGCTTTTCTCCCCTTTCCTTCCCTCCCCTTCCCTCTCCTTCCCTTCCTTTCTGTCTTTCTCTTCCTTTTCTGATCAATAGAGCTCTAAAGCCATCAGGTGTGGCAGAGCAAGATGGAGTGGTGGCCTGGAATGAGGTGTCTCAAAGAGAGTGAATGGGGTATCTACCCAAGAATGTCAAAGAGGAATGTCGGAACCTGAGCAAGGTGAGAGAACATTTGCATGTGTTTCTACTCAGGAATGACCCAGCAGGGCAATGAGAGAGTCCTTGAGTTGCGTGAGGTAAGGTAGGGACATCACAGCAAGAGAAGCAGAGCTAAACAGGATAAAGAAGCAACCACACTGGGGAGGAATGGTGGCTGAGACAGGGAACTAATTACACTCAGGGGGTCTGCTCGAATAAGGAAATGGATTATGGATAATGGGAAAGAGATTTTTCTCAGAGAAGAGATTACATATAGAGGAAGGCAGAAGACTAGAATGACCCACGTGGTCCTGGATTAGACCTGGTGGTAAAGAAGAGAACTCGCGGGTTTCAACATTTGTTTTATGAATGAATCAATGAATGAATGTAGATGAGAGGCTATTTACAACAAAGTCAAGAACAAGGCAATGGCACCTGCTACCTCAATTATTACTTAACGTTCTAACAGTGGGGTTCTTGGTTGTGTGGGGAACCGATCTGGGTTAACTTAAGCAAAAAAAAAAAAAAGGAATTCATTCATAGCACATTGGTCAGCTAACAGATTGGATGAGAAAGTTAAAGTGCCAAGTTTAAAAAGTGGGTCGGAAACAATGAAAGAAGGATCATCGCCAAGTTTGCCTAGGGACAGCCTGGTTCCATGCCCAATGCCATCAAAGGGAGCACTGGACCCTTCTCCATGGCTTTATAAAGTCACAGTGTGAGTTTAGTCAGACACCTGCACACCAGCCACTAGGTTTCAGGGAGAGCAAGTGTCTAGCTTCCTTACTGGTGAGAAGTGACATCCTGAGACCTCGTACAGTGATGGGATTCCTGAGCAGAGAAATATAGTTCAGCTGCTCAATACAAACATTGTTCTTGAGAGTACCAGCCATAAGCAATTACAAAACAGAAACAAATAAGAGGTATAAATACTGGAAAGGATTTGCAATTAGTATATTTGGAATTAGCATTTATATTTGCAATTAGTATACCTGGAAAATCCAAAATTAACTGTAAAAACTATTAGAAGCAAAATGATAACTTATTAAGGTGTCACGTTACACTATAGTTTTTCCATTCCAGCCCTAATGACATTTAGAACCCAGCAAAATTATAAGGAATTTGAACACGCTTAGTTTGCATGGAAAACGGTGTGGAAGCAATGTCGCATCATCTATTAGCATTACGTCTACACGTTCACTTAATCTCAATGATTCCACTCCTGGGAACCTATCCCATTTAAAGAAAATCATCAGTATGTAAGGATAAACAAATGTACAAGGATGTTTATCACAGCACTATTTGTGGTGGCAAAAACAAAACAAAACAAAAAACCTAAAACTGGAAACAAAATAAAGGCCTATCAATCAGGTAATGGCTGAATAAACTTTTGTACATGGACACCACTAAATACAAGGCAAACTTTTAAAAATCAGAATAAAGTGAATGAAGAAGGGATGCAAACTGTTATCGTCCATTAAGCCAGTTATTTGAAAACTTGCAAAATGTAAAACAATGTCACTCCTTATATTGATTTTTGTTTTTGAAAATGTAGGTATATTTTATTATGTACACAGACTGTTTTAACATGTATGGGTTTAACACTGTTACTTTAAATGAATTAATATATAAATACTTTGACAACAATTCTCACTGGATGAGGATCATAAAGAAACTACAAATTAGAAAAAAAATCAGAGAACCCAGTAAAAAACTAGCTAATGACGTGACCAGACTTTGAAAAAACCAAGTCCAAATGACTGCTAATTATAATAAAAGGGTCTCCATTTTATTATTTAAAATAGCCATAATAAAAGATATGTGTGTCATTGTATCAGTAATAAACAAATAGAAAAAAATACATATATATAGTAATGTTAGTATTGCACTAATGTTAATTTCCAGAGTTTTTTAATATTTAATATTATTGTGATAACACTTAATATGAGAGCTACCCTCTTAACAAATTTTTAAGTGTACAATATGGCATTGTTGACTTTACATACAGTGTTGTATAGCAGGCCACCAGAACTTGTTCATCTGGCTTAACTAAACTCTGTGTCAGTTCATTAGTAGTAATTCTCCATTCCCTCCTCCCTCCAACCCCTGGCAACTACCATTCCACTCTTGGATTCTATGAACTTGACCATTTGAGATACTCACAGAAGTGAAATCATTCAGTACTTGTCTTTCTGTGACTGGCTCATTTCAGTTAGCATATCTTCAGATCCATCCTATTGTCACATATTGCAGATTTTCCTTTTTTTAGGCTGAATAATATTCTGTCGGATGTATAGATCACATTTGTCTTTATCCATTCATCATCAGTGAACATTTAGGTTATTTCTACATTTTGGCTGTTGTGAATAGTGCTGCAATGAACGTGGGAGTCCTAACATCTTCCCAAAATTCTGATTTCCATTCTTTAGGGGAAATATCCAGAAGTGGGTTTGATGAATCATATGGTAGTTCTATTTTTAATTTTTTTAAGAACCTCCATACTGTTTCCCATAGCAACTGCATCATTTTGCATCGCTACTAACATTGCACAAGGGTTCGAATTTCTCCACGTCCTTGCCAACACTTGTCTTTTGTTTTTCTGTTACTAGCCATCCTGACAGGTGTGAGGTGGTATCTCACTGTGGTTTTTCTGATTTGCAATTTCCAGAGGATTAGTGAGGTTGAGCACCTTTTCATATACCTGTTGACCATTTGTATGTCTTCTTTAGAGAAAAGTCTATTCAAGTCCTTAGTCCTTTTTTGAACTGGGTTATTAGATTTTTTATTCTTTAAGTGTAGGCATTCTTTATATACTTTGGAGATTAATTCCTTATCAGATATATAGTTACCAAATATTTTCCCCCATTCTGTAGGTTGTCTTTTCACTGTTGACTATTTCCTTTGCTGTGCGAAAAAGCCTTTTAGTTTGACGTATTCTCACTTCTTTGTTTTTGTTTTTGTTCCCTATGCTTTCGGTGTCATATTCATAAAATCATTGCCAAGACCAATGTCATGAAGCTTTTCCTCTATGTTTTCTTCTAAGAGTTTTACATTTTCAGGTCTTATGTTTAAGCCTTTAATCCATTCTGAATTGATTTTTGTATATGGTATGAGATAAGGGTCCAGTTTCATTATTTTGCATGTGGATATCCAGTTTTCCCAACACCATTTGTTGGGAAGGATAGTCTTATCCTTTCTCCATTGTGTATTCTTGGCACCAATTACATAAGATGTTAACATTAGAAGAAGTTGGGAAAAGTGTATGTGGGAATTCTAGGTACTCTTTGCAACTTTTCAAAACACTAAAATTGATTCAACATAAGGAGTTAAAACTGTACAGTAGCCTAATTTTAATATGTGGGAACAATGATTTCTCAGCACTTTTAGCTTTTTTTTCTTGAGCACTTTACTGCATAATTCTTATACCAAATAGATGCTCATTTCGCCAGTAAAATATCCTAGAAATGGTGATATTGCTACTGAATTATTAAGCTTTTCTTCCTCACTAATAGAAACTGACTAGGGACAGGATTACTTCCTTTTCAGAAAGATTTGATCAAAAAGGATGATGTAATTCCATTAGCGCCATACCAAAACTGAATCTTTGTTGATTTCTGAATAGTTACAGAGCAGATGTAAGATTGTTGCCCTCAGTTACTCTTGTGAAGTATAATGTACATAAAGATGCATAAAGCATATATATTCATACACATCTCATGAATAAATATAAACACTTATATTCATATAGATCAAGAAATGAAATATATACAGTACTTCAGAATCTCCTCCAGTGGCTTCCCCAACAGGAGTCTCCTCCATCCCTTCGGTCTTTCCTTATAATCTTGCCTTCACTCTTCTTTTTAGTGCTATCACGTATGTAGTTTTATTATAAATATTTATATATATGGAACAAGAGTTTATAGGTTCATTTGTCTTATTTTCTCCAACATTGTGTTTGAGGGAGTTGACGATGTTCATGTATAGCTATAGCTATAGGTATAGCTATAGCTCATTTCTATTCATTGCTGCATAGTATTCTGTTGTGTGACTATACCACCTGATTCTAAGTGGGTATTCGGATTGCGTCCAAATAAGGACTTTCTTGCACATGCATCTCATTTAACTGTGCACAAGTATCTCTAGGGAAGCAGTTCTCAAACTATTTGGTCTCGGGACATTTTCACGCTATTAAAAAAATTCTTGAGCACCCCAGAAAGCTTCTGCTTATGTAGGTTACATCTATCACTATTTGCCTTATTAGAAATTAAAACCGAGAAATGTGAAGACGTATATGTATTAACTCATTTAAAATAACATTTAAAAATTACGTGTTAACATGAACAATAAATTTAATGAAAAATTTCTGTATTTTTGAAGACAAAAATCAATGGAAAGAGTAACACCGTTTTTACATTTTTTGCAAATATTTTTAACACCTGGCTTCATGAAACAGATCATGGGACTTCTCTTCTTTGTCGTTGTTGTTCAAGGAGTCCTTTGAACATGGAAATGTTTCTTGGCCACTTTGTTTGAATACCTCGTATGAGTACGGTCCCGAAATCTCTTGTACGTCATGAGTTTGACTTTGGCTGAAGAAGAATGTTGAATGTGTAGCCCACCATCTTTCTGCTTATGGCCAGTAATTCTTTTACCTGATCCTGAGTTCCAGTTATTTTTGGATACACAACTAAAGAGTGTGAACAAATCACAATTTCTAATTCACTCATAGCTTTCACCATTTCTGTCCTATTATCAATGACAACTACTGATTTTCCATTCTACAGGCGTTTCATAAACCATATTCACTCTCTTGTTAACCATGTGTAAGACCCAGAAATATCTCAGAAACCAAGTAGAAATATAGTTAAAATCATTAGAAATCAAGTAAAAAGAAACCTGATTATTTCTTCATGTCTAAATGTTTTGTGTACAAGATAGAGAAGTAGTATATACAATAATTCTGGGCACAGAATAAATTTTCAAAATATGTTTCCTAGAAAGAACTTTCTGGAATAATAGCTTGGAAAAATTCTGAAAATCATTCATCTTCCCCTTCTTAAAACGGTTCACAGTATTTTGTAGTCAATTTGGCAGCTTTGATTTAAGGTTTTGGCTTTAATAGACTTAAAACTAAAAAGAAATTATCTTTGAAAAGTATTCTTATAAAATTTGTTGTTTGGAAGTTTGATCCATGAGAACAAAATGTGTTTGGGGCACCTCATTTCTGACACTTTTATAATTTTTTTCCCTGCTTTTTGCATTCATTATTATGCCTGGATCAAAGATGATTTATCATAGACGTTGTCAGACATGATTTTAAAGGGTTTTATCACCACTTGAAGAAATTTAAGTCAGCAAAGTTGTCAATCTTTTAAAATACATCTTCACAAATGTGAAGAATTTTCAAATAATACCTTTTCTTAAAAGATACCTGACCTAAATGGAATTAAATAACTAAAAACTAAAAATATCGTTATTAAAGATGATTTTCTTTAATAGTATATGAAATCTAGAATACCAAGCCATTCTACAAAGATTTTCTATCTAATCAAATCTTTGCTCTTTTGCTTCATGTTATTATTTACATTTTTGCAAGCATCTGTCAGTTCTGAGAAAATTTTCTTCCTAATGGTATCTAATTAAAGCACCTTTAATATTCATACACCTTTTTGGGTATAAAAGGCATGCAGATATGTCCTCTCAGAACCGAAACACTTACTGATTCCTTCAGTGGCTGGGAGTGTTGAGGGCAAGAAGCTAAGTGCCCCCTTCCAGAGTGAAGGAGCTGCATCGCCTATGGTCATGTCCCCTTCCTGGAGCACCCCACATCCAATGACTGGTCATAGTGAAGTTTAAAGGCCCAATCCCCTTGCCCTAATTCAAGACATCTCATCAGAGCCTTCCAGCTCTAGGAATCCCTATGAGACTGGCCGAGGCCTTTGCTGTGACTGCGTAATACTTCAACTTCTCCCACAGCCTGATCTGCCTCTCTTACACCGTGACACGTGTTAGGCCTGAGAGCACTCCCCCAATTCATTTCCTGAATTGTAATTCATTTTTCAGAGTCCTTTTCTGAAACCCCCTATAGCCTACAGGCTTTTACAACCATCATTAATTATTTTAGCCTCTTAGTCCTGTAATTATATAATTATACACTCACACGCACACATTTATACTTCGACTGACTAATACCATTTTAACCTTGAACACAAACACAAGGTTTTTACTCCCAGTTATACTGGGATGGTTAAATTTGAAGTGACTATTAAGATCTCAATGTAAGGTGGAAGCAACTTGACTTGTTCAATATTACTAATGTTATCCCGGTTAGAAGTGATGGTAACCCAACTGATTACATATTCATTGAGCCCACACAAGTCCTGGGATGCCAAGAATGACCTTCAAGGTGGCATTCAATGTACCAGCCTTCAGGCTGAAGTCAAATAAGAAAATGTGAACAAATAGTGTGACTGAAGCCGAATTTTAATGCAAACGAAGTACAGGTATATTTGTGTGTATGTGTGTGTACTTAAGCATGAAGTAACATATGGAAAGACACACAGGTTAACGTGGACACTATGGCTTTCCTAGGACTCCCAGAAAAAATTGCCACAACATGGGTGGCTTAAAACAACAGAAATTCATTCTCTCACAGTTGCGGAGGCCAGAAGTCGGAAATCAAGGTGTTGGCAGGGTCGCGCTCCCTCTCAAGGCTCCTCCCTCGCTTCTTCCAGCTTTTGGTGGTTGCCAGCAACTCTTGGCACTCCTTGGCTTGTAGCTGCAGCTATCACTCCAATCTCCGCCTCCATCGTCAGGTGGCCTTCTTCCTCCCCATGTGTCTCCTCTGTATCTTCAAATCTCTCACTCCTTAGAAAAACACCAGTCATTAAATTTTACCCTAATCCTGTAAGACTTCCCCTCAACTTGATTTCCTCTATAAATAAAGTCATATTCACAGGTACTGGGAATTAAGACTTCAACGTATCTCTTTTGGGGACGCAACTGGACCCACAACAGATCAATATCTGATTTAGGGGGGATAGGCACCTGGAGAGTGGGCAAGAAGAGAGGAGTCAAGAAAACACAAGCAAAGAAAAAAAGAAAGGTAGGAGAGGCGGGGGAAGCAGAAAGCAGCAGAAATCACTCTGTAAGTATAAATTGTCCTGTTTATGTAAAATTCTGTGCATGTACATACAGAAATTAGAATAACAAGCTAGTTCTCTTTTCTTAGTAGAAATGATAACAGAAAATTCTTTTATGTAGCTTCCTATGTGCCAGACACTGTTTTAAGCACTTCACATATAGTGACTCCTTTAATCCTCATATCTCAAACCTGTGACGTAGGTACTATTATGATCATACCCATTTCACTAATGACAAAATTAAGGCATAAAGAGATATAACTAGTAAAATGGCTGAGTCAGGATTCAAAGTCATACAGTCTGCTTCAGAGTCCGTGCTCTTAACCACCTTGTTATATACAATAGAATTCTATTTTTGGTAAATAAAAATACTGTATGTGCATATGAATGCTTGTATATTTTAGAAGACCTAAAATAAAGTGTCAAGATAAAAAAATAACATCTTGGATTCTAATCAGCTCTGATGGGAAGTCACAAATACATGAATGCTCTGATCTGCCTGTATTGGGTCACATGTCCAGACCAAGTGTTTTGGGGGAGGAAAGAAAAGCATTAGAATATTCTTGTTAGAGTCACAAGGAGAGGGTTTCTCATAGGAAAGAGAGGCTCTATTACCAGAGCGGAGAGTGGACAGCAGCTAAGGGGCTGGCAAAAAACACACGCACTCCAGTCTCCTTGAGCCTCAGAACCACTTTCCCTTTCTTTTGTTGAAATATGAAGAGCAGCTGAAGGAACTTTGCTTTTCAGATAGAACAGAAGACATGGCCCAAGGGTTAATAGTGGGCATGAGATTGGAGAGAGAGAGACAGACAGAGACAGAGAGGTGTGTCCTGTCCACCATTCCTCCAAGTCCACCAAGAGCAAGTTGCCACCTGGGATTATGTCATGGCACAAAGGAAGCGTCTGTTTTATTTGGATCATCTGGTATTTCGGATGCTCTGCCAGTCTGAGGATTATCACACCTCTGGGGATTAAATAGTGCCGCAGGATTATCTCGGGTTTGAGGTTGATCCCTCACAGAGGGATTCTCTGCTACTCTGATGTTCCTCATGCCCTGGTGAGTCCTTGACTCAGACCTACCTTAGGGCAGGTTGAAGTGTCTTCCTGACCAACAGTTCCTGTTCCAGGAACTTGGGGACGGCTTTGTGAAGGACGGGATGTTCCTATTTTTATATTAGCACGTTGTTCTGAAGAAAAACAAGAACGGTGGAACGCGTGTCTCCGGAGTTGATGGGAATAGTGGTCCCCATATCTCACGGGTGCAAGAATTATGGATGTTAGTTATCATGACCAACAACAATCTCGTGAGGATGTCTGATGAGAATGGTGCCCCCCGTGTCTCCACCGCTGATGGGAACAGCAGAGCCTTACTCTCAGGGGCTGATGGGAATGGCGCACGTGAGCCACAGAGGCTGACGGGAATGGTGGAGCTCACATCGCAGGGGCTGATGGGAATGGCGCACGTGAGCCACAGAGGCTGACGGGAATGGTGGAGCTCACATCGCAGGGGCTGATGGGAATGGTGGATCCTGCGTCTCAGAGATGACAGTGAATGGTGGCTCCTAAGTCTCAGGCGTTCATGAGAATGGAGGCTCATGAGTCTCAGGCATCTGTGGGACTTGTAGCAGCTGAGTCTGGGGTGCCAAGGGATTTGTGAACCCTGCACAATAGAGAATAATGGAAATAGTGGTTCCTAGGACTCACTAACCAATAGGAATGGAGGCCTTGTTCAGGAAAGAAAGGGAATTATGTTTTGCGGTTTTGTTTTTTTTTAATCTCAGAGGCTTAAGCAAGTCCCAGCCTAACCCATAGCCATATATTATTCATCCATTTCTTCATTCATTCGTTTAGCAAACATTTTCTTGAGCCCCTGGTCTTAGCCACACCCTATGCTGGGTGATACTGAGGACGCAGAGATGACTCAGACCTGGATCGTGCCCTCAGTGAAGTCCCAGAGACAGATCCAGACACCGAGAGTCGCAACACAACAAGATCAGCGCCAGGCGGAGGAGACACAGCAAGGTGGTGTGATTACCATCCTGCCCTGACTAGGGGACATCTGGGGTGAGCGTGAAGTAACAGTAATTCTGGATGCCGAGTCAAGGTGCAGGGCCTGACAAAAGGTCCTCTTTTATTGTAGGTGAACCTGTGCCTGACAAGTCTAACGGGTGCCCAACGTCAATACCAAAGAAGCTGCACATTTTCACAGGGGCAGCCCACCTCGCAGCCAGACAGGCCTGGGGTCCATTCTTGGCTCTGCCATTCACTGTGTGCGCTTAAGCAACCCATTATTCAGCCCTTCAGTTCCTCGGCCTTACACGCAAATAAAACAGTTCCTAATAATAAGATTGCTGTGATGATCAAATGATATAACAAATACCCAGCCCAGGGCCTGTTCCCAAAGAGACTTTTAGTAAAGGACATGTTTATCATTATTATTCCTATCATTAGTAATAAGTTTTCAAACCCCTACACATATTTATCAAATATATGGGTTCAGAGGCTTAAGAGCATTGGAAGAAATCAGTAGAAAACGACTTCCAGTGATCTGCATATGCATTAGCATTAGTTTTTTTCATGTAAAAAAAAAATCTCCCAATTGAATGATCAAATCAGTATAAATCAACTTATACAGTGGAATACTATACAGCCGCTAAAATGAATGAAGTACCTCTATAAGCAGGGATGTAGGAGGATTGGCAGGATGGTGTTTAAAAAGCAAAGGGTGGAATGATGAGATCCCATCTGGGGACAAAAAAAAAGTAGTGGCATAATACATGTGCATAGATGCACAGAATTTCTTGGGACAGCTACACGAGAAATTGGTAAGCACAGGCTGTCCCCAGAGAGGGCTGGGTGGCCCCAGGGACCAGGTGGGAGAGAAATACATGTTCACTGTCAGCCGCAGAACTGGATACCCGCCACTCCCTGGACGTCTTCCCTAAATGTCCCCCAGCCCCTGATGTCCACTAGGTTTCAAGCTGTGCACAGCGTCTTCCCTCTCCTGTTCCCCCGTCTCCCTCCTGGTTCCCCACTGGGAACAACATTTGTCCCGTCGAGTCCTGGGCCAGACTTCTGGTTGTTGTGTCCTCTTCTTCCCGTCTTCCCTACCTGTCACCCCCCCAGAGCCTGTCGGTGGTCAGTCCCCCGCCTCCTCACATTCGCTGCCCCGGCCCCTCCTCTCTGTCCCCAGGGTCCCAGCCCCAGCTCAGGCATCCTCCTCCCACCGGTCTCCACGCACACCCCAAAGGGCCCAGGGACTTTCTGACACCCAGATCTGACCCTGCCCCTCCCTTCGCTCACAGCCCTCCATGGCTCGCGTTCAATCTCAGAAACGGGCCCCCAGCGCGGCCTCCGGAGCGCCGGCGATCGCGGCCCCGCCCACCACCTCGGCCGCGTCTGGGCTCCCGGGCTGCGTCCTGGAGGGCTCCAGTCGGCCCTGGCTGCGGTGCCGTGGCCCCAGCATCGCCCCCGGCTTCCTGCCTTCTGGCCTCCGCCGACGCCGTGCCCCCCGCGCCCTGTCCCCCTGCGATTCGGCTCTCACTTCGCCCGGTTCCCGGAGGTCAGGCCGCCCCCCGCCCCCCGCCCCCGGAGGTGCTTTGGGTCGTCTCCAGCTGAAAGGATCCCCGCCGCCCCGGGCTCGCGCAGCCGCTGGCCTCTCCCTCGGCCAAACCCCGTCACCCCGGATTGCAACTGTTTGCGCCTGGGTCTGCCGCCTCCGTCAGACCGTGAGCTCCGTGTGCAAGGGCAGATGTGGGTCTGGTTCACCTTTGAGCCCCCAGTGGGTGGATGGGTGGGGAGACCGAGGCGGAGGGAGGGGAAGGAGGCTGGGAGAGAGAGAGGAGAGAAAAAGAGAGAGGAGAGAGAGAGAGAGGAGAGAGAGAGGAGAGAGAGAGGAGAGGGGGAGAGAGAGAGAGAGAGAGAGAGAGAGAGAGAGAGAGAGAGAGAGAGAGGAGCCGACCCTGATGGGGAGAAGGGGGTGGGGTGCAAGGAGAGCGGGGGGTGCCCGGGGCGCGAGCGGCGGACCCGGGAGAGCGGCCGGGCGCACGGAGGCGGAGGGAGGGAGCGGTGCCAGCGCCGCGGGCCCGCCGCCTCGCGGCCCCTTTTGTCCCTACCCTCCTCGCTGCGTCACGCTCCCCGGCCGGCCTCTCGCCCGCGCCTCCCCCGCCGCTCCTCCTCCCGGGCTGGATGGAATTTTTTCCCCTGGACCGGGGCCAGCTGCGGGGCAGGGGGAAGCCAGGCCGCGCAGGGCCGGGCGGCGGGAGGGGCTGGGGCGGGGGCCTCCCGGGGCGGGGGCCGGGCCGCGGGGTCCCGGGCGCGGAGCGGGGCCGCGGCGCCGGCGACAGTCGGGAGGAGGGAGGAGGATGGCGGGGACGCGGACGCAGGGGAGAGGCCGTCGGACGGCGCAGGCGGGTGGAGGATGGCGAGCAGCCGGCGGCCGCGGGACCCGGGGGACCCTTCCCTCCGACGCGGGAGCCTCGGGGCCGTGAGTCTGCGGACGGGTGGCGGACGGGCCCGGGGCCCGCACCCCGGGGTTCCCGACAGTGCAGGCAGCCAGGGACCTGGGTGGCCGGGCTCTTGGAAGAAGAGGGAGGGGGCTGGGAGCCCGGGCTCCCGAAGCCTCGGAGGTGGGGGCTGGGGACCTGGATTCCGGGGTGTAGGGGACGAGAGGGCGGGGAGCACGTCCCGGGTCCCTCGGGAGGAGGGATGGGCTGCGGTAGCCGGGTTCCGAGCCGCAGGAGACTGGGGGCGAGATGCCCGCCCGCGCCCTCGAGGGAGGTGCCCGTGGCGGCCGAAGGGTTAAAGTCTGGCTAGAAGGGCGGGGGAGGGGCGGGGAAGGGGCTGCGGGGCTTCGAGGGGTCAAGGGTGAGCCGCGCAAGTGGGAGGGGGCCGCGGCGGAGGGGGAGGCTGTCTGGGCTGCCAGACAGGCCAGGGTCAGCGGCGGGGGCAGCGGCTGTCTGGCGGAGGGGAGGCCCAGCGTCCAGGCCCCGGCCTCCCCCCCTCCCTTAGACCTGGGCGTCCGCAGCCCGGCCTCCTCCCTCAGAATCCCGGAATCCGAACCCCTAGCCCTGCACCCCAGGCCCCCGGAGTCTGGCTTTCCAGCCTCTTCTCTCAGCCCTTGGCGTCCACACTCCAGCCCCCACCCTCCACGGAACCCCAGAGTTCGGGCCTCCAGCCCCTTTCTCCCCGAACCCAGGAGTCCCCACCTCCTCTTCGGCCTCAGCTGGAGTCCAGCCCTCTGGGGGTTAAGGGGGCGGGGCCAGCTGGTTGCCATGGTGCCAGACTGTTTGGGTCTGCTCTCTGACCCTTGGGGGCTCCCCAGGGTCTGCGGAGAGGGGGAGGGGGACCCAGATCTGGGGGAAGGCTAGCCCCGTCCACTTCCCCAAATCGGGCCCATAGGCCCAGGGAGTCGAGCCTCTACCAAGGCCTCGTCCAGTGACCTTGAACGAGTCCCGAGTCTTCTATCTGGGCCTCAGTTTCCCCAAGGCGAATCTCGTTGGGGGAGCGGGGAGATGCTCAGACCCTGCAAATCTTTAAGATTCTCGGCTTCCCCTCTCCTCACCCCCCTCCTCAGGCCCCAGGCAGCCCCGGGGCATGCTGGGAACCCAGGCCTGGGCTTCGGGCCAGGTTGTTGGGGGGGCGGGGGCAGCCTCCTCCCTTCCCCTTCCTCCCCACCTTGGCCTGACTCACGCCCCCGCCTGAGGGTCTGGGAGGTTGGGAAGGAGGGAAGGGGGATGAGAGCGGGGACCGCACACCCGTCTCTGGCCCCCCGCCTCCCCCTTTCCTCCTCCGCCCCCTTCCCGCCTCTCCTCCCCCTCCTCAGCAGGTCGCTACCCCAGCCCTGGGCCCCTTCTCCAACCACCCCCACCCCACCCCCAGCTCCAGACCTGGCTCAGAGCTGCGAGGGGGAGGGAGAGAAGGAAGGAGAAAGAGAGAGAAGGGAGGGAGAGAGAGAGGAGAAGGGAGGGAGACAGCGAGAGAGAAGGGGGAAGGGAAGGGAGGAGAGAGACCTAGGAGGGAGGGAAGGAGAAAGAGGGAGAGGGAAGGAGAGAGACAGAGGGAAAGAAGGAGACGGAGATGGAGGGAAGGGGGAGGGTAGGAGGGGGGACCAAAAAGACGGGGAGAGGACAGCGAAACAGAAATTGAGGGAGAGAATGAGAGGGACAAAGACAGAGGGAGGAGGAGAAAGGGAGGAAGGAAGAAGGTAAAAAGAATGAGAAGAGGGAGCGAGAGAAAACGGGAGTCTGAGCAAGTCACAGACCGGAGGAGAAGACAGCCGAGCAGAGGCAGAAACAGACGCGGGAGGAGATGGGAGCGGAGGACACGGGACGGACGCGAAGGGAGACTGAGGGCGGGAGAGGCTGCCGACCCGCCTGGAGCGAGCACGTCCATGGGGCTGGGACACTGAGCAAGACAGAGGCCTGGCCTGAGGGAGAGCCCCCAGCTGCAGCACTGTTAGGGGTGGGAGGGTGGGTGCTGGGTCACCCCCTGACCGGCGGCTGCGTTGGCCACGTCCCCGCCCCTCTCTGGGGCTCGGCCTTCCCACCTGCACAAAGGGGATGCGGATGGCACCTGGCCCCCCGGCCTGTGGGATGGCAGGGGCCTGGGGCAGTGCTGGAGCTCAGGCGTCAGAGCTGTCATCGTTATAAATGACGAGAGGCCGAGAGAAGGACGAGAGGGGGGAAGAGGCCCAAAGAGTCTGTGAAGGTTCCCTGTTCCCTAGCCCGCCTCAGCCTGACCCTGGATTCCTGAGTCTGACAGGAGGCAAGGAGCCGTCTTGTCTTGCCCAAGAGGCCAAACTCCAAAACAGGTGAGGTTCGCTCTGACCCCGCACCCGGGAAGCCAGGCTGTGCCTTCCCCTGGGAGACAGGCCTGCCTGGACTCCTGGGTCCCCCCACGAGGATGGGGCCAAGGGACTGACTCCTGGGCTCCTTGGGGAGGAAGGCCGGGGGCCCGGATTCCTGGGTCCTGGCACCCACCCGTAGAACCGACCTTGCGGGGCCTTCGCCGCACACAAGCTCGTGTCTGTGGGTCCGTGTCGGGGGCTCACCATCGCAGCAGGGGCCTCCCCGGCCCTCCCGGCCCCTGTGTGTCTGTCCACCTGTCTGTCTGTCCGCCTGCCGCGCCCCCCGGGCTGAGGTAGGAGGTTGTATAGTTGAGGAGGACACCCACGGAGATCACTATACGGCCTCCTAGCTTTCCCCAGGCTGCGCCCTGCGCGGGACGCCCACCCGGCGGGGACCCCAGCCCCAGCCCCAACCCCCAGCCCGCAGCCTGCCGCGGGGGACCCCAGGACGAGGAGCTGGGCCGTGTCCCCTGTCCTTGCTGGCGTTCCCTCTGCCCCTTCCCTCAAACGGTCTCTCTCCCGTCAGGAAATCTCTGTTTTGCTTTCCTGTCTCTCCATCTGCGCTGTCTGGAGTTTTCTGTGTGTCCCTTCCCGGTGGCCTCTCAAACCCATTCTCCACCTCTCTCTGTGGCGCCTTCTGCTGTCTCTGGGCGTCTCCATCTCTGACCCACCCCGTCACCCCGCCTCAGGGCCTGTCGGGACCCCACGCACCACACTGCCGGCCTCTGGGTCCCTGAGACCCTTTAACCTGTGAGGACGTCCAGGGTCACAGGTGAGGTTCTTGGGAGCCTGGCGTCCGGCCCGACCACTATCCTGGAGATTGCTGGCCCGACCCCCGACCCCTCGCATCTTTCCCGTCTAAAAACTCCCAAGCCTGACATTTGACTGGCAACTGAAATATGACCTCTGACCTCATACCAAAAGCCCCTCCCCCACCCCACGGTGACCTCACAAAGGTTGCCGGCTTCTCGCCAGCCCGAGACCCTCGGCGATGGCCTTGCCGGCTGCAGCGGGCGCTGTGCTGTGCGCCCTGGTGGGGCTCACCGTGTCCGGGCCCCCGGCCTGGGCCTGTCTCCTCTGCTTCACGTCCTACGTGGAGCGCCTCCGTGTCTGCCAGACCTTTGCTGGCATGGAGGGCCCGGAGCTGGAGAAGTGCGAGGCTGCCTTCGAGGCCGCCTTCGGTGGTCTCCTGGACACAGAAATCAGTGAGGAGACCGCACCACCATCCTCCGGGGTGCTGGGAGGGGTACGCAGAGGGAGGGACCAGAGAGGCCTAGAGACCCCCAGGCAGAGGGGGACACAGACAGGTAGACGCAGATAGATGGAGGAGACAGTGGGGGCGGAGGCGGGGCGCAGAGACGGGAGGATGGAGACTGGGGACACGGTGACTCGGAGATACAGACCGTGTCATAGAGACAGAGAAGGTCCACACAGGGGCCACGGCCTTGGGGTGAGCCGCTTCCCCCAAGCCCCCGCCCCGCCCCCAGACTATGACGAGAGAAGCCACCTGCACGATTCCTTCACCCAGATGATCCAGTCCCTCCAGGAACTGGCCACTGCCCAAGGTGAGTGGGGTGGCGACGGCAGCAGCGGGAGGCGTGGGCTCGGAGCCCGCAAGAGATGGCGTGTGTACAGGGAGGGCCTAAGAGTGTGACAGCGACCTGGGAGGCGGTGGCCACGGACAGCCAGCTCCTTGTCAGGGAGCTGCTGGCGGGAGGGACAGGGACAGCACAGAAATCACCTAGAGTCTGCAGCCCGGTTGGGGTCGGGTAGACATGTGTCCTGACCTCGCCGTGTGGCTTGCCATGTTCTTGGCTGTGAGGATCTGGACACGTTGCTGCCTCTTCCTGGGCCTCAGCTTACCTACCTGTAAGGCGGGACGGCCTCCCGGCCTCCCAGATGGCCTCGGAGCTCAGTGAGAGAGACGGGCCCCTGACAAGACAGACTTCGAGGAGATTTTCCTCTGGCACAAAACATACATTCCTTATGCCTGAGACTCCAAGTGTCAGGGACTGGAGCGAGGGCGCCGGGGCTCTATCACGCAGCATAAACCGGCCACCTTGGGGGTCCAGGGGCTCACGCCTGTTTCCACATCTGCCACTATTGTTTCCTGCTCTTGCCCACCAAGCATTTGGACAAAGATCCCCAAAGGTGGGGGGTTCTCACTGATCTAGGGGGTCTCGGGTCCAGCGTGGAGAAGACTCCACCTGTGCATCCCCTACCCACAAGGAGACCTGAAGACTTCAAAGCTGGCCAGGGGGGCGGGCACAAGACCCCAGGAGATGCCCTTTCTCCCCACTAGGCTGTCTCATCCCAGAATGTTTTGAAAAGGGGAGCAAGACCCTCTGGGGCTATGCATGGTCCAGCCTGGAGCAGGGGGGGAACGGAGGCTGGAGGCCCGAGTTGGCACAGGGGCCGTGAGGGTAGAGGTAAGGGTGCAGGGCTGAGCCAAGGGTGAGAGGACGCGGCTCAGTTCCGATGGGCCGGCCAGGAGAGGGGAAGAGGAGGGTCGGGACAGTGCCAGGGTCTGGCTCTGCAGCTCGGTGGATGCTAGGGCACCCCTGAGATGGGGGGCTAGGGAGAAGAAGCAGTGCGGTTAGGTAGATGGCGAGCGGGGCACGGAGGTGTAGTGACTTTGAGCGGCTCTGGACAGATCCAGGAGGCAGCTGGGCACACGGGTCCAGGGCTCCCCCTGAAGGTAAGGGAGATTTAAGGCTCCATCCCAAAGGAGCAGGGCTGTGAGCAGGGGAAGGACAGGGACAGGGCTGGGTGTAGAGAGATCCCTTGGGGCCATGTGGAAGACGGTCTGGAGGCCGAGAGAAGCTGGTACAATAAATACGTTCCACAGATGTTTATCGAATGTGCCAGGAACATCACCGGGGACACAGCCGTGACCAAAATGCAGACCTGCCCTCAGGTCGCTTATATGCTGCGGGGGTCGAGACCGACAATAAACACAGCTAATGAAATAGTATGTCGGTTCACGGTCCGTGCTACAGAGGAAAACAAGAGGAAGGGAATGGGCCTGTGGGGTAGTCATTTTAAACAGGTTGGTCAGGGGAGGTGCGAAAGACAAGATCCAATTGAGCAAAGACCCGACAAGGTGACAGTGAGAGCCACGCAGATAATCTGGGGGGAAAGCATTCCAGGCAGTGAGAAGAGCCAGTGCCAAGGCCCTGGGGCCCGTGGAGCAGAGTCATGGAGGGAGGGAGCAAAGAAGATGATGTCAGAGAGGCAGCCGGGGCTGCATCCGTAGGACCATTTCTGTCAAGTTGCAAGTGCTGCTGCTGCTCCCAGAACACACTCAGAATCCCTGTGCAGGCCCAGAACTGACTGTGACCTCTGTTCTTGAGATGGGGGAGCCATTGGAGGATTTTGAGGAGACAGAGGAGGAAGATGTGACTAAGGCCACGTGGAATAAGGGTAGAAGCAGGTGGTGGCCGGACCGGTCACGGCGGTCCCGGTGAGGGCTGAGCTGAGGGAAGTTGGGGGAGCCATGAGGAGGACGGAGATGGAAGATCAAGGATCTGAATATGTGCCAAACCTGCCCTGTACACCTGTCGGCCAGATGGAGCGTTATTGACGTTAATTATCCTCCGAAGGAATACAGATACTCGCATACCGGCCCTGTGAGGTAGCGTTTTATAGCTGCGTTTTCTAGATAGGATGCCGGACAGGGAGGACAGACCCTGGAGATTTCTGGACCAGACATCTGTGGAGTAAGGGCATAAGGTTGACTTCCGCGTCTCTCCTAGACAGAGGGCCCGAGAGACGGACGTGCTGACTTAGAGGGGCTCTCGGTGGTGGCAGGTGGTACCATCCATGTGTATAAACCATGGCGTGAGGAGTGGCGTGGAGAGGAGGGCCGTTTACCACAAGCAGTGGTTACACGGTGGGCTCGAACTGACCGCCTAGGTTCACGTCCAGCTATTTGATGTCGAGTCACTTTCCTAACCTCCATGCCTCAGCTTCCCCATTGCACACTTAGGAACAGTAATACTAGGTTAGTGGTTGATTCTTCTGTAACACTCACTGTGTGTCAGGCACCATGCTAAGCACTCACAGGCGTTATCTCATGCAGTCACTAAGTGGTACCTGGCACCGAAATGGGGTGGAGGTGGGGATGCTTTTCCATTTTATGGCATTAAGTACCCCTGCACACTGTGAGGCAGACACCGATACTGTCCCCGTTTTGTTTTATGGACAAGAGAACTGAGGATCAGGAAGGTTAAGTCGCTTGACCAAAGTCACACAGGGCGAAGGACTTGTGAATATCTCAGGTGAGAGACAGGTGTGCTCACAGATGGAAGAGCCAGGACTCAAACCCAGATGGTTGGAAGCAGTTGACACGCCTAAGGACAGGCAGCGTCTTGGGGGAGACTTCCCAACAACGACCTTCGCCCCCTTGTAGTTCACTTGATGTAACCCCCGTCCCTTGGCTTCACTGGACATTTCACTCCATCCTGCCTTTACTCCCACCCCCCACAGCTCACTTGGTATATCCCAGGTCCACCCGCCCCATGAATCACTTGGTTTGGCTCCTGGATATTTCTCGTATGACTCTAACATCCTGGCCTCTTACTTGAGCACCCCATTCTGACCACATCCTCCTCATCATCCAGCCATCTCCAGACCGCATGCCTGCTCTGTGGCCAAGAAGAGACCAATGAGTCCTTGACTCCTCATTTGGAACCCACTTCTCGGCTCCAGCACCCTCTCTCTCCGGCTTCTACCTGATAGTCGTCTCAGCCCCTCTCACCAGTATCCTCAGTTCCCTCCCTTTTTGTATGATTCTGAATTGCAGCAGAACCCGCAACGGCGCGAGTAAGCTAGAAGTTTATTTCTCCCATAAAAACTAAGGCCTGAGATAGGCATTTAAGGCTAGTATGGCGGCTCCATTTTCTTGGGGACCCAAGCTCCTTCCAGCTTTCTGCTCTGCTGTCCTTGTCCCATGGGCCTGCTAGAGCTCCAGCAGATCCTAGCAGGATGGAGGGGGAAGGAATCAATAAGATGACACCGCTTCTCTTTCAGGGTACTTCCTCTGACCCCCCCACATGATACTTCTACCTGTATCTCAGTAGCCAACACTTGGTCCCATGACCACAACTAGGCCACGTGATCCGAGCTAGTTGCAAGGAAGGCTGGGAAGTGTAGTGTTCTGTTAGTAAACAGATATTTGGAAGTGACTGGCAATCTCTGTGTATTAGTTAAGTGAGGATGCTATAACTGCCACAGAACTGGGTGGCTGAAACACCAGGCACCATGAATTATATTTCCCCAGTTCCAGAGGCTGGGAGTCCGAGCTTGAGTGTCAGTGGGGGCAGGGCTGTTCTCTTCCGAGGCCACGCTCCTCGGTGGGACATGACCAGCTTCTCCCTCCCTGTGGCTTCACATGCCCTTCCCTCTGTGTGTGTGCTTCCAGATTTCCTCCTCTAATGAGGACACAAGTCATACTGGCTTAAGGCCTACCTCAGTGACCTCATTTTAACTTCATTAGCTCTTTAAGACTGTGTCCAACGACAGTCGCATTTTGGGGTTCTAGGGGTTAGGAGTTCAACATGAATTCAGAAGGAACATGGTTCGGCCTAGAACAGTCTGCCACATTTCTGATTTCTAGAACGACCTTCATCACTAAATCCAGCCATCCGTTTTGGAAAAAATCAGAAAACCTGACAGTTTGGAGGTTATTAAAGTGGTTAAGATTCAAACACCCATAGGGACACAGGACAGGAAAGAGTGCAAGAGGAGCAGAAATGAATCGAGGACTATGGAGAGATGATGGGTGTGTCCCCTGTCTGAAGGGGTGGCTGCTACTAAGCTCCAGCTAATTGCGGCCTCATGGAAATTCCGTGTCGTGTTTCAGCTCTTCCGAATTTTTTAAAACAGATGCCAAACATTTTATGGGAATTTTCCAAATTTTGTGATGGCAACTGGTTCATTTTTTTTTTAACACTTTCCAGACTATAAATATGACACATCCAAGGGATGAGTTGGGGCCACAGGCCACCAGCTGAGGTCTCCATCCCAGTTGGATACTGGAATTCTACGCATACTTAGCCCTTGCTAGGACTTGGGTTCGGAGACACAGCACTAAAGGATGTATTTACTTAAGAGAGAGACTTGAATGATCGCCCTACATATAAAAATATGTAATTGCAAACTGGTGAGAGCTATGAATGTAGCGAATGGGAAACCATAAGACAAAAATCAGGGACTCAGATTTGTGGTCAAGGGAAGTCTCTAAGTGGATGACAAGGTATGACGTTAACCCTCAAACCCCTTTGTGACTCTCGTATAAGATTCATCACTGCCTGTGTAAGGTATGACATGAAGGATGAGTAGGAGTAAAGGGAAAGACAGGAAAGCCAGCCTGTGCAAAGGCCCTGAGGTGCCAGAGAATGCGATTTTCCTATTAGGGGAAGTAAAAGGTGGGCAATGAGAATGAAAAAGAGGGAGAGGAAGCTAGGCTGGACCGTGTAAGGCCTCGGTGAGGAATTCGGTCTTCATCCTCCCCTTCACCCTCAACAAGATAAACGCAGACGATATAGGGAGATGGTCAGGCGGCAGAAGGAAGAGGACTTGGGGACCTGTCAGCCTTCCTGGTAGAGCAGGAGAAGATACGAAGAGGGGGCTGTGTGTGTCTGAGTCGGAGAGCTGGAGAGGGGCTGGGAAGGGCACAGTGGCCATGGCAGCAAGCACGGTCGAGCCCGCGCGGCCGAAGATGAAGGGTTTTACCACAACGCCTCCCTCCGCCCTCCAGGGTCCTTTCAGGTAGCCTTCCCCGACGCGGCGGAGAAAATGCGGAATGTCATCATGCAGCTTAAAGAAGGTAAAATAGACCCATCTCCTTCCCCCAGGAACAGACACGATCAGAAAACCCCACTCCCGAGCCCGCCGGCCGCGCCCTTCAGTCCACTCCCCTGGCGGATCTCTGAGCCACTTGGGGGGAGGGGGACACGCGGGACACAGGCCCTTCTGCGTGGACCGCTTGGGTTCCGGCCCCGCCCCTTCGAAGGAAGGTTTCCTCCCCAGCTAGGACCCCTTCTTGGGGTGGTCCTGTCTCAGATTCGCCCGGGCCTCTTCGTGGATCTCGGGGTCTCGCCCTGCGCACTCCGTGAAAGCAGGCTCCTTCTAGTCTGGCCTCGCCTCTTTAACTGGTCCCTGAGGAGCGCCCAGCATCTAGCCCCGCCCCGTTCGTGGACTACACTAAGGCTGGCCCCGTCTCCTTGGTGCATGCCGCAGGCCTGCCTCCCTTAGATGGTCAGCAGCAAGCCCGTGCCTGACCGCTCGGTGGAATGCGGCAGGCCTGGCCGGGTCCCCAGGTGGAACCCCCCCCCAGGCCTGGCTCCTCCCCCTAGGCCTGGCTCCTCCCCCTAGGCAGGCCTGGCTCCGCCTCCGAGGAATGCATCCCGCCCAGCAACGCATCCTCTAGGGGAGCTTCGGGGGGGCACCTCCCGCGACTTCCTGGGCAGTAACGCTTCCTTTCTCTCTGCAGTCCAGGCCTGCATCCCTCCCTGCGGTGAGCACTCCCTTCGGAGCTGAGAATTGCCTGGGAAAGGGAGGTGGTCGGGGCCGAAACCTGGGGCTTCGCCAGGCAGGGCAGGGGTGGGCCTCAGATCCGAAGGAGGCCAATTAGAGCCCTGGAGAAAAGTCAGTCAACCAGGTATTGCTCACACACCTCATAAAGGGCGGGTCCGAAAGCCTAAGCAAACCAATAGGAGTCCTAGAGGCCGGAGATGTGCGCGTCCGCCAATGAGCGCAGGGAAGGCGGGGCCCAGGCTCTGGCCAGTGAACCTAGGTAGGCTTACTAGACCTTAAAATTGCCCAAGGAACCGGGCCGGGGAAGGCAAGTGGAGCCGAGACCCGGCGTTCTCGCCCACAGGCCTCCAGGAGGTCTCCCGGCGTTTCCGCTGCCGCGGGTGCTACTCCACAGCTTGCGACCTCCCGCTGGACTGCCCAGGTGAAGGGCGGAGCCTGGAGGGGCAAGGAACCCGAGGAACTGGAGAAACGGGAGCTGCGCGGAGTGGGGGGGAAGGGGCGTGGCCTGGGGCGGGGCCGAGACGGTGACGCGGCCCCGGCTCCAGTTCAGGACGTGACGGTGACTCGGGGTGATCAGGCCATGTTCTCTTGCACGGTGAACTTCCAGCTGCCTAAAGAGGAGATCACCTATTCCTGGAGGTTCGCAGGAGGAGGTGTGAGTCCGGGCGTGGCCAGCGCGTCGGGTTTCGGAGGCGGGTTATGCTTCACAGAGAATGGGGCGTCAGGACGCAGGGGTGGAACTCGGGGAAACGGTCGAGATTCAGCCTTCGTGCACGGGGAGGGTCCCCGCATTTGGAGGAGGGGATCAAGGCTCAGTGCAGGACAGGGACATAAGGGTTTAGGGAGGGAGAGCAACTATTAGGCTCGAGGGGCGGAGCCAATTCTTAGGAGGCGGGGCTATGCGTGAAGGATCGGCGAATAAGGGCTGAGGGGTGGGGCCCAAGAAGGCGCGGTCGAGCTCGGGGCGGTGCTTGTACGTTGCCGGCGGCGAGTCCGGGGGGAGAGAGTCTGACCCGGGCTCGGGGCGGCCCCGCTCCTCCCGCCGCGTCAGCCCGAGCGTCCCGCAGCTCCGGACTCGGGACCTGACCTACTTCCGAGAGATGCCGCGGGCCCAGGGGTACCTGGCGCGGATCCGGCCCGTGCAGCCCACTCACCGCGGAACCTTCTCCTGCGTGATCACGCACGACCAGCGCGCCCTGGCGCGGCTCTACTTCTTTCTTAACGGTGCGGGCGGGGCCGCGCGAGGGGCGGGGCCGCGCGAGGGGCGGGGCCGCGCGAGGGGCGGGGCCGCGCGAGGGGCGGGGCCGCGCGAGGGGCGGGGCCGCGCGAGGGGCGGGGCCGCGCGAGGGGCGGGGCCGCACCTGGCTGACGTGCGCGCCCCCGCAGTGACCGGTCCGCCGCCGCGCGGGGAGACCGAGCTGCAGGGCACCTTTCGCGAAGTGCTGCGCTGGGCGCCGCGGGAGGCGGAGATGATCGAGGCCTGGAGGCCGAGCCTGGGCGAGCTGCTGGCCAGGCCTGAGGCTCTGACGCCGAGTAACCAGTGCCTGCTCGCAGCCATCGCGGCCTTAGCGTCAGCCGGTGTGACTCTGTTGGCATGGTGAGTACCCCGGACCCTGGCGACCCAGCATCTGGCTCTCCTTCCTCATCCCTGGGTGCCCGACCACCTTCGTTAGACCCAGGGGACCAGGCCCCCAGCCCCTCCTCCCTCAGACCCAGGGGTCCAGGCCCTATCCACCTTTAGGAGCCAGACTTCCAGGACTCAGATATCTGCTCCCCAATCTCTTGTTCACTCCCCACCTAACTCCCGTCTCCGTCTCTCTCTCTCACACACACACACACATACAAACACAGGCACACGCACACGCACACGCACACGCACGCACAGCTGCCTCCTTGTTTCCCTAGGGTGTTCTTTCGATGGTACTTCAGTGGTGACTAATGAAGGTATCTTTCTCTTCCTTATTTAATTTCCATCTTTAAAATAAAGAATATATTTTAGCTCTACAAATAATTTCATCTTTGAAGGCGGTTTCTACTAACCGGTGTCAGGGGGACAGCATACCCCAAATATGCCAGGGCGACTATGCCCGGGTGACAACAGTAACATGATAGTTGTTAACAGTGCAACACCCTGTGCAGAGCTACAAGCCCAGAGCCCTCCGCAGAGTTCTGGAAACCTCCTTGACATTTCCAGCTGCAGAAGACACCCTCAAATAGAGTCCTTGACGTCCCCCGGGAGGCTGGCGCATCCCCAGGGCTTTCCTGCTGTCATATAGGACACCACCATCCACCCAGCTGCTCAACCAGAAACCTAAAGGTTGTGTTGATTTCTCCACATCCTATCTATTCCCAAGTGTCAGCCTTTTCAACTCCTAAGTATCTCGTTGGGTGGCCCTGTCTCTGTGGTCCCAGTCACCACCGTCTCTCACCTGGACCACAGCTGCGACAACCCCACTGGCCTCCCTTACCCCGCCGTAGTCCATTCTCCACATGGCAACCAGAGTCATATTTTAAAGTATGTCAGATCTGGCCACTCCTCTGCTCAAAACTGATCTTTGGCTCCCCATTGCCATTGGGACAAAATCCAATTCTTTGTCGAGGCCCGAAAGCCCCCCAGGTTCTGGCCCTTGCTGGCCTGACCAGCCTCATCTCTTCCCGCCCAGTCCTATCCCTTGATCTTTCTGCCCTGCAGTTCGCCTGGCATTTACTCATTCTTTATATTCCGTTCATCACGATTCTCCTCACCCTCTCCAGGACCTGGGAACTTGCCTAAAATAATGTTTTCTCCCTTTTTCATCCAGTTAACTCAGTTATGAGTTCCCCTGAGCCACCTTTACAGTATCAGTCCATTTAATCCGCACGACAACTCCATGCAGCCCTCACAGTATTTATCTGCTTGACTCTACTTCCCTCCTGCCCCCCTTTTTTCTGTCTAGCCCCACTGGCCTATTTTTGTCCTGGAGCATGCAAAGCTGTGTCCCCTCTCTGACCTTTTCACATGCTGTACTTCATATACTTGAAATGACTGTACTCTGAACCTCACGAAGCCACCTCCCTCGCACTGCACACAGATCCTAGATGTCACCTTCTCTGAATGTCCCTGCAACTGACATTCCCTGTTTTAGCTCTTGTATAACACTCACGGGGACCCAATGTAAACTTCTATATTTATTTGCTTTTTGTGTCTTTGCCTCCTAAAAGATAAGCTCCTTCTGGACAAGTACTCATTCTTATTCACCGATGTATGAATTCATTCAGCAAATATTCTTTGAGTGCTTACTATGTGCCAGGCATTTTCAGGCCCCTGTAGAGACAGCAATGAAGAAATCAGAACAGACAAAGGTCTGCACTCTTATGGAGTTTAGGTTCTAGTCAACAGTCAGAAAATAAACAAGGAAATTAAGCAAAATAAAATGTGCATCAAGTTATGTGATAATATGTGACGGAGAAAACAAAGCAGGGAAACTGAGACACAGAGTGTTGGGGAGAGAGAAGGAGCAATAGGGGCTTCGGAGGAGGCCTCCCATTTGAATGAAGAGAGGGGCTAAGGACGGGAGCCATGTGGATTATTTGTGTCAAGTGGTCCAGCCAAAGAAACGGCAAGAGCAGAGCCCTGGGGCGGGGGTGTGTCTGGTTCAGGGGACTGCCGGGAGCCAGTGCAGCTGGAGCGGGGCTTTAGGAAATGAGTGTGCAGGGAGGTCAGAGAGGAGCCGGGGACCGCCTCATGTAGGACTTTGGTTGCTGTTAAGGTCTGAGTTTTCCTCTCTCATGAGGTCATGGCATTTCTGGGGCCACAGTCATGATTCGGTTTGATCTGATTTATGCAGCTACTGTATGGATAACAGACTCTCAGGGGCAAAGGTGGGAGCAGTGATCTGGGAATGAGATAGCAGGTTTAACTCGGGAAAGAGGTGCGGTTTGAGGACAAAGTGGTGACAGAGCGAGTAGCCCTGGTTCTAGGTCTGTCCTGAAGGAAAAACTGGTGGGATTTGCTGATGGATCAGAATGTTGGGTATGAGGAAGAAAAGAGAGGGGTCCAGGATCAGTGGTTAGGACAGCAGCGATGTCCAGTGGAACGCCCTGCCACAATGGAAATGTTCTAGGTCCTCGCCGGCCAGTGTGGCAGCCACTGGCCGCCGGCGGCCAGGAGGCATGCGAAGTGTGGCCAGTGCAACTGAGGAACCGAATCGTGTAACCTTTTATGTAACTTTGATAACTTAAATCTAAATCATCCCTCCTTTGTGACAACAGAAGTCACAGAGGCGTGTGTCACTCTCTTTAATATGGTAATAACCATGTATGGTGCCAGGTGGGTACTAGACTAATTGGGGAGGATCACTTTGTAAATTATATGTGTCTAGCCACTATGCTGTACACCTGAAACTAATGTAAAGTAATATTTATGTCAACTGCAACTGAAAATAAAGTTTAAAAATTAAAAATAATTTTAAAAAGTTTTTTTAATAAAAAGATGTTTCTCCGATGTTAAGCGATCAGCAGCGTGAAGAGGAATCCAGAAGGAAAACCAGGAGAGCAAGGCAGGTGGCATTTTGAAAGCCAAGAGACGAGGGCGTGTCAAGTGGAAGGGGCTGGTCTTAGAGCAGTTCACCCTCAGTAATGAGGGACGGTGGCCTGTGTGGGCACAGGTGACAATGAGTGGGAATCGTGGAGGTGGGGACTCTTAAAATTTTCTTCGTGTCACTTTTGTTTTCTCAGTGAGATACAGGGCAAGGTAGGGTGAGGCTGGGGGTTTGAGGGGAGACCGTGAGAGGTACCGTTCTCAGTAGAGGAGTAGGTGGACGAGGAACACATCCGCAGTGCCTAAGTGTCCACATGAAGGAGATGCTCCGTAAGTGTCTGAGGGGCTGAGAAATTCCACAATAGAAATTACACCCTCCCAACAGCCCTGACCCACGGGATTAATATTCCTGTTTTACCTGGAGGGGACCAAGGCTCGGAGGAAGGGAGGGTAGCTTGGCTAGTTTCCAACAGCTGGCACTAAAGACTGAACCAGGTTGTCCTCAACCCTGCAGCCCCTTCCATTCCCCCCCCCCAAAAAAAGAGGAGGGAGTCTCAGCAGAAAATAAATAAAAATCTTTATTATATCCTAATCACACAGTACAAATGGAAATTAAATAAGGGCCGGGGGGGGGGGAATGCAGGAGACCCAGAATAGCATTTGCAGACCCTTCTCCCTCTGCCCCTAAAAATCCACACCCTGATCAATAAATACCCGTTCCCCAGGGATCCAGAAGTCCCAGCCCCAAAACAGTCCAGACTGAAGAATCTTCGGTCGACCCCTCCCCGCCCTTCACTCCACAGAGGCGGCAGACTGTGGTCCATAGCGTCGCCCGGCCAGTCTGTGCCTCCTGGGGTCCGGTAGGGAAGACCTCTGGGCTGGCCGCCGTGTGCGCGCACTCACACCTGCACACGGTAGCCCCCCGCCCGCCGCCGGCAGAGCCTCCGCACGCCCACCCAGTAGAGCGTGAGCATGAGCGCCCAGTACGCCGCGTAGGCGCCCGCGCCGGCGGCCAGGTGCCGCGCCTCAGCGGCCCGCGCAGGGCTGCTCCAGTCCGCGCGGGCCTCCTGCGCCACGCTGCGCACCAGGCCGCCGAACAGCAGCAAAGCCCAGAGGGCCAGGGGCAGCAGCGGCACGTAGTTGGCGGCCAGCTTCCGCCGGCCCGACGTGCCCCAGCCACTCTGGTTCATGGTGACCAGCGCCAGGAACTTGGCGGGCAGCAGGCCCCCCATGTAGAGCGGCGCGTACAGCGACAGCAGCAGCATGCGCGCGCCGCCCCGCAGCCAGGCCGCGAAGGCCGCCTTGGCCAGCGCGACGCCCTGCACGCACAGCAGCACCCACAGCAGCGCCCAGGGGCGGCCGGCGTAGAACAGCCGCAGCACCGTGGCCGCCACGAAGAAGGGGAAGAGGCCCGAGACCACCGCCTCGTAGGTCATCCACACGTGGTGCCGGTGCCACCACAGCGCGTTGTACAGCCACTCGCGGAAGTACGACTTGGACCAGCGCGTCTGCTGGCTGAGCCAGCGCAGGAAGGACGCCGGGGTCTCCGAGTAGCAGCGCGACCGGGAGGTGTACCTGGACAGGTGGGAGGAGGGAGACCTCAGCACGGCGCTCTCTGGGGCCCGGACAGGAAGCCAGACCTCGCCACCGCCGGTGGCCCCTGGGCAAGGTTTCTGAACCTCTCTGAGCCTCGGTGTTACCGTATTTAAAATGCGGTTAAATGATGACGGTTCCTATCTAACGGGGCATCGTAAGGGCCGAATGAGGACTAAATGTCCAGTGCTCAGGACCGGTGTGTATAGTCCTTGCTCAGTAAATGTCAGCGGCTACTGCTGTTTTTACAGTGACTAATATTACTGTTGTCATTAGTAATATCATTACGGCCACTGACACCATTACTAATACCATCACTATGCTATGACGAATACTCTGGCGCTTACTGTTATTGGCAGGCCGGGCCGTGAGGAATAGCCAGGCGTGGTTCCTACCTTGGATAGCCCATGTGTTAGAGTTTCTCAAGGGAACCCATAAACCTCCCTTCCTGTGGCCCCTGCAGACATCGCTAATCAATCCAGCCACTCCGACACAAGGCTGGAACCCCTCTGGGGGACTGTTATCAGATGGCGGCCAGCAGTCGGTTCGTTAGCAGGGGTCAAACTATTCTATCCCGTGTCACTGGCATCTGCAGTGGCCTCCCTGCTAACTCCTTTGCCCCCTCAGTCTGTACTCAAAATAGCTGGGATCCTGTTACAACCACATGTCACCTCTCTTGCTCAGACCTGGCCTATGGCACTCTCCTCTTAGTTCAGAGTTCTTGCCCTGGCCCGCCAGTCTTTCATGAGTGAACCCCTGTTGACTCTCCCGACACACTCTCCCTCGCTTTCGCTCCAGCAGCACTATTTTCAGCCTCCATTCCCGTCTTTCCTCTGGCGCCCTATTTGGTACTTCATTCCCTACCCCTAAGCTTCCTATGCCCCTTCCTGGCTTTATTTCTCTCCACTGCATGTACCATTATTGACCATACTATACGTTCTACATGTCTCTTACTTATTATCTATCTCTGCAGTCCACATAAACATGAATTTGTGCCTCTTTTTTAACTGCGGCATCCCAGACCTTAAAACACTGTAGACACTTAATGACTATCTGTTAAGTGAGTCACTGAGTGCTTGGGTTTAGTTCACCCCAGGTTCTCTCTGGCCCTTTCGCTGGGTCTAGCTTTGTAGGAATCACTTTCCACTGAACTTCACCTGTGCTCACCCATACCCCCTTGAGTCTCACCGAATTACGTCTCTTCTTCCTGAAGCACTAACTAGAGTTTAGGTGCTGTCCTCCTCTCTCGATTGATTCTTCTTGCTTGCTCTCTCTCGCTGGTTAGATCTCACTCTATTTATCTCTTTCCCTTCCCATGTCACTTGGGGTAGTCTCTGCTATCCGAGTCATCTGTGATTTCCGTGGTAGAGCCATCTCGCCCATCTCATTTTGTATCTTCTAGGTGGAATTCCCCACCCTCACCTTGCCTCACCTGGTAGTGTCAACTGAGTCATGTGGTTCAATGCAAATGCTACCTCTACCCCTTATGATATCTTGCCTCGAACATCTCACTTGGAAGAGCCCATTGTTCTGCAAGGTATTTTGGGTTTGGAGACTTCCCAACACACACACGCACGCACTCATTGGGATACTCTTTGGCCTCCACGCACACTCGATCAACTGGTCCCCTCAGCTTACTTGGTGGCATAGCCCATGCTCAGCATGCGGTTGGTGAGGTGCCGGTCATCCCCAAAAGTGCAGTGGGTGCCCAGGAACTTCTGGTTGTACCAGGCCTCGAGGAACTGCTGCAGGAGGTTGTTCCTGTATAGGCCTAGGTGGGGAAGAGGAGTGCAGGAGAGTGAGCCTCTGCTGTCGCCAGCAACATCCCCTCTTCTATCTCCATCCTCAGATCATCTCAATTCCAACCCCAGCCTTAACCATCTCCATCCCATTCTCAGCCCTACTGCTGATGACATCTCCAGCCCCAATCCTGTTCTCGAAATCCTTCCTCAACCCCACACCCATCCCAAACCTGCCACAGTCCTGTCCCTGAATCATGCCCACCCCAACCCCATCCCCAATCCCATATCCACTCTCAGCCCCATCCCCTACTCACGCTCATCCAAAAACCCATCTGCGACCCCAAATGTGGCCACAACCCTGACCTTGACTCCAAACCCACCTCAGCCCCTTCTCCAAATTCTACCCCAGCCCCAGCCACACTGTTTCTCCAACCCATTCTCAACACTAAACACCATCCTCCCCCCAAACTTCCTATCTTCCCCTGTCCCCAGTGTCTGCCCCAGCCCCATCTTTGCCTGAGATCTCAGTCACATCCTCAACACATCCTGGCTCCCTTATCCCTCTCGCCATCCATGCGCAGCCCACCCATACCCTACCCCTGCTCACCTAGGGGGCCGCTGATGCAGGACACACAGTGGAAGTAGCTCTGACAAGCCCGCTCCACATTGAAGGCCACCCAGTACCGCAGGCTGCTCAGGAAGCTGACCCAGGAGTCCAGAGGGTTCAGGATCCGCACATCCCCCCCAACAGCTCCTACCCAGGGGTCCTCATCCAGCACCCGCACCAGCTCCAGCAGTGCCATAGGGTCCAGCCTCGTGTCTGAATCACAGACCTGTGGGATAAGAAGGGGCCAGGACCAGGTCAGTTCCTGAATGCGGCTTGGTGCTTGAGGGGGAGGTACCTGGGGGTGGAGAGCAACATGACACTGCAACCAGTATGAACATAACCTTGAATTTTTTAGTCATTTTCAATGTCTAATCACATTTCAAGATGATCCCCACCCTCGCAAGACATGTGCTCTTGTATAATACCCCCCTGTAATGTGTGAGCAAGGTCTGTAACCTTCTTATAACCAACAGAATATGACAAAAGTGATAGGATATAACTCCCATGATTATATTATGTTAAATGGAAATGGTGAAGATGTTTTGCTATGTAACTAAGGTCCCTAATCTCTTGACTGTCAATCAAAGGGAGATTATTCCCGGGTGGGCCTGACCTAATCAGATGAGCTCTTTGGAAGAGGGTTTAGAAGTCAGAGACTTTCTGTTGCTATGCTTAAACAGGCAAACTACCATGAGTTCTATGACTGCAAAAAAAAAAAAAAATCTGCCAACAAAGGTGTGAGCTTAGAAGAGGCCACTGAGCCTTAGGTAAGCACTAGCAGACACCAGGATTGCTGCCTGATGATACCCTGAACAGAGGAGCCAGTTAAGCTTTATCCAGACTCCTGACTCACAGAAACTACGAGACAACAGGTTTTGTTTCAAGCTGCCGGATGTGGGGTAATTCATCATACAGCCATAGAAAACTAATGCAATGCATCAGTGAATGAATATGGACACTGAATGGATAAATGACTAACTAAATGAATAAATGAAACTATATGCTGAATAGGTAGATATATGATGAAGAAATGAACAAAAGAACCTTGATATTGTATAAACAAAAATAAAGAAGGAACAGAATGAACAAAACTCTACGTTTAATGAATAAGCAAATGACTAAATGAACAACTGGTTTCCATGATAGATGGATGCATGAATGGATAGGTAAAGAATCCCTACATTGGATGAAGAAAGAAAGGAATCTCTACGTTGAATGGATGAATAAATAAAGGAATGAATGATCTCTTATTGAATAGGTGGATAAATGAATGAGCGAAGGAAAGACTACACTGAAGGAGGGAAGGGATGGAGGGAGAGAGAAAGTCTATATTGAATGGATAAAGGATGTGAATATATTGGATCGATGGATGGATGGATGGATGGATGGATGGGGGAATGAATCAGTGAAGGAAGGAGTGCATCAAATGGATGAAGAAAAGAAGAAACGAATGAATGTCTGCAATGAATAGATAAACGAATGAATAAAATGAATGAATGACCTCTACATTGGACGGATAGATAGATGGGTGTATGAATGAAGTAGTGAAGGAAAGAATCTCTACACTGCATGGAGGAATGGATAAAGGCATGAATGATCTCTTATTGAATAGGTAGATAAATGAACGAGTGAAGGAAGGAAGGGAAGGAGGGAGAGAAATTCTATATTGAATGGATGAGCCAGTGAATACATTGGATGGATGGATGGATGGATGGATGGATGGATGGATGATGGATGAATGAGGGAATGAACCAGTGAAGGAAGGAGTGCATCAAAGGAATGAAGAACGGAAGAAAAGAATGAATGTCTACAATGGGTAAACGAATGAATAAAACGAATGAATGAATGACTTCTACACTGGACGGATAGACAGAGGGGTGCATGAACGAATGAGTGAAGGAAAGCGTCTACACTGAACGGGGGAATGGAGAAAGGAAGGAGAGGAGAAGCTCGTCTGGATCTGCGCCGCCCGAAGGCCGGGCGGGAGGAGGGGCTGGGGCGCGAGGGGCGCCGGGCTCTCACCTGCACGTAGTCCACCGAGTCGCCGAGAGCCTTGAAGGCGGTGTACATGACCTCGCGCTTGCCGCCCCAGCGCTGCGCCACGCACACGCATCTGCGCGTCCTCACCAGCGCCTCGACCGCCAGGCGCCCGGGGTCCTCGGCCTCCACCTCGCGGTAGGCGCCGGCACCCGCCGCGCCCGCCGCCGCGGGCTCCCAGGGCTGGTGGTAGTTGCCGTCCCACACGTAGGTGGCGGGGTCGTCGTCGGCGAAGACCTCGCGGAACATGTCCACCATGTACAGGTCCTCGGCGCGGTTGCCGTCCACCACCATGAGCACGCGCAGCCGCGCGCGCGGGTACAGCAGGGCGCGCGCCGACGCCAGGCACTGGCGCAGGTACGCGGGGTCCTCCTGGTACGCGGAGATGGTCAGCGCCACGCTGCGCGCCGCGGCCGCGGCCGGGGGCCCGCGCGCCGCCGCCCGCCGCGCCGCCGCCGCCGTCCGCCGGTGCTCCAGGTACGCGAAGACGCTCTGCGCCACCAGGTGCGCGGACAGGAAGGCGCCGTACAGGCCGAAGGCCAGGAGGCCGTGGCGATCGGAGGCCAGCGGCACGCCCGCCGCGTAGGCCCAGCTCATGAGGCCGAGGATGAGCAGCGCGAAGGCGATGGTCAGCGCCCGGCGGGCCAGGCCGGGGCAGGGGCCGGCTGCGCGGCCGGGCTTGGGCGCGTCCTGCTGCGGGCGGAGACGGGAGATGGCAACATAAGTAAATATCTAATACTCCTCCCCCGGGAGGAGAAGGCCGCCGCGGTGTGTTCCTCGCCCCCCCCAGAATCAGTGACGTCCCATTTCTGTAGAGAACCCCCACCCCACCGCTGAGTCCTGCAGCGTTATTTTTATTCGTTAAAATAATCGTGGCAAAGTTATCAAGGCGGAATGTCTGATTATATTGATTCTAATGCTTTTTTGTTTTTTGTGGGGTTTTTTTTTTTTCACATTTTTAACAGCTCTTAAACCCACGAGGGGCACACTCAGTGGAGTGTCACAGTTTAATTAACAGGCGTTCCCGCCCTTTCTCAGTGGCGCGTAAAATAAGGACCCATCTCACGAGCAAAAGTTTCTTAATGCTGAGAGATGATGATGATGATGATAATAATAATAATAATAATAATAATAATGATAATATACTGTACATCTAGAAGAACAGTGTGATATGGTGTGTACCAGGCGCCGCGCTCAGCCTTTAATAGGAGCCGGCTTATTTTAATTCTCACAACAGGTACTATTGTTACCGCCCTCATTTTACAGGTGAGGCAACTGAGTCACACAGGTGCAGCAGCCTGCCCGTCGTCACACCTGGAAAGCACAGGCGCCAGGATTTGAACCCTAAGAATGGCTAATCCACAGCCTTACCTACTGGGTTTATTCCTCCGCAGAGCCCTGGGGGACATAATGTTTATTGCCACCATACTGATGGCAAAACAGGACCCGAGGAGCCAGGAGGAATAGCTCGCTCAAAGTCACAAAGCTCACTTCCCAAAGATGTGGCCTGGTTCTCCTTTTCTCCTGGCCAGGTGCCCAGCAGGTGAGGCTGGAAGAGGCCACAGCAGAGGGGAGGGGCGCCTGCTTCTTCTCATCTTTAAACTGGGGCTTTAGCCCCTTCCACTGCCAAGCGGCGCTCTACGTGAGGTCAGGACTGTTACTCTCACCCGTTACAGACAAGGAAACCGAGGCAGGCAGGGGTGTGTCCCCTTGCCCAAGGTCCCTCAGGCAGCCTGGCTCCATTGTCGTCCTCTATGCTAAAACGCCCTCCTGTGTCACCAGTCCCTACCTCACGTGGGCTTATTATGAGTTAAATGAGTCATTAAGATGTAGAGTATTGCTGTCCAAAACAGAAGTCACCCGTCACATGTGAGCCCTTGGAATGCAGCCAGCATGACTGAAGGACTGAAGTTTTAAATTTATTTAAACTAATTTAAATTTAAAAACTGATACTCAAGTGAGCTATTGGGAAGCTTACGCGCGTTTGGACCAGTAGGATCTGTGTTCTTTTTCCACTGTAAACGAACTTTAAATACAGACCACGTCCACTGAAAATATAGCATCTGAGTTAGACGTGCTACACACCTGGTTTTGAAGCCTGAGTGTGAAAAAAGGAAGTGAAATGTCTCCTTAATATTTTTGTATTGATTACGTACGGAAACGATAATATTTTTGGTAGCACACTATATAACCACGGCCCAACGCCTGCCGCCTCGTTTGCTATGGTCTGCACGTTAAAACTCGTGTTTACATTTTTAAATGGTTGGAAAAAGTTCAAAGAAGAAGAATATTTTGTGGCACGTGAAAATTATATGAAATTCAAATTTCAGCGTCCTCAAATTGAGTTTTATTGGCATACAGCCAAACTCATCTGTTACATATTGTCTGTGGCTGATTTCACACTATGCCAAAGTTTAAGCCTCAAATATTCACTATCAGGCCATGTATAGAAAACATTTGTCGACCCCTGGTATATTGGGTTAATTAAAATATATCATTAAAATTAAATTCACCCGTTTCTGCTTACTTTCCGTAGTGTGCCTCCTAGAAAATTCGAAATCATGTCTATAGTTCATGTTAGGTTTCTGTAGAGAAGGTGGAGCTATTAGCCCGACGCTAGTAATCGCTCAATATTATCAATTACTATCATTTCTTCTGGGGTCCTCCTGCTCTGTCCCTTTGTCCCACACGAAGCCCTGCCTGAGTTTCTGGCGGTGGCCCAATTCATGCTGGGGATCCCAGACACGGGTGGGCGTTTGTAGGATTTAACGCCAACCACACGCACGAGCACACGTGTATCGGCTGTGGACACCCCTGCCACATATACTCACATGTGACAAGGGGCACACAGAGTGTGCCCACTTAGGAAAACACTCATGTCCCAGAAGATGACCCAGACATCTGTTCTAAAGGAGAACTTAAAGCAGAGACCCCCAGTGACAGCCACATAAGTTAGCTTGGGGACATAAGCTCTTTGCCCTTCGTCAGTAGAAAGGAGTAGCACTGGGAGTGAGGAGTGGCCCATGTGACAACAGAGAGGCAGACACCCACCCTTGCATCTGGAACTAACGGACAGAGTTTCAGAAGAAATAGTAACAGTAGAGCTTGAACCATATGAAATTGCCACTTTTACAAGTCAAAAGTGACCAAGTAGCAATTTCATGTAGTTCACCTTAAACAAAACACAACAATAGAAATTTGTACCCACGTGTCAAGCAAATACAGATGTCTCTCTCCCTCTTTCGCTTCCTCGCTCTCAGTTATTCCCTCGCCACCCCCCCACCTTCCCACACACAGACATTCACAGATTTAAAGCAACATGGACATACCGAGTGTCACATGCATATAGGTGAGATGTCCACCCACATACAGACAGGGCCCGCACACTCAGCCTCACATGGCCACTGTCCCACACAGAAGGTTGCTGTCACACACCTGAGCTCACACACGAAATTTTGAGAACAGGCGGTTCCCCCACACACGTGGACACACACATGACAGCGGGCCTCGCTGTGGCCGCAGCCCCACACTCTCTCACACACACCTGTCTCATCGCGGTGGGTCCAGGCTGAGCTGTCTCTCCTGCTGCTCTCCAAGTCTCTCTGTGGCCTGAGAGAGCTGTGGGGGGCGTCATTTGAAGACCAGCTGAGGCGGGGGCGGAAGGAGGGGCTGACGTCAGGGCTGAGCTGGGCCAGGGGCTCTGAGGTCACGGCCCAGCCGGGCAGCTCCACCCACTTCCCGCCACTAACCCCCACCCCCTGCGCCCAGATGGGCCTCCCTTCCCAGCCCCCCATCCTCACTGCCCTCCCCTCTCCTCCCAGTTCTCCCCATCACACCCTTTCTCTCCCCTTTTTTCTCAGCTCTCTTGTCCCCTATCCCTGTATTTCGTTATTTCGTTCCATCCCCATTTCTCCCCCTCTCTGTATCTCTCCCCATCTCTCCCAGTCTCCCTTCTCTGTCCTTCCTCTCTCTCTCTCTCTCTCTCTCTCTCTCTCTCTCTCTCTCTCTCTCTGTCTCCCCTCCCCACCATGTGTCTCTCTCTGTGCATTTCTCTCCATCCCTTTCTGTCTCCCCACCTCTCTCTCTCTCCCCATCTCTCTCCCATTTCTCCTTCCTCATCTCTCCCTTACTTCTCTCCTCCCCATCATCTCCCCGCACCTCACACCTCCCACCCTCCCACCCCCCATCCCCAGCTTTCTTCTCCTCCCCCCTTCTCAGCCATGACAGTTGCTTTACACACTGCCCCTCCCTTCCTAGCCCCAGCATCCTTCCTGGGTTGGGGCCCCCAGGAATTGTCTTGGGAACTGGCAGATGGAATAAAGTGCACACACATGCGTGACTGTGGGTGTGACTGTGCGTGCGCTGGCTTTTGAGGCACGGCTGTCTGGAACCGGAGCTGTGAGTGTCCAGCATCTGACTGATGGGTTCCCGTGTGTGTGTGTGTGTGCATGTGTGCATGTGTCTGTGTCTGTGTGTGCACCAGGGGCTGCGGAAGGGGCTGGGACACCGGAATTTGTCTCCCCAGGGGCTCAGGGGTAAGCTCAGAGTTGTTGGTCCGCTGCCCCAGGGAAGTTCCTGGGAAGCTGAGCCAGAGTAAAGGTGAGAGCAGCCTCTCTCTGAGACCAAAGAGACGAGGGTCCTGGGCGTCTGAGCCCCCAGCCCCTCAGAACCAGGGGACTCCGTGATAAATGTCATTGTGCCAAAAAATCTCTGTATGCGATTCTTTCTCTCTGCTCCTCTCACTATGAGCTGATGTCTGTCTGTCTCCTTGTGCCTGTGACTGATTCTTTATCCCTATCCAATCCCGTCTCCTCTCTGCCTCTGTTCTCCGAGTCTGTCCCTTGTCTCTGTGTCCCTGATCTCTCTCTCTCTCTCTCTCTCTCTCTCTCTCTCTCTCTCTCTCTCTCTCTCTCTGTCCATCTGTCTGTCTGGTTCTCTTTCTCTGTGCATTCCTGTCTCTCTTCATGCCTCCCCATCTCTCTCTATTTCCATTTCTACCTGCTTCCATCTGGGTTTGTTTCTGCGTAGCTAAATTTCTGACTCTTAGTCCTCCTGACTTTCTTATTCTGTCCTTCTTTCCGAGTGTCTCTCCCTTACCTTCTCATCCTTCCTCTCTCTCTCCTCCTCTCTCTCTCTCTTTGTGTTTCTCTGCCTTTGTCCCTCTTTATATATTTTTATCTCTTACTCTCTGAATAACTGTAGCCCTATCTCTTTTTCTTTTCTGTCTCCCAGTTTTTGTTTCTCTCTGTTCTTCTCAGTGGCTGTTTGCTTCTCCTTTCCCTGCCTGTATCTATCTATCTATCTATCTATCTATTGACTGATCCATCGAGCTTGGCCTCTATCCTCCCTCCGTCTCTCTGCATCTCCGTGCATGTCTTTCTGAGGTGCTTTCCCTGTATTTCTCTGTCTCTGACTCTCTCTCTCTCCTTCACTGTTGCTCTCTGTTTTTCTGTCTCTAAGTCCTTTCTCCCTGCTGTTCCATCGCGCCCAGCCTGTCCTGGAGCTGTCCCCCACAAGGTGCCAAACCCTCACGTCCCGAGTTTCCCTGGAAGGCAGGATGGAGAGGGGCAGTACCCCGTGGGGCCTTTGCCTGAGCCTGGCTGTCAGGGGGAAGCACGCCAGTTCAGGGTCCAGCGGAGGGGAGCCCGCCCACAGCACCAGAGGCAGGGCGTGCCTGTGCTGACGCGGGTGCCGGGAGCCTGGGCCGCCGCCTGGTGTCTGGCTATGTCAGGATGATGGGTCCTCCGGTGGGAGCTGAGCCCAGAGCAGGCAGGGAGGGTGATTCCTCTACCCTGGGGGCGGGGGCAGTCTAGGCTCCACTCAGAAACTGGGCATTTGGCTGCCCAGCCCCCACCCCACCCTACCAGGGTGGAGCAACTGTATAAAACCAGATGTTTCTAAAACCAGAACGTAGATGAGTGTGGAGAGACCAGGACTTTAAACCCCAACAGTTCCTTTCTCTAGTATCCAGGAGTCCAGGCCCCCAGCCCCTCACCCCTCAGACCCAGGGGTCTGGGCCCCCAGCCTCTCCTTCACACCAGGGGTCCAGTCTCCCAGAATCCCTTGCAGGGAGTGATAACCAAAGCTGGAAGCAGCCAGGACAGGGCTGAAAGCCAAGGACAGATGAAACCGGGCCCTTCCACAAGAGGCAGAGACTACTCATGGCAGGACCACCTCCTGCTCTCCTTGCTCACAACCGTCTCTCTCCCAGAACCCTCCTCCACTCCCATGGGGGCTAACCTCCATCCCAACCTGAGTCCTTCCAAGGGGCCCTTCCAAGACTTCTGTCATCATCAGAAAACCTCAGAGTGTGGTTTCCAGACCACGAGTGCAGGAGTGAAGAGTGGGGAGATGATAAGGCAGACATGGAGGAGAGGCAGAGTAGAGAACATTCTTTTACTGCAGGGATATCTGCCCTGCTGGCCTGCCAAGCTCTCAGCTGAGCGATGCCCGGCACCCAGATGACTCAAACCTGGGCCCTTCGGGAGATGCCAGTCTGATGGAGGAGACAGCTGTACAAACAGAGGGCCACAGGCCAGTTCGAGGATGCACGGATCCAGCCAGAGACTCCTAGAGGGCTTCCTGGAGGAGGCGATGTGCAGGAGGAGTTAGCCAGGTGGCAGTGGGGCTGGATGTTGGACGGTGGAGTGGGCGGAGCATCCAAGGCCAGGAGTGCCCTGGTCAGTCAATCAGAAACGGGCAGGTTGAAGTCGTGGGAGCCTAAGTGAGGAAACACGGGGGGCGGGTGAGTACATAGCCCCCGGTGCAGGGATTCGAATGCCAGATTCAGGTCAGGGCTTTGTCCTGGAGGGCGCTAGGGAGCCCTGGGAGCAGGAGAGTGGCAGGGGCAGCTCTGGGCACCAGCGAGGGACGTGCTGGACAGACAGACTGAGGGCGGCTGGCCAGGTGTCTGGGTGGCAGGTCACATGGGGTCGCTTGTAGGCGAGCATGCAGGCGGGAGCTGCGTGCCTGGGGGAGTGATCGGGGTGAGGCCCGCGAAGCGAGGCTGGGCAGAGGTCCAAGCGACAACCCGGAGGAGCCAGGAGACCCAGAGATGGGCGGCAGACACGCAGGCGGACTCGGCCTGTCACCGAGGTGTTCTGACTACAGCCGCCTCATTTCGGGGAAGGACTGTCCCAATGACCTCTCGCCTCCTGGGGGACTGGGAGAGCAAGAGGCCCGGGGAAGTTAAGAAAGGTTGTTCTTCATCGAAGGCTTGAGTCCAGGCAGGGATTTCTCTGCCAGGTGCCCTGGGTGACCCGGAAGCACTTTGGGAGAAGCTAGATAGGGTGACGGAGAAGGGCAGGGAGAAGCTGCTTCCCCTGACCCCCCTGTTGAATAAGAAACTCTGCCCCAGCGGAGACCTCTAATCTCCTCTATCCCCTTCCACTTTTTTTTTTTCCATAGCATTTGTGGCCTTCCTACGTAAAGTACAACTTACCCATTTATTATCTTTTTTGTATAATGTGCTTCTCTCTTGCTACAATGCACGTCCTCCCCAGGCACCCAGGCAGCCATCTCTGCCTGTTTCATTCATGACTCTGTTTTCTCAGGGTCTGGACCGGTGCCTGGTACACAGTAGGTGCTTAATGCATAGGTGTTGAATGAATAAGTGATGTCAGGAAAAGTAGACAGAGAGGTAAAGAGGCAGAGGAGGAAAAGGAGATGGAGGAAGGTGGGGAGGAGGAGAGTGAGAGCCCAGCAGCTTGGATCCTCCCCAACCTGAGCCTACCCAGCAGCTCTGCATCCACCCCCACCCCCCAGGGGCCAGTCCTGAGAGGGAAGAGCTAAGAACCCCAGAGACGTGGAACCGAGGGAGAAAAGATCCCGAGTCTGGAAGCCAACGGTCCCTGGACTTCCAGGAACTCAGAGGCTTGGCCCCCTGAGCGCTCAGTGGATCCCTGGACCGCTGAAGTCACACAGGCCACTCCTCCCACACCCCCACGTCCTGGAAAACACCGAGGCCTCAGAGATTCTGCCAAAATCCTGGGAAGGAGGGAGGTGGTGGTGATGGCGCGCCGAACTGCCTCTGCGGGGCGGAGGGGACCTCTGGGCTGGGAGAAGGAGGGGAGGGTCCTGTCTGCCCACAGCCCTGTCCCAACAGCTGAAGACACAGCCACCGCCTCCTCTACTGCTCCTGCCTGCTCCCCGGAGGTAAACAGAGAAAGAGCCAGAGAGAGGGAGAGGAAGAGAGACCCCTTTCTTAGGCAGCTCTGTCCTCTCCCAGGGAAGCAAGACAGGAGGGGTCTCATTTTCCAGAGGTCTGGAAAGAAAAGTTTCCTGGCCACTGTGAGGCAGGAAGGGGACTGCAGCCCAGGATAGGAAGGTCACTGAGAGAGGAGGGGCTGGCACCCGGACTGCTGGGTCTGAGGGAGGAGGCTGGAGACTGGACTCGGGGCCTGAGGGATGAGGCATCTGGGGTCTTCACTGCTGCATGTCGAAGGGGAGGCCCAGCCCCTTGAGTCCATCACCTTCTGAGCTCTGACAGAGAATTTTGCAGACCCAGATTTCTCTAGCACACGTGGCTTGGCTCTGTGCCTCCCCTACTCCCTTCTCGAGGTTCCGTGGTTCACCTTGCGTCCTGTATCTGTTATAGAGCAAGTTTCCCAGTGAGCACTGACACAGAAGCCAGATAGCCGAATCAAAAAAACTTTATTACAGATTCGAATCCGGGCTCAAACCTCCACTGTCGCAGCAGTGATAGAGGCAAGAGCCCCGAACCTAGTTTTTGTTACCCTTATATACCCCCTTATCCTCCCCGGTTGCCCCCCCTTCCCGATTACTCACAGGTCCCCCCTCCCCGATTTCTCACAGGTCCCCCCTCCCCGATTCCCACAGGTACGAAGGCTGTTTGTCTAAGCGGAAGTTTCTCATGGCTTGTCTGCCTTTGCAATCTATCTATTTGACAGCGTTAAGCAGGATGCAGTTAACCTGTTCTGGGAACTGGCCTATGCAGCTGGGTCTCAGGTCTATATGCTCTATAAATGCTTCTACTTTATTGTTTGCACTGAAAATTGATTATTACAGTATCGGCCTGGCCTCGACCGAGGCCTGAAGAGGCTCCCTGGGAGGCACACAACAGTCTGGGTCAGAAGAAGGATGAGACGTTGGGGCGCGGGAGGAACGCGGTGGTCCTGGGGAGGAGCTGGTTACGTGCGTGTTCTTCGTTCGCCTCAGCCTCTCTTTCCTCATCTGTAAAATGGGACTATCAAATTGTCCCTCACGGGGAGCCCTTCAGATTAGGAGTGTCTGCCTGGTACACTGGAATTTGAGGTGAGTGTTAGCTGTTCTTGAAGTGACACCAGCTGAGTGTCTCCACAACTGACTGAGGTGGCAACAGGGGGACCCTTGGTGGTGGCCATGTACGTATATACTGATGGCAAGCCCTGGGCTACCCACTTCATATTCAGTTATCTATGACCAAAAAGATCTCTCAGATAGTATAGTTGCCTTTTTAAAGAAATCTGAGGTTTTAAAAAGTGACTTGTCTAAGGTCATGCAAGTAGTGACAGAGCCAGGATTTGAACATGGCGCTTACAGAACCCTAAGCACATGTGATTTCCACACTGCAGTATGCCAGCAAAATGTTTAACCACCAGCTCTCCCTAGGTAAACGAGGTCTGTATGGAAACACGTATGTTTATGATAATAAATATATTATTTAATATAAATAAACATTGAGATCGCATCGCTGGTGTTGCTTCCGTGGGTATATGGGTGCGTGGGGGGTGGGGACGGACACAGGTCTCTACCATGTCAGAGTCCCAGAAATCACCGTCCCTGGCTTCCTCTGAGACTTGGGAGACCGAGGCTATCTCTAGCCCATGGAAATAATATCAGTGATGGAGAGAATTTGTCACTGGCAGCTTCTCTGCCTCAGGCACTGTGTAAGTGCTTCAGGTTACCGACCATTGTGCTGAGAATACAGCTATTCCTGTCTGTGTTTTCCCAGCCTCCCTCCGTGTCTCCAGATGTGTGGATGGGGGTGCCAGCGAGGAAGGACAAGGAATGACTTTCACTGTCGCTTCTGAGTCAACTCACCCCACTTCATCTGTTCGGCTGCAGAAAATTCTGAAACTTACCCTTTACCTCCTCTGTGCCAGGAAAGTACTGCCTCCTCCTCTCTTCTTCTCTTCTCTGTCCCTGTCCCTCCTTTCTCTCTTTCTTTCTCCTTCCCTTCATCCTTTTCCTCTTAATAAAATTCTTACTGAAGTATAACATGCACACAGAACATTGCACATATCATAAATGTCACATTGACAAATATTCCCAAGGTTAACACACCTGTGTAACCAGCACCCAGGTCAAGAACAGCCCAACCTACCCCCTTCCGGTCACCTACACACTTGCACATGCACACACACACACACACACACACACACACACACGGATAAGCACTGTCTGACCCCAGTCGGCACTATTCCCCTGTGTTTACACATCCTGTAAGTGCAATCGCACAGCGCTTTTGCACCTGGCTTCTTTCACTCGCCATCATGTCCGCAAGATTCCGCCATGTTGTGCGGTGCATGTCATGCTCACTTCTCCTCCTTCCTGTAGAGTAGCCTTGAGCTGTGTGAATACACCCTGTCTCTTTTCACCGTGCAGACAACGCTCTGCAAGAGGGACTGCTAACAGACCCATTTCACAAATGAGAAGACAGAGGCTCAAAGAGATGAAGTCCTCGGTGCCAGGAGTCTGGGTACCTAGCTCTCCTGCTTCGTCACCCAAGAGCTGAGGGACTCAGTTCTCTACCCTCATGGATCTGTGTCCTGACCTGGGCAAAGCTTCCCAAGCCTCAGTGGCTTCCAGAGCAGCAGAACCAAGGGGCGAGAAGGGGAAGAACAGTAGTTCCCCCGTCACCTGCAGCTTCCCCTTCTGTGGTTTCAGTTACCCAAGGTCACCCGGGGCCTGAAAATATTAAGTGGAAAGTTGCAGAAGTAAACAGCTTTTAAGTTTTCAATTCCACACAATTCTGACCGGCTTCGTGAAATCTCATGCCATCTCATGCCATCCCACTGGAATGTGAACCATCTCATTGTCCAGCATCTCCTGGCTGCATATACTACCTGCCCATCCGTCACTTAGCTGGCTCAATTATTAGGTTGACTGTCACTTGTGTTCAAGTCACGCTTATTTTACTTAACTGGCCCCAAAGCCATTCACATAATTTTACTACAGTCTGCTCTTGTGTTTGTACCAGTTTGTTATTGTTGTTAATCTCTTGCTGTGCCTAATTTATAAATTAAACTTTATCATAAGTAGGTATACATAGGAGAAATCATAGCATACATAGGCTTCAGCAACATCTTCAGTTTCAGGCATCCACTGGGGGTCTTTGAACATATCCCCCATGGACGAGGGAGGACGGCTGTAGTTCTGGGGCTGCTTGAGTAACAGGAACCAGTGTCCTTCCCGATCCGGGGTCCCTAACCTGTAAGCTCTCTGAACCCCATCCTGTCAGGCTTTTAAGGAGGCTTCATTACATAGGCGTGATTGATTAAATTGTTATTGGTGACTGAACTTAATCTGCAGCCTATCCTCCCTCCCCGGGGGGCAGGGGCTGGGACTGAAAGTTCCAACCCTCCAGTCACAGAGTTGATTTCTCTGGTAACCAGCTCCCATCCTTAGGTGCTTTCCAAAAGTCACCTCATTAAATAACAAAGGATACCTTTATCACTCTAGTCATAGGCAATTTCAAGAGTTTTAGGAGCTCTGTGCCAGATGCTTCCACAATTGCTAACATAAAAGCCACCTACCAGGCACATTGCTTAGCTAAAGAAGATAAGGTTCTTGCCTTCCAAGAGAAAATACCAGGCAAAAGATGTAGAGAGAAAACAGGCACTCCATCAAAAACTTGCACAGAGAGATGTCTATAATAGCATTCTTCACAATAGCCAGAAAGTGAAAACAACCAAAATGTTCATCAACAGATAAATGGAAAAACAAAACGTGGTCCATTCATAAAGTGGAATATTACTCAGCCATTAAAAAGAATGACATACTAATACGTGCTACAGTGTGGATGAACCTTGAAAAGCAAAAGAAGCCACACACAAAAGGTCTCAATTAGATAAAATGTCCAGAATAAGGGAATTCACAGAGACAGGAAGCAGATTTGTGGTTGCTGGGGGCTGGGGACTGAAGAGTTATTGCTCAAGGGGGACAGAATTTCTGTTTGGGGTGATAAAAAAGTTCTAGAGATGGACAGTGGTGACGATTGCACAACAATGTGAATGTACTTAATGCCACTGAATTACATACTTACAATGGTTAAAACAGTAAATTCTTATTTGTTTGTTGCTTTTAGTTTTATGACTTTGCGCGGTGAACACAGAATGCAATATTATAGAATTGTACACTTGAAACTTACATAATTTTATTAACCTACGTCACCCAGAATTTTTACCAAAAAGTAATTATTGTCCATTAATTCAAAAATGGTAAATTCTTTGTTATGTATATTTTACCACAATTTTTAAAAAGCGGAGAAGGAGGAGGAAAGTAAATATCAGAACCCTGATGGGAGACAGGCAGAGTTCAGCTAAGACCATCTTCCTCCCATTACTCTCTGAGGCCTACAAGACATTCTACTTCTCCATCTCAGATTCTGCTCCCTTCTCTCTGAGGAGGCACGAAAGCCCCCTTTCCTCTGCAATAGTGAGAGGTCAGGTTTACTACTTGGTTAGTTTTCAAAGATAGGCAAAATGGATCAGTGAGTGATAACAATGTGTCATTACATCAAGTATTATTACATCTTGTGGATCCTGTGCTGGAGGGAGTCAGAGCAGGAGACCTCATATCCATTCCTGTCTCTGTGGTTATCTTGGCCAGATAGATGGGGTGGTCTTCTTCATCTTCCTTTCTGGTGTGTCCCTTCCTGTCAGTGCAGAATCATCCTTATTCATTGCATCAACCTTTTCAAATGATTGCTTTAGATATTCTTGAGGACAAACAAACAGTTCTCAGGGTGTCTGTGTGGTTGGATGGGGGTGGAAAAAACATTTATAAATATTGAGTAAAAGGTATATAGAGAAAACAGGCACTCCACTGGGTGGGCTCTGTTCCCTTGGAAATGAAGAAGAATGTGATAGTAATAATAGTCCAAATATGCACTAGCTGTGGGATTTTGTTAGTATGGGTCCTCAAAATACATGCCAGGCTCTTGCCGAGAGCTTATTTATCCTTCTAAATCTTGCATCAACCTTCTTCGAACATTTGTTGTAGGGATGAACTAGGTTAATATCTTAGAGCATGGGCAGTGATCGACACACAGTACATACTGAATAATGTTAGGTTTTCACTGTTATTTTGCAGATGAAGAAATTGAGACTTAAAGCATTCAAGTTAATTACTTAAAGTCACTGAAAATCTCAGGCTTGTCAAATACCTACAAAGGTCTCATTCTGCCCCAGCCTTGCCATATTGCTTCTACAGTCGAGGCGTTGAATGTAATAGCCACTCTCTGCATTTTTTGAGCACTTGAAATATGGCTAGTCCTATTTGAGATGGACCGTAAGAGTAAAACACTCACCATGTTTTGAAGACTTATGATGAAAATAAATAATGTGAACTAGCTTGTCAATAATTTTTATATTGACTACATTTGAAATGATTACAATTTGGCTATATAAGGTTAAGTAAAATATTTTATAAAAATTAAATTTGCCTGTTTCTTCTTACTTTTTCAAAGTGCCTCCCAGACAATTTAAAGTTACACACATGGCTCACATTTCTATTGAATTTTGCTGTCCTACAATCTGAAAAATAATTTGTAGGTGTTTTCCCACCTGCATCCAACCAACCACAGAGACAGCCTGAAGACAGTTTGTTCTCAAGAATCTCTAAGGCAATCATTTGAAAAGGTCGACGCAATGAATAATGGACGTTCTGCAAAGACAGAAGGAGAAACACCAGAAAGGAAAAAACTGCAATTGTGACTTCACCAAGACTTGAGGGTAAGAAAGAAAATCTGTGGCTGCACCCAACACCAATCATGATGGTTGCCATTTATTGAACCCCTTCTATAGGGCAGTCACTGTACCAAACCCTCACCTTTCTTGCCTCTGAATCTAAGAAGCTAGGAACTGGCTAAACATCATCACCAAGTGACAGAAGAAACTTGGGCTTTGAGAAAAGTGACTGGGCTATGGTTTAAGGTTGCAATTTTGAGAGGGGCAGAGCTGAGTCCTGCTGATGGGTCCTACACAGCATCCAGGTCCAGTCTCTTCTTGTGATGCATCACTACTCAGGAAGGCTACCGCTTCCCTATTACATTCACTTCCCCACGATCCATAATAACTATTTTGGCCCTTCTGCTCTGTCCTTAAAGGTCTGAACCTCCCCTCTCATCCCGCTCACAGCTGATACCCTTGCCTTATACTCCACCAAATCCACACTCCTGTATCCTCTGGCACCACTGTTCTCTGTCTTCACCTCCAGAAAACAAGGACCCCTGCCCAAGACCTACGTTCTACTTGTCCTCTGAACCCCACTCCCTCATTCTCTCAAGAACCTCCTTCCTTCACTTATATCCTCTCTTGCTGCATCAATATTTTCTCTCTACCCCGTCATTCTCATCAGCACCCCGATATGGTTTGGAACCTCTTCTCTTTAAAAAAAAAAATTGTGTCCTTCAACTCCATATCCTTCTTTAGCTTCTAACAAATTCCCTGGCTCTCATTCACAGCAAAACATCCTAAAAGAGGTGTGTATGTTTGCTGTACTCACTTCTTCATCTTGTATTTCTCTACAACTCACTCCAAAGAGTCTCTTCCCCACCATTCTACTGAGTGTGCCCTTGTTGAGGTCCCCAGGGGTATATGTGTCACCTGGACTCTCCATAAACTGTGGTCCTTGCTCTAGACAGTTATAAGTCCTGGTCTCTTGAGGACACTGACTCTGGCATTAATGGTCTCAGCAGAAGATACACGAAAGAGACCGGGGTGGGGGGCGGGCAAGTGAACTGAAACCAATTGAGTGACAAGAAACAAAGGCTCCTTGCGTGTTGGGAGCCGTTTTCAGGCTTGAGAGCCAAGCAGGATATTCGCACAGTAAAGCTAAGAAGTCTGCTGATACAAAAAGAACACCTGGAGATGGGAACAGAGAAGCTGATTGTTCCTTGGCCTTAAAGAAAGGGATGCGGAATGCCGAGATAGCATTAGGCTCCCAGTGTAACGTTAACAAGGTTATTGTGCATAACTAACATTTTTTGAGCTGTTTCCCATGCTTGCTAGGGTATATCAGGACGGTGCTAAATAAACTCGGTGCTGCAGCTTTGACTGTATGCCCTCCCGAGATCTTTTTCTCTTCTCTGTCTTTTTTCCTAACCCTCGCTCCCCCACTCAGGACTGTTCAACTCTGTCCGGCGGGTTCTGGCACTTGCACTTCTCAGGGGCCACAAAATACCAAGAATAGACCAACGTGGCACTTGTTTTCACAGCATTTGGGAAGTAGGCTGGGCCCTTTTAGAAATTCAAGTATCTGTTTTTCGTAATCTCAGTTATCTGTGGTATGCAAAAGTTCAACCTCTCGACTGCAAATTAGTGTAGCCACTATGGAAAACAGCATGGAGTTTCCGCAAAAAATTAAAAATAAAACTGCCTTAAAACTCAGCAATTCTACTTCTGAGTATTTATCTGAAAAAAAATCCAAAGCACCAATTCGAAAAGAAATATGCACCCCTACTGTTCACTGAAGCACTGTTTACAAACAGCCAAGATATGGAAGCAACCTAAGTACCTGTCAATAGACAACTGGATAAAGAGGAGGCAGTATATACAATGGAATATTATTCAGCCATAGAAAGTAGACTCAAATCTTGCCATTTGCGACAACACAAATGGACCTAGAGGGTATTATACTAAGTGAATTAAGTCAGACAGAGAAAGACAATATGATATGATTTCATTTATATGTGGAATCTAAAGAACAAAATATAAATAAGCAAACAAAATAGAAACGGATCGATAGTTGCCAGATGGGAGGGGTGAGGGGGGCTGGGTGAAAAAAGGGGACAAGATTAAGAAGAACAAATTGGTAGTTACAAAATAGTCACGAGGATACAAAGCACAGCATATGGAATATAGTCCATAATATTGTAATAACTATGGATGGTGCCAGGAAGGTAGGTACTAACTAATCAGGGGATCGCTTCATAAATTATATAAATGTCTAACCACTATGCTGTACACCTGAAACTAATATAAAATATTGAATGCCAACTTTAGAAATTAATTAATTAAAATAGAATTAAAAATAGTTCAATCCTCTCAACATCAAGGGTCAAAGAATCTGGGCGCCCAGGACCCTTTTCTCTCAATAAACCAGGATAAGTAAAGGAGCAAGTACTAAAGTGAAGAGAATCAGAAGTAAGCAGTGAAAGGCATAGATGATGGTGAGAGAGAAAGGAACCAGAAATGCACAGAGAGAACTCTCAGATGGGAGGCAGAGAAGGTGAGACAGTTGAACAAGACAGAGCACTCCCCACCTCCAATGCTTTCCATGGTTAGTCCCATAATTCTCTGCTCCTGTGGAAGCTCACTGGTAAGCTTCTAGCCCAAAGAGATGGTGGTCTCACTAAAATAACAAGGGATATATGGAATTATAAGAAAACAGAGATAGAGGTAAGGACAGTCATCCTAAAAACATATTGCCAAGGCTTTGTACCAGTTAAGATGCTTTCAATTACAGGTAATTTACAATTTACAATTACACCTAACAATGACTTAAACTGAGACAATATTTGCGTTTTACAAGAATTTTGGAGACAGGTAGTGCCAGGTTAGATTCTGTCTGAATAATATCATCAGGAACCATGTTCATTTTAACCATTCCACTTTATAATCCTCAATATGGTGGATTTCTTCCTGGAGATTGCCACCTCATGGCTGCAAGATAGCTGCCATAACTCCTGACTTCACACTACAGCATCAAGCCAGGAGAATATGGATAAAATAGGGATGCGCTGGAAATTTTAAATCAGAAGTGAGATATGCTCAGATTTATATTTTATAAAGATGGCCTTGGGGTCATATATAAAAGACCAATTTTAGCAGGCTCCAAGGGAGGAAGGCTAACAAGTGTGGATGTGACCCAGAGGAAGCCAAAGCCTTGTGGGGAATTAAAGCGAAGAGTACGGCAAAGAGCACTGCAATGTATAGAGAAGGGCCCAGATGCTGAGAAAAAAAAACAAGAGATGGGGGACCCCACAGAGAGCAACTGCCAGACAGTTTTCTAGGTCTTTAGAAGAATTCAGCTGCTCTTCCTGAAACTAAGGCAGGCCCCTGCATGTTTCCCATGAACCCCCTGTACAGAAGCATAAGCAGGTTTTGTTCCTTGCTACCGAATAGCCCACAATTAACCAGGATTGGCAAAAAAATGAACAGAGGCAACATGACTAGGGTAAGGAAAAGAAGAAAACTCTCAAAAACAGACTCCCATTCCAGTGTGGCCCCACCAGCTAAACCCAGGGAATGCCCCACTGGCTGAACCCGGGGAAATGACACTGGGGTTGATCTGGGGCAAATTCTTGCCTGTGCTGCAAAAATGCCTGAGCATTCTGGTGGCTGATGTCTGAAATGGCCTCAGTAGGTCATGATGCCTGAGATGGTGAAGCCAGATTGCCTGAGCTGGAAACCCAGGTCTGCTCTTGACCAACAACATTTAACCTAAGAGTCAGCAAATGTTTTCTGTAAAAAGCCAGATAGTAAATATTTTGTTTCACAGGCCAAAAGGTCTCCATCACAGCTTCTCAGCTCAGCTATTATAGCAGAAATACCGCCACAGACAATATGCAAATGTTGAGTGCAGCTGAGTGCCAGTAAAACTTTATGTAAGAAAGCTGAAATTTGGATATTATGTAATTTTTATTTGTCACAGAATATTACATTAAGAAATGTAAAAACCATTCCTGGCTCACAGGCCATATGCAATAGATGTATTTGACCTCTGATTTACTGAGCCTCGGTCACTTCATCTATGAAATGAAAATAATAATACTTACGGAGGACTTTTTGAGCAGAGCAAAGAAGATATTTGATGCAAAGCACTTAGTATGGATTCTTAGGCAACAAATATTATCTATATGCTAGCAATCAGAAAAAAAAATCTCTTTATCTCATGTTCTACACTCTCTCTGTGTGAACCAACCTATCCATCCCTGCCTTCAGTTCAGACCTTGATCTTGAATTCCAGACATATCATTTTGGGTTCCTCTGTCCCTTCAGGCCCATCTCCAAAATTTGATCTCATCATCTTTTATAACTCTGTTTTGGAATAAATTATGTCCCTCCCAAATTCATACATGGAAGCCCTAACCCCCAGGACCTCAGAATGTGATTGTATTTGGAGATGGGGCCTTTAAGGAGGTGACTCAATTAAAATGAGGTCACCAGGGTGGACCTTGATCCAACCTGACTGGGGTCTTTATAAGAAGAGATTAGGACACAGGCACACACAGAGGGAAGATTGTGTGAAGATACAGGAGACAGCTATCTGCAAGCCAAGGAGAGAGGCCTCAGAAGAAACCAACCCTGATGACACCTTGATCTTGAACTTCCAGCCTTCAGAACTGTGAGAAATAAATTTCTGTTGTCTTAGCCACCCAGTCATTAAATGGTACGATGGTACGGCAGCCTGAGCAAACTAACATACTCTCCTCCTCCTCATGAGATTCCATCTCAATGATGGTCCTCAAATCCATCAAATTACCCTGGTGTGGTGATGTAAAAGAAAATGGCCATGTAATTCTTTGACACTTCTCCCACTGAGAGGTAGAGTCTATGCTCTCCCTGAATCTGGGTGAGGTTGTGACTACTTTGACCAATGGAATGTGATAAAAATGATGCCACGTGACTACTGAGTCATGTTCAAGTAGCCCTAGAAAGAAAACAACAGGATGATGGAGCAGATATATTAAAATTAAACTCAGTTCATATTCAGACTCAAAACCTACCTCCTTCCATTCTTTTAAATAATAAATTTCTTCATGATATAAGGAATTCTTATGTTTGCTGTAACTTAGACATAAAAACATCCAATTGTACAGTGATTTGGAAGACAAACAAAAATTTATCTTTATCTCTTTCTCTTGGACTCTTGTTTCCTCACTCTGTACTTTTATCTAGGGTTGTATCCACTGGGTTTGAGAACAACTCTGTAGAACACTCCAGTCTTGCTTAACACTTCAAAAAGGGCCATCTCCATAGATCAGTGGCCCACAAATTATCTCCTTCAGGAGCAGAAATTTAGGGCATTAATCTTGGTGATGATATTATATAAAAGGTCCTCCCTAAAAAATGTTCCTTACTTCTCTGTGTTCTGGGTTACTGAGCCTTATTGCAGCACTATCATATAAGAGAAATATAAGAGAAATATAAGAAGCCCCTCTTGATCAACTAGAGTTTTTGCTAATGAAGCAAGTTGGGGTGGGACGCTACACAGCTTCAGTGGCATTAAAGCTTTGGAACATTCAGCCTCTCACACAAATCTCTGAAAAGGGGAGGTGGAAGACATTCTGGAGATTAAGCTCTTGAACAATAATAAGATCCAATGAGCTTCAGAGTTGCTGAAGCATCAAAGTGTTGAGAGGGTGGTGTCCCCAGAGAGGACATGGAAGCTGTGAGGACTGAATCTTGTTTCTCACAGAAGACGGAAGGCTAGGAGAATTTCTGGAAACTGAAAGAAGCTCTGAGTTTCTGTCACCTGATTGATTCAAGCCCCATTGTCCCTCCCTCTTTTCCTTTAATAAAGCATCTGCTGAAGCCCTTCCGGCATATCAGCACATAAGAAGCCAGGAACTGGCCACAGAAAAAGAATCTCAGCTGATGGTAAGTTGGAAGGCTGACAGTTTAAAGATTATTTGACCACTTACTGTGTGGTCAAATACAGATGCTTCCTAAGCTCTAGAGTTGGGCTGTCCAATATAGAATCCACTGCCACATATGGTCATTGAGCTCTTGCTAATCTGACCTCAAATGTGCTGTAATATAAAATTAATTTAGTATGTTCAAAAACTTAGTACGAAAGAAAGATGCAAAATATCTCATTGATAATTCTAAGATGTTCGTGTGTTCAAATAATATTCTTTCATTTGTTATTGAAATGTATTCAATAGTATAAAAATATACTATTAAAATTAATTAATGTATTATTAAAACTAATTTCTTTTACTTTGTAAAAAAATTGTAAGTCACATATGAGGCTCTCATTTATGGTTCTATTAGATAACATTACTCTAGTGATAGTCTCACTGAAAACCTGGTCGTCTTCTGTAGCATTCATACCAACATGGAAGGCATTTAAAAAGAAAAACAAATGAAGGAAAAAATAAACAAGAACAGCACCTGGTGACTTAAGCTGTTCCTGGGGCAGCCACTTGGCATTGTGGGTCAGGTAGAACATCTCAGAGAATATAATATCTAAGCAGAGATATGAATATTCAGAAAGAGCCAGATGTGGGAAATTTAAAGGAGGAACCTAGTAGGTAGAAGGAACAGAGGATGCCAAAACCCTGACGTGGCGATGAGCTGGGCATGTGTGAGAACTATAAGGATGTCAGTGTGGATTGATCACAGGTTGTGAGAGGACAGAGGAAGTGTGAGGTCTGAGGAACATACGAGGCAGATCCAGGAGTGCCCAGTAAGTTTGAGTCAGGAGTTACGAAGGCATTAGAGGGTGTTGAGCAGCATAAAGTCATGATATGATTTGTGTTTTTCAAAGATCACTGGGCTCCTGTCTAGAGAATGGATTTGGGGGGGTAGGGAGGCAGGTATAGCATCAGTAGCAAGAACAAGCTCTTTGCAAGGTTAGTGCAAACAAGCAGCCAGCCTGGAGCTATGGACAAGGGCACTGGCCATAAAAAATGATTCCAGGTGTGAATTCGGTTGCTCTGTAGATATAATTGATCAACTTGGATTGCACAGGATGACCAGGAACAGAAAATTCAAGGATATTAGATTTGGAGCTTCAACAAATGAATGTTTAAACTCCAAATTGACATAGATTATTGGGAGCATGGCAGATATGGGAGGATGGAAGAATTAAGAGTTTGGTTGAGGCATCGTTGGGTTTGTGGTGCCTATGGGATTTCCATGGGGAGATGTCAAGAAGTCAATTGGTTATATTATGCAAGAGGTCTGGGGAGAAGCCAAGGCTAATTACTTCGATCAGAAGTTATCAGTTCAATATTATAAGCCATGAGACTGGATGATAGCACCTATGGAAAAACTAGAGGAGGGGGGAGGCATGAAAAGCCATTGGACACCCCCAAATTTACAGTAGAATTTAGAGGAGAAAAAGCTCACAATTTGGATTGAGAAGAGTTGGTCATTGAGCTATAAAGAAAACCAAAAGAGTGTCTGTATATTTTATCTTCTCAAGATGTAAGAAAAATGAGTTTTAAGAAGGAGGAAGGGGTCTACCGGGTCCCATGTCACTGAGATATCAGGATAAGAACTGAGAAGTCTCCTCTGGAGTTGGCGACAAGAGGACCATAAACATCCTTAAGGGGAGCACAGTCCATGGAGTGCTCAGGACCGAATCAACTTGGAGCATGTTTAGGAGAAAAGCTGAGGTGAGCAGGTGGCCACACAGCTTCTTAATGTGCAGGCTGTGAATCCTCCTCACTAAAAAAGTTTTCTTAGAAGAAACAAGGCTGAAGGTGGAAAGGATATGGGCCAAGGATAAACTCTTTGTTGAGGGAGGGCATAAATCATGTTTATTTTATAGAATGATCTAGTAGAAGAAAATCTTGGTTTTTTTTTTCATTTGGCAGAAAAGAAAAGAGATAGTGCAGGAGAGATTCTTGGCGAGGTGTGAGAGAGAGGGTTTCAGAATAAACATGCAGAGGGAATAAATGAAAATTCTTGACTCACTGCATGAACTGAGGTAAACAAGAACTCTCCACTCACTGTAACAGGTACAGATAGATGGCAGGTTGGGTGACAGAAGGCTAAAAAGTTCAAAACTAGTTTTTACCATTTTTTCACTGAAATATGAGGCAAGGGCATCAGATAAGAGCAGGGATTGGAAACTTAGGCAGTGAAGAGAGAGCGGAACTAAAATAATTATTTTAAGCATGGGAAAGCAAATATGCTGAAGCAATAAGAGTAAGCTAACGAGGAAGTGTTTAGTTTCCATGTAAAATCTGTGGTCATAAATCCAGTGGCACTCGTTAATAATTGTGACATTGGGCAAGTTATTGCCCCTGTCATGGCCACAGTTTCCTCCTGTATTACATGATGATGATACTTACCCAAAAGCAAGGATGTTGTCTTTGGAGATGATAAAATGTACAATGACTGGCATCTTTCAGGGGCTAATCTAATAGTAGCCATCATAATTTACCCTAGTACCACCGGAGGGACAAGGTTCTTTCCCTCACCCTGCAGCCAAGTGAAACCATAATTTCACAAATACCTCACTGTGCTTTCCCCACCTGTCAGTGCACTATTATCCTTCTGGTTATGTTAACATTTTAAAACAATTCTTTAGAGATTATTGATCAAATATCCTGAATGATTGTAGTGTGCTGAGTGGTGAGGAGAGATTTGAGCCTGTTAAAGAAAGATGTGGTAGGAGGAAGTTAAGGGGAAATTTTCGGTGAATTTCCTCTGCCTGAGCTCAAATTCAGGCTCCTCCTCTTTCTAATTGGGGGCTTTAAACATTAATGAAACCAGTTTATGTCTTTGCTTTCTCCTCTGTACAATAGTTATACTAATTATAGCTAAAATAATTCTATATTTATGATGTTGACAGTAGGCTTAATGCTTCACATATATTCACATGTGCAATCCTTAGGAGCCATAGGAGAGGAGTGGCGGTGACAAAAAGAGCTCTTGGCATATACAAAACATGCAAAAATAGTAACTACCATTGTTATGAGCATTGTTCCAGACCTAAAATTGAGCATGAAATTGAGCTATTCAAGTGGATGGAGTCCCAGGACACATCATAAGAGTCCCCATGTGTTAAAGTTATGGGTTCAGCTTAAAAGATTTCCATGTGTATTCTCATCTTTTCTCACATAGAAAACAGACTTCACTACAAAACCATCCCATTCTGTAGAGGAAACTGAAGAGATGTCATTGACAAGCACTCCTATTGGGCAGGTGTCGAGCATAAGTTGAGAATACAGAGTGACACAGCTCCTGTGCCCAGCACTGTACACTAGAACACTGACCTTCAACTGGGGTGTGACCTTCCCCCCAATGGCAATTCGACACTTTTGATTGTCATAACTGGAGGGCGTTTCACTGGGATCTAGCAGGAGGAGACCAGAGATTCAGCTAAACATCCTAAAATGTTCCAGATAGTCCCACAAAAAAAAGAATTACCCAGCCCCAATGTCGATGGTGCCAAGGGTTGGAAACCACTCACCGTATTTAGCAGTATCCCACAGAAGACTCAGTGAAAGTGACTAGGGAAGACAGAAAGAAAAGATAAGGATGAAAGGAAAGGAGAGAGGGCATGAGGCAAGATGTCATACTAGATATACTCATCTCCCGATAACTTTGTGGGGAGCCCCTTTAAAAGGCAACATTTGAGAGCTGCAAGTGCAATGCCTCTGGAGTTGATTCAATTTAGTTTTTGAGCCTTGCTGCCTCTATGACTGGCTGGGCATGACAGTGAACAAACTATTGAAACCCCTGGGCCATGGCTTCCCCTTGTAAAAGAAGATGATAATGGATGTCTTGCAATATTATTATGAGTATTAGACTTGACTAGAGGCTGAAAATTCCTTTCTTTTCAGGATACAGAATAGCCTCAGCTAAGATGATTCTCAAATCTCTGTGGTCACAGAAAAGCACTCTTGCTTGTTTGTAAAGAGATTCTCAAATGGGGTTCATGAATGTGCATTTTAACAGCCACTCTGGATGCCTCTAATAAAGCTCGTAGGCCACAGTGTGAGGAAATGTAGTTAGCTGACATGGACAAGGGGGGGTGACACAGATATTGGGTAGAATCAGAAAGCAACACTTACAGATATGACCTGGGCCAGAGGCAGACACTCCATTTCTCTGGATTCTCATTCTTCAGAGTGTCGATATCTATCCCAGAAGTCTTCAGAATATGTTCCCCGAGTGTTATTGTCTAGGATTTAGACAGGTCCCACTGCTAAAACCATCCCTTGTAAAGCAAGAAGGATTCTAATAGTAAAATGATTAGCTACTAGTAAAATGATTAGGATCTGCTGCCAGAGATGGAGAGAAACATCTTTCTTGAAGGGGGAGGAACTAAATAGAATTGGGTGTGGTTAGCAGAGAAGAATGGGGAAATGGATGTTGGGTGGGCAACCAGCAATATCTGTCACAGTTGTGTGTGGAGGAGACTTGGATATCATATAAAGTTGGATCGAAGTTTATCCTCTACCATTCATTACATAAGTGACCTTCTGCGGGTCTCACAATTGGTGTGAATATCAACTTATTGTCATGAAAACTAGAAATAATGATATTACAAGCCTTATGTAGTTGCATGTAAGTCAAACTCAACCCAAATATATCCAACTAGATGAAAACTTAATGTAATTGGTGGTCTCTAACAAAGACTCCTAAAATAGTAACTAAACTTATTATTTTCATACCCTTTATCTCACAGACACTAATGTTATAAAATGGATGAAAAATTTTGCATCCCAAGTACAGAAGAGTTTCATATCAAGTGTAGACAATGAAAATAAAGAGTTGAATGTAGAGATAGGGCCCTTTTGCTGAATGCCTCTAGCATCAAATCCACAGAATATAACATATTACCACATATCATCAGTAACTGTTCAACATCCCCTTAACCATAAAACCTCATTCTAAAACTTTAACTTAAAGACCAACCCCACAATAGGCCAAGGATTCTCACAGAGGGAAGAGCCAGGAGCTGGGAATATGGGAGACCCTGGGGCAGGAAGATGTTGCAGAGCCTGCTAGCACCTATGCACTGAGTCATGGGGAGAAGACGTTGAGATCCTACTGACTCTGAGTCTAGTGCCTCCCTCACAGTGCTGACGATGCCTCCCCTGAACTTTCTGTGGTCTGCACAACCTCAGCTCATTACTCTGCATGTGGACAGGAGCCTCATAACCCTCTTGGTTAAGTAATCAGCCTGATGGGTGGAATGCATATTAATGATTATAGGAATACAGTGAACGGTCCTTTTTCAAGAGGACACACAAGGGAATGCCAGTATCATACAATATCATAGTATGACCTGCCACAAGTTTCAGTAAATGAGTATCGAGTTTAGAGTGGAGCTAGCATGCAGATTGATGCTGTACTGAACAGGACATTGTCGGGTGGTTTCATAGCTGTGAAAGGGCCATTTTTGAAATGTTTCAGGTCTGGACACGATGGAAAGCAACATCTCCATCCCTGTGACTGAATCAAATGAGTTCATACGTGAGTCTCCTGTCCTCACTGCTCTTCGGATCTCCTTCTTGGTGGTGCTTGGGGTCATCTTTGTCCTCGGCATATTGGGCAATGGGCTTGTCATCTGGGTGGCTGGTTTCCGGATGGTACGCACAGTTACTAACTTGTGTTGCCTGAATCTGGCTTTAGCCGACTTCTCATTCACTTCTGCTCTTCCATTCGTCATGGCGTCAACGGCAATGAATGGAAAATGGCCATTTGGTTGGTTCCCATGCAAATTAATTAACACCATGGCAGACTTAAACCTGTTTGGAAGTGTCTTCCTCATTGCGTTCATTGCTCTGGACCGCTGTATCTGTGTCTTGCATCCAGTCTGGGCTCAGAATCACCGCACAGTTAGTCTGGCTAGAAAAGTGATTATTGTACCCTGGATTCTTGCACTACTCCTTACCTTACATATTCTCATCTTCTTGACTACAATAAGTGATGAAGGAGGGAATACGTACTGTATTATCAACTTGGCAGCCTGGGGCGACACTCCTACAGAGAGTTTAAAAGTAACAATCAGTATATTGACAGCCACAGGAATCATCCGGTTTGTCATTGGCTTCACTATGCCAATGTCCATTGTCGCTATTTGCTATGGACTCATAGCTGCCAAGATCCGCAAACAAGGCATGATAGATACCGGCCGTCCCTTACGAGTCCTCACTGCTGTCGTGGCTTCCTTTTTCATTTGTTGGTTCCCCTTACAACTGGTGGCCCTTCTGAGCACAATTTGGCTCAGAGAGATCGTCCTTGAGGATAAGTATGAAATTCTTAACTATGTGGTCTACCCAGTGAGATCCCTGGCCTTCTTCAACAGCTGCCTCAACCCAATGCTCTACGTCTTCGTTGGCCGAGACTTCCGAAAGAGACTGATACACAACTTGCCTGCCAGTCTGGAGAGGGCCCTGACTGAGGACTCTGCCCCAACCAGTCATACAGCGACCAAATCTGCCTCGCCTCCTACAGAGGCTGAGCTACAGGCAATGTGAGAGGGACTGGGAGCATTTTTGAACTTTGCCTACTCCTCCCCTGCTCCTAGCGCCAGCTTCATCTTACTTGGGTTCATAATGAGCCACGCATCATGAAATCTACATTGGTGCCCACTAATTTTGGGGGGATATAATGGACATAGGGGACTATTGGATAATTTGTGGTTTTGAGACTTCAGCCTATACCCTGGGGTGAGTGGAGGTGGGAAAGAATTGAGGGAAGAGAAAAGACAGTGTTATGGGGACTTCGTAAAGCTTGGCTCAGAGGATTTATTAAGGGGATATTTTGGCATTTCATCATTAAGTAAGATGTTTGTTGTAATAAAGCTATTATTAACATAATACAGAGGTTTTTTTCTATTCCTAGCTTACTAAGAGTTTTCTTCATTTTTTAATCATGAATGGCTAATGGATCGTATCGAATGCAATTTCTTCATATATTATGATGGTCATATTATGTTTACCTTTTCATTTACATTATCGTAAATTATATTAATTTTTGAACATTAAACCACACTTATGTTGCTAGAATAACCACACTTGGTCATGATGTATTCATATAATTAATCTCACAAGATTGGTTTAGAATTTCTGCATTTATGTTTACATAAACATGGGTCTGTTCTTTTACTTTCCTCTAATGTCTGTGTCAGGTATTACATCAAAGTTATAATGGACTCCTAAAAGGAGCTGGGAAGTGATTCCTTTGATTCTATTGTTTGCTCTTATATATTTTGTTAATGTTTATAGAGAAAATTCACCAGTGAATCCAATTGCATTCTGGGTTTTTTAATACCAGGCTTAAGAAAAGTCTTCTAATACCAGTTTCAATTTATCATTATTGCATATTTAACATTTCTTCTTCTGTCAATTTTGAAAAAGTGTGACCTTCAAGGAATTCAGCTCTTTCATCCAAATTGTCAAATCTATTGGTATGAAACAATGTGATAACTGCGTATAGTGTTTGGTATGGTTTCTGCTACATAATCTGAAAGATACCCGAGTGAAAAAATTTTGGTTTACGTTATTCACTAACGACTACTGATAGCCTGTTTGTAAAACCAGCCTGATATATAGTACACACTCAATAAGTAGTCATTGAATTAATTAATCAATAAACACAGCATCTCAAATAATGTCAAGTGAGAATATTTAATGTCCAGACAAAATGATCTCTGACCCTCCTGTCATGACTGGCCATGTCCTGGACATGTCCAGTGAACTCTCATTCCCATACACACACTGTTTAAAAATTCCAGTGTGGTTTGAATTTACGATCACCTCAGATTTTGATTTTCAGCTTCAAATAAAGCACTCTCACTAAACTATTTACCGATGTATTTGGTTGAAAGTGAATCGATTACTCAACCTCTTGGCTTGTGTGTATGTGTGTGTGATTTGGTTTTTGGTTTCCTACAAATAATCATTCACACATGGTCCCTTCTTATATAACATACCTTCCTGACTTGTTGGGAAAAGATAGAACTCAAATATTGAAATGAAAAGAAAATTTGGGCTCAGTCCCTGGTTACCGGCAATGGGTTTCTAAACTCTTGCAATTATCAGAATGACAAAAGTGTCTTATTTCATTCATAAAGAGACCCTTTTGATCAAACCAGTTATGCTACTGAAATGAGTTAGGTTGGGCCCATAGGGAGCCTCCGTAGGACCCGGTAACTAAACGTTTGGACATTTCATTCTCAAACACTGACCTCTGGGAAGGGGAAGTAGGAGAGGGCTGGACATTAGCTCTATGCAAACTCTTCAGCTATGAGATCTGGTGAGCTTCTAGGTTGCTGGACATGTCAGGGTGCTGGGAGGGTGGTACACAGAGAGGACATGGAAGCTGTGAGCACGCATTCTCCCATACCTTGCCCTATGCATCTCCTCGATTTGGCCGTTCTTCTGTTGTATCCTTCATAATAAACTGATAAACGTAAGTAAATGCCTTCCTGAGTTCTGTGAGCCATTCTAGCAAATCATCAACCTGGAGAGGGTTGATGAGGTTCTGGAAAACCCCGGATTATAGCTACTCATTAGCATAGGTGGCTACATGGGACTTGCAACTGGCAACTCGAGTAGGAGCAGTCTGGTGGCACTGAGCCCTTTACCATGTGAATCTGACTCTAATTCCAGACAGAGAGTGTCAAAATTGAATTGAATGGCCAAACACCCACTTGAGGTCCACAGAGAATTGGAGAATTCCTTGCTGTAGAACAAACCCACACACTTGGTGTCGAAAGTGTTGTGTGAGGAGAGAAACAAGTCTCTGTTGAGCCACCACCTGTTTTTATTGCTACCCTCTAATTCTTCTCACCTCCGTAATTGTTCCTTTCATTTTCCTGACCCTCTGAAGGAGAAAAAGCCTAGACAGATGCCCTGAACCCTGATGTTTGAAGGACTGAACTTCTGTCTCTCACAGGAGGAGGGAGGTGAGGGGAATACTCGGACATAAGGTTCAAAGGAGAGTATGCTGACAACATATCCAGGGTGCTTTCTGGAAACTGAAAAAAGCTCTGACTTTCTGTCACCTAATTGGTTGAGCTTCATTGCCCCTCCCCCTGTCCTTCAATAAAACCTCTGCTGAGGCCCTTCCAGCCTGTCACTCCACAAGCAGCCAGGAATTGTCCACGGAATAAGGATCTCAGCTGGTGGTAAGTTGAAAGCCTGACACTTTAGAAATTATTCTGTGAACATCTACTAGGTGGCAGATACATTCCCAGCTCTAGAGCTGGGCTGTCCAGGATAGAATCCACTGACACATATGGTCATTGAGCTCTTGCTAGTCTGACCTCAGATGTGCTGTACTATTTTGAATATATTAAAATACATTTTAGATATTTAAAAACTTAGTATTAAAAAGGATGCAAAATATGTCATTCATGATTTTTAGAATGATTGTGTGTTGAAATAACATTCTTTCGTGTTGAGTTAAAATATACTATTAAGATTAATAATTACTAACTCTAAATTCCTTTAATTTTATAAAAACATTGTAACTTACATATGAGGCTCACATTTTTGGTTCTGTGAGACAGTGTTACTCTAGAGATAGACACCTTGAAAAACTCTGGTCCTCTTTTCCGCAGCATTCATACTAACGTGGAGAGTATTCAATAGGAAAAACAAACGAGGGAAGAAATAAATGAGAACAACACCTGGTGACTTAGGCTATACTTGGGGCAGCCGCTTGGCATTGTGGGTCAGGTAGGACGTCTCAGAGAATATAATATCTAAGCATAGATATGAATATTCAGAAAGAGCCAGATGTGGAAATTTAAAGGAAGAACCTTGTAGGCAGAAGAAACAGAGGATGCAAAAATCCTGACGTGGCAATGAGCCGGGCATGTGTGAGAACTCCGAGGATGTCAGCATGTATCCATCACAGGCTGTGAGAGGACAGGGGAAGGGTGAGGTCTGAAAAACAAACGAGGCAGATACAGGTGTGCCTGGTAAGTTGAGTCAGGAGTTACGAAGGCATTAGAGGGTGTAGAGCAGCATAAAGTCATGATATGATTTGTGTTTTTCACGATATGATTTGGGCTTCTGTGTAGAGAAGAGATTGGAGCAGGGTAAGGAGGATCAGTGGCAAGAACAAGCTCTTTGCAAGGTTGTGCAAATAAGGAGCCAGCCTGGAGCTATGGACAAGGGCACTGGCCATAAAAATGATTCCAGGTGTGAATTCAGTTGCACTGTAGAGATTGATTGACTTGGATTGGACTGCATGGTCCAGGAAAGGAAATTTAGGGATGTTAGATTTTGAGCTTCAACAACTGAATGTTCAAGTTCAAAAATGACACAGATTATTGGGAGTGTGGCAATATGGAGGATGGAAAAATTAAGTTAGGTTTAAGTAATATTGGCTTTGTGGTTTCTATGAGATTTCCCATAGGGACATGTCAAGAAGTCAATTGGTTATATCAGGCTAGACGTCTGGGGAGCACAGAAGTTATTAGTTCAATATTATAAGCCATGAGACTGGATGATAGCACCTATGGAAAACTAGAGGAGGCGGGAGGCAGGAAAAGTCATTGGACACCCCCATTTTTACAGTACAATTTAGAAGAGAAAGAGCTCACAATTTGAACTGGAAAGAGATGGCCAATAAACCTATAAAGAAAACCAAAAGAGTGTATGTACATTTTATCTTCTCAAGATGTAGAAAAAACGAGTTTTAGAAGGAGGAAGGGGTCTACCGGGTCCCATGTCACTGAGATATCAGGATAAGAACTGAGAAGTCACCTCTAGGGTTGGCGACAAGAGGACCATAAACATCCTAAAGTAGAGCACAGTCCATGGAATGCTCAGGACCGAATCAACTTGGAGCGTGTTTAGGAGAAAAGCCGAGGTGAGCAGGTGGCTACACTGCTTCCTAAATTGTGGGCTGTGAGTCTTTCTCACTAAAAAATTTTCTTAGAAGAAATAAGGCCAAAGCTGGAAAGGATATGGGCCAAGGATAATAAACTCTTTGTTGAGGGAAGTCATGGATCATGGTTATTTTATAGAATGATCTAGTAGAAGAATATCTTGAGGCTTTTTTGGGAAATTCTTGGGTAGGTGAAAGAGAGAGAGGCAATGCAAACACCTGGCGGAAATAAACAGAATCTCTTGACACACTGTGGGAACTGAAATAAACAAGAATTCTCTGCTCACTGAAACAGGTGCAGCTAGATAAAGGTTTCGGGTGACAGAGGCTAAAAAGTTCACAACAGAATGTGACAATTTTCTCACTGAAATATGAGGCAAGGGTATCAAGTGAGAGCCAGAATGGGAGAGATGTCAGAAAGTTGGAGGGGAAAGCAGACAGAAGCATTTATTTCAATGCATGAAAATGAACATTATGAAGAAATTGGATAAGCTAATAAGGAAGTGATGAGTTTCCATGTGAAATCTGTAGTCATACATCCTGCTGCACCCCTTAATAATTGTGACATTGGGCAGGCCACTTCCCTGCCAGAATCATGCATGACACTTATCCGAAATCCAGGATGTTGACTTTGGAAGTGTTAAATGTACAGTGACTGGCACCTTTTAGGGGTTCTCCAAATAGTGCCCATAATAATCCTCCACATACCATCTGAAGCACATGGGGTCTCTCCCCTACCATGCAGCTAGAGTGGACCCATGATTTCATAACTTTGCATCACTGGCCTTTCTCCACCTGTCATTGCCCAATCACTCTTCCTGGTTGTATCAACATTTTAAACCCATTTTTTAGAGACTATTGAGACATCTCCTGAATGCCTTGCAGCGTGCTGAGCGGTGGAGAGAGACCTGAGCCTGTTGAGAAGGGATGCGGTGGGAGGAAGTTAAGAGCACATCTCTACTGAGGTAGACATCTATACAAGCATTAGATGTGAATAGAGACTGAAAAATTGCTATTTCTTTTCAGAAGGCAGAATAGCTTCAGCTAAGATGATTCTCAAATCTCTGTGGTCAAAGAAAAGCACCCTAGTTCTATGTAAAGAGATTCTCAAATGTGGTTCATGAATGTGCATTTTAACAGCCACTCTGAATGTGTGTGATAAAGCTCGCAGGCCACAGTGTGAGGAAATGTGGTCAGCTGACATGGACAAGGGGGTCACACAGACATTCAGCAGAATTTGGAAGCAACACTTACAGATGTGACCTGGTCCAGAGGCAGGCACTCCATTTCTTTGGATTTTCATTCTTAAGGTCATCGATATCTATCCCAGAAGTCTTCAGGATATGTTCCCCGAGTGTTATTGTCTAGGATTTAGTCAGGTCCCACTGCTAAAACCATCCCTTGTAAAGCAAGGAGGATTCTAGCTACTAGTAGAATGATTAGGATCTGCCCCCAGAGATGGAGAGGGACATCTTTCCTGAAGGGTGAGGAACTGAACAGAATTGGGTGTGGTTAGCAGAGAAGAATGGGGAAATGGATGTTGGGTGGGCAACTAGCAATATCTGTCACAGTTGTGTGTGGAGGAGACTTGGATATCATATAAAGTTGGATCGAAGGTTATCCTCTACCACTCATTACATAAGTGACCTTCTGCAGGTCTCACAATTGCTCTGAATATTAACTTGTTCTCATGAAAACTAGAAATAATAGCCTTCATAGAGTCGTATGTAGGTCAAATTCAACCCCAATATATCCAACTAGATGCTTACTTAATGTAATGGGTGGTCTCTAACAAAGACTCCTACAATAGTAACTAAACTTATTATTTTCATATCCTTTATCTGACAGACTCTAATGGTACAAAATAGGCAAAAACCTTTGCATCCCAAGCACAGAAGAGTTTCATATCAAGCGTAGACAATGAAAATAAAGAGTTGAATGTAGAGATAGGGCCCCTTTACTAACAGCCTCCAGCACAGAATCCACAGGATGCAACATATTACCACATATCATCAGTAACTGTTCAACATCCCCTTAACCATAAAACCACACTCTAAAACTTTAACTTAACAACTAACTCAACAATAGGCCAAGGATTCTCAGAGGGGAGAGCTAGGAGCTGGGAATATGGGAGACCCTGGGGCAGGAAGATGTTGCAGAGCCTGCTAGCACCTATGCACTGAGTCATGGGGAGAAGACGTTGAGACCCTACTGACTCTGAGTCTAGTGCCTCCCTCACAGTGCTGACGATGCCTCCCCTGAACTTTCTGTGGTCTGCACAACCTCAGCTCATTACTCTGCATGTGGACAGGAGCCTCATAACCCTCCTGGTTAAGTAATCAGCCTGATGGGTGGAATGCATATTAATGATTATGGGAATACAGTGAACGGTCCTTTCCTAAGGGAACACACAAGGGAGTATCAATATCATACAATATCATAGTATGACCAGCCAAAGGGTTCAGTAAATGGGTATCAAGTTTGGAGTGGAGCTAGAGTGTAAGTTGATGTTGGAATGAATAGGACATTTTCAGGTGGTTTCACAGCTGTGAAAGGGCCATTTTTGAAATGTTTCAGGTGTGGACACGATGGAGAGTAATTTCTCCATCCTTGTGAATGGATCAAAAGAGTTTGTCCGTGAGTCTCCTGTCGTCAGTGCTCTTCGGATCTCCTCCTTGGTGGTGCTTGGGTTCACCTTTGTCTTTGGCATATTGGGCAATGGGCTTGTCATCTGGGTGGCCGGTTTCCGGATGGCACGCACGGTCACCACCTTGTGTTACCTGAATCTGGCTTTAGCTGACTTCTCATTCATTTCCACTCTGCCATTCCTCATGGCATCAATGGCCATGAATAATAATTGGCCATTTGGCTGGTTCCTATGCAAGTTCATTAACATCGTGGTGGACATAAACCTGTTTGGAAGTGTCTTCCTCATTGCGTTCATCGCTCTGGATCGCTGTATCTGTGTCTTGCATCCAGTCTGGGCCCAGAATCACCGCACAATTAGTCTGGCTACAAAAGTGATTATTGTACCCTGGATTCTTGCACTAGTCCTTACGTCACAAATTTTCATCTTCATGGGTATAGTAAATGATGGAAGAGGGAATACATACTGTACTTTCAACTTTGCACCATGGGGTGCCAACCGTACAGAGAGGGTGAATGCTGCTGTCACCATATTGACAGCCAGAGGGATCATCCGGTTTGTCATTGGCTTCTCCATGCCAATGTCCATTGTCGCTATTTGCTATGGGCTCATAGCTGCCAAGATCCGCAAGAAAGACATGATGGATACCAGCCGTCCCTTACGAGTCCTCACTGCTGTCGTGGTTTCCTTCTTCATTTGTTGGTTCCCCTTTCAACTGATTGCCCTTCTGAGAACAATTTGGGTCAGAGAGCTGTTTGAGCTTAAGTACCCAATTCTTGAAATCCTGGTTAACCCAGTGAGATCCCTGGCCTTCTTCAACAGCTGCCTCAACCCCATGCTTTATGTCTTTGTTGGCCAAGACTTCCGAAAGAGACTGATCCACTCCCTGCCCACCAGTCTGGAGAGGGCCTTGACCGAGGACTCAGCCCCATCCAGTGACACAACAACCAAACCTGCCTCATCCTCTACCGGAGGCTGAGCTACAGGCAATGTGAGACGCTGGGGGACATTTTTAAGCTTTGCACGGTCCTACCCTCCTCCTCGGTGCAACTTCAACTTACCTGGGTCATACTGAGCCACTATTATGAAAAATATTTTTGTGCCCCTTGATTTGAGGCAGATGAAATGGTCATAGGGTACTACTGGACCATTTTTGGTTTTGGCACCTCAGCCGATATCCTGAGGAGATTGTAGATTGGAAAAGAGAATAGGAAGAGAAGAGACAGAATTATAGGGAATTTGTAAAGCTGAAATGAGATGGTATATTAAAGGGGAAACTTTGGTATTTCACCATTAAATGCTTGCTGTATGAGTTTTATTAGCTATTTTTTATCTGATCATAGCAGTTTCCTATTCCTTGTTTTAAGGGTTTTCCTGTTTAAATCATGAATGGCTATTAAATTGTATCTTGTGCATTTTCTGCATATAGTAAAATGATGGTATTGTATTTATTTTTATTTACATCATCATATCATATTAAATTTTGAATGTTAAATCACCTTTGTATTCCTAGAATGAATCATGATACTTTGTCATGATTTATTTTATACATTTATAATCAATCTCACTATACGTTTCTGCATTTATGTAAAGAAAAGTCTGTTCTTTTATTTTCCCCTAATGTCTGTTTCAGGTATTATATTAAAGTTACAACGGCCTCCTAGAAAGAGCTAGTAAATGATTCCTCTGATTCTATTCTCTGGAGTTATGTCTTTTATAATTGTTTTGTGAAATTCACCAGTAAAGCCAATTGGGTCCTGGGTTTTCTTTATGAAAAGGCTTTTTAATTTTTATTTTTCATTTAGAGTTGACATTCAATATTATTTTATATTAGTTTCCAGTGTATAACCTAGCAGTTAGACATTTATATAATTTACAAAGTGATCCCCCAATTAGTCTAGTATCCACCTTGCATGATACATAGTTATTACAGTATCATTGACTATATTCCCTATGCTGTACTTCACATCCCTGTGATTTATGGGAAAGCTTTTAATAGCAAGTTCAATTTGTTTAATAGTTATTAGACTATTCAGATTTTCTATTTTTCTCCTGTCACTTTTGGCAAACTAACTTTCAAGGAATTCAGCCATTTCATTACAAATGTTAAATTTATTGGCACGAAACAACAGTATAACCATTTACAGTATTTAGTATAGTTTTCTTCACACAAGGAAAATGTAAGCTGAGAGCTGGGATTTTGAATGCTTGTGTTCTGTTCTATTGGATTGATGTGACAAAGTGTATTTAATCAGTGACATATTAATGAACATTTAAATTGTTTCTAATTGCTTCTCTGGCCTTTTGACTAATATCCATTGTAAATTGTTTCTAATATTTTGCTGTAACCAACAATGCTACTGTGAATAACTGTACTTACGTGTTCCTTACATGGATGTACATTTACCTGTAGGGTAACATATAAAAGATAACATAATGTAGTTGATTTTCTTGTACATGTCTATTTCTGGGGCTAAAAAGCCCTATTGTTACATCTCTCTTAGGTAGACAGCTTTTCTTGGTATATATATGGAAGCCTGGCCAGGAAAAATCAATCCAATTTAAAAAGTTAGTTTCTTTGGGTGTGAGAGTGGTATTATGGCTATTGTTTTCAAAGTTCTTATCTGTTTAGCGATAAAACACTTCAGAGTAGAAAAAAAGGGAAGTAAAATTAAATTAAATTGGCAAAAATATTTATAATTAATGAAAATGATCATTCATTATAGTATTTTCTTTACTTTGTGTATACTTGAAGTTCCCATTAAGGCTTAAAAAAAAAAAAAGACTCTCTATACCCAGCAACCCCACATACCCTCAATTATATGTTTTCTCGCCCAATAGTATGTGTTCACAAGTAATCATTTCGGAATTCTTCACAGTAGCACCAAACTGTCAATAACCTCAAAGTTTCTCCACAACAGAATGAACAAGCTATAAGGTATTATTATAAGTAACTATTCAGCAATACAATTTTTTAAAAAACTACATCTACATAGATGAATCTTACATACCATCTGTCGGCACCAAGCTGATCAATAAGGGAAGGCTTCGGTAGTGAGATGCCCAGTTGAAAGAATGCATGAGGAGCCAACATGAGAATGAAATGGCAGGCACCAACATTATTGCAGGGAACACACACTTCTGAACCACATAGGTTTATATACATTGGAGAACAATAGTGACATTCTGCCACACATGCTTAATAAACAATAAGCTGAGTCATACTTGCAAAAGTTAGGTGCAGGCATCTTGCTACATTAATGTAACATTTTAAATCCAGAGTTCTACCCCTAGCCACGAGCCTGGATCACAGCCAGACCTGAGACTCACACCATCTTGAGAAAATAAGACATAACAGTAGGTAAAACATGACTCCATTTATATTTTAAATTTTTTAATTAAAGAATTAAACTATACAGCTTAGGGATACCTAACTATATAGTAAAACTATAAAGAAAAGTGATGAATTGGTTATCATAATGGTCAAGACAGCAGTTAGAGCTGGAAGGAAGGAGGGAAAGTGATCAGGGAAAGAAGAAAAGTGGAAAAAAGTATGTTTGTAGTTGATGGTTTCTGGAGTGTTGACAATGATCCAAGTCTTGACTTGCTAGCAGTACACAGGTGTTTCTTTTACAAAAATGTATTGACCTTCATGTTTATCTTTTACTGATATTTTCCCCTTAGGGTTTGTTTATTCTACATTTAAAAATTTTTGAGAAAATAGTTCCATCAAATTCAGGTCCTTTTTGCTTCATACGAGAAAAGCTTCACAGCTTCTGGAATCATGCAGCTCGAAGTAGGGACACCCATTCAAAAAGATATGGCAGTCCTCTACATTTGGACTTATTAGAACAGGGAGCTGGCCTAATAAGGGTGAAAGGCAGCAGTCACGATCAAGCAAAAACATGACTGGTTTTGGCATCTGTCTCAAGTGCTCAGGAAAACAAACTCATCAAAAACTGAGTTCCACCTGTGGCTGAAACACAAAGCAAGGAAATGGAAGTCTCCCCTCAGCCTCGGCTCTGTGACCTCATTGGACATCTCAGAACCTCTAGGACAGCTTATTTTCCATGAGTGGCCCTAGAGTGACGTCTAAGTGCATCTGAACAGAAACTATGTGTTTTGTTTTGTTTTGTTAATCCAGGAAGTCCCGTTCGTTCTGGAACGTACATTCCAGAGACTGGAGAGTCTAGAGATCTCTTCTGTTATCTTGTCCCACCCTAAGAGTTACCCCAGCTAGTAGATGAAGTGTAATAATTAATTTTCAGTACAAACAATAAAGTAGGAGCATTTATAGAGCATATAGACGTGAGACCCAGTTGCACAGGCCAGTTCCCAGAACAGGCTAACCACATTCTGATTAACACTGTCAAGTAGATAGATTGCAAAGGCAGCCAGGCCATGAGAAACTTCCGCTTAGACAAATTGAACTGCCTTTTCACCTATGGGAATCGGGGAGAGGGGACCGGTGAGTGATCGGGGAGGGGGACCGGTGAGTGATCGGGGAAGGGGAACCGGGGAAAGGGGAACCGGGGAGGATAAGGGGTATATAAGGGAAACTCGCACTAGGTTCGGGGCTCTTGCCTCAATCACTGCTGCGACAGTGGAGGTTTGAGCCCAGATTCGAATCTGTAATAAAGTTTTTTTTGATTTGGCTATCTGGCTTCTGTGTCAGTACTCTCTGGGAAACTCGCACTATAACATGAAGAAAATCTGTGTAAATGTTTCATAATATTGGGACACTGAAGACTGTCCAACGGTAATTTGTTTCCCTCACATTCCCATCTCATGCCTCTTATAGCTCCAGATACCATCTAAGTACCTGTACCCCGAATGTTGATCTACAACTGATGCTGTTTGTTTGGGATCATTCGTGGAGGTATTTTTAAAATATGGGTTAGGTCACTACAGCAGAAAGGCACCAGGGTCAGTAAAGCCTGGTGCAGAATGCAGGAATGTTTATTTACAAAGCTTCCTAGTAACTGTAATGTGCAACCACATTCCCCTGATTATCAGTTAAACAAATGTTCTCTTCATAAGAGGACAGAATATTAGATCTTGGAAACACATACATTTTTATAGTCCACACCCAAGAACAAACGGTCTTCTTCATACAGGGCTAGTGAGGCAGCCAACAGGAGAGTGAGGTGGGTGGCTGTTCAGTTGGCAAAATAAATCTTGGCAGAAAGGTTGTTGTCCCCAACATCTTGTTCAAGGCTGTCTGGGGCTACCCAATCTTGAAGCGGCAGGTGTGTGCAAGTGAAGCTGTCACTATTCTGCTTTTGTGAGATTTTCAGAAAGTTAACAGGATTACTAATTAGAAAAAAGTCTTCCCCACCCTTTCCACCTCCAAATTCTCAGCCTCCATAATCATGTGAGCCAACACTTTATAATAAATCACACACACACACACACACACACACACACACACACACACACACACACTGCCCATTGGTTCTGTTTCTCTGGAGGACCCTAATATATCTAATATATCAAACAATTGTTCATTTTGTTGGGTATAATGATATGGAGGCTACAGTTTTTAAAAATCCTTATCTGTCACAGATACATATTTAAAATATTTAAGAGGGAAATTAGATGACATATGATATTTGATTAGAAATATTTTCAGGAAACAGAGGGAGAAAAGTCAATAAGAGATCAACAAATTCCTTTAAATTTTTTAAGCTTTCTACTCTTGCATGTTTCTATTTGCCATTTTAAAGTCTTTTAAAAATAACTCTATGACCCAAATCACACCTAGATATATGCCCTGCCAAAAAAATGTGTACCTATGAACACTAGGATATATAATATGTGAGGGAAAAACACAGATGAATAAGAGTGTACCCCAGATTATAAAATATTTATGTGTTTCATAACAGCCCCAAACTGGAAACAAACCAAATGTCCACCAACAGGATAAATAATAGGAGTATACTCCTAAAATGAATTGCTATACAGCAATAGAAATGGTTGAAACCAGCCTATAAAACACAGATAAATCTTACGGTCATCATATTAAATGAAAAAGAGTCATGTATCAGAATAGACATGTATTCCATTTACATAGTTTCAAACAGGCAAAATTAAACTATACTACTCAGCTATGCCTAATTAGGTATTAAAAGTATTTTTAAAGGAAGGTATTTATTACATAAGAGCTAAGACAGTGATCACAGCTAGAGGGAGAGAAATTTGATCTATGAAATACCTAAGAAGTACACATGGCTGGCTGACAGACTGCTGAAGTCCTAGTTAAGTTTCTATTTCTCGACCTACATGGGGGCACGGAGGTATTTGTTTAACGATGGGATAAACTACATTGTTTTATTCAATTTTCTGTACATTATCTTTCACAATTAAAAAAAAGTTATTTTTTTTTAAAATCAGTTCATCTTGTGTCCTTTTCCCTTTATACTAAAGAAGACTTATACCTTCAGGAGTCCAGCCTGCCTGAAGTAGGGCAACTGTTTCATATCAGAGCTCTGTTATCTAAACTTGGGCTTATTAGAAGAGAGAAATCAAGGGAAACAAAGGATGGCAAAAGCTGAACAACTCTGGTGTGCCCTGATGTTGATGGGATCTGTGTTACCTTTATTCATCCCAAGAGCTAATGAAAACTCAAGTTAAAAGAACACAGTTTCCACCTAGTGGTTGCCTGGAGCTAAATCACTATCAAGGAAGTGTATGGTTTGCTAAATCTCATTTCTTCAGACTGGATAACTTGCTTACTTCCCTGTCAGTTTCTCTAGAATGATTTTTCTCGGGCCTTTGGAATAAATAACCTTCCAAGAAATCCAGGATTTCTTCATCTATCCAGAGATTGGCCCTCTCCTCAACTTTCACTATTACTAGACAGAAAAAAAAATAGATTATAAATGCTTCACAATCGTGTTACAGTCTCTGTTGTACTGTTTTTCCTTCACCTTCTCATCTCCTCCTTTCCTCCACCTCTGAATACCATCTGTGGTGATGTTTCCATAATGTTGAACTCTGGTGCAGCCACAACAGAATCAAGTAGGCAGGAAATTGAAGATACAGATTTAAAAACTACATATTCTATTATTCAGCCATAAACAAAAAAAGAGGACACCCTATCGTTTACAACAATATGAACATTGAGCATGTGATGCTAAGTGAAATAAATCAGACAGAAAAACAAATACTGCATGATCTCATTTATATGTGGACTCTAAAAACAAATAAAACCAAACTCATAGAAAAAGAGATCAGATTTGTGGTTATCAGAGGTGAGGGGTAAAGGAAGAAGAAATTGGAAAAAGGTGGTCAAAAGGTAAAAATCCCAGTTATGTGATAAATAAGAACAGAGGATGTAATGGATAACATGTGATAAATAAGAACTGGGGATATAATGGACAACATGTGACTACAGCTAGCACTGCTATACAATATATATGAAAGTTAAGTGGGTATATCCTAAGAGTTCATATCACAAGGAGAAAATTTCCAGTTTTTTAAATTGTATCTATGAGATGATGGATGCTAACTAACTGCAGTAATCATTTATAATATATGTAATTCAAACAATTATACTGTGTGCCTTTAAACTTATACAGTGACTTATGTTAATTATATCTCCACAAAACTGGGGTGGAAGGAAGAAACTACATAATCTGAAAAAGCTCTCCAGTTCCTAGATATTTACCCAAGAAAACCAAAAACATATTTCAATAAAAAGATTACAAGACTGTTCATAGTAGCTTCATTTATAATAGCCCAAAACTGGAAAGAGCCCAGGAGTCCATCAATAGGAGTGTGGACAAACTGTGTTATATTCATTTACATTTTCTGCAATTTTCTGTATGTGTTATACCTCACAATTTAAAAAAAAAGTTTAAAAATATAGGGTGTTAAAAATCTATAAAAGCATTGTGTAGAAGGTAAATGTTAACTTCAGTTTCTACTATTCTTTTATATAGAGGGTTTTATGCTACAGACAGAGAAAGACAAGTACCACATGATTTCACTTATATGTGGAACCTAAAAAAAATAAATAAATAAATGAACAAACAAAACAGAAACAAACTCAGATACAGAGAACATTTTTGATGGCTGCCAGATAGGGGGGGTGAAAAAGGTGAAGGAATTAAGAAGTACAAACTGGTAGTTACAAAATAGTCATGGGGATGAAAAAGCATAGCATAAGGAACATAGTCAATAATATTGTAACAACTATGTATGGTATGAGGGGGTATTAGACTTATCAGGGGACCATGTCATAACTTATATAAATGTCTAATCACTATGTTGTATACCTGAAACTAATATGATATTGCATGTCGACTGTAATTTAAAAAATAAAATATTTTTTTAAAAAGAAAGGAAGAAATCACTCTGAAGGTACAACTCTGTGATTAAGAAGGATTCTACAAGATGGAAAAAAGAAAGAAAGGAAGAAAAGAAAGGAAAAAAGGAAGAAAGGAAGAAAGGAAGAAAGGAAGAAAGGAAGAAAGGAAGGAAGAAAGAAAGAAAGAAAGGAAGGAAGGAAGGAAGGAAGGAAGGAAGGAAGGAAGGAAGGAAGGAAGGAAGGAAGGAAAGAAAGAAAGAAAGAAAGAAAGAAAGAAAGAAAGAAAGAAAGAAAGAAAGAAAGAAAGAAAGAAAGAAAGAAAGAAAAAGAAAGAAAGAAAGAAAGAAAGAAAGAAAGAAAGAAAGAAAGAAAGAAAGAAAGAAAGAAAGAAAGTTAAAAGATATACACAAAGAAAATCTGACACATATTGAAGCTTAGAAACACGTAAAAGGTAGAACCAGAGAATAGCCCAAATTTTGAAATGATCACATAGGAACTTTATTATAAAAATGCTAAAGGATTTAGTGGAAAAGGTAAAACAATCATTAAAAGCTCATATTCATCACACTGCTAGAAGCCTCTTCTTAGCTCTTCTCTGACCAAATACCTTTTCACACCAGAAGTAACTACTATGCCAAATTCTGTGTCTAGCATTCCCCTACTTTTCTTTACGATCTTGCTATGTATCCATACCTCTAAGAAACTTGTTCATACCACTTAATTGTATTAAATAGTATTATACTGTTTGTCTTCTATGATCAGATTTCTCAATCAACATTGTATTCGTGAGACTCAATCATACTGATAAATGTAGCTAGCTCTAGGTCATTTTTTGTCATTGTAGTATAGTGTTCCTTGGATGAACATGTTTTGTGCCTTTGCATATGTAAAATATGCATATGTAAAAAAGGTATCCTTTTTTTGTAAGAGAACTATCCTTATTCCTATTCCATATTCATGAATGAGTACAGTATATAGCAGGGGTCCTGAACCCCCCCAGCCATGGACCAGTACCAGTTCGTGGCCTGTTAGAAACCAGGCCACACAGCAGGAAGTGAGCAGCAGATGAGTCACTGAAGCTTCATCTGTATTTGCAGCTGTTCCCTAGAGCTAGCATCACCACCTCAGTTCTGCCTCAGATAATCAGGCATTAAATTCTCAAAGGAGTACTGGTCCCTGATGCCAAAAAGTTGGAGACGGCTGGTATATAGGAGTTTGAACCATTTCAGAAATATTGGGAAAGATAGTCTCATACTTATCTCTATACCCTCAGTCATGTCCATCAAAAAAAATAATAAGTAGATGGTATAGTAATTTGTACTATTTCAGATATAATGCTGCATCATTATAATATAAAATGCAAACTTTGGAATTTTTATGAAAATCTATAAACTAAAAATCACATGACTCACTCTGCTGAATATATCTTTCAGTATAATTTTGACTTCTACAACTATGCTGTGCTTGCTTTATATAAACTAAAATAAAAACCATGCTAATGTTTTGCAAACAAAAAATAAATAACACCAACAAGCATCATCAGAAAAATTCTAAAATAGAATACAAACAGAAAATAACTAATCTAATAAAATATTATTCATAATCACATCAAACTGATTTCAAAAACGGTCCCAAGTAACACTTTGACAATATTGCAACTATACACCCTCATATTTGGGATGAAAAGAACTATAAATAAATATTAAGTCTAGTCAGTGAGTTAGCTATAGTCTGAAATTCTTTTCTGTGTCTTCTAGGGATTTAGAAAATAAGTAAATATTTTTAGAATAATGGGAGAAAGATTTTAACACTGTTAGAGAATAAAGTAACAAATATGGAGAAGGGGAGGACTAGAATGAATCCAAGGTGAACACAGTGAACACCTATCTCTTCATTATGAAAGCCTTTTGAAATATATTCCTTATCAACTTGGTACTTACAGCAAGAACATGACATTATTTCTAGGAAAAATAATTCCTCAATTCACTGACCTAGCTTAATTTTTCCTAAATGCTGTCTTGTACACAATAAAGTTGCATTTCATGGTGTAGTCATCCCCACTTTTAATACATCCACAGGTTTGTATTCTTATATGTATTATTTGTGGACTCTTTTCCATAATCAGAGAAGGCTTTCTAGTACTTGATGACAGAGTTATTCCTTGGTATATATTCTCTAATATCACATGCTTGTGACTTTTAATAAGTTTTTCTCACATTTATTACTCTTATATAATTTACTCTGGTATAAATTGATGCATCTGAAATTTGATTTCTCAATAAAAGTACTGCAATATTTGTCTGTATATAGTTTCTTCCTGTGCATTTCTCTGACATAAAATAATGTACACTGCTAGAAGGAAGTTTTCACAAAATTACTACATTCAGTGCTTGTATTTCTGTTGTATGTGCTATGAATTTTGTGAATTTTTGCATGTTTGTCGAATTCCTCATCTGTATGCATTTTAAATGAACAATAAGCTGCAAGTTATTACCGTAGACTTTATATTTACCAAATTATTGATTTCTCTCAATTTAATTCTCTAGGAAACATCTGAGTGAAAACTTCTTTATTCACTGCATATATAAGAATTCTTTCCTATATGCCTGTAATCTCAGGTTGGAATAACCTTGAGTGCTTTAGTTTTCTCTGTATCCATGTAACTTCTCTCCTATATGACATCTTTGGTGTCTGAGATGTGACATTAAAAAATTTCCCACATTCAGAAGGAAGGTGTGGCAACTTCTCTGAACAGCCCTGCCTGGGAGAGCTATGAGCTCCATGCAGCCAGTGGCAGGGCACAGTCATCAGGGTAGAAAAAAAATTTTTCCCACATTTACTACACTCATAGGGTTTCTCGCCTGTGTGAGTCTCTAGCATACACTTAGTTGTGCCTTCTGTATGAAAACATTCCCATTATCACTACATCTGCAGGGTCTCTCTCCTATATGCATTCTCTGGTGTATAATGAGTGGTGATGCTGTGACCAACGGAGAAACGCTTTCTGACACTGACTACATTCATAGAGCTTTTTCTTGTATGCGTTTTATGAAACACATGGGAAGAGTCTCAAGTTCTCAGTTGAGAAATAAACACAATAGAAAAGAACCCAATGGAAATTTTACACCTGGAAAAAAAAAAACCTGAAAATGTATTAGAGCTACTACATAACAGAATGAAGACGCCAAAAGATGCAATGAAATTGAATAGCAACAGACAATGATTTACTCTAATTGTAATTACTTAAAAAAGACAATGTTTATGTACTTTGATGCTCAAAAAAACTGTATAAATAACTATGAGGTAAAAGGGAAAAGGAATATTATCAATACAATTGAAACAGTGTATAAGGCTCCTCCCTGATCAAACCTTCCCTACCCCCAGACCCCAAACAGTAATAACAGCTCCTATTACTTATCTTCTTATTGCCAGTTTTTAAAAATTGTCTATATCTTTATGTAGAAAAAATAGTTTTGTAGATTTCTCAAGTTTAAGTAAAAAATATTTTATCCATCAGGGTTCAGCAGGAGAGAGAAATCCTATCAGTAATTTGAAGAGTTAACAATTAAAAGGTAGTTAACTACTGAAAGGACTCCACACAATACTGAAATAGCAAATGTGAATGCAACAAAACAAAACAAACAAAAAAAAAAGTTACTACCTCCAGAACTGAGACAAAGACCAGGAAGGGGAGAAACCAAGAACTTGGAAGAGAGTTTCTCCCAATCCCAAAGTGAAGTCCAGTTCATTGGAGAAACACAGTTGCCACAGGTCCATGCAGCTTGCCAATGGCAAAGTAACTTAAAGTGGGAGCAGCCTACAAGCGGTGGAGCTCACGGAAAGGTGCCAGCTAGGCATACTTGGTCCACATGGTGTAGCCACACTGATGATGGAGGAGCTCACTGGAGGCTACGGGAGAGATGGGGCTCATCAAGGGACACTAAGGCGAAGACCTGTGGAACTCCAGCCTGCCAATCTGCTGGCACCCACAGGTACACAGTGTCAGAAATGCACTGAATTCTTGGACACCCTGCTGGTAACTGAGATTTGTTGGTATGGAAAACACACACACACACACACACACACACAAATGTTGGAGTTGGTACCAAAACCAATGTACCCTCCCTTTAAAAAATGATGTTTAAGTCCTAACCTCTAGTACCTCAGAATGTGACTATTTGCAAAGAGAGTGATTGCAGATGTAATTAGTTAAGATAAAGTCACGTTGTGCTAGGGTGGGCACCTAACCCAATATGACTGGTTTTATAAAACAGCCATGTGAAGACGCAGAGATAGAGAGGAAGAATGTAATGACAAAGACAGAGATTAGAGTTATGCAGCTGCAAGCTAAGGAATGCCAAAACTGCCATCAAGTCACCAGAACCTGGAAGGCAAAGGATTCCCCAAGAAGTTTCAGAAAGAGCACAGCCCTAATGACACCTTGATTTTAGATTTCAAGCCTCCAGAGCTTTCTGTCATTTTAAGCCACTCCATTTAAACATAGTACTTTGTTATAGAAGCCCTAGTAAACTAATAAACTAGGTTTTATGGGGTAAAGTGTTGGGAAGCAAATCTGGCCTAGCTCTAAGCCATATTTTTTTATGAGCAATACCACCGACCAAAGTGACATTTCAATCTTTATTTCTTTGAAAATAGTAGCTACTTCCAGTTTTCAGAACTTGGGGGGGGGGGGGAAGCTGTGATTACTCATCACTCTTAAATCTCAATATTTTTAAGGTTTTTGTTTGTTTGTTTTTATGACAACCAGAAGACAATTTTTTAAAAAAGTTTATTAATCTAAATGACTGAAAAGAACTACCATCCATTTATGTATACCAGTAAACAGTATATATAAAACAAACAAAAATGTAAATGGCGTTAAATTACAGTCTTGCTTAATCTTAAGCCTAATTACTTCCCTTGCAGAAATCTACACTGGCATTTTATGACACACAAAAATTTACAGTGTTGGCATTTGTTATGCATATCACACACATAAAAATGGAACAAGATTTTCACAGTGCAAACTTTCATATCATCTTATGATATCCAAAAATGATTACATACATTCTATAAAAATATTCAGACACAAAGCAAATACACACATGTGGGATCTTTCATTTATTGCTTTGACTATACAATATATTTAAACATGAAACAAAGTATCCTTTGGCATGCTAAAGTTGTTGCTTCTTCATAAATGACTACTTTTGTGTTACATTTCCTATAAATACATGTTAAGATCAAAACTTCTATTGTAATGTTGTTTATATGTAAACATCCTTTTACTCCACCACCACACTATACAGATTTTCCTTAATAAATATAAGCTGATGCACGATTTGAACTTCACACCAGTCATCCCTTTTCACAAGTATTTACTCATCTGTATTCTTTAGTATGAAAACTCATTTGTATGAAAGGTACTCCAAGATTCACAACGTTTGTGAGATTTTTTTCTCAGTGAAAACTGAATATAATGACCTGTCAAAAATATCTGTTGCACTCAGGTTTCATTTATGTGTGATGTATAATAGGATTTTTCTTCTCCATAAATGATTTTGACTTTTTAACTCATTTGTATTGCCTTTCTCTAATGAAATGTGAGGCTATGTTGGTGGCAAATAATTTTCCTATATTCACTACATTTAAAAGATTTCTCTCCTAAATAAGTTTTCTGAAACTTACAAAGGCCAAAAATAATGGAAAAGTATCCTAACTTTCATTCATAGGGTGTCTCTTGTGTAAATTCTTGTATTCGCAGAGATTTGACATCTCACTAAAGTCTTTCCAGCACTCAATGTGTTTCTGAGATTTCTTTCCTGTATGAGTTTCTTCACGTGAAGTGAGAAAGAACTTCACAGAGAAAGTTTTCCCACATTCACTACATTGATAAGGTTTCTCTCCTGCATGGCTTCTCTGATGGTCACTGAGGTATGATTTCTCAAAATAGGATTTCCCACATTGAGTGCACTGAAATGGTTTCCCTCCTGTGTGACGTCTCTGATGTCTAATGAGCTGTGACTTCTGGTTAAAGATCTGACCACATGGAATGCATCTATAGGGTTTCTTGCCAGTGTGGCATCGTTGGTGGATAATAAGATGGCTTTTTTGGCGAAAAGTTTTTCCACATTCATTGCATCTGTGGGGTCTCTCTCCTGTATGAATCAACTGATGTCTACTGAGCATTGCCATACTGCTGAAAGCTTTTTGGCATTCGGGACAGACAAAGGGTTTCTCTCCTGTGTGTGTTCTCTGGTGTACAATGAGCATTGCCTTTCGCACGAAAGCTTTTCCACACTCACTGCATTCGTACGGTTTCTCTCCTGTATGAATTCTCTGATGGACGATGAGATGTGACTTGTCTATAAAAGCTTTTCCACATTCACTGCATTTATAAGGCTTCTCTCCCGTATGAATTCTCTGATGTGTTATAAGAGATGACTTTTTATTAAAAGCCTTCCTACATTCCCTGCATTCGTACGGTTTCTCTCCTGTATGAGTTCTTCGATGAACAATAAGCTGTGAGTTGTCTATGAAAGCTTTCCCACATTCACTGCATTCATATGGCTTCTCTCCCGTATGAATTCTCTGATGTGTTATTAAGTGTGACTTCTTGTTAAAGGCTTTCTCACATTCCTTGCATTCATAAGGTCTTCTTCCTGTATGATTTTTCTGATGTACAATAAGCTGTGACACATGTATAAAATCTTTTCCACACTCACTGCATTCATAAGGTTCCTCTCCTATATGAATTCTCTGATGTGTTATCAGGTGTGACTTTTTATAGAAGGCTTTCTCACATTCTCTGCACTCATGGGACTTTTCTCCTGTATGAATTCGTTGGTGAACAACAAGCTGAGACTTACTACAGAAGGCCTTTCCACATTCTCTACACCCATAGGGTTTATCTCCTGTATGACTTCTTCGATGGATAATCAAGTTTGACTTCTGCATAAAACCTTTTCCACAATCGCTACACTCAAAAGGTTTCTCTCCTGTGTGCATTTTGTAATGTAACTTCAGCTTTGTCTTCTCCCTGTAAGCTTTTCCACATTCTTTACATTCATAAGGTTTCTCTCCTGTATGAGTCCTATGATGCAGAATGAGATGATGCTTTGTTCTGAAGGATTTTTGACACTCGATACATCTGTACGGTTTCTCTCCTGTATGAATTCTCTGATGAAGAGTGAGATGACATTTTGTACTGAAACCTTTCTGACATTCACTGCATCTGTACGGCTTCTCTCCCGTATGAGTTCTCTGGTGTATTATGAGCTTTGACTTATACCTGAAGGATTTTGGACATTCACTGCATTCATAAGGTTTCCCTTCTGTGCAAATTCTGTTATGTCTTTTAGGATTTGTCACAAGGCTGACAGCCTTCGCACGTAAATTATGTTCATAATACTGGGCTCGAGCGCAGGAGAGTTCAAGTGGAGAATGGAAGAATGATTTCCCAGAACTATCTGACTCATCAGAGTTTGTTTCTACATAGATTTTACTCTGAAAATATAAATCTGAATTTCGTTTCAAACTTATTCCTCTTGAAACACATTTGTGGGTTTCTTCTATAAATGGAATACAATTTTTGCTGAGAGAAAATAATTTCCCCAATGCATTATTTTCATGATCACTCTCCACGGGTTCATCCTTCACAATATCTTCCTGATACCAATCATTAACTTGCCATATTACTTCTAGGGGGAAAAAAATCAATGAATTTTACCATTATCATAAAATGGAGAGAGATGGAATCTCAAGTCAATATTCAAGGAGAATGAAGAAAGTGATACAGCAGGTGAACAATATAAGTCTGAGACATTCAATAAAACAACAGTAATAGGTAATGAACTGAAGGACATGGGTGTCATCAAACTTCGAAATAAATCTATAAATGTTTAAAAGTATAATATAAAGGTATATGAATACGGATAAAAGGAGAAAGAAGCTAGTTGTGTCCAGCAGATTGCAAAAGAACAACTACGCAAAAGAGAAAACACCAAATGAAACAGGCAGAGATCTGACTCAAAGTAAATAAAAGGAGATACAGGCAACAGTCATATGAAAGACTTCTTTTCACTCAAAGTCACCTCTAAAGAGTCAGACTATCAGAAAAATATTAAAATAAGAAGAGTCTCACATCAATAAACAATTGTTACTTTGCATCCATTAACTCCCACTGCACTGATTTTACTCACCTGAGCTAAAATGACTTGGAAATTCCCTCTCTACTATTCCTTGTTCTTCTTTCTCCCAGTGGACCACAGCTCCTGGCTTAGCAGCTTGACAACCTGTCAAAGGGTAATCACAAAGAACCTGACCAGTCTTGGGGCCTATGAGAAAAAGTTCTGTTTCAGGGAATGTATAGTTCCAATCTCAGCAAAATGAAACTTTTCATTTGGAAAACGAAAGCAAGTACAGTCACTGTTGATCATAAAGAAAAAAGTTCTATCACCTATACAAGTCCAAGTCCAAAATCATTATGGATATCAGAATACCCATAAATTGTAGCAATTAAAAAAGACAGGCAATTAATGGGTTTATGCTGAAATATTTAGGAAAGTGCTCTTTACCCAATGACATTAGGTTGCTATAATTTTCCAACATCACATCCCAGTAGAGGTTCTTCTGAACTGTGTCTAGTAGCTGCCACTCTTCCCGGGTGAAATCCACAGCCACATCTTTGAATGACAATAAGCCCTGTTATAACATAATCCTTTTTAGTGTGGAGTTAATACATTGGGATCAAATATATTTATACTATGAAAATTTATAAATAAATATTTTTCTGTATCTAGTTTTGATTCACACTGGCTAAATTCATTAAAACTATCCTCTCTTTGTGCAGTCTTCATTCACTTCTTCACTCATTGATTCACCCAAAGTAAAATGTTAAACTCCCTAAAAACCATCTTCAGCCCACGTTAAGAGCACTGAATGTTACCGACATACGTTTTGCAATAATTTTTAAAGAGAGAAAATAAATAAATTTGTGTTCTTCCTCCTTACACACAAAGTAAGTCTTGCAACGTTTTTACGCATTTCGTGATGGTTTCCAGTATTACAACTGGAACTCAGTTCTGGACCATGCTGCTTATGTGATAATGTTCTAATTATTAGCACCTTGAAGATATGACATGACATGAAGATAATCTCCCTTCCTGATGGCTACTCTGGACCACTTATTCTGTCTCTCAGTCTAAGCACATCTCTCCTAGCCACAGTGCTTTTATCTACCTCTACCTACCTACCTACCTACCTATCTTATATATTATTCTCTTTGTATATAAACTTCCAGAAGTCTACTGGATAACAAACTGGGAAATAAACAGCTCACCTGGAACTTGGTCATTTTCAGCAGCTTTCAGAATATGGCCACCACTTTTGGCATCTAAAATCCTGATACTGGCGTCTCATCAACAGTATCTTCAGCAAGGATTAATTTCTGGACTTGAGCTCTACTTTTTTTCCTTTACAGGAGCTACCTCATACTAGAAACCCAGCATCTACAAAATTAAGGAAAAATTTGTTTGGCATGAAAATAGTAACAAAAGCAAGTTTCTATACATGCAAAGAACTGTTTCTAGCATGTTCTTTTCTCACTTACCACTCGCAATAACGCTATGAGGTACAGACTATAATTATTCAATTTCAGAGAAAACTAAGACAGGCCAAGCACCTAGCTAAAAGCCACACAACTAGTAACTCAGGGAGCAAGGATAAAACACAAACCCTCTGTGTTAATCAATAAACCCTGATTCCTGGAAGAATCACCAGAATTATCCTTCATCTTTACCAACTTTTTAAAAAGGTGGAAATATCTAGAAAAACTATTTTCCAGACACAGAAATCAGAGAAGAGGAAAAACAAACAAAGCAAGAACTTTGTATGCTGCAGCTGACTGCCTGGAGATTCTCCAGGCCACACACATCACAGAGAGAAGGAGCCCAAAAATGTCTGGCAGTCTTGCTGAGTTAATGACACAGAATTCAAAGTCTGAGGAAGCAAAGGTGGCAAGGTTTTCAGGCAGCACATCAGGAGAGTGAGAAAGAGAGAGACAGACAGACAACTCACTCTGTAGATGTGCAAAGGGTTTCCTTGAGTCTCTTAACCACCAATTAATAAACATTAATTGCAATTTCATATTCAAACAACAAGAAGATTTAAAAGAAAAAAAAAACACTTTACAATACCAACAAAACCTGTTAGGTACCTGAAGGGAAAATGTACAAAATGAATTTTATTATAGCAAAAAAGCATATAAATTATAGCAAATCATGGCCAGTCAAATGAAGAGACAGAATACAGTGAAGTCTGGGAGGGTCCCAAACCAGAAGCTTCCACTGTCCTTTCCCCTTGGAGTCAGGACACATTACTCATCCAGCGTATGCAGGGTACTGCCAACCACAGAAGTTCACTTGAGCTTCAGTCTCTATAGTTTTTATTAGAGTTTCATTAAATAAGCATGATTAAAGAACCAATGGCCACGTGACATCCTCCAGTGACTATCCTCCTGGAGGTTGGATAAAGCCCCAAACCTCTAATCATTAAAGATGTAGAAAAACCTGGCACACTGTATGTGGAAGCATTATATAACAGAACATTATTGGGGGAGTTTGTTAAAACTAAGTCAGAAGCCTATGAAATATGCATTTAACCTGACCTACTTTTATAAATTAAAAAAAAAAATAGTATCCACGATATATAACTTAGTTTAAAAATAAATTTGAAAACGTTACAGGTGATTTTATTCTGCTTTTTATTAATGATAAGCATACAATAATATTGTGATAAAAGTTAGAGATCTCCATTTAATATCAAACAAACTCATAAAGAAGATATACAACATATATAATAAAAATGTGAAGTCTGTCTTAGAAAAACTCCCATTGAAAAGGTACACATTTGAATAATAATAGCTACCCTTTGTCAAGTACCTATCTGTTATAGACTTAATATTGTGTCCCCCGATTCGTATGCTGAAACACTACTCGATGTGATATTTGGAAATGCGGCCTTTCCGGAGTAATTAGGGTTAGATGAGGTAGGACCTTCTGAGGACCTGTGAGATGGACAGCAATCTGTTTGAATGGGAAAACTGAGACTTACAGAGAACTTGGTACCTTATCCAAGTCACACGAACAAACGGCAGAATTGATATTAAAGACTAGAATGTGATTTCAGACGCGCACACACACCTGTACACTGGTTGGCACTCTGTCACACTCTATGTATTTATGGCACTATTTTTACAACTCATGGATCTAGACGGCGGGTATACACGTGATCATTTTAGTACTCGTCGACTTTTCTGTACCCTTGAAATTCTTCCACACAAAAAGTTGGGAAAAGTAATGTCCCATCGCTTAGAACACACTCGAATGCCTGTCCCCTCGAGGCCTCAAATTCCAACCTCTCACAAGCACACCCATCCCACCCCGCGCCCTGAGCATGGCTCTGGCACCCACTCGCGGCTCTTCGGGCGCCATTTCCACGCGGGGGACCAGCCCCGCAGACGCTCAGCCTCGGACCACGGGAATACCAGATAACTAGTCCCCACCACGATCCCCACCGCCGACACCAACGCCTCTCTCCGCTGCCTGGGGATCGAGCCGGAACCGACCTGTCACTGTCACCAGGGATGGTGGATGTCACGCATCTTCTTCGACCCACTCCCCTCAACTCTGATGCCCGCGACAATTACGAAGCTGCCGAAAACAACGCCACCCCGGTCCCCGGCTCCACGAACGCCCACCACACACCACAGCACATGTCACGAAATCGCCACGGCGCCGGATTCTTAGAGCCGCTCGCACGAACCTAGCCTCACCTCTCCGCGAACCGTGACCTCGCGAGGAAAGCCGCGCCTCAGCACGCAACTTCCGCTTCCGCTTCCGCTCCGCCGTTTGCGGGTTCGCCTCGCGGGCTGTTGCGCAGACTCCGTGGCATTTGGAAGCGAACAGTGTATCTACGAACGCTGATTCTAGTCTCCGTCGGCATTCCCGCGGGGCATTATGACCGCACCGTTTTCCTGACGGTGTGCTGGGAGCGGCCATCTTCGACCGCGCGCCGCCATGTTGGATGTCTGGCCTACGGGGTGCGAGAGGGCCCATTTGGCCACGTTCAACACCAACCTAGCCTGTCTCTTATTTTGAGGACCTGTCCGGTTCTTCCTCTTCCACAGCGGCTGTTGGCACTGTCAGGCATGCTCGCCCGGAGTCTTTCGATCGGACCCGAGGGCTAAACCAATCACAGGCAGAACATGGCCGCGCCCGCGCGCTCTCAGAGCCCCTCAGAAACAGCAGGGAAGATGCGACCATATTTAAACGTTTGCGTCCGTACATAAAGAACGGTCTTGGGGCGGGCGATTTGGGAACTTTCAGTAACGTGTTTGAGAAAACGGGCATTAAGAGACTAGAACTGAATCCGGAAGAGGAGAGGGCTCTGGATGTGTGCCTCGTGATGACACACGATGAGACGTTAAAGACTGGGACAAAAAGGGTTGTGGATCGAACCGTGGCAACCACAGCCCACAAGAGAATATTATCCGTGTCTGATACATTGGAGAAGGATCCTGTGTGTCCTGAATAGTCACGACCCGCCCAGTCATTTGTTTCTGTGAACACTGCAATACAGGAGTCGGCTTTTTCCCCTCCGCGTAATTATCCCAGCAGCATGATTTAAAGTCAATCTCTTCTCCACTGCTTGATAGTGCCATAAATCATAAATCAAGTGTCTGTATCAGTATAGCTCTGATCTAAAACGCTGTTCTGTTCCAATGATCTGTTTTTTCCTGGGCCAATGGTACTGTTTTAGTTATGGGAGCTTTCTAAGTCTTATAACCTGAAAAAGCAAGGTCTCCTACCATTCTTGCAAGAATGACTTTGCTTTTTTGGCCTTTTATAGTTTCAAATAAAATTTTAACTCACCTTGTCAACATCCACCACACCCCACCCCCAACCCCCACCCAAATGGCTGATTTGTATTGTGACTGCACTGAATCTATAAATCATCTTCACAATATGAAGTCTTAAACTCCATAAACATTGTGTATCACTCCATTTATTTAGGTCTCCTTTAAATGGAAATACCACTACTGAAAACAGAAATGTTATAAGTAGAATTATGTTATTTGTTTCCAAAAACTATTAATATACTAGAGTAATGCAAAAATAATAATAAAAGATATTTTGTGGCAAACATTGGGGGTAAGGTTAAAACTATAATCTGCAAGTTATCTCAGGGTAAACACTGCAGCCCCAAGCACTACCAGTGAGTATTTTAAGGGCAAACGGAAAAATAGTTAAAATTTTTGATATGTCCCCAGATTGTTTCTGTCCAACTTTACTTCCATGTTTCCATCAAATATTTCAAAGAAAAAAATCACAAAGCATCAAGACAATGCTAACACCTATGCAGTATCATGTTTAGTCGATTGTTTACCTTCTGAGTGAAGCTGAAAACTTGTACATGTTTGAGTCAATGTCACACAAATCTTTTCCTCATCAGTATCTTGGCTGTATGTCTATCATATTCTAGACATTAATATATCCTTGCTTGAATCAGAGAATAACTAGATACTTTGAAGAAAAGAGAAACTGTCGTGACATTGACCACTAGTAATTTGGGATGTTTTCCACTATATATGCAATGAATGTGGAAAAGCCTTTATCCGGAAAGGCAATCTCCTTATACATTAGCGAACTCACACTGGAAAGAAGCCCTATGTATGCACAGACTGTGGGAAAGGCTTCAGCCAGAAATTTTGCCTCATGGCACATCAGAGATTTCACACTGGAAAGACTCCCTTTGTGTGTACCGAATGTGGAAAATCCTATTCACACAATTCAGATCTCATTAAGCATTGGAGAATTCACACAGGAGAGAAAACTTATACGTGTAGTGTTGTGAAATTAGTCACCTCGATAGACATCAAAGAACTTGTACAGGTGAGATACCCTATCGGTGTGCTGATTGTGGAAAAGCCTTCTCCAACTTGTCCTGCCTTGTGTCTCGTAAGAGAATGCCACATGCAAGAGAGAAACATGTAGGTTCAGTCACGTTGGAAAATTCATTCTGTAAGAGTCACAGCTTGTCACAGTCAAGTGATATCATAAAGGAGAAAAACCTTGTTGGTACGGTGACCTTGCAGATGTCTTCCGTGGCAGCTCAGACTTCATTACACATCAGTGGGTTTCTAGCAGATAGGAACGTGACTATCGTGTGACAGCCAGATGCCAGAGGTGCACCATCAGCAGAAGATAGAATTCGCACAGAGAAACCTTATGAATGCAGTGATGTGGTAGTGCCTTCAGTGACCAATTATGTCATATTTTATGTCACACAGGACTAAACTGTGATACAATCAAGGTGGAAAACCCTTGAATAAAACCTAGCTCATTATATGGCTGATAACTGTGTGCTGAGACAAGTATGACTACAGAGAGAGTCTTCTGTGGAAAGACAGACCCTATGAGTGCTTCGAAGGTCACATATCAGTGAGCTCATCGGTGGTAGAAATATAATGACCATGGAAAGTCTTTTCTCAGCATAAGACTTCAATAGGTGGCAAAGAGTTCACACAGGAGAGAAACTGTTGGACCTTTGAAGGCAATGAACGTGGAAGGGTTTTCAGTGGTGCGTTCTGCCCCATCAGTTAGCAGAGGAAATCCTAGAAATAAAACTTGGGACACACCAACTGTGGAACATCTTCAACAAAATATCTGAAAATGCATTAAGCAAATAAGGATTGTGAAGATGAAGAAGATTTTAGGGACTTCTGTCACAATTCTAACAATATACTGTAACTCAAACTCCTAGTTGATATGTCAATGACTCCTCAAACTCCTCAATGGAGGTTGACCGTGTTGCATGTCATTGGTTAAAGTTATAACACAGCGCACCTTCCCCCCTTTGGGGGCATGAGTCTTTTCCCCATGTAGGAACATTATATGATTAGCTCTTCCACTTCTTCTGTTCTAAATGTATTCAGCTTCTATCAGATGACTGAAGTTCTTCAAAAGTAAACAATTCATTCAATTATGTAACAGCCTGTTTGGGTGTGCTAACTTTATAAATACGAACTGGAAGAACAAAGCTTAAAACTCATGAATACCCTATCAGCCACGCTCTTACCCTAGAAGATACTTCCCATCCTATGCACACACCACCCAGAAAATCATTAACAACTGTTCTCTTTACCTGGTACTGTTCTAGGACCTATAGATGATGACAGTAATAAACTAAACAAAGTTCTTACTACTTTTGAGCTAGGAATTTTTTAAAGGTAGATTACATGCATATAGCAATTTTATCCTCCAGCAACTGCAATCAAAAGATATATACACCTATGTTAGTTGAGAAGGACATACAGTATAAGGAACAAAATATCTTGATAATTTCTTATTGAAGGGGCATAGTATTATTTGCATGACCAGGAGGAAAGAGTTCACTTAATTGTAAGCACATAAAATAGGTTAGGGATATTTTTTAAGAATGTTCATCTTTCTACCTAGATTACAAATTCCTTGATATAGTTTATAGCTAATTATATCTTCCCTAGCACATAGCAAAATAGATATGAATTACATGTAGATTCAAAAGATGAATAAATGAATTAATTGACTAATCAAAATTTGTCACCAAAGGAATGGAGCCATTTGAAAGAAATTCTAAGGATCGCTATTCTAAGAAACATTTTTTTAAAAAATCCTGAATAGAGGCTCCTGTCAGAATATAAAAAGGGACAGATCAGAGAATGGATAGGATCTAGAGAATAAACCCAATTAATGGACAAAAGTAACTTTAAAAATGGAGAACAGTATGTGAAACGCATAAAAGTGAGATCATTGGGTTGTCGTAGAGAAGAACAATTACATTTGTCTACAGGTCTATCACCTTTTAGAGCCACCACCATTTCAAAGATCCTGGCTCCTCTGTGACATGACAAATTGAGGCAAGCAATGTTAGCATCATCATTCCTTCTCGCTGTCCTGCGAATGAGGCCCTAGTCCTTTCTCCATACTCAGGGTTCTTTTTCCCTTGCTTTAATAAAGCTATAGTCAGCTTAAAGAACAATGATTCTTCCTTATCAGGAAAAGTGGAAATTTGCTATGAAGTAGCTGTCTCATCAATGAATTCCAAACTCTAGATGTTTGAATTACTCTCTGAAAGATGAGCATTGCACATGTCCCTCAGGGTTCAGGTTAGCCTGGAAACCCACATGGGGCCTTTACTGTTCAGTTCCAGAAGTGAGCCCAACTGACCTTGCCTTGGCTGTATCTGGAGATTCACAGGTCCAGAAGTGTAGTTGATCTGCGGATCTGCTTGATGGACAACTTGACTGATTCTTTGCTAAACATCTACCCTGAATCCATCTTATTACAAGATGTACTGTGAGGGATATGATGGGGACAGTAAACCAGGATTTAGGGCAAAGATATTTAAAATGAGGTATGCATCAGGCTCTTGTGAAAATGCAGAGTCCTGAACTCCAGTGCCAGAGGTTCTGTTTTCGGTGTGCGTAGGACTCAGAAATTTACTTTCTCTTAGGTTTCTTAAATAAGTTGAGGCTTATGATAGACAATCCTTAAGAAACAGTTTTGGAATGTTTACTGGTTCATTCATGATGATGCATGATTTCCCTCAGTACTTTTGAATCGACTCATTTCATCCTGAAAAGCCTTCCACTGGGTAGAGGGATGACTCTTCCATTATGCTTTATTACTAGGTTTTATTTTTCTTCATTGGATTTATCATTTCCTGAGATTATATAATCCATTTACTCTCTCTTCCCTTCACTAGGTGATGAGGTTCATGAAGGGTGTTCTCACTGTTGTGTTCACTGATGGATCATGTGTGTAAAACTGTGCCCTTGCAGTGATACTACTTTAAAATACTTTTGGAAAAGTAAATTACCCAAACTCAGAATTTTGACTGAATTCTGAGACAGACACAGCATGACATATTTTTCTTTTTCCATGAGCAGAACTCACGTGCTTAACTGGGATATTATAGCCTCATGGGATCAAGGGAAAGAACCCTGGATTAAGGAAAAGTCAAAAACTGACTTCCCAAACAGTAGGAAGGCACGAAGGAGATAGAAGTCACATGAGCTAGGATCTAGGTGATAGGCCTGTGGACAAATTTTAAGGATTCATCTCCAAGACATTCCAAAAAGATGTCACTTCCTATACCCTCTACCATACTAAGAGACTAAAGTTCTCATTTTGGTTTTTGTTCTATTTATTCTAGGAATCGTTTTCCTTTTCTGCTCTCCTTGTCATCAGTAAGCCTCTCTGATCCCACATGAAAACAGTTTTGGGTCATAATTATATTCATTAGAACTCTCCTTACCAAAATACACTTTGATTAGCCTTTTAGTTCATACATTCACTTTCCAAATTTATATATAATTAGTATTTCCTTAACTAGGTTGGGAAATATAAAATCATGGAAACCAACATTCCCCAATATACTTTCTAGTACAATGGAAATGACAGAGATTTCTCATTCTCTCAGTTTTCCTCATTGTGCTGTAGCCATCTGTCACATGACTGTCAAGCATGTGAAATGTGGCTATTACAACAGAGGAAATGATTTTCAACTTATTGGTTTTAAAACACTAAAGTTCACTTAAAGCCACTAAAATTAGGAAATTTATAGTATGCTGGTGGAGAATAAAAATAAGCTGTAAAATAACTCATTTGTGTTCTGATGCTTATCATGAGAATTCTTCTCCACTCATGACAATACACCCCTTCAACAATAAGTCACATTCCCTTGGACCAATTACTCCATGTCTATTTCACCTAATAAAAATATTTACATCCTCTCACTGGATCAGCAGGCGTAATTGAGATACCACTTAAAGATGATCCAAGTACCCCACTTTCTCTCCAGGAGACCAGGGACTTCTTTGTTGTCACCATCATATACTCAGCTCCTGGAATAGGACCTGGTACAAAGGAAGTATCTGACAAATATTCCGCAAATGAGACAATCAACTCACTCCAAATCTGTTGTTTCATGAGTCCCTCTGCATGGTATAAACTTCTGAGAGTATCTGGGAGACATCTCAGTTTTCAAATAACCCTTCACCCTGGCTTGGGGAAACTGAACCAATATGTACTGCCCATAGTCCACCAATCCAGTATTGACCCTTTAGTGGTTTTTCCTACTTAGCAACATTCCAGATGCAAATTATGTTCTAAAAATTCACTTTATTTCCTCCACTTAGATTCTTTTGTTCTTTTGACAGGACAGAGAACCTAAAGTATGTTTGAGTTAACATCAGACTACATCTCTGAATAAATGCACATATTTTATATCATGAGAATATCAGGCCTTCCCAGTCTCAGCATCTATACAATTTCTCAGTATTTACTTTTCAGACATAATACGAACTAGAATTTGGCTCCGATCTGTTACACAAAGAACAGCTCACTTTTCTCCTACTGGTTTCCTGGGACATAAATAAAGATATAATTGATCACTGAAGGTGTGACCACACTCACTGCATTCACAAGGTTTCTGTCCTGTGCAAATCCTCCTGAGGACACATATCTGGCCACAGGCTGGCCCACTATGACTATGTTCCTGTTATTTAGTGCTGTCTGAGGGACCACACAAGGCACCCGCACAGTCACGGTATTAACAAGGTTTTTCTCCTGCAGGATGACACTGGTCTGTGATGAGCTGCGACTCTCTGAGGAAGGGTTTTCTGCCTTGATTGAGTGAATTTTCTGATGTTCATTGAGGACTGACTTCGCTCTGAAGGCTTTCCCACACTCATTACATCGATAGGGCCGCTCTCCTGTATGAATTCTCTGATGAACAATAAGCTGTGGCTTCCCAATAAAGGCTTTCCCACAGTTGCTGCACTCAAAAGGTTTCTCTCCTGTGTGAATTCTTTCATGTTTAATGAGACCTGTCTTCTGGGAACATGATTTTCCACACTCACTGCACACAAAGGGAGTCTTTCCTGTGTGAAATCTCTGATGTGTTGTGAGGGATGTCTTCTGGCTGAAGCCTTTTCCACATTCGGTGCATATATAAGGTTTCTCGCCTGTATGAGTCCGCAGATGTACCATGAGATTGCCCTTCTGGATGAAGCCTTTCCCACAGTCACTGCATATAAAGGGCTTCTCTCCTGTATGTATCTTATAATGTATATTGAGCCGTGATTTCTTCAGGAAGGCTTTGCCACACTCAGTGCATTCATATGGTTTCTCTCCTGTGTGTGATCTGCGGTGTTCGTTTAGTGTGACCTTTCTGAAGAAGGCTTTTCCACATGAACTACACTGATAAGGCTTCTCTCCTGTATGAAGATTCTGGTGATCACTGAGCAAACATTTCTTCATGAAAGCTTTCCCACATTTACTGCATACGTGACGTTTCCTTATTTTCTGGGATTTCTGATGCTTGATGAATTGGGACTTAGTGTGGATAAGATTTTGGCTTTCAAGGGATTTTACTTCAGTCTCAAATGGTTCACTGTTAGCATGGAGGAAGGATGTCCCATCTCCAGTAAGCTCAGAAGAGTTCTCTATTTCATTGCTTCTGCTCTGGTTAAGTAAAGTTAAATCTGATTTCATACTTTCTCCATGTGAGCCATATATATCATGATTTTGACACAACAGAAAATGAGTTTTATTCTGGACAGAATTGTCAAATGTGTTACGTTCGTGCCATTGTTCTAGATTGTTCTCCATGCTTCCATCTTGGAAATGCTCTGGCACATGATCATCAACTTTCCAGATTCCTGTGAAAGAAAAGAACAAACAGGTCACCCATCATCTTTATTTGGAAGACAGGTAATTAGAAAAATACCTTGAAGTGAGGTGTTGTTTTTAGTGATGACGCCATGATGAGAGTTTAAATAAATCTCCATATTTAACCTTTCATGTACATTGGAAAAAACAGATGTTTAAACACGAATTTGTCTACTTTCTAAACATTGGCCTTGCCAAACGTGCAGAGACTGTAAAACATTAGCAAGTTAGTATAGCAGTGGACCATGGGTGGGAGGGCCACCTTATCCCAGCTGGTGGGAAACAGTCGTTCTCTCCACATTCCTGATGGCTACTGTGGGCCAGGCATGGTTCTAGGATGGGGATACAAAACATAGTCCTCACATTCACAGAGCCTGCGTTGCACTTCGGTAAAACCACTCAAAGAGCAAAGGCAGACAAAAGGGAAACAGGGATATGTGAAGGCTGGTGGGAAGGCACACAGGAGATGGACAGAGACGGAGGAAATCAGGCTGCATTTGGGAAGTCAGGACTCACTTGTGGATGCACTGTTGTGGGTGGCATGGCGGGAATGGACAATGACACAGCAGCGCTCCTAGCACCTCTGAAGTACAACCTAGACCTCAGAGAGGTGTTCCATTTTGTCCAGGATCAACCCCAGCCTCAGCACTTAAGTGTTCCATTATGCTGACTTAATTTCATTACAGCACACTTCACTCCATCTACGTAGTATTTATTTTTTTAATTTTGATAGATTTTTATGTCTCTTTAGAATGAAAGCATTTAGTTTATTTGTATGGTTTTCCAAACTGGTGGATAATCCCAGTATACACTAGGCTATAAAAAAAATAATTTATAAATGGTGAAGGAAGCAATCACATGCATAAAACATAGTTTAGGAGAGAGGATGGCAAACTCTCCGTGAATAAGATATACTACATCACAGATATCACTGAATGAAAATTTCATGTCATGTAAGAGGTAACATGGTTAACTGGGACTTAACAGCCTCAGAATATGATGGGACAAAAATGAAAGCATTCAGGAAGTAAAACAGTAGTAATATCTATGATAAACTGTAAGAAGGATCAGAATTAGTAAAAACACAAAGGGATTAAATGGAAGTAGGCAAGCCTTATGGTCTGGTGTAGACTGGAATTGCGAATGTAGGCTGTTAAAATACCTTTCCTAGTTAAAATACATCTGAAACAGCAAACTCCTTTAAAGGAGAATGCTGTGTTGGAAGGGTAAATCAGAGGTAATGCCTGAATGGCCAGAATATAAGATGTGCGGGAGTGAAGGAGAACATAAACCTATCAGGGTTTCCTGGGAGGGAAGGTGATTCTAGGTCCTCACAGGTAATGTGGGCCCAGGAGAGTTGCCATCGAGATAAGTAAATCCTACAGCACTAAACAGAGCCTATGGTGGGTCATATGGGGAGACAGAAATTGGGATGTCTTCTCCAGTGAATAGAAACTTAGCTTATTAGAAAGAAGAAAACACTGAAGGGTTAGCAGATTAAAAAAAAATGAAAAACAAAACCTTTAGAGAACCCCAGAATGAGGATAAAAGTACAGTAAAGACCAGTTCACCCTGTGAGCACAGCATCAAGATGGGTGGACATTCGGAAGGGAAGCAATTACTCATGGGGCAGGAAGGTGCAGTTGTCAGAGGACAGTGAGCAACTCGGGGTTTTGTCTTTGGAGGGAGGCCTTGGACAGTGGAATCTCAGAGCAAGTGAGATGGAAGTGTAAGAAGAATGATATGTAAGGATTTGTAAGATATGAGAATTCTAGAAAAGAGAAAGCTATGTAAACCAAATAATCAAGATGTAGATAAAACACAGAATGAACAGATCTCGGAAGAAAGAAAGGGATACAGTTTTCTGTAAGCCCCCAGAAAGAAAAAGCGGTGGCCCATCGGATGAGACAAGCATGGAGGCACTGCTTACCTGTCCTCAAACCCCCTCATCTCTGCGACTCTTCTCTCAATGACTAAAATGTCATTTCCACGCCTGCCCCCTTGCTGGTTCTGGTTCTCCACTTACCTGAACGGGTTCGAGAGTAGACTTCGTCTGCCATCGTCCACGGTGGTTCTCCTCGATCCAGCCTGGAGAGTGTGTCTGGTTTGCTGGCTTGACAACCTGTTCATGGAAAATGATACAAGACTC